>CM073571.1:194642541-195251291 GCA_037074715.1 Magnolia kwangsiensis | reverse complement strand
TGGATTTTTATATGAGGAATAGGTCCGGATATTTATGGGGCCCATTGAGGTGGACCACAACACTGATTTCATGGGGTGATTTTTTCTTATTTTAGTTCTCATATTCAGTTTACTTCATGTATATGTTGCTATCTAGAAATTTTCTGGACAACTTCTAGATGATTTTGGGTAAGATTTTTAGATTGTTTAGAGGGTTGTTTTTACCCATTTAATAGACTATTCCTAGAGGTGTGGACCCCACCTAGATGTGTACCAAATTTCACCTTTATCTAACCTTGTTTGAGGACCCAAAGGAGTGCAAGTGGGGTGGACAGTCCAAATTTTCTGGACTGTCCAGCAACATTGCAGTTTGAAAAACCATAAATATAAAATTGTATTTGAAATGGTGGGCCACTTTTGTGGATCCCACTTTGAAGTACACTTCTATGGGGGAGGTTAGAAATATTTGTCCCCAATTTTTAGAAGACTTGGGGCCACCCTTTTAGGGTGCTCAAAACAGAGACAACAACATTTTTATTTCTGCTGCATTTTTTAGACCTTGTTGTCCATTGTTGTTATTAAAGGTTTTTGTGTGGTGGTGTTACGCCCCAAACTCGGAAATCGGATTCACGGGAATCCCGATCGTCGAATCCGGTGTTGACAGCCTCCATAGTACCCCATTCTCGGCTCTTAGCATTCCTATACCATATTCTGATCCTGGGATCGTACAGGGAGGATTTTTTTTCAATGTACATTTAACTAGTAATTAGCATAACCACAAGATTACCTAATTCACAAAGGCAACATCATCATCACATATCCACTAATATAATCATTTGAGCTCAACACTGAAAGAGAAATACATAAATAGAAAATCAAGCTCCAGAAGACCATTACACGCTCTAAGCTCAACACTGCTGCAACCTAACATCACCTATACACATCTATCGTGCATACGCTTATAAAAAGCTCAGAGCATGGTGTAAGTGTGTGCACAAGGTAAGTGTCAAGTATTTAATACAATGTCATAATCATACAACGTCTAAATAAGTAGAAACACTGATAAGATCATGAATTATCAGAGTAAACAAAAATACTGACAAGAGTAGGAATTATCAGAGTAAATAGAAATACTGACAAGATCATAAATCATACGATAACAGAGTAAGCGGAAGTATGGACTAGTTCATAAGTCAATCAATATCAGAATACGTAATATATAACAGCTATGCACTAAGGAGTCATAAAGAGTCAAATATCAGATGCCGAGGATGTAATGCAATATACAAATCCTGTTAAGTCTGTCTAGGCCATATAAGTGTAGAAACATAACAACTCAAGATGTCATATGCCTACGGATGTAATGCAATATGCGATGCGAATGAAATAACCATACTGGAGTGTGAAGTTAGGATGATAGTATATAGTATCCTAGGCTACGGGGTCCACCATAAGGGACTTCTATCCAAACCAGTCTCATACCTAAATTTGGATAGTCAGACTCAACGTGGTAAACTCTGATCTCAGGTTAGTCGCGCGCCTAACCTAAATCATTGCCATAACGAAGGTACACAATAATTAGTTGCATACCACCAGCCCGAGTGAATAGTAAATGAATGAATGAATGAGCATGCACTCCTACTCAATAAGTCCACATATCAGTACGGTTCCTCTCTGGGATCATTACCTGGGTATATTACACTCCAAACCAGATTGCCACCCTATCGCGTGCGACAAGGTGAATGGAAGAGACCTCACTATCCGCCTGCCAATATCGGGCCTGGCTTGTCGATAGCGGACCCATTCATCGAGCTGGTCAGACTCAGTGTAGCATTGCCCCTTCCTGTTAGGCAGGTAAGGTCGCACCCTCTTCCAACCAACCATGACACAGTGGGAGATGCGGCCTAACGGTATACGACCCTCATGCGCTCATGCATCCACTCGGTCTAAACATTGGAGCAACCTCTGGAACCAAGAGAGTTTAGGGACTTTCACTTAGGGATATCTATAACACCCCATGTAGAACAGATTTCCAGTGTCCCATCTAGACATCCACGATATGCCTGTGGAGGCTACGACCCTGATGTCGCTAGGGCGTACAATAATCACAACACACAATGCAAGATGCATGAGTCATACAATCCAGTCATGCATCAATCATGCGCATACCGTACGCTCATGTGAGACAATCTCCGCCTATCAGGGAGTCTCATAATAACCGGCACTATGGCATATCCAATGGTCAATCATATCTCATAACAAACATGCAGATGATGCGTATAGGCATGTATTATGATGCTATACTATCACATACTCATAATCGGTATCAATAACTGGCATCAACCATTGACCTCGACAATGTAGACATTTAACTAACATTGCTCCCAAGGAATGACCCACATAGAGCCTAACATATAGTGGACCCATGGTCCCACACAAGGACCTAATAAACAACACCATGGGCCTCATTCAAGAGCTTAATACACATCACAATGGGCCTTTCGCATGGGTTTAACATACATCACAATGGGCTCCATCGCCTGGCCCTCAAATGCACCACAATGGGCCTCATCACATAGGCCTCACATACATTACATAGGCCTCAAATGCATCAAGCTGGGGCAGAATGCTCATCAAAATGGGTCTCAAATATGGGCTGTATATACATCACAATGGGTCTCGGCAATCAGCCTTGATATTTGGCCTTAACAATTGGCCTCAACAATCGGAGTCGACCTCGGTAATCAGCCTCGATATTCAACCTCGACAATCGGCCTCGACAATCGGAATCGGCGTCGGTAATCAAAATTGGCCTCAATAATTAGATTCGGTAATCGTCAATCGAAATTGGCCTCGACCCCAATAATCGGAATCGGTAATCGGCAATCAAGATCGGCCATGACCCCGATAATCGAAATCAATAATCGATAATCGGAATCGGCCTCGACCCCGATAATCGGAATCGACCGAAAAAGGCCTAAGGGAAGGTCACAATGTGGACATTTAACCATCATTGTCCATCAATGTGGACATTCAACCAACATTGCTCCCAAGGAGTGGCCCACATAGGGCCAAGCATACAGTGGGTCCACGACCTCATACAAGGGTCTAATATACATCACAATGGGCCGAATACATGGGCCTAATATACATCAAGTGGACCGCATTAATGGGTCTCATATACATCATAGGTGTGCCCTTCACATGAGCCTCATATACACAGCATGCGGGCCCTACACATGAGTCTCATATACCTAAAATGGGCCACATACCTGGGCCTCAAATACATCAAGTGTGCCACACATCATGGGCCTAATACATATCACAATGGGACTTGCCCTTAGGCCACGAATACGTCATAATGGGCCTTGCCCATAGGCCTCGAATACATCACAAAGGGCCACGACCCATGAGTTTCAAATACATCATAATGGGCCGCATCACCTAGGCCTCATGTACATCAAGTGGGTTACATCAATGGGCCGCACTAATGGGCCTCATACACATCAACTGGGCTACATCAATGGATCACACTAATGGGCCTCATACACATCAAGTGGGCTACATCAACGGGCCGCACTAATGGGCCTCATACATAACACATCGGGCCTCATGAACGGGCTACAAATCCATCGAGGTGAGCCTCATGGATGGGCCATAAATACATCAAGGCGGGCCTCATGGACGCCCACAAATATATCAAAGTGGGCCTCATCATATGGGCCGCACCAAAAACCATTTTAATAGTTGTAGGTGTAACATATGTATTCCAGCACATATGGTCCAGTATGACGATCAGTACTGTCCAAACATTGTCCAAGTAAATTAGTACCGTTCAAACATTTTCGTGTAAATCAGCGCCATCATACATTGTCCAGCACCATCCAGCTCAATCTGGATGGCGCGGATGAAATAAATATATCATGGTGGTGTCCACACTAGCAAAGCGAGTGGTCGGCTTGGATAGAACACTTACCTCTAAGGTGGGTCCCATCCGCTAGATGTGTACAACAAGGTAAAACATGAATATCAAGGTGGGCCCCACCGTCCAGACCTCTGGATGGTGCGGATGTAAACCAAACATCAGAGTGGCTCCTCAAAGCTCCTACCTATCCCATTAATGAATGGACGGTGTAGATATAACATATCATCGTGGTGGGGTCCACACGTGGCCCACCGAATATATATAATATATTATATTATAATATATATAGTCTCCAGCGTCCGGGAAGAGATGGACGGATGGCATAAAAAGAAATACATGCATCAAGGTGGGTCCCACGTGGGACCTGCCATCCATATATATATATATATATATGATTTATATATATGTAATATAATAATATATATCATATTTTATATTTTTATTTTATTTGAAACCAATTACCAGCATCTAGACCTGGACGAATGGCCTGGATGGAAAACACATGTATTAAGGTGCTTCCAGCACCGTCCGTGTGCTGGACGGTGTTGGATATATAGTAGATTCATCAAGGTGGGTCCCACCGTCTGAAAATGTTAGACGGTGTGGATTAATCACATACGTCAGGTGGGTCCCTCGGATGGGCAGTGGATAATACACATACCTCATGGGAATCCCACTATCCAGAAACACCGGACGGTGGATAGACATGGATGAAACACAGACATCAGGTGGGTCCACACTTGTGGCCCACCCGCTTAAAATAAAGCTGGTATTTGCACCAGCGTACAGTGATAAAACACAGACATTAAGGTGGCCCCACCCCACACGTATTGCATGTGTGAGATGAGCCCCACACGAGCCAATGAACAAGTGGTTGGGATATAAAACATACATCACGGTGGGGCCGATCATGGCACCGTCTAGATGGACGGTGCTGATGAAGCACATGCACCATGGTTGTGGCCCACCGTCCAGATCTGCTGGACGGTGTGGATGAGACATAATCATCATGGTGGGTCCACTGTCGTTGGACAGTGAGGATAAAACACTTACAGCTCTGTGGATTACACCCGTTCAAATTGTTGGACGGTCTGGATCAGACCCAAGAACTGACTGACACTAATGCAAGTGGATGAACGGTCTGAATGTGGTACAGACCTCATGTGGGACCCAGAATTGCTGACGTCAGCGCTTCTGCCATGAAGTTAGGCAGATGGAGAGCTCGTATTAATGGATGCATCATGGTGGCTTCCAACGCCAGGTGGATGGACGGATAAAACATGTTCATCAAAGGTGGGGTCCACGACCACATCCAGATGGCTGGACGGTCTGGATGACCCAAATATCAGGGTGGGAAGTGATCAGGCAAAACTGATAGACGTTTAGACGAAGCACATACATCAGCTAGGCCCTCAGAGCGCTGACATCAATACAGCAGCTATGTAGTTGGTGTGCAGCAATCCAGCCAACCCACTTCCCACCGTCAAATTCCTGGACGGTGAGGATTAACATTTCCATACAAGGTGGGCTCCACACGCTGCCATGGTGAGGTCCACATACATCAAGTGGGCCACATAGTAAATAAAATAAAACAAAATAAAAATGGAGGGAGAGAGAGAGGAAAAAAAATCATGGAGATGGGAGGGACCCCACCACTATGGGCCCTCCCTATACATGAATATATTAAGATGGGTCCCACATGTGTGGCCCTCAAATCATAAAAACAATAAATAGAAGCACCTACCTTTTATCTTTTTGGATTTCTTCCTCCATCAACGTATCTTAGAGCTCCAAGGGATGCATTTGAACGGTGGAGATTGATTTTGGAGAGTGGGATTGAGTGGTAGAGAGTGAGCCACACCAAACTCCTCCATGAAAGCCATGGACGTGAGTTGCTTGGAGAGAGGAGCTTGAAAAATGAGAGAGAGAGAGAGAGAGAGAGAGAGAGAGAGAGAGAGAGAGAGAGAGAGAGAGAGAGGTGTAAGAGACGTAATGGGAGAGAGGATAGTAAGGTGAGAGGAAAGTTGACTTTTGGGTTTACTTTTTGTACTTGGGAATGGGAAGAGTAATGAGTGTACTTTTGACAAATGAGGTGATTGATGTGATGGATTCTCTTGAAATTTACAACATGCGGTATTTTTTCTCGAACTGAACGCAGGCCCACAGCTCCTGGCCAGGTTACCGCATCAGTGTGTAAGACACCACTACTAAAAAATCAAGCAAAGGCTACGGATAAAAACCGTAGCCATATACCTATGGCTAAGGTTTTTATCCGTAGCGTGACCGTTGCCGTAAGTGCCATAACAATAGGTCCAAAACCTATGGCTACGGATTTAATCCGTAGCTATAGAGTACAATAGCTACAGTTAAATTCCGTAGCAATTTTTTTTGTAGCGAATACTTCAGACTGCTACGAATATTATTTATAGCTAAAAGCCTGTTGTAATATGCCTAAATTGAAAAGGCTATACCTGTCAGATTCATGGCTATGGATATTATTCGTAGCTAAAGTCCGTAGCAATATGCCTCAATTGAAAAGGTTACACCTGTCAGATTAATGACTGCGGATATTATTTGTAACTGAATGTCGTCCGTAGCAATATACGTAAATTAAAAAGGCTACACCTGTCAGATTAATGGCTACGGTTAATAGCCGTAGCTATTTTGTACCTTACAAAATTATATATAATCATTTGTTCATTCAATTACCACCTGTACAACCATTTATTCATTCAATTACAATCACTCATTCATTCATTCAATTACAATCCTTCATTCAATCAATTACAATCCAATTCATTCAATCAATTACAATTACAATAATGCTGAAAATACAAATCTTTGGCTTCATTAGAAAAATGTGCTCGACTTCACCCTGAAATTTCAACAGCTTTGTATATTCCATCATCCTACAAACAGTCATGTCATACATAAATTAGAAAGTTCATTGGGAAAAAGAAAGACAGTAAAAGAAGTGCATCATGTAAAGACAAAAAAAGACAAGGTTTTGGTTTTGGTTTAGGTTATAGGTTTTGGGATTGGAGAATGGGTTAGGGTTTAGGTCTTAGGTTTTGGTTTTGGTTTTGGTTTTGGTTTAGGTTTAGGTTATAGGTTTTGGTTTAGGTTATATGTTATAGGTTTAGAATAAGCTTTAGGTTTAGGTTATAGGTTTTTGGATTTGAGAATGGGTTCGGGTTTAGGTTATAGGTTTTGGTTTAGGTTATAGGTTTTAGGATTTGAGAATCGGTTCAAGTTTAGGTTATAGGTTTTGGTTTTGGTTTTGGTTTAGGTTATAGGTTTTGGGATTGGAGAATGGGTTCAAGTTTAGGTCTTAGGTTTTGGTTTTGGTTTTAGTTTTGGTTTAGGTTATAGGTTTTGGTTTAGGTTATAGGTTATAGGTTTAGGATAAGGTTTAGGTTTAGGTTTAGGTTATAGGTTTTGGGATTTGAGAATGGATTCGGGTTTAGGTTATAGGTAATAGGTTTTGGTTTTGGTTTTAGTTTAGGTTATAGGTTTTGAGATTTGGTTTAGGATATAGGTTTTGGTTTTGGTTTAGGTTATAAGTTTAGAGGTTATAGGTTATAGGTTTAGGATAAGGTTTAGGTTTAGGTTATAGGTTTTAGGATTTGAGAATGGGTTCGGGTTTACGTTATAGGTTTTGGTTTTGGTTTTGGTTTAGGTTATAGGTTTTGAGATTTGAGAATGGGTTTGGGTTTGGGTCATAGGTTTTGGTTTAAGTTTTAGGTTTTAGGACTTGAGAATTGGCTCGGGTTTAGGTTATAGGTTTTCGTTTTGGTTTTGGTTTAGGTTATAGGTTTTGGGATTGGAGAATGGGTTCGGGTTTAGGTCTTAGGTTTGGTTTTGGTTTTGGTCTTGATTTTGGTTTAAGTTATAGGTTTTGGTTTAGGTTATAGGTTATAGGTTTAGGTTTAGGATATAGGTTTTTGGATTTGAGAGTGGGTTCAGGTTTATGTTATAAGTTTAGGTTTAGGTTTAGGTTATAGGTTGTGGGATTTGAGAATGAGTTCGGGTTTAGGTTATAGGTTTTGGTTTAGGTTTAGGTTATAGGTTTTATGATTTGAGAATGGGTTCAGGTTTAGTTCATAGGTTTTGGTTTTGGTTTAGGTTATCGATTTTGGGATTTGAGAATGGGTTCGGGTTTAGGCCATAGGTTTTAAGATTTGAGAATGGGTTCGGGTTTAGGTCATAGGTTTTGGTTTTGGTTTAGGTTATAGGTTTTGGGATTTGAGAATGGGTTCGGGTTTAGGTCTTAGCTTTTGGTTTTGGTTTAGGTTATAGGTTTCGGTTTAGGTTATAGGTTATAGGTTTAGGATAAGGTTTAGGTTTAGGTTATAGGTTTTGGGATTTGAGAATGGGTTCGGGTTTAGGTTATAGGTTATAGGTTTTGGTTTTGGTTTTAGTTTAGGTTATAGGTTTTGGGATTTGGTTTAGGTTATAGGTTTTGGTTTAGGTTTTTGGTTTAGGTTATAGGTTTAGGATAAGGTTTAGGTTGAGGTTATAGGGTTTAGGATCTGAGAATGGGTTCGGGTTTAGGTTATAGGTTTTGGTTTTGGTTTTGGTTTTGGTTTAGGTTATAGGTTTTGGGATTGGAGAATGGGTTCGAGTTTAGGTCTTATGTTTTGGTTTGAGTTTTGGTTTTGGTTTATGTTATAGGTTTTGGCTTAGGTTATAGGTTATAGGTTTAGGATAAGGTTTAGGTTTAAGTTTAGGTTTAAGGTTTTGGGATTTGAGAATGGGTTCGGGTTTAGGTTATAGGTTATAGGTTTTGGTTTTGGTTTTAGTTTAGGTTATAGATTTTGGGATTTGGTTTAGGTTATAGGTTTTGGTTATAGGTTTTGCTTTAGGTTATAAGTTATAGGTTTAGGATAAGGTTTAGGTTTAGGTTATAGATTTTAGGATTTGAGAATGGGTTCGGGTTTAGGTTATAGGTTTTGGTTTTGGTTTTGGTTTTGGTTTAAGTTATAGGTTTTGGAATTGAAGAATGGGTTCAGGTTTAGGTCTTAGGTTTTGTTTTTGGTTTTGGTTTTGGTTTTGGTTATAGGTTATAGGTTTAGGATAAGGTTTAGGTTTAGGTTATAGGTTTTGGGATTTGAGAATGAGTTCGGGTTTAGGTTATAGGTTATAGGTTATAGGTTTTGGTTTTGGTTTTAGTTTAAGTTATAGGTTTTGGGATTTGGTTTAGGTTATAGGTTTTGGTTTTGGTTTAGGTTATAGGTTTTGCTTTAGTTTATAGGTTATAGGTTTAGGATAAGGTTTAGGTTTAGGTTATAGGTTTTAGGATTTGAGAATGGGTTCGGGTTTAGGTTATAGGTTTTGGTTTTGGTTTTGGTTTAGGTTATAGGTTTTGAGATTTGAGAATGGGTTCGGGTTTAGGTCATAGGTTTTGGGATTTGAGAATGGGTTCGGGTTTAGGTCATAAGTTTTGGTTTAGGTTTTAGGTTTTAGGATTTGAGAATCAGCTCGGGTTTAGGTTATAGGTTTTGGTTTTAGTTTTGGTTTAGGTTATAGGTTTTGGGATTGGAGAATGGGTTCGGGTTTAGGTCGTAGGTTTTGGTTTTGGTTTTGGTTTTGGTTTAAGTTATAGGTTTTGGTTTAGGTTATAGGTTATAGTTTTAGGATAAGGTGTAGGTGTAGGTTATAGGTTTTTGGATTTGAGAGTGAGTTCGGGTTTAGGTTTAGGTTTAGGTTATAGGTTTTGGGATTTGAAAATGAGTTCGGGTTTAAGTTATAGGTTTTGGTTTAGGTTTAGGTTATAGGTTTTAGGATTTGAGAATGGGTTCGGGTTTAGTTCATAGGTTTTGGTTTTGGTTTAGGTTATAGGTTTTGGGATTTGAGAATGGGTTCGAGTTTAGGTCATAGGTTTTGGGATTTGAGAATGGGTTCGGGTTTAGGTCATAGGTTTTGGTTTTGGTTTAGGTTATAGGTTTTGGTATTTGAGAATGGGTTCGGCTTTAGGTCTTAGGTTTTGGTTTTGGTTTAGGTTATAGGTTATAGTTTTAGGATAAGGTTTAGGTTTAGGTTTAGGTTATAGGTTTTGGGATTTGAGAATGAGTTCAGGTTTAGGTTAGAGGTTATAGGTTTTTGTTTTGATTTTAGTTTAGGTTATAGGTTTTAGGATTTGGTTTAGGTTATAGGTTTTGGTTTTGGTTTAGGTTATAGGTTTTGATTTAGGTTATAGGTTATAGGTTTAGGATAAGGTTTAGGTTTAGGTTATAGGTTTTAGGATTTGAGAATGGGTTTGGGTTTAGGTTATAGGTTTTGGTTTTGGTTTTGGTTTAGGTTATAGGTTTTGGGATTGGAGAATGGGTTTAGGTTTAGGTCTTCGGTTTTTGTTTTGGTTTTGGTTTTGGTTTTGGTTATAGGTTTTGGTTTAGGTTATAGGTTATAGGTTTAAGATAAGGTTTAGGTTTAGGTTTAGGTTATAGGTTTTGGGATTTGAGAATGGGTTCGGATTTAGGTTATATGTTATAGGTTTTGGTTTTGGTTTTAGTTTAGGTTATAGGTTTTGAGATTTGGTTTAGGTTATAGGTTTTGGTTTTGGTTTTAGTTTAGGTTATAGGTTTTGAGATTTGGTTTAGGTTATAGGTTTTGGTTTTGGTTTAGGTTATATGTTTTGCTTTAGGTTATAGGTTATAGGTTTAGGATAAGGTTTAGGTTTAGGTTATAGATTTTTGGATTTGAGAATGGGTTCGGGTTTAGGTTATAGGTTTTGGTTTTGGTTTTCATTTAAGTTATAGGTTTTGGGATTGGAGAATGGGTTCGGGTTTAGGTCTAAATTTTTGTTTTTGGTTTTGGTTTTGGTTTAGGTTATAGGTTTTGGTTTAGGTTATAGGTTATAGGTTTAGGATAAGGTTTAGGTTTAGGTTTAGGTTATAGGTTTTGGGATTTGAGAATGGGTTCGAGTTTAGGTTATAGGTTATTGGTTTTGGTTTTGGTTTTAGTTTAGGTTATAGGTTTTGGGATTTGGTTTAGGTTATAAGTTTTGATTTTGGTTTTGGTTTAGGTTTTTCTTTAGGTTATATGTTATAGGTTTAGGATAAGGTTTAGGTTTAGGTTATAGGTTTTAGGATTTGAGAATGGGTTCGGGTTTAGGTTATAGGTTTTGGTTTCAGTTTTGGTTTAGGTTATAGGTTTTGGGATTGGAGAATGGGTTCGTGTTTAGGTCTTAGGTTATGGTTTTGGTTTAGGTTATAGGTTTTGGTTTAGGTTATATGTTATAGGTTAGGTTTAGGTTTAGGTTTAGGTTTTGGGATTTGAGAATGGGTTCGGGTTTAGGTTATAGGTTATAGGCTTTGATTTTAGTTTTAGTTTAGGTTATAAGTTTTGAGATTTGGTTTAAGTTATAGGTTTTGGTTTTGGTTTTAGTTATAAGTTTTGCTTTATGTTATAGGTTATAGGTTTAGGATAAGGTTTAAGTTTAGGTTATAGATTTTAGGATTTGAGAATGGGTTCGAGTTTAGGTTATAGGTTTTGGTTTTAGTTTTGGTTTAAGTTATAGGTTTTGGGAGTGGAGAATGGGTTCGGGTTTAGGTCTTAGGTTTTGTTTTTGGTTTTGGTTTTGGTTTAGGTTATAGGTTTTGGTTTAGGTTATAGGCTATAGGTTTAGGATAAGGTTTAGGTTTAGGTTTAGGTTTAGGTTATAGGTTTTGGGATTTGAGAATGGGTTCGGGTTTAGGTTATATGTTATAGGTTTTGGTTTTAGTTTTAGTTTAGGTTATAGGTTTTGGGATTTGGTTTAGGTTATAGGTTTTGGTTTTGGTCTAGATTATAGGTTTTGCTTTAGGTTATAGGTTATAGGTTTAGGTTTAGGTTATAGGTTTTAGGATTTGAGAATGGGTTCGGGTTTAGGTTATAGGTTTTGGTTTTCGTTTTGGTTTGGGTTTAGGTTATAGGTTTTGAGATTTGAGAATGGGTTCGGGTTTAGGTCATAGGTTTTGGGATATGAGAATGGGTTCGGGTTTAGGTTTTAGGTTTTAGGATTTGAGAATCGGCTTGGGTTTAGGTTATAGGTTTTGGTTTTGGTTTTGGTTTAGGTTATAGATTTTGGGATTGGAGAATGGGTTCGGGTTTAGGTTTTAGGTTTTGATTTTGGTTTTGGTTTTGGTTTAAGTTGTAGGTTTTGGTTTAGGTTATAGGTTATAGGTTTAGGATAAGGTTTAGGTTTAGCTTATAAGTTTTTAGATTTGAGAGTGGGTTCGGGTTTAGGTTATAGGTTTAGGATAAGGTTTAGGTTTTGGTTTAGGTTATAGATTTTGGGATTTGAGAATGAGTTCGGGTTTAGGTTATAGGTTTTGGTTTAAGTTTAGGTTATAGGTTTTAGGATTTGAGAATGGGTTCAGGTTTAGTTCATAGGTTTTGGTTTTGGTTTAGGTTATAGGTTTTGGGATTTGAGAATGGGTTCGGGTTTAGGTCATAGGTTTTGGGATTTGAGAATGGGTTCGGGTTTAAGTCATAGGTTTTGGTTTTGGTTTTGGTTATAGGTTTTGGGATTTGAGAATGGGTTCGGGTTTAGGTCATCGGTTTTGGAATTTGAGAATGGGTTCGGGTTTAAATCATAGGTTTTGGATTTAGTTTAGGTTATAGGTTTTGGGATTTGAGAATGGGGTCGGGTTTAGGTCTTAGGTTTTGGTTTTGGTTTTGGTTATAGGTTTTGGTTTAGGTTATAGGTTATATGTTTAAGATAAGATTTAGGTTTAGGTTTAGGTTATAGGTTTTGGGATTTGAGAATGAGTTCGGGTTTAGGTTATAGGTTATAGGTTTTGGTTTTGGTTTTAGTTTAGGTTATAGGTTTTGGGATTTGGTTTAGGTTATAGGTTTTGGTTTTGGTATAGGTTATAGGTTTTGCTTTAGGTTATTAGTTATAGGTTTAGGATAAGGTTTAGGTTTAGGTTATAGGTTTTAGGATTTGAGAATGGGTTCGGGTTTAGGTTATAGGTTTTGGTTTTGGTTTTGGTTTAGGTTATAGGTTTTGCGATTGGAGAATGGGTTCGGGTTTAGGTCTTAGGTTTTGGTTTTGGTTTAGGTTATAGGTTTTGGTTTAGATTATAGGTTATAGGTTTAGGTTTAGGTTTAGGAGGTTATAGGTTTTGAGATTTGAGAATGGGTTCGGGTTTAGGTTATAGGTTATAGGTTTTGGTTTTGGTTTTGGTTTTAGTTTAGGTTATAGGTTTTGAGGTTTGGTTTAAGTTATAGGTTTTGTTTTTGGTTTAGGTTATAGGTTTTTCTTTAGGTTATAGGTTATAGGTTTAGGATACGGTTTAGGTTTAGGTTATAGATTTTAGGATTTGCAAATGGGTTCGGGTTTAGGTTATCCATTTTTGTTTTGGTCTTGGTTTAAGTTATAGGTTTTGGGATTGGAGAATGGGTTCGGGTTTAGGTCTTAGGTTTTGTTTTTGGTTTTGGTTTTTGTTTAGTTTATAGGTTTTGGTTTAGGTTATATGTTATAGGTTTAGGATAAGGTTTTGGTTTAGGTTTAGGTTATAGGTTTTGGGATTTGAGAATGGGTTCGGGTTTAGGTTATAGGTTATAGGTTTTGATTTTGGTTTTAGTTTAGGTTATAGGTTTTGGGATTTGGTTTAGGTTATAGGTTTTGGTTTTGATTTAGGTTATAGGTTATAAGTTTAGGATAAGGTTTAGGTTTAGGTTATAGGTTTTAGGATTTGAGAATGGGTTCAGGTTTAGGTTATAGGTTTTGGTTTTCATTTTGGTTTTGGTTTAGGTTATAGGTTTTGAGATTTGAGAATGGGTTCGGGTTTAGGTCGTAGGTTTTGGTATTTGAGAATGGGTTCGGGTTTAGGTCATAGGTTTTGGTTTAGGTTTTAGGTTTTAGGATTTGAGAATCGGCTCGGGTTTAGGTTATAGGTTTTGGGATTGGAGAATGGGTTAAGGTTTAGGTCTTAGGTTTTGGTTTTGGTTTTGGTTTTAGTTTAAGTTATAGGTTTTGGTTTTGGTTATAGGTTATAGGTTTAGGATAAGGTTTAGGTTTAGGTTATATGTTTTTGGATTTGAGAGTGGGTTCGGGTTTAGGTTATAGGTTTAGGATAAGGTTTAGGTTTAGGTTTAGGTTTAGGTTATAGGTTTTGGGATTTGAGAATGAGTTCGGGTTTAGGTTATAGGTTTTGGTTTAGGTTTAGGTTATAAGTTTTAGGATTTGAGAATGGGTTCGGGTTTAGTTCATAGGTTTTGATTTTGGTTTAGGTTATAGGTTTTGGGATTTGAGAATGGGTTCGGGTTTAGGTCATAGGTTTTGGGATTTGAGAATGGGTTCGGATTTAAGTCATAGGTTTTGGTTTTAGTTTAGATTATAGGTTTTGGGATTTGAGAATGGGTTCGGGTTTAAGTCTTAGGTTTTGGTTTTGGTTTAGGTTATAGGTTTTGGTTTAGGTTATAGGTTATAGGTTTAGGATAAGTTTTAGGTTTAAGCTTAGGTTATAGGTTTTGGGATTTGAGAATGGGTTCGGGTTTAGGTTATAGGTTATAGGTTTTGGTTTTGGTTTTAGTTTAGGTTATAGGTTTTGAGATTTGGTTTAGGTTATAGGTTTTGGTTTTGGTTTAGGTTATAGGTTTTGCTTTAGGTTATAGGTTATAGGTTTAGGATAAGGTTTAGGTTTAGGTTATAGGTTTTAGGATTTGAGAATGGGTTCGGGTTTAGGTTATAGGTTTTGGTTTTGGTTTTGGTTTTGGTTATAGGTTTTGGGATTGGAGAATGGGTTCGTGTTTAGGTCTTAGGTTTTTGTTTTGGTTTTGGTTTTGGTTTAGGTTATAGGTTATAGGTTTAGGATAAGGTTTAGGTTTAGGTTCAGGTTATAGGTTTTGGGATTTGAGAATGGGTTCAGGTTTAGGTTATAGGTTATAGGTTTTAGTTTTGGTTTTAGTTTAGGTTATAGGTTTTGGGATTTGGTTTAGGTTATAGGTTTTGGTTTTGGTTTAGGTTATAGGTTTTGCTTTAGGTTATTGGTTATTAGTTTAGGATAAGGTTTAGGTTTAAGTTATAGGTTTTAGGATTTGAGAATGGGTTCAGGTTTAGGTTATAGGTTTTGGTTTTGGTTTTGGTTTAGGTTATAGGTTTTGAGATTTGAGAACGGGTTCGGGTTTATGTCATAGGTTTTGGGATTTGAGAATGGGTTCGGGTTTAGGTCATAGGTTTTGGTTTATGTTTTAGGTTTTAGGATTTAAGAATCGGCTCGTGTTTAGGTTACAGGTTTTGGTTTAGGTTATAGGTTTTGGGATTGGAGAATGGGTTCGGGTTTAGGTCTTAGGTTTTGGTTTTGGTTTAAGTTATAGGTTTTGGTTTAGGTTATAGGTTTAGGATAAGGTTTAGGTTTTGGTTATAGGTTTTTAGATTTGAGAATGGGTTTGGGTTTAGGTTATTGGTTTTGTATAAGGTTTAGGTCATAGGTTTTGGGATTTAAGAATGGGTTCGGGTTTAGGTCATAGGTTTTAGGATTTGAGAATGGGTTCGGGTTTAGGTCTTAGGTTTTGGTTTTGGTTTAAGTTATAGGTTTTGGTTTAGGTTATAGGTTATAGGTTTAAGATAAGGTTTAGGTTTAGGTTATAGGTTTTTGGATTTGAGAATGGGTTCGGGTTTAGGTTATAGGTTTAGGATAAGGTTTAGGTTTAGGTTTAGGTGATAGGTTTTGGGATTTGAGAATGGGTTCGGGTTTAGGTTATTGGTTTTGGTTTAGGTTTAGGTCTAAGTTATAGGTTTTAGGATTTGAGAATGGGTTCGGGTTTAGTTCATAGGTTTTGGCTTTGGTTTAGGTTATAGGTTTTGGGATTTGAGAATGGGTTCGGGTTTAAGTCATAGGTTTTGGGATTTGAGAATGGGTTCGGGTTTAGGTATAGGTTTTGGTTTTGGTTTAGGTTATAGATTTTGGTTTAGGTTATAGGTTTTTGGGTTTGAGAATTGGTTCGGGTTTAGGTTAAGGGTATGGTACCTGCAAATATAAATATAAACATGGCCTGTCCAAATGGCTAGGCCCTTCCAATGCCGTCTATAGGATATGGACAGCTTCATCATGGTCATAACAGTGGTTCCCACCTTCCAGGGACCCCCGCTCTTCCAGATAGCTCCGATGCACATCCGAGTCTGGTCCATTAATCTCTAGCAAATACATAAACACGGCCTGTCCAAAGGGCCAGGCCCCTCCAATGCTGTCCATAGGAAATGAACAACTTCATCATGGTCAGAGCAACGATTCCCACCTTCCAGGGACCCCCGCTCTTCCGGATAGCTCCGATGCACATCTAGGTCTGCTCCATCAATTTTGAGCAAATACATAAACACAGTCTGTCCAAATGGCCAGACCACTCCAACCATGTGTATTCTTGAGTCAAGAGACGTACCAGATGCTTGAATCTGAAATATGCATTTAAACATAAAATGGCATTGGGAATCGCTTTTCAAAATTGTAGACTGTTTTCTTTTGAAACTCGTTCATCTCACCTGAAAACCTGTCACATAATGAATAACTATAACCACAATGATAACTACACATGTGTGTTCTTAACAAGAGACTTACCAGATGCTTGAATCTGAAATATACAGCTCCAATCCTCCCACATGCAACATCCACCTGAAAGAATGAGCATCACCGTCATGCTTGAGTAATCAATACAGAAATGTACAAGTAAAACCATAAAACCAGAGATACTTACTGCATTTTCAGGATCTCCTCCATAGTTAACGATCTCATTCTAAAGCCCTTCTCCCTCCTCCTTTACCCGGGCTTGGGACCGGCAATGCAAGGAGTTACATTGGCGAAGTTAAAAAAGGGCTTAGGCTCCATTTAGTTTTTAAAAAAAAATATTTTCATAAATACTAATGTGATGACTAAATGGAGCCTAAGACTATAAATACGTTCAAATATAGAGTACAAAATTCATTCAATATTTTTTTTTTAAAAAAACAAGTGTCAAATTAGTTCATAATTAGTTCAAAATGCACACTACATGCTCAAAATTAATTCAAAATGCACACACTACACATGTTCAATTATAGAGTACTAACATTGTTCAAATTATAGGATTCTCAAAGCCTCTTTCCCCCATTGCACAAATGATCCTAGACCAGCCTCTCCAAGTGTAGATGTGAACCCATCTTCTTTCCACAATGGAGCGTGAGGTTGCATAACCTCAGTCAAGACAACAACAAAAGCTCCATCCTCCAATGGTTGGCAATGGACAGTTGCATTTGGATTAACTTCATGTACTTCACCACGAGCAACAACACCACGTTTTCCAAAACTAAGCAAGTTGCATCTCTTACTGATATATATAATATCCGGCTACATTTACACATAAAATGCCATTGGTATTGTTAGCATTTATAATATAATTGTAAGCTCAATATAGTAAAAAAATTGTATTTGCATACCGACGATGCCTGAGTAGATTTAACGACTGTTGGTGATGAGAGATTTCGAGTACAGTATCCCTCTTTCTCCATATTGCCCAATGTTTTCTTCATCTCAACTATATCTTAAGTCATATCATCCAATTTTTGGATATACTACTCTGTAATACAACCCTCAGGTCGTGTCTTATTACGGACATAGGCCCTGAATGTCTTCATGAACCTGATAAAGTTAATGATACATTATTTATACATGCAAATGTAAATGGTAAGCCGATTTATTCTTATTAATCTCACAGCGTACCGTTCGAATGGATACATCCATCGATAGTATACAGGACCACATATGTGAGCCTCGTAAGCCAAATGGATCGACAAATGCATCATAATGACAAATATCGATGGCGGGCATATAGTTTCAAGTTGATATAACGTCCTAGCCATGCCCCTCTCGAGAGTAACGAGTGTTTGAAGGTCTAAGGTTGTCGAGCACAAGGCATTAAAGAATGTGCAAAAGCTTGTAATTATAGGATGAATGACCTTCCTATCCCTGAATGCATGCTGGATGAGAACTGGGAGCAGATGTTGCATCAACACATGGTAAAAATGAGACTTCATTCCCTTTAAATCCACGCAATCTTCCTTTACAATAGTCTTCCAATTCGCACTAAAACCGATCGGAACACGCAGCTCATGCAAAGTCTGGATGAAAAGTTTTTTCTCTTCTTTTCTTAGACAAAAAGGACCTTGTTTCTGAATCACCTTACCATTGTTCTTTTTTAGCCATAGACGCTTCTTAATTCTCAATTGTTTCAGGTCCCTACGTGCATTAACATCATCCTTGGTTTTGCCAGGCGTGTTCAACATCAAGGCAAGAAGGATTTCATATATATTTTTCTCAATATGCATGACATCAAGTTTGTGACGCACGGGAATATCTTTCCAATACTCCAGATTAAATAATATAGACTGTTTGAAGAACCACAGTGATTCAACATCATCCGCTAGCTCTTGTCGGCCTCCATCAGTACCCCTTATATTATTCTTTCCAGTCTTCCCCCACTGTATATTTAAGTTTGCGGTTTGTCTTTTGACCTCAATCCCATCTAGACGAATCGGTTGATGTCATATCTCCACCTTCTTGTTGAATGTGCCAGCACTTGTGTCCTTCCTAGCCTGTTTTAACATTGGCAACCATCGTCTGTGGCCCATATAAACATGTTTCTTTCCATATTTGAGTCGCAAAAAATCTGTGTTGGGACCACATACAGGACAACCATACTTACCCTTTGTCTTACAACCAAAAACATTACCATATGTTGAAAAGTCATGGATCGTCCAAAGCAGAACAACACGCATGTTGAATTTGTTTTCATGTTATGCATCGAATGTCGTGACCTCTTCTCTCCATAACTTTTGCAATTCATCAATCAATGGCCGTAAATAAACATCAATATCCTTTCCTGGTTGTCGCGGTCCCTCAATGAGTAAAGTCAACATAGTAAACTGAGGTTTCATGCAAAGCTTTGGTGAAAGGTTGTACGTCACACACATAACGGGCTATGAACTATGCGACATACTGAAAGCGCCGAATGGGTTAAACCCATCTGTAGCCAAACCCAATCGAACATTGCGAGTCTCAGATGAAAAATCTGTATACTTGTCATCAATATTCTTCAATGCAATAGAATCGGCCAGATGCTCCATCTTTTTATGTTGAAATTTCCTGGTTGAGTGCCAAGACATTTCTTTCGCCAACCATGGCACACTGAACATTCTTTGTATCCTTGGTGTTAATGAAAAATACCTTAACACCTTCTTAGGTATTTGAGATCATTTTTTCTCAAAATCCATTTCAGTCTTGTACCTAAGAGTTTTACAATTTGGACAAATGGTTTTCATCTCGTTCTCTCTCCAGTATAAGATGCAGTCATTTGGACAAGCATGGATTTTCACATAATCAAGACCCAACTTTGTAATGATCTTCTTCGCTTGGTAGGTATTAGTTGGGGCCTTGTTACCGGAAGGTAACACCTTCTTTAGTAGTTGAAGGAGCTCTGTAAAGCTTTTTTCACTCCATCCATAATTCACCTTTAATTTAAAAATCTGTACAATGAAAGTGTAACGCCTGTGAAAAATCCGTACTTGGGCTCGAGTACCAACTCGACCCGAAATCGCGTAGAAATAATTTCCATGGAAATTAAGCCTAAGTTAGCTAGCGCAACGCTAGAGTAGCTGGGAAATAGTCCCTGATCACTTTAAATACGTTCTGCAAGACCCAAATCGAGTAGAACAAACAACTCTACAATACTCTATAACCTCGGATCAAACTCTAAGCGGGTTTGTTCTCTGTACCACATTGAAATTTTGTATTGGATTTAGACCGCGCGTCGAAGGTCCGATACCTCCTATCTTAGACCGTTAGAATCGCCCAGCTGGACTTGACAATCATCTCGAAAATCAAGTCAAACCGATAATCACAGACTATTTCATTGAACCCGGACTGAAGCGACCGCGAATAGGGACAGATTTGGAATTTCAAATTCAAATCTGGCACACGACTTGACGCGTCAGTATTAAGCGTTCTGACTGTTAGAATTCATCCAGATTACACCCTTGGATCAGGAAAAATTTCTATTTATTATCATGAGACTTTCAGCCCTGATCTACGTGCGGTGACCGCTGAACTGAAACTGGTCCGCCACGTGCGATCTGCGAACCCTGCCAGACTGAAAACTTAATACGAGCTACATCTGGTACACATGAGCTTAAGTCCGATCGCAATCGACCAGGGGACCACCAGAAAGCAGTTTTTGGACCGAAACAGCCCCGAAATGGATAGGCACCAAGTAAACTTCATCCCGGAGCCTATTTCCGGCGTTTTTAAGCTTATAAAAGGGGTTGAAACCCTCATTTCCCTCTCCCATCCGAAATTAACAAACCCTAGGAGAAAAGGAGAGAGAGTTTGAGAGAGAGATTGGAAGGGATTTTTCCCGCTTCCGAGCCGCCGACTGCTAGTGCTTCAGCACTTCTTCTCAATCACCTGGCTGGTGATTTCTCCCCTTTTTCAGGTATAAAATAACCCTAAAACTTGCTGATTTAGGGTTTACCTAGATTCATAGCATGTTAGCTAACGTACTTCACAAATCAGGTCCTCCTACCGCTGTAGACGAAGCGTACACGCTCCGTTCAAAATTTCGCAACCGTAAGAGACTAGGTGAGGATTTTAGACGCTTTGATTGACGGTTTACAACGCTTTCAATGTCGTTTAATAGTAGATTATCGACGGCATCGCCGTTTGACATGTACAACATGCTCTCCGTTTCCTGTTTCGTAAATTAACGAAGAATATGAGATTTAGGGCATTTTAGTCATTTGTAGGAAGTACGGTCTACATGCATATTTTGCTGACGTGATTGACATGGTTTGTCGCCGCATTAGGGAGTTAGGAATGCTTGCATAATCAGTTTGGCGAAGAGATTCGCCTAGTTGCGCACTTTGGGTCGACATACTATATGTAGACTTAAGTGTGTAGTGTATGTGTTTGTATAAATGCTTGTATTAGTATGTATTGAGTTAAATGATGTTATGTAGTAGTTTGAGATTGATTTCTTGATTAATATGCTGACCTAAATGATTTCCTACATGTTGACCTTATGCATGATTGCATTACATGCATGGAATGTATGTGGTTGAAGATTTGCTTAAGTCGAATATTATAACATGTGTTAACATGCTCACATGATCATATTTCAATTCCAATACCTTTGCATATGTTGCTAATGTGATTCCATAGATGTGTGGGACTTGACTTAGTCCAGGCAGTCGGTAACCGAGCGAATTCGTGGCTGACTGGTCATAGCCACAAACGACGCGTCGATGAACGTGATTCGTGTTTAGAGTTGGCGGCAGTGGTTAGGCCACGCGAAGTGTTTTACGCACTTCATGTCGTTCGACTTGAGATGCGATCGCGCTAGTCGAGCCCGTCAAGTAACCCGACTGGCCGATGTATGTTCACCTTGTATGTGTCATAACTGCTTGAACCTAGGGTACTGAACTTACCATTGTAAACCCTGTTAACCATGGTACCTTGATCCACGAAGACTCATGAGCCGGGCATGGTGGTATGGGACACCGTGGTCGAGCTGTCGGCCTACGCTGGGGCCACAAACCTCCCCGTAGTGACCAGTGAGCACCTAGACTCGCGAGCAGATTATGGTGGTATGGGACACTATATTCTAGCTGTCGGCCTACACTGATCAGGCGACGAGCCCTTTGTAGTGACCGCGAGCGTATTCTGAGTCCACGGGAGGCGACGACCCTTCCGTTGCAGTAGAGTACGGTAGGCCTGTATTGATAAGGTGATGGGGGAGCGATGCAACGAGTGCGAGCAACAGCCCTGGCAGCCCTTGCAGTGACCTACGAAATATACATCGTATGAGATTTCTAGGAGTGACGACCCTAGACAGGATCTGTGTTGGGATTGATACAAGGGAAGTACCTTAGTTTCCCAATCCTGCTGTTTGAATGGACTAATAACAACTTGGAAATCATATCACCATAGCATTGCATGTGCCTGGAAGATGTGGAGCACTCTAGGGAGTGTGGCATGCCACGGTCGTAAGATGTTGCCGCATGAGGGTGATCGTCGGTGAGGGCATACATCACGTCATATCATCTTGCATTAACAACAGTATTAGGATTGTCTGATTTACTGCTTTACTATTATCGCGTGATTGAATTGTGAACATGCTAATCTTTGCTCTATGATTCCACTGAGTTGATCACTCATTCCCACGTTACGGGATGGTGTTTGCAACACCCACCAGACCCTGTTGTAGATGCAGGTGAGGACGAGATCCAGGAGGTGGAGCCAGAGATTGACGAGGACCAGGATGAGTTCTCGTATATGCAGTATCATGACGGCTTCCCGTAGGCGACCTGGATCGAGGGGACTTCAGTGGGACCATTTTGAACATTATTCTTTTGTTTATGTACATGTATATGAGACTCAGAGATGTAGTCATACTTCGGACACAGATGAGATTTACTTTGTTTTTCCATACAGTGATATATATATTGTTTAGTCTTCCGCTTGCTTTTATCACTGGATCTGAAGTATGAATTGCAGTTTTGGTATACTTTTACTCATGTGAATGCTTTAAATCAGACAACATTGAATCATAACCATTTTTGTTGCATAAGTGACGGTCTGGAACTCGGGAGTTGAGTTTATACACGACCCCCGATTTTCAGGGTGTTACAGAAAGTCAGCACGGTGAAATCTTGGGCCCTAGAGTATAGCTCAGTCATTGCGTCTCATAGATTTTCTTCAAAATCATTGGTTTCATTATCTCCAAAGACACCTTTAACTACAGGGGTTACATTCGGCTCATCCTATACAACTTCATCTAGGTTATTACCACCAAGTTCTTGAACGATCATGTTGTGAACCTCATTTAAGTTCGGGACACTATGGTATTGTTGCGAACTTGATTCACATACGGTACACTTAGGTGATACATGCTCCCCATGCATGTTCCAAACCGTATATCTTGGGTCGAATCCATTTTTCATTAGATGCATTTCCATATCATCATAAGAAACCAGAAAACGTGCACATCTGCAAGTGGTGCATGGACAAGGAACGGATTCTCTACCAGGAAGGTTTTCTTGTGCAAACTTTGAGAAACTTCTTATTCTAGAAATAAAATGTGGGTCTGGAAAACTTAGTGTCATCCACTCCCTATTCATTACAGTCGAATCTTGATTAACCAAAGGGTCCATTTTCAACCTGTACCTTACCAAAAATTAAAGTTAGAAATTAGCCTAATGCACCATCCAATTCAAAGTTGGAAATAAAGGAAGTACTATCAGATGATTGGACCCATACAAATATTATTTACCAAATACAATGTATTAAGGAGTTTGCAATCATTATATTTTTACAATAAATTAATAATGTAATTTATAAGTAAAATCTTAAACCACTTGCATAGATGAAAAGTCTCGCATGCATTTCTAATATATCAAGCTAAATGATGGATTGTACCAGTTAAAAACTTCACCACACAAGGGACACAGATTGTACCAGCTTCCTTTCACTTTTTCTAATGTGTGTATCCCACACTGACTTTTCCACTTCTCATTGTAACCCACGTGAAGCATCTCATTAAAGAGACCATGCAAGAAATGCTCTGTGGGTCCACTGTGATGGATGTGACGTTTACTCCATACATCTATTGTGTGACCTTTTCTTTCTTTATTCCTTGGTCCATGTGCATTGCACATGCCATACCCTTGGTTTCACATCATGCAACCTTTTAGTAGCAGCTTTCATGGATGAGACTCATGTAATAAACCTTGAACATTTTGAAGTACAATGACTAAATGCTTGTTTGTCTCCCTTACTTGCACAGAAGATACATATGCCTGGAAAAGGTCCACTAGTCCACTCCTTCTCATCCCCATGCGGCACATGTGCCAACCTAGCTATTTCATGGGTCCCACCATGAAGATGAAAGTGCACCCATCAAGATTAGTGTATGCAGTTGTATGCATGCTTAGAATAGATATGTAGATATCTGTCAGGGAACACCCATATGCATATTCTACTATATGTATCACAGTTATTTACATATGTAATACCTATATATAGATACAGTTGCATACATGATGCACCTAACAACATGAAAATTAGGCTGATCCATTTATCAAGTTGGCCACCCCAAGAATAGAACGGACAATTTTGGAGAAAAAAATGCCAAATTTCTGTAATTGACATACCCATGTGGCCACTCCTAATGGATAAACCAGCCTGATTTTTGCTTTTGGTCTTCTTCATGGCACACGCCACCATTATGCACTGCTTAGATGTTCCACACACTTTTCTTGTTGGCATGTGTTCTAGAAAAAAAAATAAAAAACCCTCGAGGATCCAGGAATATTGGTTGTAGAGGTTGAAACTTCTCACCAACTTCCCCTTGAAAGTGAATCCTCCCTGACTTTTTGAGTCTCGAAAGTACTCTATATTGAAGGATAATCCCCCACTGATCAGTTTTTTACCCCCTCTCATCCACCAATAGTATTTGGGGGCAGGCATGGGATTGCCTTCAAGTTCAAAGATTAGTGTCCTTTCTCTACCTCTCGTAGGGTGCGTTTGGATGTACTATCAAACTGATTTGCAATATTAATCTTTTTTTTCTATAAACATGAAACAATATCTAGTCACAAAAAAAAAAAATTACAATGAAAAAAAGAAAAGAAAAGAAAAAAATAATTTTCGTACATTTACAGGGTCACCTTGCACGCTATCTTCTTCGCCATGGTTTTCCTGGAGTATACCTTAAGGAGGATTGTATATTAATGTGAATAGTTTGTGGAGTCACATTGGTTAGTGGTGGAAGAGACTATGATGTCGTGAAGAGCATGCTCCTTGTAGGTTTAAGCCAATTCATTGATGCGGATAGCATTGTCGGAATTTACCGTGCTTCACTAAGAAATTCGGGGCAAACTCGATTGCAGCTTTTTCAAAAGCAGGTTGAGATCACCAAAAATTTTCCTGGAAATGCAAATGTTCGCTACGCTTGGCTTGGTGCTTCAAAAGAAGCTTTAACAGGGATCATGCTTAATGGGTTTGGGCACAATGTAAAGCCAAAATTCAAGCCCGTCTATGGCACTGACATTAATCTTACCCCAGTGAACTACTCCAATGTCAGGTATTCTGATGTTGACGAAAAAGGTATACGACATATGGTGTTGTGTCATGTTATAATGGGGAACATGGAACTTGTTCATCCTGGATCTGAACAATTTCAGCCTAGCAGTGAAAACTTTGATAGCGGCGGAGATAATCTTCAAAACCCAAAGCATTACATAATATGAAAAACTTATATGAATATACACATATATCCAGAATATACTGTCAGTTCAAGAGCACCCAAGACTCCTAAATCACCTTGGATGCCTTTCCCTATGTTGTTTGCTGCAATATCAAGAAAAATTCCTCCTAAAGATATGAACTCGGTCAATCTTCACTATGATGAATTTAAGAGGAGAGAGATAAGCCGTGATAAGTTTATTTGGAAGCTAAGACAGATTATTGGGGACAAGTTATTGAGGTCTGCGATAGAGAGTCTTTAGTGTAAGGTAAGGTAGCTGAATATTAGGTTTACAATACTCTGTATTTGCATTACTGAGGTCTAACAGTGGGTAGCTACCATACCTCTTTCCAGCTTCCTCTACATTGGTTTCTTTTAATTTTGGTTTTCTATTTTCTAAACATGATCATGGGGGTTATGGGTTGGGATATTTTGTGTATTGGCTTCCATCTGATCTAACCATTTGTTAGACTATCAGAATCTTCAGCAGAAAATCTAGGAGCATCTGCACCAATTCATCACTCCATCCATTCTGTTACTAATTCAAAATAATCCAGCTATTGGTGTAACTTTCTCCTACAAACGTGTAATTGATTGTATTTGTCTGTTTCCTTATTTTGCTCATATTTGTTTCCTTATTATACGCTTGACAGTTCTTAGTTGTATAACTATAAATATAATGGAAAACTACACAGCTTCGGTGTGTTAGCCAAACCAAAGATATCCTCTGTATTCATATTTCTGTTGAATTGTTAGTATTTTACATGGTATCATAGCCTAACATCCTATAAGCTCACACTTTTCCAACCGATCCTTTCTCCAGCTTCTGCATCCTCCAAATGGCCAACACCAATGACACTTCCATCCCTGAACCTATCCTTCCACCATCTACCCTTCTACCCTCTTCCACTACTATTTCCGTTAAGCTAGATGGCTCCCACAATTATCTGGCATGGAAAATGCAGTTCCTTAATCTCCTCCGAGGACACAACTTAGTTGGCTTCATTGATGGTACTGAAACCTATCCTCCAAAAAATCTTGCCTCTGGTTCATTCAATCCTACCTATGTTGTTTGGCAGAAGAAAGATGGTTATCTCCTTGGATGGATCCTCGCATCTCTTTTGGAAAAACTTGTTTCCACATTGTATGGATTGGAAACGTCTAAGCAAGTCTGGACTGCCTTGTAGACTCGTTTCTCTTCTCAGTCTCATTCCCGCATTTCCCATCTTAAATGTCAACTTCAAACGTTGACTCAAGGTAGAAAATCCTGATCTGAGTATCTTGAAAATGCCAAGAATCTTTCCGATCAATTAGCAGCAGCTGGTAAGCCTATGGACGATCAAGACTTGATCTCCTTTCTTCTTGGTGGCCTGCAATTATCATACACACCATTTGTCACCTCTTTTAATTTTTCTTCCCGTGAAACTGACTTCACCTTTGAAGACTTTCAAGCTAAATTGCTGGGCTATGAAAATCTTCAGGATGTCAATCGATCTGTTCATGGTACAGATAATACTCACTTTGCTTTTGCTGCAAACAAATCTAAGACCCCTACTTATGTGAAAAAAGAAAGGACCTCTACTCCCTCCCACAAAAATGCCGAATGCAATTTCCTCTAATTATCGGCCACACCAGCAGACCAGATCTACTCCTCCACAGCTTCCAAACAACCACCCGATTTGTCAAATTTGTGGTAAAGCTGGCCATACTGCTATTGATTGTTTTCACTGCTTTGATTATTCATATCAGGGTCGATTCCCTCCTCAAGATCTCGCCGCAATGGTGGCTGAGACTAATGCCACCTTTGAAAATCAAGTTTGGTACATGGATAGTGGCGCCAATGCCCATATTACATCAGATGCAACTAATCTCACTCATCAGCAGCCCTTTCATGAATTAGAAACTGTAACTGTTGGAAATGGTTCAGGTTTGCAAGTTCTAAATACTGGTTCTACCACCTTTCACTTCGGGCAATCCAATTTTCATCTAAACAAAATTCTCCATTGCCCCCAAGCAGCTACCAATCTTATCTCTATCAATTAATTTTGTTTAGATAATAATTGTTACTTTATATTAACTGCTAATGCTTTTATTGTGAAGGAGAACCTGACAGGCAGAATTCTACTTCAAGGTGTGGTTGAAAACGGCCTATATCCACTAGCTGGGTGCAAGACTTCTCATAAGAGCCTCACCTATCTTTTGGCAACCATAGGGGTTCGAACTAATGCAAACACTTGGCACTAAAGACTAGGACATCCCTCTAGTTTCATTTTAGATAGTTTGTTTCATTCAAATAAACACTCTGTCAAAGGTCCTTCAAATAAAATAGAGTTTTGCTCAGCTTGTCAACTTGGCAAAGCTAAGAAACTACCTTTTCCCAGAGTCTAGTCGTCAATCTTCTGTTCCTCTTGCTTTAATCCACTCTGATGTATGGGTTTCCCCTGTACAATCAACTAGTGGTTGTTCCTACTATGTTTTGTTTATTGATGATTATTCGAGATATTCTTGGCTATATCCTTTACACAGAAAATCTGATGTGTTTGCAAATTTTGTTAAATTTAAAACCATTGCAGAAAAAAATAATTCAACATCAATATGTTATGCCTTGCACCAGTGAGTTGTTGGTTATCTATCACCTATAACAAGAGTATCACATCCCTCTAATGTTCCAAATATCAAAATATAAAAATAAAAAAAATAAAAAAAATCACCCACAGATTTAATGGTGGGCATTCAATCACCACAGTACTGAAATCCCACGGCGTGCGTGTGTAGGGTGTGTGCGCGTGTGGCATGAGTGTGTGCGTGTGTAAATAAAAAAAAATCACCACAGATTTCAGAGAGAGAAACTTACCCTCGTTCTTCTCCTTCTCCTTCTCCTTCTCCTTCTTCTTCCCCTTCTTGTGGTGAAAGGGGGTTTTGAAAACAGAGA
The DNA here is from genome assembly GCA_037074715.1 of Magnolia kwangsiensis. Lineage (NCBI taxonomy): Eukaryota > Viridiplantae > Streptophyta > Magnoliopsida > Magnoliales > Magnoliaceae > Magnolia > Magnolia kwangsiensis. The sequence goes on along the minus strand of CM073571.1, from coordinate 195,223,200 downwards.
TGGGGGAATGCGGCCAATAGACAGGGAGAGAGGTTGAGGGAGAGCGGGAGATCAAGAGAGGGCAAGGGAAAGAGAGTGGCTGACTGCGAGAGAGAGATCGAGAGAGAGATTGAGAAAGAGATGGGTTTCGAGCGCCACGTGGGAGAAAATGGCGGACGCTCGGTTTGGGGAGGGAGTTTTGAAGCGGATTGCATACGCACTAACTCAGTACACTTAGCGTACTGACTAAACTCTGTGGGTCCCACAGTATTTCTTGAATTTTATCCACTCCATCTATACACTTTAGAAGATAATTTTAGATCTTTATCTTAAAAATGAAGCATATCTAAAGCTTAAATGTACCACACCACCGGAAACAATGTGAATTTAACATCTACCATTGAAAATCTTGTGGTGGGCCATAGAAGTTTTAGATCAATATGATATTTGTGCTTTCACTTCTTCCATGTCTTTGTGATATTATGAACAGGTTGGATGACAAATAAACATCAGGAGGGCCATAGAAATGTTTCAACGGTAGAAATCATTATTCCCACGGTTTCCTATGGTATGTATTCACTTAAGTTTTATATATATATATCTCAATTTTGGTATCAACGGCTAAAATGATCTGAAAAAATGGGTGGACGGAGTGGATTACACAATTACATTCATGGTGGGCCTAATTGACTTTAATCAGTACTATAAGTGTGTACTACACTGTATGTACGTTCCAAAACCCATTTCCCATGGGTCGCTAACGGACGGCCCCCTTGGGACTTGAATTTTAGGATCGTGGGGCCCACTGGATATGTATTTTACATATCCACTCCGTCCATTAATTTTAAATTATTATTTTAAATGTTGGTACAAAAAATGAGTCAGATCGAATTTGTAAGAAAACCACACAATATATTAACAGTAGTTATTTAATTTTTATTGTTTCTTATGGTGTGGTCCACTTAGACATTTAATTTATATAAGTTTTGAGCTCATCTACTAAAATTATATGTCAAAACTAATGGACGGCTTAAATGACCCCATGGAGCCCCATAAGTATTATCTATGTTTAATACGGTCTAGGTGAGGAGTTATGATTTAGCTACGGATCAGCTAGGATTTAGCTATGGAAAAAATCTGTAGTAAATTTGCTATGGATTTATTCCATAGCTAAATGCTTTCAACTTCCATAGCCTTTGCCCAATTTTTTGGTAGTGCGCGGCATCGAAACCGCGGCGACAGCGTGGTCGCACTGGTACAAGTCTCGGGTCGAGCCGACTCTGATATACAGGACACGTCTCAGGATCACGTGCAAATGTCAATAACAGATCGTGGATCGCTGAAATTCGACTGAGAGGATCGCGGGAGCTTACGGAACTGTACGGTCTAAGATATGGGCCTGATAGGTGGTAGCCATTCCCTTCACCCATCTTGTGGCCCACCTTGTAGAGACCAACCCTAGGTGCTTGTGGGCCACATATTTGATTGAATTTTGGGGTTAGAGGGGCTAGGATAGCAGCACCTTGCTGGGCACCTAACTAGGCTGAATGTCCAGCAATGGGCTGGCCGTCCACCCCACCTCAGGCCACCCTTTATGAATGTTTTCATCCAACCATCCATCCTTTGTGGGGCCTCCTTGCTGGTGGACCATTCCTTGGTGGGACGTCCACCAGTGTGGCCCACTTGGAGCACCAAACTGGGCTAACAATCCCACCCTTGGGACGCTTAAGGGGTGGGTTGGCCGTCCCACCTTGTGGCCCACTTGATGTATGTGTTTTATCCTTGTCCATCCTCCCTGGGGTGGCCCATTGGTGTGTGGACCACTCCCTGGAGGGACGCCCACCATTGTAACCCACCTTGATGTATGTATGTTAGGCTATCCAGGCCCTTAAGACGCCCGTGTCCACCTGGACGTTTAGCTTGTTTGGCGGTGCTGCTGGACTTGCAGTCCAGCAACAGGCTCACCTCATTTTTGGTGTTGTACTTACACTCTCCATCTGATGGGGCCCATTATAAGTATTAAGGACCATTACCAGATTTATTTTCTTTTATAAATCCCATCTGTTGGACCTCAGCAAGCCCAGGAAGCTGAGTGGGCTGAAAGTCTTGCAATGTACTATAAGAAGTACGATTCAAGTTGTGGGTATTGTAAGGGATGTGAGGCCCACCAACTGAAGAATGTGGAGTATACACATGATCAGATTAATTTTGAGATATTTTTGGCTTAATTGATACTTTGTAAGGCTCATCCTTGTGTATATTATGGACCATCTACAAACCAGATTTTTATGGTCCATTAGGCCCAGTTGGACTGGAAGTTCTCCATTGGAGCCTAGTATTGTTCAAGGGTTGACCCTATTATATTATGGGCCCAATGAACTATTTATGAGCCCAACTTGAGTAAATAAATCTTGAATACCACATTTAAACCCCTAGTATGGGCTGACTTGCAAGGCCCACCTTGAAACTTGTTTGATAGGCCTTGCCAAGTCATGGGCTGATGTTTTGAGGCCCACACCTTGGGCATGTGGGTTGTCTATTTGATCCATTTAATGCATGGATCTTGTCACAATTGAGGGTTGGGCCATAAATACTCCATTTGACCCATAATGATATGTACTTGGGCCATGTTATGCCCTTGTTGAGTCTATGATATTCATGAGGACCTTGGGCCATTCTTTTGAGGCCCATTATGTGTTGAGATGTGGATATATGGCTGCCCATTTGTTTTCACAATGGTATTCGGGCCTTGGGCCTTGGTTTAGTTAGCTATCTTGATTGATTCGCTTTCTTGGGGACAATAGTAGTTAAATGTCTCCATCGTGGACCCCTCTAGGCCCATTGGTGGTTGAATGTCCACCTTAGGCTTATTTGTTAGGTCCATTTTTATCATTAGCGATTAGATGTCCACCTTAGACCTTGTTTGGACCCGTTCCTATCCCTTAGGTTGTAGAATAGCTTGCTTAGACCTTGTGGGCTACTCCAAACCATTGGGCCCCCCACTAGTAGTATGTATCTTTCCTTTGAGTATTTTGTCTAAGTACTTAAACTTAACCTTGGTAAGAGGAGAGTACAACATTGTCTCATGTCATACGTAATTACCTTTCATGATTAACCCATGTGCATCATATGTGTGTTTGGAGTATGGATTGACTAATCATGACTTATGTCATTGGGCAGATTGTTTATGGGACTCCTGGAGACATGGAGTTGCCCTACATGAGCGATGTATACGCAGGAATGATGCATGGTTGACTAGCATGTTTTCATGCATCCTGCATTCTCGCATGACACAGATGATTTGCCTTAGCTTCATCAGGGTTTTAGCCTCCACAGGTATATCGTGGATGACTAGATTTGGACATCGAAAATGTTTGTTTAAGCACTTAAGGCACATAGGATGTCCTTTGGTGAAAGTTTCAGAACCTTCATGGTACCAGGAGATGCTCAACGCCGAGACTGAGTGGAAAACATGAGCGTTGGTGCCTTTACCCGTGAAAAACTGTATCGTGGTTGGTTGGGAGGGGGTGTGGCCTTATCCATTTAAGTGAGGGGGCAATAGCTAAGTTGAGTTGGACCAGCTCATAAATGGGTCCACTACCATCAAGCCTTGTTAGTGATTGGCTATCCACAGGCAGGTAGTGAGGTCTCTTATACTTGTTGGACTGTGCGGCTAGGAGAGCGGCAGTCAGCAGGTAATGTATTTGACCCCGGTGATTTCTCAAAGAAGTATTGTACTGATTTGTGGACTTGATATGAGGACGAGTATGACCGCATTGCATATTACATATGACACTTGGCTGTATAGCCCCACATTACATATCCTTTGATTGGCAAATAGTATTCCTGCTTTGCATTGCTTAGCCTTGTAACGGCTAGTGATTTCCATGGTCTTATTGCATTCTTCCGCATCTCTGATATTGCATTCATGGCACTTGTCGTGCACACACTCACACCGCCCTCTAAGCTTTCTATAAGCTTATGCATGATTGATGCATGCAGGTGATTCGAGGCCAATGAGTGGAGCTGGAGCTAGAGTGTGCCGTTGATCCTTTTGGAGTTTTCTTTATATAGACTTTGTATTTCCCTTTGAGCCTTGTACTTCTAAAAAATTTAAATTCTTAGTGGATTTTATAATGTTGTTCCTGTAGTTATTTATATGTGGTTATGATGTTAGGATCTTGGGTATGCTTATTATGAATCAGACTTATGTTATAGAAATTCTCCTTATAGGATTGTAGGATCGGAACCTGGTGAATGGGCACCAGGGGCCGAGAATGGGGTACTACGGAGGCTGTTGGTACCGAACTCGGCGATTGAAAATTTTATGAGCCCAGTTTTCGAGTTTGGGGCATGACAGAAGCTACATGGCGGCTCTGCCATACTAGAAACTGGAGGTGTACACAAGTTGAACCGAGTTGAGCTTGGCACAGCTCGACACAGCTTGGCCACTAGTTGACCGTAGCTCAAATTCGACTCGGCTCGATCCTCGAGCGTAACTGGCTAGTTCAAGCCAAGATCAAGCCTGTACAGTATTTTCACAAATACATGGAGTGCACTTTCAATTTCTTATTGTATGTAAAATAACAACAGCCTTTTACAGTTAGTTTATCAAACATCTTGTAGGCAATATCAAAATTAAGAAAAAAATAGTATTTGTTTCGTATACGTACATTCCTTGCCACTAGCCGACACTTTGTTGAGTCATTTCATGAAACACTTGGTGAGCAACATCAACATCAAAGTAACCAGGTCACCAAATTGGTTCGATTTGGGTTGGAGTTCGATCCAAGTCGAGTCGAGCTCGGGCAAGCTCGAACTTGGTTCGAAAATTTTTTTGAGCTAAAAAAATCAGCTCAACTCAGCTCGAACTCAGTTTCAAATTGAGTCGAATCGAGCTTTTTCGAGCCAAGTCGAGCGAGCTAACTGAGCTAACTCGGTTCGTGTATAGCCCTACTAGAAACCCTGCCAAATCCCCCACAACTCAAACACCAACAAAAGCCTTGAAAAGGAACCTCTGAGCACGATCCATATTCCTCACCCCACGTTCACAACATCTTAAAATGTTATAATAATTTTAGTACTACACTTGGTTTCAGAGTCTACAAAGAGATACACTTAAATAATATAGATAATCAATTATCATAAAACCTAAACTAGTGATATTTGAATCTAACTCACGAAGAAAATGTAGGAGTAGGGGCCACCCTCAACATATCCTGGCCTAAAAATCTGTTGTAAGAATATTGATTTTAATAAAATATATTTTAAATAATATATAATATATAAAAGTTGTTTTTGTTTGAAAAAAACACTTTTTGAGGGTTTTTGGGAATAGTCCCACATGGGAAAGGGAAGAGAGAAAAAAGATGTTTAAATGAAAAGTATGGAGTACCATAATATTTACTTACCTAGTCCGTAAACCATGGGACTTGCGTGTTCTAGTTTAAAACACTGGAATACCGCGCTCGTGCTCGGTCACGGTTACGGACTCAGTGCAAGGGCGTGGGCATGTGAGGCAGTGTGGCTGTAGAGGCACTAGTGGAGTACTTTGCACTTCGCACGTGTCGCAAAGGGTCACTCACTTCACAAACCGGAGTGAGATGGGTGCGAGTCGCGGTGCGACAAAGTGGCTAAGGCAGATGAGTGGTTGGACGAAAATTAGAGGACTGAATGAGAGTCCTTCTGATTATATAGTGGCTGAAAATATAGTTGTTACACAAATATGTAACAGCTATGGACTTAATGCAGGAAACTGTTGCCAACAGATATAAAATGGCTAGCCCAACAGCTATAAAATGACTAGCCATCTCTCTCACAACAACCATAAAACGGCTAGATTCCAACAGTCATATAACAGCCATAAAACGGCTAGTGGGATTTATATCCCTGGACCATAACTCTTAGCCATCTGAGCCTATAAAGTGAGTGCCTGGATGGGTTTTCAATCCATCTCATAACCAATCCAGCAATACCATACGAACTAAGACAGCCCACTACTTCTCACTCCTATAATCCAGTGATTACAGCAATACAACAAGGCTTTATCCTTAGCTTCTAAGAACAGACCAACAGTGTGGTCTAGGACGGTTCAACTGAACTAGTGGCTGAAGATCTAGATTGACCAGTGTAGTGGTCAAAATCACATTTTCTCCTCCCTTTCTTTTTTTGAAAATTTTCTCTTTTTATTGTAATACTGCCAGAAAGTGTGTAATAAAGTTTCATTTAGTGGGCCTTCGTGTTTGCTAAATGCAGACCCACACCAGGCTCGTCGTATCCTAGAAGCGATTTGCCTGTAACCTATCAGCATACTCAATTCACTTGAGTAGGGGCAAATAATGCTTTAAAGACAACGTTCCAGACGTGCTTTAGCCAGTCCACATTTCAGATTCTCTTGTAATTTTCGATTTCCATATTATACAGAAATTAAATTAATCTGTATAAATTCTCAACAAAATGAGCCTGCTCCACTCATTAGATGGACCACAAATCTGTATGGGAAAAGTGACTGATTAAAAAGAAAAAAATCCCACATACAGCGCACTTGATGAATGAACCATCCTGATTTTATGTCCCCAGTGGGAAATCCTCCACCTTAGGAATTCTCCGGATCTCACACAGGTTCCAGAGAATCCATCTGAACGGTCCAAACGTAAATGAGCATAGTCCAAATAATGATATATATGCATCTATCAAAGTATTTTCATTGTGTGTGAATCAATGGCCGTGTCTGGAGTCTACTTGTCTGTTTGCAGATTACCAATCATATGGTTATCATCCAATCTATGTCAATGGTCTATAAAGATGTAATCATATAGCCACGTGTGTGGTGCAGATGCGAGCAGCCTGTTATTATTTAAGGATGTTCTCAAGTCCAACTAGTTGACCACATGGTACAATCCACCTGGCCGATAAATTCCAATTTATTAATTGCATTTGACATCCATCCATACCAATAGGTTAGCCCCACCTTTAGGATCACCTGGTGAAAAAAGTAGCCCGGTATACTCATCAGATGGGCTACACCATTAATAAATAGAAAAATACAAATATGGTCCACTTGATCAGTGAATATTTCTAAATTTTTTATAAGATGATATTTATGGTACGACTAACCTACTGAAAGAGTTCGATTTGGCACAAACATAAAAGGTTGAAGTTTATCTGCTGGTGGACATAATTTATAGTTCAACTGGTTGGACTTGACACCTTCTATTAGTTAAGCAGGAGAAATGCTGACACACAACTAGTTGGACCGTCCAACTCGTTCGAATTAATTAAAGCTAATTAACGTTGAGAGAGAGAGAGAGAGAGATGGACTTTGCTTCACGGTACCTTTGAAACACTAGTTTCACAATGGTCATTGGCTTGGGTGGGCCCTATCGTGGTGCTAAGGTAAGATACACCCGACTATTACGTGTGTCACCCCTTGTTAGACTTAGGGATTGAAAATCAACCCCACCAGTGGTTCAGGTCGATCGTGCAGTTGAAAACAATGTGCTGAAAAATCTCACCCTCTAAAATGGTTCGTTTGATGAGGCCTACTTGAATCACAAGTCGATCTTATTTTTGGGTCCGTCACCTAACCTTTTCTGTCTCATCTAATGGATGGAGTGGATTTCACACAACCATGATTGGGTCCTATAAAAATCAAAGGTGAAAATCTCTACTTCAATTGTTATATTGGTGTGGCTCACCTAAATTACAAGTCTTCCTTATATTTTAGCTCTAGACTTACAATGAGATTACACATCTAATGATGGAAGTGGATTTTACATGCATGACATGGTGGGCCATACCAAAAGTCCAGTTTGGCTTTAACTCACCCGGTTAAACTTCTTCCAATCCTGAGAGAAAAAGTGCCTTTTTCCAAAAAAAAAACAAAAAAAACAAAAAAAAGCTAAAAAGCAAACCAGAGCAACTTATTCTCAAGCATTAAAGTGCATCCCTGACCCTGGGCTTACCTTGACATACATATTGTGTATCCATGCCATACATCCATATTTTCAGCTCATGATAGGAAATGATTCTAAAAATAACGTAGATTAAATTCTCCAATGAACTACACTACAGAAACTATGGTTAATGGGCATTAAAAAATTTTTGTGGTCCACAAGTTTTGCATTAGGCTAAAATTTGTTTTTTAATTTTATTTTACTTCATCAAGTTTTTTGTGACCTTTTCAATAAGTTGGGTGCCAAGTAAAAATTACGGTGGGCCCTAGGAAAATTTTAATGGCAAGAGTTCAATATCCACTATTTCCTATGATGTGGACCACTTAGATTTCTAAGTACTGCTGCATTTTGTTTTTTTATTAATGTTCTAAAATAAGCTGAAAAAACCAATGTCCAGCCTAGATATATTTTATTGAGGGGATATTTCCCTTCTTTTTTTTTTTTGTAGAAGGTGATTCTCCTGGTAGGAAAGCCTACTAGATGAGCTAGATGTGGCACACACATAAAAGATTCGAATTTATCAACCAGGTAGATCATAACTTGTCATCCAGTTAGTTAGAGGGGGGTGTGAGTGGAGAAGAGGACGCACACTCCTTTGATTAGGTGTGTGACATGGGTGTTTCACATCCGACTCGGATTGAGTTTCTCCAATTTGACATTTTCTTGACGATCTTTCTTTATATCTAATTCATATAGTGTGTCGAATAGATCCAAGGTATATGATTTTCTCGATGATCCGAAATTTAGATTGGCCTATCTTGAAAATTCTCCTAATGGGTGTCAAAACGAACTTGATCTCAATTAATGGTCCACACTTAATAATCAGGGCCCAATTTTAAGAGAAATGTGTAGTTAGGATAGGCAAATGATTGGACAAAAGTGAGTGGTTGATCAATGGTGAAAAATGCATAAATCCAAAATTTTACCTTTTTCACCAAAAGGAAGGAATTTGAGTCAAGCGGTCAGCATTCAACGGTGTAAAATCATACATAGGGGTCTAAATTTTGTATGATATCATAATCATATGAGGCCAAAGTATAATCCAAATTTGAATTGTGATTGACTGTGTAAAGTGGGTCAATCGGAAGCTCCAAATTTAGAAAGACTTGGTAAGCCTAAAATGAATAACTCCACAGTTAAAAAAAAAAGCCTACTAAGACGGGTTCTCATATTTCACAATTGGTCTATATGATGAAAAATTCAAGTCATTCGTATGAAAGGAAATATCCTACTATAACTATCCACGATCCTTCTTCACTCAATGGACACCAAAATTATGGTTAAGGGGTTGATTTGTCAATTGGGCCACTTTTACAATGATTTAAGGGTTGAAATTCAACGTGTATAGTTAATTTATGATAAATAGGTATGGTATAAAATTTTACATAAAACGGATCATGGAAACCGTGTGATTTACAATTCAAGGGAATATGTTAATGGCATTAAGTATTTACGATTTTGCCATCTTTTATTTCTCTAAGTTCCACTGTCCGTAACATTGGACTATACCATCTAAATGAATTGAAGAGATAGATTATTTTGACACATATTCTCCAGTGGACAGAATAACATCCAATAAGATTGTATTTGCGCTAACATCCATACATCATCTTCACATTTACCAAATGAATTTAAAGATAGCTTTTCTAAATGATGACCTTAATGAGGAGGTATACATGAAACAACCCGAAGGGTTCATTCTACTAAGAAATAGAAAGAAAGTTTGTACAGTGATTAAATCTTTGTATGAACTAAAACAAACACTTAAACAATGGCATGAGAAGTTTGATTAAAAAATATTATCTCATGGTTTTATGCATAATGTTGCTAATAAATGCATATATTTTGAAATTAATAGTAATTGTGTAACTATTATTTATCTATATGTTGATGACATGTTGATGATAAGTAATAAAATGAAAGGTGTAAATGAAACAAAGAAGTTTATGTCTTTTGTATTCAAAATGAATGATCTTGAATAAGTGAATACCATCATAGGTATTAAAGTTAAAAAAATATGGTAGGGTTATGCGTCGTGTCAATCTCATTACATTGAGAAGATATTAAATAAGTCTAACCATCTAAAAATAAAAGAAGCAAAAAATTCATTTGATCAAAGTATCAAGCTGAATGAAAATAACGGAAGAGCAGTTGCACAACTTAAGTATGCGAGTGCTATAGACAGTCTAATGTATGCTATATAATGCATTAGACCAGAAGTAAACTCAATAGGTTTACTAGCAACCCTAGTGTGAAACACTAAAATGCTATCAATAGAGTTCTCAGTTACTTAATAGTAATCAAAGACTTATGATTATTTTACTAAGAGTTTCCTGCCATATTGAAAATATATAACAATGCGAGTTGGATATCGAGTACATGGGACAACAATTCCACTAAAGGTTGGTATTCACCCTAGGAAGTGCAACTGTCTCAGGGATAGAGGAAACATCTACACAACTCACTTAACTATAAAGTCTAAGTTCATAACTGTTGGGGGGCCTTGCACAAAACCTTAGGATCTATCCTCCTAAAACAAACCAGAATTATGGGATACTAAAGCAATGAAATGAATCAAATCATAAACTACATCACACAAGAGATTTTTACGTGAAAAATCCTTAAAGAAGTAAAAACCACGGGACCTCATCTAGATCAACAATCTACTATGAAGTAGAACATTACAACCATCTTCACTCACGAAGGAGTGAATAAACAATAAGAGAAATAAAGAAAACAGAGAGATCTCACCGATTACGAGGACGTGGAAGCGCTGAGATATGGTAGATCACCTCTACGAGTATAGCCTCCCTTCCACAAGCTTCCTCTCTCTCGTTCTCTTTCTCTCTCTCACCTTTAATAGCTCTCTTGTATTTTTCATATATTTAGAAAAACCCTAGGAACCCCTATTTATAATTTTAGGAAACTCCTTTCCACATCCCAATTATGAAAGGATTCAGATTTTCACAATCCACAAAATCGTGGAACGAATTTGCATAATCACGATCGGTCGAGATGAGACCACAACAAGTCGAGCGTCATCCACAACTGGTCGAGATCCACCTTCAACCGGTCGAGCACCTCGGAGAAAAATAGCCCAAAGTCGTTCGACTTTGAGTCGAGTCAGGGCTCGACTTCACGACTGGTCATACACTAGCCCTCTACCGGTCGTGTAGGGCTTATGACTGATTGAGCACGAGATAAAAATCCCATCAAATCTACCCCTTTTTATCCCAAGAGGAATTTACCTTCTTCAAGTCATCCTGGTTTTTACAAACTTCAAACTTACCCTTGAACAAAGCCTTGGTCATCATGTCTGACCCATTATCGTCCGTGTGGATCTTCTCAACTTGTAACACCTTCTGTTCCAAAGTATCATTGATCTAGTGATACCGAATCTCTATGTGCTTCGACTTGGAATGCTGATTTTGATTCTTGCTCAAGTGTATAACACTTTAACTATCACAATAGATCACGTGCTCCTCCTGCTTCAAGATAAGTTCTTGTAGGAATCTCTTCATCGAAAGCATCTCTTTACATGTTTCTGTGACTGCAATGTACTCGGCCTCGGTTGTCGAAAATGCTATAACCTTCTGTAGCTTGCTCTATCAAGAAACAGCTCCCCATGCAAACATGAACATGAACCCTGATGTAGACTTCCTGAAATCTATGTCACCTGCTATATTTGCATCTGTGTAGTCCTCTAACATAAGTTTTCCGTCACCATAGCATAGACTCAACATAGATGAGCTTCTTAGATATCGCAGTATCCATTTCACCGCTGTCCAATGCTCTTTACCAGGATTGGCAAGATACCGGCTGACAACACCAACCGCGTATGCTATGTTTGGGCGTGTACACACCATAGCATACATCAAACTTCCTACAACTAATGCGTAGGGTATCTTTCGCATCTCTTCCACCTCTGCCTTTATCTTGGGACACTGCCTGTCGCTCAATCTAACGTAACGATCCAGTGGAGTACTGACTGACTTCTCTGCATTCATATTGAACCGCTTTAGAACTTTCTCAATATACTGCTCTTGTGACAGCCAAAGTTTGCTGCTGCTTCTATCACGGGTTATCTCCATTCCTAGAATTTGTTTAGCTGGGCCCAAGTCTTTCATCGCAAAAGACTTGTCCAACTCCTGTTTCAGCCTGTTGATCTTTTTGATGTCTTTTCTCATGATGAGCATGTCATCAACATATAATGCAGAACTAAGAAATTACCATCTAAGAACTTGCACGTGAACACACAGTGGTTCGACTCCGTTCTGTCATACCCATGATGTAACATGAACAAATCAAACTTCTTATACCATTACCATGAAGCTTGTTTTAATGTATACAAGTTCTTTCTCAGCCTACACACCATATGCTCTTTACAATTGACTTCGAACCCCTCTATTTGATGCATGTAGATCTCTTCTTCCAGGTCATCATAGAGGAAAGCAGTTTTAACATCTAACTGTTCTATCTTCAGATTCATGCTAGCCGCCAACCCAAGCAACACCTGTATAGATGTCATCTTCACCACTGGTGAGAATATCTCCTTGAAGTCTATGCCTTTCCTCTGACCAACCTTTTCACCACAAGTTTGGTCTTAAACCTCGTCTGTGAATTCTTCTACTCAACCTTCTTTCTGAACACCTACTTGTTGCTCAAATCTTTCTTGCCCTTAGACAGTTTCACAATATCATAGGTGTGGTTCTTATGTAAGGATTTCATCTCCTCTTGCATAGCTTTCAACCACTCCCCCTTATGCTCATCAGCTAGGGCCTCAGAATAGTCTTTTGGTTCTCCCCCATCAGTCAGCATAATATACTTATATTGCGAGTACCTCTTGGATGATTGTCTATCGCTAGATGACCTCCTCACCTATGGATCAATAGGTGGATCAAGTGAGGGCTACTCCCCTGGTCTATCTTCTACAGGAACTCCCTTATCCTCTACACCTTGCTGTACTCCTCTATCATCAGGCACCATGGGAGGAATAATCAGATCCATGTCCTCCAGCTCTCCTGAACTAGGCTGGTTCTTCTCTGGCTTGTTAATGTCTTTTATACACTGATCTTTAAAGAAAACCACATCTCTGCTCCTGACGAGCTTCTTCTCAGTCGGATCGTACAATCTGTAATCGAATTTTTTATCACCGTACCCAAAGAACACACACTACCTAATCTTCATATCGAGCTTGGACCTCTCGTCCTTTGGTACGTAAATGGATGCCCTGCATCCAAATACTTTGAGATGACTGTACGATGGATCCTATCCAGTTCACACCTTCTCAGGTACTTTTCCATTCAACGGGGTTGATGAAAACCTATTTATCAGATACACCGCCGTGTGCATTGCTTCTCCCCAAAACGTCTTAGGCAACTTCACATGGGATAACATGCATCTCATTCTCTCAACAATGGTACGATTCATTCGCTCAACTACACTATTATGCTGGGGGTCTTGGGAGCCATCTGTTCATGCCGTATACCCAAGGACTTGCAGTACTTATGAAAGTCGCCAATATATTCACCACTATTATCAGTGCGGATGCACTTCAATGATCTACCTGTCTCTTTCTCTCTCGACCATAACATGAAATAATTTAAACATACCAAAGACCTCGTCCTTGAATTTCAAAGCGTAAACCCAAACCCTCCTAGATGCATCATTTATAAAAGTGACAAAATACAATACCCCACCCAAGGTTTTTATCCTCATAGGACCACAAACATCAGAATAAACCAAATTTAATGCATGCACTTTATTAATATAAGAAGAAGATTTAATAAATGAAACTCTATGTTGTTTCCCTAATAATAAATCAAGACAGGTTTTGAGAGGCATACCCGTCACGTCTGGAAGAAGCTGCTTCTTCGCTAGTAGCTGGAGCTGTTTTTCACTCATGTGGCCTAGACGCCTGTGCCATATGTCAATAATTAACTCTTCCGCTGCGTTCAACCCACCCTTGCATACACTGACACTTGCCTTGTAAAGGGTGTAAAACTTCTTTCCTTTGGATGCGATCAACGAACCCTTGATGAGCTTCCAGTGCCTACCAGCAAACCGGCTTTCATAGCTATCCTCATCCAACCTTCCCGTCGACATCAAGTTGAAGTGAAGGTCTGAGATATGCCTCACATCCTTGAGAACCAATGTGCAGCCCACATCGATCTTCACAAAAATATCACTGACCCTTACGATATTTGATACGCCAAAATTTTCCATCTTCACGGTCTCATAGTCACCTGACTTGTAGCTTGTGAAGAAATCCTTGCGTGGAGTAGTAAGAAAAGAGGCTCTCGAGTCTATCACCCAGTCGGTGTCCTGACTCGTAGCCATGAGGCATACATCATAATCTGCAGAAAGAATAACTACAATGTCATCATCTAAAGCGATCGCAGTGGAATCTGATTCATCTTCCTTCTCTTTTTTTTTTTACTTTCTTATCGTTCTTAGTCTTACGACATTCATGCTTATAGTGGCCCTTCTTGCCATAATTCTAGCATTCAACATTTTCTATTACTCAACTTGTCTCTTAATTTATCTTAGGCCTTCTCGCCCTTCCTATTATTTCCTCTCCCCCGTTCTTGTGTCACAAGGGCCTCTTGCTGAGTAGACCCCTGAGACTTCCTCCTTGTCTCCTCATGAAGAGACAACTAGTCACCTGTTCTATGGATGTCTTTCTATCTGGTGCGGAGTTACTTAGAGACACCACCAATGTCTCCCAATTGTCAGGCAATGAACTAAGTAATAACAAAGCCTTCAATTCATCATCCAGGACCATCTTCATAGCAAAGAGTTGGTTCACTATATTGTTGACCTCATTCATGTGCTCGGCCACAAAACCACCATCCTTGAACTTGAGATTCACAAGTCGCCTTATTAGAAAATTTTTATTACCAGCTATCTTCCTCTCATGCAGCCCTTCTAGTTTCAGCCATAAGCTAGCAGTTGAGGTCTCTATAGATACATGGTGGAACACAGCATTATCCAACCATTGTCTAATAAACCCCACTGCCTTCCGGTCTATCTTCTTCTAATCATCATTGACATATCCTTAGATTTTATTGATATGCCTAAAATTGGAGAATATAGGTCCTTGCAATAAAGCAAATCCTCCATCTTAGCCTTCCATATGGTCCAGTTAGAACCATTGAGGCTGATCATCCTTGATGAGTCACCTTTCATAATTCAAAATCGATCCTACCCGTTCAATGAACTTAGCTTTGATACCACTTTGTTGGGGGGCTTGCACAAAATCTTAGGATCTATCCTCCCGAAACAAACCAGAATTATGGGATACTAAAGCAATGAAACGAATCAAAGCATAAACCATACCATACAAGAGATTTTTACGTGAAAAATCCTCAAAGAGGTAAAAACCACGGGACTTCGTCTAGATCAATAATCCACTATGAAGTAGAACGTTACAACTGTCTTCACTCACGCAGGAGTGGATAAACAATAAGTGAAACAAAGAAAATAGAGAGATCTCACCAATTACGAGGACGTGGAAGCATTGAGATATGATAGATCACCACTACGAGCATAGCCTCCCTTCCACAAGCTTCCTCTCTCTCTCTCTTTCTCTCTCTCTCTCTGACCTTTGATAGTCCTCTTGTATTTTTCATATATCTATAAAAATCCTATGAACCCCTATTTATAGTTTTAGGAAACTCATTTCTACATCTCAGTTGCGAAAGGACTCGGACTTCCGCAATCCGTAAAATTGCGGAACGAATCTGCGTAACCACAATCGATCGAGATGAGATCACGACCGGTTGAGCATCACCCATGACTGGTCGAGACCCACTTTCGTCTGGTCGAGTACCCTGGAGAAAAATAGCCCAAAGTCGCTGGACTTTGAGTCGAGTCAGGGCTCGACTCCATGACTGGTCATGCACCAGCCCTCGACCGGTTATGTAGGGCTCACGACCAGTCTAGCACGGGACAAAAATCCCATCAATAACCTTGGTTGTGACAGATAAAGAGGCTGAGTGACTTACGAATCTTTTATTAAAAATTCCTTTTTGTATGAACCATATATTGGCTGTGTCACTTCATTGTAATGGCAAAGCCACATTAGCTAGAGCTTACAGTGACACTTATAATGGAAAGTCAAGACATATAAGTTATGACATGATTATGATGTGAGACAATTGATTCAAGATGAAATCATTGTAATTTTCTATATGAAATCAAGTAATAACTTGGTTGATCCTTTTACTAAACCTCTAATGGTAGAGGTAGTAAAGGCAACATATAGAGGGATGGAGTTGAAACTCTTCAACGAAAGTTCCACTAATGATAGAAACCCAGCATAAAATTAAAAAATCTTTAAGTTCGGGTTCAATGGATAAAAATAAGTTACTGATATGTGAACAATTTCGGAACTAAATTTATATAAAACCTCATCCATAATAAATAGTGTTGTATTATAAATAAAAGGGTTGAGTCTTAGAACTCCTAATGATATCCAGTTTAAAATAAAAAGTATCTTAATAGTAATGGAGACACTAGAAAGATTTCACCTATATGAATGTAAAGATGGTGTCGTCTCTCATAAGAGTTGGAGTTTCACTCGGGATCGTTCATGAAATAAGATAAGTATATAGACATTAATTGTGTTGAGCAAGATTTATGGAAACTCTAATAACACAGTGAATATGTGTGTAGTTTCTTTAACTCTATTATCTACGAATAACTGGTTCAAAGTTACAACCACTATGCATTTCGATAAAATTTTGAGATACTTACACTAAGGAAAAGATTCAAATCAAATGATATCTTTCTCTATATATATATAAGTAGTGCCTAGCTTGATAGATGTTTTTCTTTGAAAATAATTTTCAATTAAATGGGGGATTGTTGTGGTAAATACTTAATTAAAAAATATTTTAAATTATATATATAATGTTTGTTAAAGGAGAGAAAAGGAGAGAAAAAAAACTTGTATTTATAAGTAGGGTGTCGATTAACCTACTATTTGCTTGGTGAAACGTGGAGTATAAAGACTTGTGTGTTATGCGCAAGGGCTCGGGCATAAGCATGGGCACGATCACAGTCATGGTCACGATACAAGGGTGTGGGCATGTGAGGCAGTGTGGTTGTAGAGGAGATAGTGGCACACTTTATACTTTATACATGAACATCGTGTCGTATATGGGTCACTCCCTTGCGACCTTATGCAAACCAGTGCGAGTCTCGGTGTGACAGTGGTTATGGGTCAAGTGACTCCAATATTGTGGGTAAGAGGTCTCAAAGAGACTGTTCGTCTTATATAGATGTTGGAACTATCCGTTTAAGAGGTGGTGTAACTGCTCATGCATTATTAAACCAAAGCATGCAGAAACTGCTGCATGTGGCTAGCCCAACAATCATAAATGACTAGCCACTGAGTTTAAATGGCTAGCATGCATATACTTTTCCCACATGTAAAATAGTTAGAAACTACCAAATAACGACTAGTTTCTCACCAACAGCCAGAAATGGTCATGTGAAGTTATGACCTTAGACCAAAACGTCCATCAATCCTAACCTATGTGCTTGGATGGTTCACTGGACTATCACCAACCACTCGAATCACTCTCTCTTACAATCCAATAAGAAAAGCTCAAGTGATTTCTGATCAAGTTAACAAGGTTCAATATGAACCTTAACTAGCAAGTCCTCAAAAAATAGACCAATGTAGTAGTCTAAGCCAGCTACATCATTTCTAATATTCCCTCTAATATAAGATTTTTCTTTAAATTTTTATCTACTAGCAAACTTATGTACAGAGTTCCATTAGTGGTTTTGTTTTGCTTGTTGAACGTATAACCACATACAAACTCGCTGTATCTTAGAAGTTATTTGCCTGCAACCTGTCAGCAGTCTTAATTATTTTGAGAATGGGCAAATAATGCTTTAAGGACAACGTGACCACATGTTCTTTATCCTGTCCTTAATATTTTTTTTAAAATTTTTTTTACAGAAGTTATATGTAATTTGAGAATATCAGTTTTATAACAATTATGACTTGTAAGGGAAGAGATATTATATAGGTAACATCTCACATGAAGCTAGATGTATATGAGAATACTGTACAATCAGTTGCTGTAACACCCCGAAAATCGGGAGTCGGGTAGAAATCCAACTCCCGAGTTCCAGAACGTCACTTATGCAACATATATAATGATAAATGCATGTTGTCTGTAGAATGTCATTAAACAAGATTGAGACTAAGCCAAAACAACATATCATACTCCAGAGACAGTTAAATTAGCAAGCGGAAGACTGTGATAAATACATAAAATATATAATTAATTGTAAGTCTCCAGAGTGTGAACATGTTACCAGGTTAATTAAATACATGTATACTCCAAAAATGAAAAGAAAAGAATATACATGAGTGCTACAAAAATATAAAATGACAAGTGTCAAGGCGTCTAATCAACCTCCCTGTAATCCCGTCGATCAGAACACACATATAGGAGAAACCCTCCTCATCATCATACAAGTCCGGCTCCACTTCACAAGCAGTGCCATCATCTGCAAATAAAGTAGGGACTGGTGGGTGTCCGGAACACCATCCCGTAACGTGTGAGTGAGTGATCAACTCAGTGGAATCATAAAATAAAGATTAGCATGTTATCAAATCAATCACGCGATAATAGTAAAGCAAGCAATCAAACATTCCTAGATACTGTTGTTAATGCATGCATGAAATGACATGATGGATGCCCTCACCGACATACTCCCTCATATGGCACCATCTTACGCCCGTGGCATGCTTTCTTCCCACAGTACTCCACATCTTCCAGGCATATGCAGTGCGATATGAATATGATTACCGAGTTATTATTAGTCCTTTTCATACAGCAGGATTGGGAAACTAGGGTACTTTGCTTATATCAATCCCAACACAGATCCTGTCTGGGGTTGTCACTCCTAGTAATCTCATACGATGTTATATTTGTAGGTCGCTGCAAGGGCTGTCAGGGCTGTTGCTCGCACTCGTTGCACCGCTCCCCCATCACCTTATCAATACAGGCCTAATGTACTCTTGTTGCTACGGAAGGGTCGTCGCCTCACGTAGACTCAGAGTACGCTCAAGGTCACTACAAAGGGCTGCCAGGGTTGTTGCTCGCACTCGTTGCACCGCTCCCCCATCACCTTATCAATGTAGGCCGACAGCAAGAATATAGTGTCCCATACCACCATAATTTGCTCACGAGTCTGGGTTGCTCACTGGTGACTATGGGGAGGTTTGTGGCTCCAGCGTAGGCCGATAGCTCGACCATGGTGTCCCATACCACCATGCCCGGCTCATGAGTCTTTATGGATCAAGGTATCATGGTTATCAGGGTTTTCAATGGTAAGTTCAGTACCCTAGGTTCAAGCAGTTATGACTCATACAAGGTGAACATACAATGGTCAGTCGAGTTACTTGATGAGTCCGACTAGCACGAGCGCACATTGAATCGACCGACATGAAGTACACAAGCACTTCGTGTGGCCTAACCACTGCCGATGACTCTAGTACGACTCGGGTTCGTCATACACATCCTTTATGGCGAATAGGATCCAACTACAAATTCTAATCTGTTACCGACTGCCTAGACTAGAGTATAGCCTCAAACACATGTAAACAACATCGAAGATCATATGAGAGTAATAGAAATAAAATATGGACAATCCAAGCATGTTATCAACATGTTATACATACAACGTAAGCAATCAACCAAACACACGTATTCCATTCCTATAAGGGAATCAATTCAATAATAACATGGAGGAAATCTATACATGATCATATTAATTGAGAATTCATTCTCAGAGCTAACTTACAACAACATTAGCTCAATACATACTAATACAATCATTTATACAAACACTCAGACTACACAACTCCAACGTACTTTACGTATGTTGATTTCAACATATAATATGACAAATCCTTATATCAAGGAGATGTATAATACACAACAATCATGTTCTTACATTCAATATATATGGTAGGCATAAATCATATTGATTTAGGCATTTCAACAAACACTTAGTCTACACACTTTAGACTACATAGCGTATGTCGACCTAAAGTGCGCATTAGGGCGAATTTCTTCGCCAAACAGATTATATACACATACCTAATATCATGATACGATAAAATCTCATGGCAATCATTTCAGCAAAATACAGGCGTATACAGTATTTCTTATAAATGACCAAAATACCCTAAATCTCATATTTACCGTACGTATACGAAATGGAAAATGGACAGCATGTTCTACATGTCAAACAGCGTTCTCGTCGATAATCTACTATTAAACGAAATTGAAAGCTTTGAAATCAGTCAATCTAAACGTCTAAAATCCTCACCTTTCACCTTAGACGTGTATCGATTCGAGTAGAACGTATACGCTTCGTCAACTGCGTAAAGGTGACCTACTGCACAAGATACATAAGCTATTTCGCTATTTGAATCGAAGGAATCCCCAAAACAGCAAGTGGTTAGGGTTTTCTTACCTAAAAGTGAGTTGGAAATCACCGAAAAAGTGATTGGGTTGCGGTGCTTCGATATGAGGAAAAGCTGGTGCAAGTGGCAGGAAATTCCTCCCAACACTCTCTCACAATCTCTCACTTTTTCTCTCTCTTTCTAGGGTTTAATCCAAATTCGGATGGGAGAGATATGAAAGGGTTTCAAGCCCTTATATAGGCTAAAACCACACCTAAATAGACTTGGGAACAAGATATACTTGAGTTATAACTAAATCGGGACTGTTCCGATCCAAAAGAGCATTTCGGGAGGTCCCCTGGCCGAACGTGGTCGGACTTAAGCTCATGGTTACTGGATCTAGCACACATCAAGTTTTCAGACCGGTAGAGTTTCCAGATCGCACATGGCAGTCCAATTTCAGTTCAGCGGTCACAAAGACTCGATCAGGGATTCTAAGTATATTGACTTGAGTGAGAAATGTTTCTTGATCCGAGGGTATATTTGGGTCAGATTCCGACGGTCTGAATGCTTATACTGATCCCGTAAGCGAAACGTGCCAGATTTATTTAAATCCCATTTAATTTTAACTCTTTCTCACACTCCTTGCTCCAGGCTCAATGAAATAGCCTCAGAACATCGGTTGGGCTTGATTTTCGAAACGATTGTCAAGTCCAGCTAAGCGGTCCTAACGGTTTGAGATTATAGATATCGGACTTTCGACACGCGGTCTAAATCCAATACGGAGTTTCAAAGGGTTCCCGAGAATAAACCGGTTTAGGGTTTGATACTAGATTTTAGGGTAACGTAGCGTCAACGATTCTAGAGGTTTTGGGTCTTACAGATCGTATTTAAAGTGGTTGGTGCTAATTTCACAGGTAATCTAGTGTAGCGTTGGCTAATTCACGTTAAATTCTAAAGAATTTGGTTCTACATGATTTCTTTGACTTTGGAATTGGGTTCTGAGAGGTTACCAAGGCGTTATGGTTGACCCATTGCCTAAGAACGTCTAACCCCAGGTTGGCAAAAATCCGGGGTATTACAGTTGCATGCGGGGGCTTCGTTGCTCTGTTTAAGGAAATCCAATCCCCACGGAAGAGTTGTCCCCTTCGGGCAAGTGGTATCAGGTCAAACCCTGTATGACCACGGGCTTGGCTTGGTGCATCGTGGGATCATGCAAGCTATGCGCTTGCAACCAACATGTGGGTTCCACTTTGATGGGTTGAGCACAATCTGCACTATTCATCGATCTCATCCAGTCAAGGTAGGACCACAATCCATGAACAATGCAAATTTATACCACACGTGGTCCATATCAAGTGAATCTTTAAATTTTAACATTAAATTTTGACAATCTGACTGTCATATCGGTCTTAATTTGATTATAAGTGGTTCCTAGTGTCCCAAGGCTTGTTTAAGTAGGAATGAGTGGTAGATTGATGGTTAAGATAACTTATTCATGTAAGTACCCTAGATGAGTTCCCACAGTGATACCCGAGTACCGAAAAATATGGGCATTACACCCAAAGACCGTTAGTTTTGAGTAGTTTGGTTTCCAATAGCTTGGGTCCTCGAAAGTCTTTCTAATCATAATTTTCTATAGCTCTTAAGGTTATGTGATGGTCAAATAATATTTACCTATTAAGGTTATTATTATATAAATATTAGGTTATTTTGAGTCTAAGGTTAGGGTCAACAAAGCACCTCGATTTACATATTTCTTTAATTCCTTGACGTGCCAAGTTTTGTGTATCTTTGGTCTTTAGCTTCCAAGTGCTTAATCGAAATACTGACATACAAGCACACATGATTGACAAATAGATACACAAATAAATATGCAATAGCAGTGGATATTGAATAACACAATTAAAACATTCACATAGCTACGAAAGTTTTGCATTAAGCTAAGCTATTTGTATTTTCAATTTGTCGTAATGGGAATAACATTCATAGGATGGCATATAAACATCATGGAGAACCTAGGAAAGTTTTTAGGGTAGACATTTCTTTGCCTATGTCTATTCTCTTGTGGCCCACTTGACTTTTGGATCCACGTCATTTGGTGTGGATAGGGCATATTTGTCACAGAGATCCCCTGGGAACTAAGTGGCTTGCAGCTGTAAAAATCCTTCCGCCTTCTTACATGGAATCTCCGTTCCTAGCTGAGTATTGTCCGCTTGCAGGGTACCAATCATGGGAGTGGATTAGATGCGGCGCCCCGTGTTGCATAAATGTTACAGCCCTTAGTGTGGGGCCCACATTGACGTATCTATTTTACATCCACGCCGTCCATTTAATTTTACAGATTATTTTAGAGCATGAGCCAAAAAATCTGGCAGATATAAATCTTAGTTGGACCATACCATAAGAAACAGTGGTGACTGAATGCTTCACCATTAAAAGCTTCTTAGGCCCACCTTATTGTTTCTATAATGTTTATTTTCCATCCAAATTGTTGATAAGGTGAAAAAAAACTGGATGAAGGAAAAAAACCAAATGTAAGCTTGATAGAAAACCACTGTAGTAAATAAGAAAATTTTAATGGTCAATCACCATGATTCCGTAGGGTATTGTCCGGTATTGTCCACCTTAGATTTGGATCTACTTCATTTAGGTGTTCATGCCCTAAAATAAATGGAAAAAAATGTATGGTTAGCATGGATGTAGAATACATACATCAAGGTGGCCCCATTAGTAAGGACTGCACTGTCCTGCGTGAGTGGCGCACTAAATCCATTCCGCTCCCACCAATCATTTGGTTTGAATCCAATTTATATGAATAGTCAAAATTCATAGATAGCCACGGACTATCACTCAGTAGTGAGCCCTTACTGCTGTAGCCCCAGCATGATTAATGTGTTCTATGGACTCCATACATCCATTTTACTTGTCTCAGGTGGACCACATCACAGGAAGAGGAGTAATTGAATGTCCGCCATTAACTTCTTAACCCCACTGTAATATTTATTATTTTCCATCTAATCTATGGATTAGGTCACACAGTCCTCAATGAAGAGAAATAAAAAATATCACTTGATCCAAAACTTTCGGTAGCCTTCAAGAAGTTTTTAACGACGAGCATTCAATCGACACTGTTTTTTATAGTGTGGACCATTATGTTAGAAAATAATCGGTTGAATACACCGAAAATAAAATAAATTATGGATTTCATTTCACTAGGCCAAATCATGTAAAATGATACGCTGTCCTTAAAGCGTGATTCGCCCCCTTACCAATTGTTGATGGGTTACATGCGAATTGCTTTCAGGATAAGACAAGCCTGTCTGGATCCAGCGTGCAACAATTACGATAGGTCCACTTTGGAATATTTTAACACAGTAGATCTGTTCTGGCAGAATCAGATAGTGGAAATATTTATAGTATTCTAAAAAGTAGATCTGGAGTATCTGGTAGGAGAGATGGTGTTGAGATGATTGATTTTGGACCTGAATGGTCCAGTTTATATAGGCACCAGGTAGTGGACCGTTGCTAGGTGGCAATCAATGGTTTAGAATGTTTGAAAAACGTTTTTGACCATTGACCATTAATTTCAGTCGTTTCTGGTCGTCGGATCATAAGATCTGACCGTTGGATCCTCATGACCCGTCCGTTTTCAGACCGTTGTGGCTTTCAAGGCAGCTAGTCATTTTTAGAAATTGCTAAACGTTTCGAATTTATTATGTAGCCGTTCTCAGTCGCCTATATAGCCCTGGCTCATTTTAGACCCACCGCGTCTAGCCTCTTACCAGACTTCCCGCACCGCAATCGCACCGTCTCACGATGGTTCGCATAAGGTCGCGATGGAGTGACTACTCTGCGACACAATGTGAATAGGCGAAGTGCAAAGTGCGCCAACTAGCATCACTACAGCCATACTGCCCATGCCCGTGCCCAAGTTTATATAGGCACTAGGCTGCTCAACGTTTCGGATTTATGATCCGACCGTTCTTAGTCACCTATAAAGCCTTGACTCATTTCAAACCCACCGCACCTAGGTTCTTACCAGACCTCTCTCACTGCGATCACATTATCTCACGACGAAGCCACTACTCTGCAACACGATGTACACGTACGAAGTGCAAAGTATGCCAACTAGCACCACTATAGTCACACTACCCTCACCCTCACATGCGTGCGTGTGTTCCATGCTACGCACTGGAACACACCACCGAGCATCTCCATCTCCAAAACATCCAAGTAAGAATACTACCCATAAATCCACACATAAACCTCAAAGACTTTTCTACCATTTCCGATGTGTGATTAAAAAAACTTATTGCACTTTTTTATTTGAAATTCTCAAAAACCATTTTGGCAGCACAATCCTGAAAATTTAAAATTTCAATACCGTATTTTTTGGCTCATGTCTTAAAATGAACTAAAAAACCACAAATTTCAATACCTTATTTTTTGGCTCATGTCTTAAAATGAACTAAAAAACCACAAATTTCAATACCTTATTTTTTGGCTCATGTCTTAAAATGAACTGAAAAAATGGATAGGCAACATGAATAAAACACATACATTATAGTGAGCCCATAGAGCTTTTCCAACACGGACGTGGTACTGGAGGGGAGGGGTGTACATCGAGTCGAATCGAGTCGAGCTGGCCTCAGCTCGACTCTGCTTGACCAGTGGCTGACCTCAGCTCTAACTCAGCTCGGCTTGATCCTTGAGCCTGATCAGCCAGCTTAGCTCAGTTCAGTCACCAGCTTGGGCCAACTCGGGCCGAGTTCGCCATTGAGGCATTTTCACAAACACCAGGACTACGCCTTCCAAATCCCTCTATATGTGAAACAGAAGCAATGGTTTTATGGGTGTTTTATCGAACACCTTCTAAGCAACATAAAAACAAAGAAAAACTAAGAAAAAAAGGATTTTATTTCATGGACAAACCTTCCTTGCCACCGGCCACACTTCGTTGAGTCATTTTATCAAACACTTGATGAGTAACATCAATGGCAAAGTAACCGAGTCATCGAACTGGTTCGATCCGAGTTCGTTTCGAGCTGGATTCGATTCGAGTTCGATCGAACTCGACTCGAACCCATTTTTGAGCTAAAAAAATCAGCTCGACTGGGCTCGAACTCTGCTTGGAACTGAGTCAAGCTTTTTTGAGTCGAGTCGAGCGAGTCGGTTCATGTAAACCCCTACTGGAGGGTCACTTCCGAATGGGAATCCAGTGGGAGATGCCGACAGCCTCTCAGCCTCCAAGGTTGACTGAGAATACTAAATGAAGGGGATTGCGTCCGACCCCAGTTGGACAACAAGCCGGTCGACCAGATCTGTATGGGGTCGACCATGATGTATCTGTTTATTTATCTACGCCATCAGTCTCTTTACACAGATCATGTTAAGCTTTGGGCTCAAAAATGAGGCAGATCCAATGCTCTGATGGACCACACCAAATAGTGAACTTGGCTGCATTAAATACAAAGACATTAATTCAAGTTGCATTAAATGCAGGAGTCGACTCTTGAATGATTCACTGGAGTGTTGGATCTGACTCATTTTTGAACCCATCCCTTGACATGATTTAAGAAAAGAGATGAACGGTATGGATAAACAGATACAACAAGGTGGCCCCCACATAGATCTGCTCGGACAGCTTATTGTACGAGCTGGGTCGGACAGCTTCCAATGGTAAAGGGCGACGTCCTGGCTCTTGACCCACTTGAAATATAATATCCAACCCTCATACAGACCATATCCAACCCTCAGCTTGCATTGATCATTTCCAATCTCTGTCTCCCGCTGATTGCAGAATCCATTTTCTTCCTCTGTCTCTCAATTCAATCCGGTACGCTTCTTTCTACCAATTTAATTATACAACGGCATATATATATATATATATATATATATATATATATATATATATATATATATAGAGTGGAATTGGTTCGCAGGTGAGCGTTCCGCTATACGAGAGATGCTCCCCTGCGCACCTATGCATGTGCGCACCTTTGCACAAGTGTCATGGGTGTCTAATCTGAATGGTCCATGTGATGCGGAATCACATGAAACTTTATGTGCCAAAACGTCACCTCAATAGAAAATTTTAGTGGACCATAGCAAAGAGAAATGCAAATCAAGGGAACTGTTTTCAATTTTCATGGCCCATCAAAGTTTTATATCAAAGTAAAACTTGGGCCTAGGAGGTTTCACGAGGTGCTGCTTCACTTGAACGGCTCAGATTTTGGATCCACATCACATATGATGGGTTCTCAAAAAAGTTCATACGTAATATGTACGAACTGGTTCACAGGTGAACGTTCCGTGTATGTGTGTATATATATATATATATATATATATATATATATATATATATATATATATATATATATATATATATATATATATATATGGTGCTCCTTAGAAACAGGGATCCACCCACTGCGGTGGCCGCGCCCTCTTCCCGAGGAGGGACCTAGATTGGCTAGTGACCTTCGAGGGTGCTCCTTAGAAACAGGGATCCACCCACTGCGGTGGCCGCGCCCTCTTCCCGAGGAGGGACCTAGATTGGCTAGTGACCTTCGAGGGTGCTCTGTGGACCCTATCATAATGTATGTGTTTCATCCACACTGTCCATCCATTTTTTCATATCATGTTATTATGTGAGCCAAAAACTGACTTAGATCCAAATCGTAAGCGGATAACATCATAGTAAACAGTGTTGATTGAAAGTACGCCATTAAAAACTTCTCGGAGTCTATATAAGTCCTGGATAAGCTTTTCTTGCCTTTTGCCTTCATCCATGTCTGTATGACATAACCCTAAGAGGTTTTTAATGGTAGACAGTTAATCATAATTATTGTTTTCCTATGGTGTGGTCCACCTGAAATTTAGAACTACCACACTTTTTGGATCAAGAGATAAAATAATATGTAAAAAAAGATGGACGGCGCTAATCAAACACATATATATCATGATAAGGCCCACGGAGCACCAATCACTACCCAAGTGACAAGAGTCAGCGTTAATATCCAAACCGCATTTCAAACGGATTTAAGGCATATTCATTGGTTTTGATGGCGTCCTAAAATGAGCTGGAAAAACGGATGAACGGTGTGGATGTAAGGCATATACATCAAGGTGGGCCAAAAACAGGGATACACGGACCTATGTGGACCCCCTAATCCACCGAAGCCCATACCCCTGGGACGAGAGCGGATTAAGTGAGACCCAGTCTCACGCAAGATGGCCAACCTTGATATATGTCTTATCTATCTACACCCTTCATCCATTTTTTCAGATCATTTTTAGGAATAATCCCAAAACTAAGCATATCCAATTTTAGGAATTATTTCAAAAATAAGCATATCCAATTATTAGATGGACCTCGTTATAAAAAAGAGTGGTTTTCGACTGCTCTACCATTAAAATCTTGCATAGGGCACAGTTTAACGTGTCCGTGGTGTTTTTATTTTATTTTATTTTATTTATTTAGTTTGTTAACAAGGTTGCATAGGTTTGTTCGAAGGAACAAAATATCATCCTAATACAAAACGTGTGTCCCATTAATGGTCAATAAACACTATTTCCTAAGGTATAGTTCACCCGATAATTAAATTTGTTTCATTTTTGATAATGTCCGAAAATTATTTGTTAAAATGGTTCTACGGCAAGGATACATAATACATACCTCAAGGTGGCCTCACCCTAACCCCACGGTAAGGGCCGCACTATCTTGCTATTGCATGAGTCTATCTCACCTAATCCACTCTCCTTCAGATGCTGGTTTTCCCACTAAATTCTTTAGTTGAGGATTTAAATAAGGCCTACCATGATGTTTTGAGAAATTTATTTTGCTCATATCAAGACGGATCCAAGACTCAAGAGGGCCACACAAAAGGAAAATTGGGAAAAGCAATGAATGCAATTCTTGGGATACACTTCGATTCTCATATGCCAGACAAACCATTTATTCTGACTGGGATAAATTGGAAACAAAAATTCTTACAATAAAAAAAAACCTTTTGTAGCCATGCAAATGTTTCAACAGTGGCCTACTGTTTCATCTCGTGTGGCTCACTTGGGTCTTGGATCCAGCTCATTTTTAGTTAAATGTCTTAAAATGAGTTTGAAAAATGGATGTACAGAGGGATTTCTCACAAACATCAAACTGGGCCTCATCTAGATTCTCAATGCATTTCTTGCCAAAAGGCTGCAGGAAATCAACTGCGCCTTTTTCCATGTATGTCAGTTTGCCTTTTCCAAAGGAACTTCCTGCCATGGGAAGTTAAGTAGGGTTCACTTGGGTGTTTGTGACAAATCCACCCCGATCATTTTATGACATGGCACAAACATATCCAAAACTCAAGTGAGCGGCACACGGGAAGAAATGGTTAGGAAAATGTCTACCATTGAAACATCCCAAGCCTCTACTATGATGTTTATATATCATCCACACCATTCACAAGTTCATTTTTGATGTTTATATGCCACCCACACTGTTCATAAGTTCATTTCTTCTGGGTTGAATTGGAAATATATATATATATATATATATATATATATATATATATATATATATATATATATATATTAACTTGACTCAAATCTTCTGTAACACCACAAATGTTTTAATAGGACATTCAATCCTTATTATTTCCTGTCATGCGGCTCACTTGAGTTTTGGATCTCCTTCATTTTTTAGTCTTTGTCCTAACATGATCTAAAAAATAGATGAATGGTCCTAACATGATCTGAAAAAACAGATGAATGGGGTGGATATCTCACAAACATCACGGTGTACTCACCTAACTTGGGAAGCTCCTGCAAAAGGATTTTGCAAGCAATTAGTCACACGGAAATGCACCCAGATCCATAGCACAATTGGCAGACTAAGTGGAGATGCCTTGATTTCAACACTTGAGGTCTTGGTATCGATCCCTAGTGGGGGTGGCTAATATGGAGTGTATGCACTGACAAGCTAACCCAAAAAAATAAAAAATAAAAAATTGATCGTACATAAATCAAACCTAGGCAAAACACATGCCATGCAACGGATAAGAAAATAGGAGTTTCTAAGAACCATCTTTTATAATGATCGGATGTTAGACTCATTCATACAATTTGTCGGGTGGATTTTACTTTCTTTAAGTAAAATTTTTTAGTTAGGTGATTAAACTTTTGATCAATAGTTTGATTGGAATAGATAATAAATTTAATGGTCCAGATCATTAGTTTAATCTTTTTCCCTAACTTCTATGGTCCATATCTAAGATCAGCTTATAGATTGATATTAACATGACCAAATCATGGCTAATTAACGCCTTAGATGAAAATCTACTCTTAAATATTGAGATACACCCTTAAATCTAAGTGTATGATGCGGGCTCATTTTTCGATACCTTTAAAGTTGGTAGGGTGCGTTAGAACTAATTCATCTAAATGATATAAAGTTCTTTATAGTTCTAGATCTTGTATCAAGTTACCAAAGCAAGATATCAAGGTAAAGCCCTAGATCATATTCTCTTACACATGAGGCCTTAACAAAAAAATGTAACATTAACCACGATATGCATAATCACATTTTTAAAACATGATTCTACCAAAATTTAATATTACTTAAATTATTTGGATTGCATTAATATGATGGGGCCCACTTAAAGTGGTCATGATCACATATTGCTAGGTCCACCCATAGGAGATGATCATCATGCATCTCGTGCTAGAAATAGAAAAATTATATATCTTCCAATTCCACACTCATCTCAACTCTTGATCTCGTGATGGGCTTCTTTTTAATAATACAATGTGAATTTCTTATGATCTAATTTAATCTGGATAGATCTCATCCATAGGGTGGATTGTATTTTCCATATTCGTCCATGTGGAGCCCATTACGCTTGATCAAGGGTTGATCCATACCACTGATTTGTGTTCACATAATGTGATCTACCTTATTGATCTATCAATGATCTAAAAGGCCACCAAGTGTATTTGCAAGGATTTCACTATAAATCGTGATGTTACACAAAAATATCACCATCAAACACTAATCTTCAAGTTATCATATATATATATATATATATATATATATATATATCAAATTTAAATCTTTATACCAAGTTAGTGTGGTGGGGCCCGCTTTCATGATCATGGATCTGGTTAGGTCTACTACACATCTAAGAGATGTATTTACAAGATTCTAAATCAATAAAAAAGAAATCTTACACCAACATACATATACATCAAGTGGGGCCCACTAACCACAATGGCACCAAACTGTAATCGATCCTCAACCCACATGGGGTACCACGCTGATGTGGCAGTGTGGGAATACATGCCGCTGTCCACGTGGAAGCATGTGTACCACATGGCTTGGTCCACTCTTTTCTGTTGTTTGTTGATCAGTATGGCCCACTAGTGTAGCTTTTGATAGGAACTCACTCAATGGTTTCTAACCATTAGATTTTAAACCAAAAATAAAAAATAGAACAATGCCTAAGACGAGCACGTGGATGAGAATGGATGGCTTAGATCTCGTGATGCAGAGGCTGGGCTCACTTAAATAAGTCATTCACTTTCTTTATGTGTTTGTCCACAGATAGATAGTGCGTAGGGGTGGCGCACATCCCTCCTTTTTATAAAACTCTCGGAATCGGATTGCGTACTGAGTTACTCAGTACACTAATGGCCTGTTTAATTTTTGTAAATGCCCTATAAATACCTACTTATTATAATTTCACCCTGTTTGGAAGGTACTTCTGCTGGGGAAGACAGTTCAAAAGGATTAACTTAAATTTGTGGGCCCCACCATGATGTATATGACATATATGTGTCGTCCATCTACTTTACTATGACATTTTGAGGCATGAGCCGAAAAATGAGGCAGATCCAACATTGAAGAGGCCCACACCAAAGTAAACAGTGGCCCCAAGAAGTTTTTAACGGTTGGTGTTCGATTCTCTTTTTCTTATGGTGTGGTCCATTTAAACTTTAAATTTGTCTCATTTTTTAGTTTATGCCCTAAATTCAATTGGCATAACAGATGGACGGTGTGGATAATCCACATACATCACGGTGGGCCCCGCAAATATTTGGCAACATCCTCAATTTTAGCATTGAGAAAAGTAAGAGTCCGATCAATCCTAGAAAATGATGCCCTAATTACACATGGAAATAATAATTATTATTTATAATGCAATTACGTTTACTTTAGAAAGTCAAATAGGCCCTAATCATATTGAGTAAACTCTATGGGATCCAACATGATTTATATATTTTATCCCCTCCTATACATATTAATAGATAATGTTAAAGCCTGAATAGATAATGTTAAAGCCTGAACCCAAAAATGAAGCATATCCCAAGCTCAAATTGATCACACCACGGGAAATAGTTTGAATTGAATATCTACCGTTGAAATATTCTTCAGGTCTACTAAAGTTTTGGATTGATCTTATATTTGCGTTTTCCCTTCAACCATGTTTTTTGGATCTTATGAACAGGTTGGATGATAAATAACATCACTATGAGGCCTAGCAAGGTTTCAACAGTGGAAATCATTATTCCCACTGTTTCTTATGTTGTGGTCCACTTGAGCTTTGTATGTGCTTCAATTTTGGTTTCAGTCCCTTAAATGATCTAGGAAAATGCATGGACAGCGTGGATAAACCACATACATTTACAGTGGGCCCAACAGAGTTTACTTAGTACGATAAGAGCATACTGAGTAACTCAGTACACAATCCGATTTCAAAACTCTCTTCTTTAGTAATGTTAGGAAGATGAAACCTTTCATGGTCTAGAGAGATTTTAGAATAAATCTACTATGTGGAGTAGATATAATTTATAAACACACCATCTCATTGTGAGTCCCACATAAACTGATAGTAAGATTTAAAACGGTTCAACTCAAAAGAATAGAACAAAAGAAATATTAGTACCTAAATTTCTAAGAAAACCCTATCCTCATAACGCAGAGAAAACTAATCCTAATCTTGAAAAATTTTTGACTTTAAAGTATTTCAGAAAAATGTAGCTGAAGTTCCCAACAACGATGCCAAAAACTTGATCGATCTAAAAGGAATGACAAATCCAAGTGCATGGCTGTGATGTAGTTTTAACTCGGTGAGACTGAGATCGAATCCTCCGAGACTTATATTTGTATATTTCTCAAAATACTTCAGAACTATAATTAAAACTAAAACTAATTATGAGATTTGGATAAGAATAGTAATGGTGAAGATTTGAATAATGTAAAGAGAAAATAAATAAATAAAAATATTAAAGTGCTAAAGATCCACTTCTAACCATTCTCAATGCCTAATTCACTTAATTTAATTAGATAAGTTAGTTGGATTCGAAGTCCTATCTTATCCAGCCGGATAATAGAGTAGTTAATTCAACATTCACAAACCAAAATAGTTATGAGCTTCAACATTTTTTGATCACAAGAAATTTAAAGTATTTGTTATGCATGTAGTATATGATAAATCAATGAATTTTATAAATCAATCCTTATAAAATAGATAAACGAACGATCTTAGCTTTCTTATGCACCCAAAGTGTCTGAAGTCGACAATGAATCAAAGTAAACTAAAATTAAAGATTTGTTTAAACTAAAATTAACGAATTATTCATCAATATTCAAACCAAATAACTGGAATAAAAGTTAACTAGAACATTAAAAATAAATACAAACTTTACCTCTTAGCTATAGTTAAGAGATTCAGACAACCATTGTCATAGTTGAACTAAACTCTAAAAAAAAAAAAAAAACATGAAAAAGAACTTCATCAATTTTAACTAGGCATAGTTTCGTTCATGAGGCATGGATAAAAAATTGGGTCCATTATTTGCCCTTGGTAGAATGGTGGCATAACACCATCTATGATTAAGATGGTAAGCAAACACAACAGAATTTAGCATATGGATGAATGTCAACCATCTTAACCATGTATGTTCCTATAACAACTGGGGTACCTTAGGTGGACTATGAACTAACATTCCGGTTAAGTGGCTTTGTTCATGAGTAATTTCTTTCCATCATAGCTTTTCACTCTACAAAACTGGCTGTAGTAGCATAAAACTCAAGCAGTCCAACCAGTTAGTGCATAACTTGGGTGAGTTTTTATGTTAGAAGTGGTAGGTTCAAACCTCTACATTTTTCTTTATTAAACCTTGTCACTCTCTAAAACTCAGCCAATAACAAAAATTTCGGTAGGTCACTAGAGTTAGCACAAAACTCGGGCAAGTTACGGAAACCCAATGGGTCTTGTAAGAACCCGAGTCATATAGGAACTTGGTAGATTTTCACACTGATCCGAGTTGAGGTAGTTGAGTTCTACGTTGACTTGATGAGTTTCTAAACAATGCATTAGGTTTAAGGAAAAATGAATGAAATATAGCGGGTTTGTTATAAGAATACTTGTGCAAATACTTTGTTGTAGCCAATTCATTTGCAATATTTTCTAGCTAGCAAGTTTTTATTCTTTCCTCTTTCCCTTTTACCTTCTAGTTTTGAATTCCTGTTTCATAAATGTATATGATAATATCTTACAGGAAAATGGCAGACGCTGTCCTCAGTGTTATGTTGGATAAATTGGTGTCATTACTTGTAAGCGAAGGTCATCAACAACTTGAGTTTAATGACCAGTTTGAGGGAACAAAGAAGGAGCTTCAGTACATGCAGAAATATCTCAAGGAAGCTGGTCGGGTGAGGAGAAAAGATAGGAATGAGATTCTCAAGATGGTAATGAGCGACTTAAGAGAGTTGGTATACGATGCTGAAGATGTAATAGCAGATTGCCAGCTTCTATTCCAGAAAAAACGTCAAGGTTGTGCACTCAATTTTATGAGTTATTGCTCTCCTGCCCTTTTGAAAACCCGTTGTCAGTTGGGAAAGCAGTTGAGTAAAATAAATAAAAAGATAAGAGAAGTGAAGGACAGGATGAAGTCCTTCTTGTTGGATAAAATGTTGAATTAAATAGACTATAAAAATCGAGAACCAAAAAAGGAAAATAAATTTAGAGAAAGAAAAACTTATTGAATTGAGTCGAGGCGTGATTGAGTCACTCGGCTTGAAATCGAATTTGCTCCCCTTGGACAGCGTCCCAAGTGCAACAGGTTTCCAGAGCAATCGACCTCCAGGATACAACGACTATGACCCGGTCCCAGCGGTGCACTCACTGTACACGGGCTCGAACCACTTGCAGTTTAATTCGAAAGTGCTGAGTTGACTCAGCAATGAACTCAGTAACAAAACCGTATCAGAGAGAGTTTTATAAGGCAGGGAATTTTTCGTATTCGTATGTTGAAACTGGAATCGGAAGTCTTTATATAGACTTCGAAATGGTGCATAAGCACCCTTTACAAAAGGTTAGGTCCGTTGGGTTTAAACCCAACAGGGGCGACCAACCGGAAGGGAAGCATCTCTCTGGTTTAAAAACGAAAAGGCGCAAGTGCGAGTACACTCTCGCACATACAGTCCTGCGAGTACCCATACACACACACCCACGCGAGTACACTTACACCGCACCCGCACCTGCACCCGCGCCCAGCCCAGCCCAGCCCGTCCCGTCCCGTCGCGTCGCGTCGCGCACGCGGACGCGGACTCGGACTCGGACTCGGCTCGGCTCGGCACGGCACGGCTCGGCTCGGCGCGCGCGCGCGCGCGTGTGTGGTTAATGGCATAGATTAGAGCTATTGGCATAGCCCCCCCACAGGACCAAATTCACATGCCCCCTGAAAGGGGCTCAAGCCCTAGGCAAAAAGTCTATCATATAAACAAGAGAATTTCTCTTGTCAAATCCGATGTGGGACAAAACCAACACCTCAAAAACACCAAAATTTAAATGTGGAGGGAAAACACCGAAATTTGAAAATTCAAATTTTTAATATTATTTTAAAACAAATACAACAATCCCCCACATGTTTTAAAATAAAATGCTTTCGGATTAAAGCGAAATAGTTGTGCAATGGTGCCGGTGTCACCATAGACTTGAACCGACATTAGAGTAAGCAAGACAGGTCTACAGGAATCAGGTGACACCATAGTCTTGAACCTGAATCCTTTTAATGTAGATCGCAAGTACATGCCACTCACACAACTCTTCCTCTGCAAGTGATTCTGTGGTTCGGTGCGTTTCGGCCATACACCATTACCTGGATTTCATAAGTGCTCTAGAGAATTCGCCTAGATTCTCATAGGAAGCGGCCTCCACCTCCACACCCATATAGGTGAATTCCATCAAGTGTATGCAGCAACTGTATACACCACCAAATATATGGCTATGGATCCATTAAGAGTTCTAAAAACTCATCCTTCTGCGTTGCTGCTCGCACTGTACACCATAGAAGGGGCTCATATAACTCAGTGCAATCGTCTACCTCGTGTCTTGTTGTTTACCCATTGAACCTATCTCATGGGATCTCCACTTGTATAGGTTGGGTTACCGACACTGGCAGCTCATATATTAGGCTCAGCCCCATTCCCTTCGATGTATCATTGACTAACTTTTTGGATAGTCCTTTAGTCAGAGGATCTGCTAGATTCTTTTCTGACCTCACAAAGTCAATAGATATGACTCCATCACGCAACATATGTTTCACTATGTTGTGTCTGAGTCTAATATGCCTGCTTTTTCCATTATATATTTTACTTTTTGCTTTCGCTATAGCTGCTTGACAGTCACAATGAATAGATACGGCCGATACAGGCTTTGGCCACAATGGTATATCAGCTAAGAGATTTCTAAGCCATTCAGCTTCTGATCCAGCCTTTTCTAAGGCAATAAACTCAGATTCCATAGTCGACCGAGCAATACATGTCTGCTTGGTGGACTTCCAAGAGACTGCTCCTCCACCCAAAGTGAAGACATATCCACTAGTGGATTTTGTCTCATCTGAATCACTGATCCAGTTAGCATCACTATATCCTTCTAATACAGTAGGATAACCATTATAATGTAAACCATATGTCATATTACCTTTTAGGTATCGCAAAATTCTAGACAATGCATTCCAATGTTCTTTTCCAGGGTTATGTGTATATCTACTTAGCCTTCCTACTGCAAAAGCTATGTCAGGTCTAGTGCAGTTTGTTAGATACATGAGACTACCAATTATTCTGGAATATTCTAATTGAGACACACTATTTTCTGTATTCTTCATGAGAGTCACACTATAATCATAAGGAGTACTGACAGGTAAACAGTCAAAATGGTTAAACTTTCTCAATATCTTCTCAATATAATGAGATTGTGATAATATAATAACACCATTTTTCCTGGTTACTTCAATACCCAATATTATACTTGCCTCTCCTAAGTCTTTCATGTCAAACTTAGATGACAAGAATTTCTTAGTTGCATTAACTAATTTAATATTAGTTCCAAAAATAAGCATGTCATCAACATAAAGACATATGATAACATAATCATTTCCAGAAATTTTACTATATACACATCTATCTACATCATTTATATGATAACCATTTGATTTTAAAACACCATCAAATTTTTCATGCCATTGTTTAGGAGCCTGTTTTAAACCATATAGTGATTTAATTAGTCTACATACTTTATTTTCTTTACCTAATATCTTATAACCCTCAGGTTGCTCCATATATATTTCTTCTTCTAAGTCTCCATTTAGGAAAGCAGTCTTAACATCCATCTGGTGTACCACTAGTTTATATATGGAGGCTATCGCTATTAAGACTCTAATAGTTGTAATCCTAGTTACAGGGGAATATGTATCAAAATAATCTATTCCTTCCTTTTGTTTAAAGCCTTTCGCTACCAACCTAGCCTTAAACTTATCGATAGTTCCATCTGGTTTTAGTTTCTTTCTAAACACCCATTTGCAGCCTATTGGTTTGTTACCAGGTGGTAGGTCTACAAGTTCCCAAGTATTATTTGATATAATAGATTCTAACTCATCATTTATTGCTTCCTTCCAAAAGGTTGCATCTGGAGAGTTAATAGCTTCTATATAAGTTGTAGGATCATCTTCTACTAAGAATGTGAAAAAACCATCTCCTAGGTTAGTTTCTTTTCTAACTCTAATACTTTTTCTTGGTTGTATCTCTTCTACTACTTTCTCGTAAGCATTTTTACTAGTAAACGCAATATCTGATTCATTAACTTTTTCTATTCCTATAGATTTAGATTTCATAGGGAATACGTTCTCAAAGAACTCTGCATCCCTAGCTTCTATAATTGTATTGGGATCTAGAATATTATCCTTAGTTTTTAAAACTAGAAACCTATAGGCCGCACTGTTTTGTGCATACCCTATAAATACACAATCGGTCGTTTTAGGACCTAATTTTCTTTTCTTAGTTTCAGGCAATCCTACTTTAGCAAGACACCCCCACACTTTAATATATTTATAACTAGGAATATGATTCTTCCAAAGTTCATATGGTGTTTGTTCAGAAGATTTAGATGGAATCCTGTTTAGGATATAACAAGCAGACAGAATTGCTTCTCCCCACATATTTGAGGGTAAGCCTGAACTATTTAACATAGCATTCATCATTTCTTTTAGAGTTCTGTTCTTACGTTCTGCTATTCCATTTTGTTCTGGTGTATAAGGAGCTGTAGTTTCGTGAATTATTCCATTCTTTTCACATAATTCTCTAAATTGAGAAGATTCATATTCACCTCCTCTATCTGTTCTAAGTCTTTTAATTTTTATATTTAATTGATTTTCAACTTCAATTTTGTATTTAGAAAAAGCATCTAAAGCTTCATCTTTGTTCCTTAATAGATATACTCTAGTGAACCTAGAGTAGTCATCTACAAAAGTTATATAATATCTTTTTCCTCCTCTAGACATGTGATTTCTAAAATCACCTAAATCACTATGTATCAACTCTAATAGAACAGATGATCTTTCTATTTGTTTAAAGGGTTTTCTAATAAATTTTGATTCTACACATGTTTCACATTTTTCAAACTCTTCATTAGATATATTAGGTAATAAACCTAATCTTTTCATTTTCTTTAAAGATGCCACATTCACATGACCTAATCTATTATGCCATAGATAAAAAGGTTCAACGATATAAACAGAACTAGATGTTTTCTTATTATCATTGGATACATTTACAATGAATAAACCATCGCTACAGTACCCCTTACCAACAAAGGTTCCATTTTTAGTCATTACAAGCTTATCTGAATCAAATACTAATTTGACACCAGCCTTATTGAGGAGCGAACCAGAGACCAAGTTTCTTCTAATGTCAGGCACATGGAGGACATCATTTAACATTAGAGTCTTTCCAGAAGTGAGTTTCAGAAGTACTTTCCCTTTCCCTACAACTGGAGACGTTCTAGCATTTCCCATGAACACCTGTTCATCATCTCCTGATACTTGGTAGGAGGTAAACATGCTACGATCCTTGCACACGTGTCTAGTTGCACCAGTATCTAGCACCCACTCCAAGTTGTTTACAAGGAAGACTTCTGATACCACAGCCACTACTATGTCAGACTCATTGCCTGTTTCTGTAAGATTAGCTTGCGGCTTATCTTTATTTTTCTTAAGCCTGCAGGTTTTAACATGATGCCCAGGCTTTCCACAGTTGTAGCAGTTTCCCTTTTTCTTATTATTTGTTCGACTTGATTCCACAAGATTCGCTTTTGAATCTATCTCATTTTTATTTCCTTTTTGGTCCCTGATTCTATTGGCCTCCTCTATTCGTATGTGTACGATAGTGGTTTCCAAAGAAACACCGTTCTTCTTATGTTTCATTCTATTTTTATATTCTTTCCAGGAGGGCGGTAACTTTTCTATTAACGCTCCTGACAGAAACACCTCATCCAACTTAATTCCTTCTGTCGATAGTTCGTGAATTAGACTTTGAAAGTCGTGAATCTGATTTGTGACAGATTTATCGTCTGTCATTTCATAGTGAAGGAAATTAGCAATTGCATGTTTCTTAGCGCCTGCATCTTCTAATATGTATTTCTTTTCTAAAGAAATCCATATATCTTTAGCAGAGGCGTAAGAAGCATACACATCATATAATTCGTTGGATAAAGAGTTTAGAATATAATTTTTACAATTATTTTCATCTGTTACTTCATTTTGATTTGCTGGATCTATAGTAAATGATTCAGATAAAATGTATGAAACTTTCAGGGTGGTAAGAGCGAACATCAATTTCTGTTTCCACCGTTTAAAGGATTGTCCAGCGAACGGTTCGATTTTGGCTAACTCAGTAGAAGCATTTACTGTTACTGTAGTCATAGTCTATGTAATTCAACACAAAATTTCGATTTCAAGATTGTTGGATAAAATGTTGAATTAAATAGACTATAAAAATCGAGAACCAAAAAAGGAAAATAAATTTAGAGAAAGAAAAACTTATTGAATTGAGTCGAGGCGTGATTGAGTCACTCGGCTTGAAATCGAATTTGCTCCCCTTGGACAGCGTCCCAAGTGCAACAGGTTTCCAGAGCAATCGACCTCCAGGATACAACGACTATGACCCGGTCCCAGCGGTGCACTCACTGTACACGGGCTCGAACCACTTGCAGTTTAATTCGAAAGTGCTGAGTTGACTCAGCAATGAACTCAGTAACAAAACCGTATCAGAGAGAGTTTTATAAGGCAGGGAATTTTTCGTATTCGTATGTTGAAACTGGAATCGGAAGTCTTTATATAGACTTCGAAATGGTGCATAAGCACCCTTTACAAAAGGTTAGGTCCGTTGGGTTTAAACCCAACAGGGGCGACCAACCGGAAGGGAAGCATCTCTCTGGTTTAAAAACGAAAAGGCGCAAGTGCGAGTACACTCTCGCACATACAGTCCTGCGAGTACCCATACACACACACCCACGCGAGTACACTTACACCGCACCCGCACCTGCACCCGCGCCCAGCCCAGCCCAGCCCAGCCCGTCCCGTCCCGTCGCGTCGCGTCGCGCACGCGGACGCGGACTCGGACTCGGACTCGGCACGGCTCGGCTCGGCGCGCGCGCGCGCGCGTGTGTGGTTAATGGCATAGATTAGAGCTATTGGCATAGCCCCCCCACAGGACCAAATTCACATGCCCCCTGAAAGGGGCTCAAGCCCTAGGCAAAAAGTCTATCATATAAACAAGAGAATTTCTCTTGTCAAATCCGATGTGGGACAAAACCAACACCTCAAAAACACCAAAATTTAAATGTGGAGGGAAAACACCGAAATTTGAAAATTCAAATTTTTAATATTATTTTAAAACAAATACAACACTTCTTAGATACAACTCCTCGCCAAACTGGTAAAAATGAAGATGGTGGAAATATGCCACTGACCTACCCAATCCTAATGGATGAAGATGAAATGGTAGGATTAGAAGATGACTCGGTGAAGATTAGAAATTGGATCTTAGAAGCTAATGGACCATTAACAATAATTGGAATAGTTGGATTGGGGGGAATCGGTAAAACCACGCTGGCCGAGAAGATATATAACAGGGAGAGTGCAGAAAATTCTTTTAAGCACTCAATTTTTGTTACTGTTTCTCAAAATTTCAAATTCGATGAATTGCTGAAAAAGATGTTGAAGAAATTAAAGGTAAAAGAGAAATCGCTGAGGGGAGATGGTGTCCGTGGCTACTGGAAAGGCTTAAGAGCATATTAGATGAGAAGTATTTGGTAGTTTTGGATGACGTGTGGCAAACAGATGAAGGGCGGTGGTGGTATAGCTTGAATCATGCTTTGCCTCGAGTGGAGGGTAGCTTTGTTATTGTTACTTCAAGGAATAAGAAGGTTGTTCAATCAATGGGGGCTACTGACAAGTGCATACATCATTTGCAAGTTCTTTCGGATAAAGATAGCTGGTCTTTATTTAGCAAGACAGCTTTTGCAAAAAATGAAGGTAAGTGCACAAATCCAGATTTGGAGGTCTTGGGAAAGAAGATTGTTAAGGGATGTGGGGGGCTTCCTCTGGCAATCAACATTGTGGGTGGAATGATGTTGGGGAAAGGTGATTCCATCCATGAATGGGAGCAAATATCAAAGCACCTAAAGGAGGCGTTGGAAATCGGTCAGGAAGATGAGATGATCATTTCGACGCTAGAGTTAAGCTACGAAGAGCTCCCAACACACTTAAAACCTTGCTTCTTGTGTCTTGCCATGCTTCCTGAAGATTATGAAATACAAGTTGATTTCATGGTTGACTCGTGGATTGGTGAAGGTTTTGTTTGGGGAAGAAATGAGAAAACGGCATATGAGATCGGAGAAGAATGTCTTGCAGAATTATTTAATCGATTTTTGATACTTGGAACGGCTAAAGATGCCTTTGAAAGTCGCTTCACTCATTGCAAAATCCATGATATGGTTCGAGATATGGTTATAAAAATTGCAAGAGAAGAGAACTTTTCTGTGAGCTTAGAGAGTGTGCAGTCTCGCCACCTGGAAATTTCAAAGAACACAACAGTGGAGAGCATCCGAAACAGTTCCACCAAGCTGCGGTCATTATTTGGAATGGAAATTGAGAGCAATGAGATCATTGCAAGTGTAAAAGTAGTACTCTGCAAAGTAAGGTGGTTGAGGGTGTTACATCTTTCATTGTCAAACACGAAAATCAATGTTGTGGCCGAGAATTGGTTGAGTGGGTTAGGGTCATTACAGCACCTTGTTTATCTTAAAATGGAGAATTCTGCGTTAAGAAGACTCCCCGATTCCATCAGAAATCTTCATAATCTTCAGATTCTATATTTAACAAACTGCCCGAACTTGGAAATGCTTCCTGTGTCAATCACAACATTGGAGAAGCTGACAGCTATCGAAATCTTTGATTGTCCCTCTTTAGAATGCATGCCGGAAGGGCTTGGAAAGCTTTCAAATCTTGAAAGGTTAATTCATTTTAAGCCAATGAATTTGGGTAGTAAAAATGGATCCTATATTTCGGATCTGAAGAAGTTGACAAGACTCAGAAAACTAGACATGTACATAAAGTCAGAGAAACAAATAGAAGGGGAATGGAATGTGTTATCAATGCTCTATCATCTGCAATTTCTATTCCTAGTTTTTGAGGGCAGTTCTCTTGAAAGTGAAGGACTTGTAAAGAAGATTGACATTCAGTTTTCTGCTCCTTTAAAATCCCTTAGAGAGTTGATTCTTATTAATTACCCAGGAGAAAGCACACCAGCATGGCTCAGTCCTATTTCCCTTCCCAATCTTCAGTTACTTGCCATTGGTGAGGGAAGGATTAAGAAGATGGGTCCCAGATTTTGGGACAGTGAGAATGGGGTATGGAAAGTGGAGGTCTTGGCGCTACAAAAGCTGGAAGAGATGGAAGAAGAGTGGACGAGGATGCGAAGGGCAATGCCGTCTTTAACACTCGTGAAGCTTGATGATTGTCCGATGCTTAAGTCATTTCCATTGAATGACACCTTTGAAGATGATCATGGAAACTGGAGCAGATGGAGGAAAGAAGAAGAAAAAGGTGAGGGTAGTGTAATTAAAATGTAACCTTCACTTATAATTCATTTTCTGATTCCAACACCGTTTGTACACTTTTCTATCTCACACGTGTGACGTGCTCGCATGTACGCTGCGAATTACGGACGCGGATTGACGCCGGCAGTAGCCAGGTGGCTACTGAATAGTGTTCTGTTATGTGGGGCCCAACATGATATGTGTTTTATCCATGCCGTTCATCTATTTTTCCATATCAGTTTAGGGCATGAGCCCAAAAATAAGAAAGATGTAAATCTCAAATGAACCACACTACCAAAAAACAGGGGTGATTGAACACACACCATTAAAAACTTTCCAGGTCCAACTGTAATGTTTATTCACTATCCAACCAGTTGATCAAGTCACACATACCTGACCGAAGGGAAAACACAAATATCAACTTCATCCAAAGTTTTTATGCCCTCAAGAAGTTTTTAATCACATGCATTCAATCATGACTGTTTCATGCCACGTGGTCCACGTAATATTTTGATGTGCCTCATTTACGGACCCTTGTCGTAAAAT
This sequence comes from Magnolia kwangsiensis, assembly GCA_037074715.1. Taxonomy (NCBI): domain Eukaryota; kingdom Viridiplantae; phylum Streptophyta; class Magnoliopsida; order Magnoliales; family Magnoliaceae; genus Magnolia; species Magnolia kwangsiensis. The sequence goes on along the minus strand of CM073571.1, from coordinate 195,179,854 downwards.
GATCTGAAAAAAATAAATGAACAGTGTGGATAAAACACATACAGCATGGTGGGGCACACAGATCACGTCCGGTAGGGTGTACACGAACCAAGCTAGCTCGGTTAGCTCACTCGACTCGACTCGGTTTGAAGATGAGTTCGAGCTGGCACAGCTCGACTCGACTCGGATCGAACCAGTTTGGTGTCTCAGTTACTTTGATATTGATGTTGCTCATCAAGTGTTTGTTGAAATGACTCAAAAAAGTGTAGCTGGTGGTAAGGAAGGTATATATATGAAATCAACACTCGTTTTTTTCTTAATTTTTATGTTGTTTAGAAGGTGTTTAATAAATGCCTATAAAACCCATTGATACTATCTTAAATACAGTGAGATATTGAAGGTATAGCCAAAGTGTTTGTGAAAATGCCTCAATGGTGATCTCGACACAATCTTGGCTCGAACTCGGCCCAAGCTGCTGACCAAACCGAGCCGAGCTGGCCAGAGTCGAGCTGAGGCCAGCTGGACTCGGTTCAACTGGATGTACACCCCTAGCTACTAGCTATAACTCCGTCGGTTTCTGAATTACCGACTCAATTCAATCACCTCTCGTGGATCCCCTGCAGCTATTGTTTTTATTTTTTATTCTCAGAGCTTCTAATTTCAGGCGCATGTAGAGCCGGGCACATCCAACACGCGGGTGCACATGAAATTTTGAAACATGTGTGAGATTTGAGTTTTTCATTGCAAAAAAATTGTTAGATTTTCTGTCTAAAATAAATAGATGGTTATTATTATTATTATTGTTTTTGTTTTTTTTCATTTAACCATTTATTTGTATTGATACGTTGTGGCCTATCTGAGTTCTGAAAATTGGCCTTACTTTCATGTGAGCGATCTAAACATCGTATTGCACCTGATGGAAAGCTCAGATGTCGTATATGTTTCGTGTAACCACACACGTGGAATTAGCAAACCTCCATTGTCAGACTAACACTATTGAAAGACTTTACATGGGACTAATGTTCTGCTGGCCTACATATTTGATACTCTAGCCATGTTTGAAACTTGATACGCGAGCATTTAGAAATGATACACATGGCATTACCTCAAATTATACTGACTAGATTGTGAGACTAATGTTTCTATAAGTAATAGCCCAAACATTAAATTGGCTAGGGACACTCGTTTGTTGCAATAAGTGTGTGTGTGTATGTTAAGTGCCTGATTATTCCTTATGACAGTCTGCTAAAGTATTGAAGATTTTCTCAGAGCGTTGTCTTTTGAACTGAAATTTAATTCCAAAGTTTTCATTTTTGTCGATTTAGAATATGGCCATAATTCAATTCATGATTTTAAGTCATTTATAATTCTTTTGAAAACCTACTTTTTGAATTATTAAGGATTGGATTCAAATGTCAGGTTGCTACGACACTGACACACTGGAATTCTGAATAATCTAATTACTGGAAACGGATATAATTTTCAAAATCCCCAATTGCTAAATCATCCCTAAATTCTTTTGACGACGCCTCTCTGTGGTCCCTGTCTCTTTGAAGCTGCAAGTGCTTGTGGGGCCCATGGAGCTTGAATTACCCATTTAATGACCTCTCGTGAATCTCTCACAATTTTATTATTATTATTTTTAAATTCTCAAATCTTATAATAAGATGATGTTATGTATGTTCTCATGGTCAGGAGGTATGCTATCTCGTGCACGTAGTGCTTCCATTGTCTTTGAAGCTGCGCATGCTGCCCTAGAAGAAGGTGAAGGTATGTTTTTTTTTTATTTTTTTAAATTTTTAATTTTTTTAAATTCCCTTCAATTCTCTTAATGCTCTTTGCAAAACATTTTTGGCTCAAATACATTCACCAATTCTTAACTGCTCAGTGAACATCATAGATCCCACACATGTTTTGTATGTCCGCATGTGTATGGAGTCACCATTTTTGTGTCCATTTTTTATACACCCATTGATTTATCCCTTCTGCTTTTAGTCATGCAATAATTCTAATAGAAGGTAGACATGATGGGTGTATTTTTATTGGTCCTAAAATGCTCAGGTATTGTCTTAGATTGATGTGAACCGTTCATGTTCTTACAATTACCACATGGACATACTGCTTTCAACCTTTGAGTCTGGAATTTTGAACACGAGTCTTTAAAAAAAGAAATTTACTTTTCATATTCCATGTTTCCCTTCATGCACAGTCATCAGAAACAAACTTAATTTCTTCAAATGGCCCTTTAGCATATCATCGTAACTTGATTGGTTCGTATCATCTTTAAGATGAAATTCAGTTGTGCCATGCTGCAAGTGTACCACGAATTTCCCATTCCATGACTTCTCATGAATCCCTTACAAATTTAAAAAAAATATATTTTTTTATTATTATTCTCAAATCTTGTAATAAGATGAGGTATGCTACGTCCTGTGGTCAGGAGGTTTTCGAATTTCATGCGCACACAGTGCTCCCATCCTTTACGAAGTTCCATCTACCACCGAAGAAGAGAAAGAAGGTATTATTATTATTTATTATTATTATTATTATTATTATTATTATTATTTGCTTTTTCAATTGTTGCTCACAAACTCTTCGCCCAACATTTATATCTCCAAAACATTCACCTCATCTTAACTGCTCCATGAATATCACAGATTCAGCACATGTTTTGTATGTCCACACGTGAAGGAAATCACCATCTGGGTGTATTTTTATGGGTGGTATCAATGGTCAGGGTACTTTTTTAAATTGATTTGAACCGTTCATATTCTTCTTACTGCTACTTTCTTGTAATCATGCATCATTGATCATCTAACCTTTGAATCTTGAACTGAACATGACTCATTGAAAAAATTACTTTTCAATATTTCATTTTCCTCTTCATACACAATCATTCAAAGCAAATTTTCTTCAAATGGCCATTGTAGCACATAATCCAGAACTTCAGAACTTGATCAATTCATACCGTCATTTAAGAAGCAATCTAGAGGTGGAAAACCCTTACTCAAAATCCATATTGTGGTAACAGGTCAGATGATATCTCATTTTTTACTATGGTTGATGAAACTAGATCCTCTGCTTATCACAGACAGGCATTTCTTGTTTTCCTGCATTGTGATTGGTCAAATGCAGTCTGTCGTACCGTGACTCAATTGCATTGCAATAAACAGGAAACTACTGTTCGTGGCAAGCAGAGGATCCGGACTCAATAGTTAGAAATACCTATATGGTAGATTCCAAACCAATGGTGGAAGAAAAATGGTTCATGGCCCACATTTTGGAGAAGAGAAGAAATTTAGGCTTGGTTTGTCTGATAAATTTTTTTGTTTCTTTGATGGGTCCTACTAGATGGACAGTCTCGAGTGTGTTCATTTAATAGAATCGGATTTGATGAAGCCGGGGAAATACCAAGTTTTAAAAATTCTTTGTAGTCAACTGACTTTGTTAGTTCTCATTTAACTAAGGCTGGTCGATAGCTTTTCAACCATTTAATATACATGAATCCGATAATCAATTTGTAAAGTTGCAGCTACCGGGAGTTCAGTTCGGGTTTAGGCTATTTTTGCCTTAAATCGAGCTTTCCTGCATGATTTCTTTTGATCATGGCCGTCCATGAAGTTATGTCACCTGTTCTACATCAATCATCAATTAGTCTAATTTTTCAAGGAAGCCTTGAAGAGTTCACTAGCCCTGATGAACAGTTTGGATGGGTGATGGAAATGCTAATGAGGTGATTGCAACTATAACCCATCCTCCAGTGGATTACCCCACCATTATAACAGGACACCTTTAAATACCTGGCCAGTACAACTATTGAATGGCCCCACATGAATTTGAAGGTTTTTGGGCAGTTGTCCATTATTCTCTATGGTGTGGCATGATTGGATTGGTCTGTCCTTTAAGGCATCCTATTTCACAGTGGGGATGTGACCCTACAGGACAGTTTTCATGCCATACACATGCCATGATAAACCTCATATGTAGATGCACAACCTATTTATTTACCATTAATTGGGTTTGACGCATTCTCTTTAAGTCCATTTGATTCACATCATAATACAATGTGGATAGTCGGTATGTCTATTTTATAATGAATACAGTTGTGCTGAAAATGGTTATTTGGTGTCTGGTACAATAGTTATAAATTGATGTGAACCGTTCATGCATCATTAATGATCCTAACCTTTGAATCTTTAATTTGAAAAAAAAAATAAAAATACTTTTCATATTCCAGGTTTCTCTTCATACATAGTCATCCGAAACAAACTTTCTTCAAATGGCCCTTTCACATATCATCGGAACTTGATTGTTGTTTCGTATCATCTCTAAGATGGAATTCAGTTGTGGAAAACACACTATGGTGACTGTAGTTGGGGGCCACAGTACCCTATCAAAACTCTTGCTGCAGTAACAAGTTGGACAATATTTCATTTCTTTTACTGTGGTTGATATGGCAGAGCTGGTGAAACTGGAATAAGAATATAGACACCTCTCCATATTACATAGTGAGAGGAGTGATGTGTCAATTCAATTCGTTCATTTAAATTGCCCCTGTAGTGGATGGAAAATGATTAGAAATACATAAATGGTTAATTGCTAGACATCTGGTTGGGGTGGAAAGAGACATCTGGTTGGGGTGGAAAGAAATGGTTAATTGCTCACATTTGGTGAGAAGAGAAGAAATTTAGGCTCCGTATGTCTAATATATATGTGTGTGTGATGGGTCCTACTAGATGGACAGTCTCATTAATGCATGGCCATAAAACATGTACAGTAGAGAGAAGGCCCTGCCACATTCCACTTCTAATGGCTCAACCTTATCAACTTTCTTGCTTTGTTAACACCCACTTTATGTATGGTACATATGATGGTATGGATATGCGACCATAACAAAAGAAGGTAGGGCAACTCATCAGGTGTGCTCCACATTTAGGAAATAAATAAATAAATGATTTAGAAAAGCATAGTAATGACTCCGATGCCCTACTCATTGGCGGATTCTTCTGGTCGATTATTATCTTTTGAGTGTTCATGTTAGGACATGAGCCCAAAAATAAGGCAGATTCAAAACTCAAGGGGATCAAGGAAAGGAAACCGTGCTGCATCCATAATTAAAACATTCATGGCACCACATAAATTGTGATAAACGTTGTGGCCCATCTGAGTTGTGATAAATGGCCTGACTTTTATGCGATGCAATCTAAACACTGCGTCGTGCCTGATATCCCTCAGATGTCACGCACCCACACGTGGAATTTACAAACCTCCATTATCATACTATATCACTTGTGACAGCCCTTACATTGGGCGAGTGGAGTAGGTGCCGCCCTGACCTCACCCATGGAATTGCGGCCCTTAGGTGGACCCTCCTTGACGTATGTATTTTATATCCATCGGTTTTGCCATTCATTTGAGGGCACGAGCCAAAAATTTATATATATATATATATATATATATATATATATATATATATATATATATATATATATATATAAAAAAACCATACTATTGGAAGAATCTGATCCTCTGCTTGTCACAAGGAGGGATTTCCTTTTAAAGCTAATTTTCACTTTCCCAGCTTGAAATTTTGACGGAATTCAATTTCTGATTTTTAGCGATTTACAATTCTTTCTAAAAGCAGCTTTTTCTAATTCTCTGAGATTGGATTCAAATTTCGAGTCATCAAACACAACTTGATACATTGAAGTTCTTGAGAATCCAATAGCTGGATGTGGGTTCTTCAAATTTCTAGCTGTCAAACCACTCCTAAATTCCTTTGAAGACATCTCCAACCTCTTTTCCATCACCCTATTAACTCTTTATGCTTGCTCTTTGAAGCTACAGGTGCTGTTGAAGAAGAAGAAGAAGAAGAAGAAGAAGAAGAAGACAAGTTTTATTCTTTTCCCAGAGATGAAGGTGATAAGTTTTATTTTATTTATTTACTTATTTTATCCTTTGTCAATCTAGTGAACATCATAGATCCCATGTTTCATGTGTCACACGTGTAGGGAATAACCATTTTTTTTAAAAAAAAAAATTCACCCACTGAATTTATAAACCCCCATTCGTTGCTTCTGGTCATATAATAATTCTAATAGAAAGAAGATATGATGGGTGTATTTTTATGGGGTGGCAATAGTCAAGGTACTTTCTTAGATTGATTTGAACAGTTTATGTTCTTACCACTACCATATAGACATGCTACTTTCATGTAATCTGCATCATTGATGATTTGAATCTTGAATTTGAGAATGACTCATTACAAATTTTACTTTTCAATATTCCATGTTCGGTCTTGGTATGGGTGACTTGTCAATTCAGTACGTTCATTTAATTGCCATGTTGTTGATGGAAAATAAATAAAAATACACAAATTGGATGATCCTAGCCATCTTCTTGACAAATTCCGAACCAACAGTCCAAAAAATGGTTAATAGCTCGCATTTGGTGAGAGGATAAGATATTTAAGCTTGGATTGCCTAACAAAATATTTTTATTGGGGAGCATGATCTGAGATGGGTCCTACTAGATGGACCCAATTGACACATGACAATAACCCGTGTATGGTAAAGGGGTTCTAATGGCTCTGCCTTGTCAACTTTCTTGTTTTGTTACCATTGCCTTTTGTAGTGGTATGCCTACAAGGACCTCCCCACTTTATGTATGGTACAGATGAGCGGTCCAGATGATGGTTCTAATGCATGTGTGATCATGACAAAAACAAGAGGGACTACTCATCAGGTGGGCCACTCATTTATGAGGAAAAAAAAAAAAAAAAACTGATTTAGAACTACATAGAAATTGGTCACATACCCAACTTGTCTGCAGTTTCTTCTGGTTAATCACTATCTTTGGAGTGTTCAGATTCGAGAAGTGTACAGAAACCTTCACATGCACATAGATGCATTTGACATCTAAGTCAGGATCTGGCTAATTGGTATTCACTTTATGCTTTCTTTGCAAAGGTACATCTATACAGGAGATTTCTTCCGAGTAGCTTGAGGGAAGGAGATTTATATCATGCAGAGGCAATTGCAAATTTCTGGCGCTTATGATCCAAGTCCTGTCTTCCAACAATGTGTATGGTTCATCATCAGCTTTCTCACTTTCAACTTCCTATCTCCATAGATAAATCTGTGAACTTTTGTTCCTCCTCTTAGATTGGCAGAAGTTTTAAACTTCTTTTTTTATAATATTTTTGTTGGAATGAACTTTTGCAATTAATAGTTTCTGGTACCTGGGGATGTACTGGTTTAACTATCAGATACATTTCATTAATATTAGTAGATTTACATGGTATTTTTTTCCATTTGGTGTTTTTTCAAAGATTTAAATTGAACATTGAGAATATCTTTGAGTGTATAATCAAAAGTATTCAAGCCAATGGTGGTGGTGAATACAGGAAATTCAAAACCTTTCTTGAAATATGTTGTAATACTCACTGTTTCTGGTGGCCGATGGTCACATCCCACCAATTATGCCATTCAATATTGTAATTTTTATCATTAACCATCTACTTTTTTCCAAACACACAGAAACTCTTTTTAATTCTACTTTTTATTATCAATTTCTTGAGGTTTTGGCTATGAATATTAGGCTACGGCTATGTATTGACTGATCCTCCTGCCATGTGATACTAACATACATCTAGACCATCCATATTGTGGATGGAGCATATCTCTAAAATCACAATAATCACCAATTAATGGCCATCAAATGGACGGCTATAAGTATGGAGTGGTCTAAATTTGAAGAGAAAAGTCAGATGGTTAATATTATCTTACAAGTGCAAAATTTTCATTTATGCTCACATTGACAGTTGGGTCAGTGATTTGAATAGTCTGGACAATGCAATGCGTGCAGTTAAGGAGTCACCACCATTTATTAAATGTAAGGAACTAGGACTGATGAGAACCACCCATTTGATCGGACTGTATAGATAGAGATCCCCTGACCAATGAGATTTGGGGTCTGCCATCCCTACAAACCAACATAATACCCATGCAAGAGTTTGGCAAGCATATGATAGGCATTGTTTCTCAGCAGAAACACTCTCATAAAAGAAATACACGAGGAAGAGTTCTCAAATGGAATAAAAACAGGGAAGTGACATTGGCTCCCTGTGTTTTCAAAGTATACATTCCTCTACTTTTGGTTGATTGTTAGCCAAAACTGATGGCCCGTCATGTTGGCCCACACATGGGGCGAACAGGATCACCCAATTGCTGTAAAAAAAAAAGAAAAAAAAAAAAAAGAAAAAAAGAAAAAAAAAGGGTGTTATATAGCATACAATGTCCAGCTCATTGTCCATTTTACACTGAGCTTATCTTTTGGATTGGGCTGGCTTATTTTGCTGGGCCACCTCACGAATGGATAATGATATACTACACCTGCCTGTCCCTAGCTAGGAATGGACAGGGGACTCTGCTTTGCCCCTGTCTAGTGAGGGTTGACATTCTGATTCTTATGATTGTGATTATTTTGCCCAGCTGGTCGGTCTGTGACTCATGGATGCCGAAGGTGTCCTTGGGGTGATCTCATAGTTCCTATGGAGTCATTACTTGATGGCTTCAAAGCCGTTGCGTGCTAGCACCTTTGAAGTAAAAAAATAAATGATATCCCTTATTTATTAAGGGCCAGTAAAAAGAACGAGGCATTTTTTGAATAAACCAATTGGTTTGGAACCCTGCAGATCCAATCTTTTTTCCTTTGGGTGTTTATGCTTTGACCTTGCTCATATATCAGGGCTGAGTATCAACTCCATATGTCTTTGAAAGACAAATGTGCTTTCTGATACACTGGACTATGGTTATCTGTGACAAAAGGGATTGCCTGCTAGTGGAAGGCTTTCTGGGTTCAGTCAATCTACGCAGAGTGAATTAGCCTCTCGATTCTTCATATCAGTGAGGTAGGTTTGAAAGGCATCGACGCATCTAGCTACCTTCCTATAATTTCCCAAATCTGAATTGAGACTGTACTTCCCATTCTCATGTAGCACAAGAAAGGTGGGGGAAGCCTTTAAGAGAGACGGGTGCACGCTAGCACATGCAGTAGTTTGATTTGCTTGATCCTAAATGCTTCCATTCATCCATCAATCTGCCGACAACATAGGGCATTCGCTGAAAAGTGTTACCAAAAAGTAGCCTCGGCATTGATAACAACAACTGCCGCAGCGAGGGTGGCTGCAGAGGAGTCCTGCCACACAACTTAACCACTTGCTGGGGAGGATTCTCTCTCTCAAACAAAATATGCTCTAGAATTCTTGTCCAAAACGAAGATGGTTGGCAGCAAACCGCTTGGGATGCCTCTTACTCTCAAGCACGGAAACATGAGGGGCCACCGTGATATATGGGTTTTATCCACACTGTCCTTCCATTGCCATATCATTTATAAGCCCAGAGATGTGGCAGATCCCATGCTCAAGTGAACCGCACCATACAAAGTAGTAGTGATAACGACGCCTACTATTGAAACCCTCCTAGGGCCCACCATGATGGTTAATTTCCATCAAAAATTTTCATAAGGTCACACGAACCTGGATGAAGGGAAAACGTGAATATCAGCTTGATCTAGAACTTATGTGGCCCTCAAAAAGTTTTCAATTGTAGGTGTTTAATCCTCACTGTATGGTTCACTTGAACCTTGGAACTGCCTCATTTTTAATTTTGTTTTGTGGCCTAAACTGATATGGCAAAATGGATGGACGGTGTGGATAAAATCCACACATCACGGTGGTCCCTCAAAGCCCACGTCCATTCCTAGTTAGGGACAGTCAGGGGTACTACCCAATCAGCGTCCGGATTATTGATAAATAAATAAAGATTTTATTTATTTATCTACCTGAACATATAAAAAAGCCACTCACTAATTATCACACACCAGAGTTTGTTTGTCACTGCCAGAGGAATTATATGATCCTCGGAAATAGTGCATGATGGCCTCAGTTCGTCAATTTGTACAGGTGGGGTCAATGGCAGGGTGATTCCAACTGTCGATCTGATAGACCAAACAATGGATGGACAGCAATTTTCACCATGGCTTATGCAAAATCTTCCATTTGTGGCCTGAAAATAAACAGGAAAAGAAATACAGCAAAGGTCCACATTCAATTGAGTAAAATACAACAAATCTCGGTTCTTCCCATCTTGGAGCTCCTTAAATGGTTTGGATACCAGAACAATTGGCTCGACATGTAAAAACTGAAAAGCTGATGATATATGCATATATGTTTTGTGCACCTTTGTCGTGTACGTCGGCAGCCTCCACATCCATCCACTGTTTGCAAGCTTTTTATGCTTTAATTGATCTGCGGCTGCGATTTATTGTCCCATTTATTGAATGGTCAGGGACATCCACCGAAATTATTCATGAGAATAAGAGTAATAAAAGGTAGGGCCCACATTCTGGACGTCGGGATTGACAATTGGATATTTCATTAAGATTGATATGGACCTTCCATTTTATTCACCCACCCACCGAGTGGATGGTTAGGTAATCTAGTCAGAGTGAACAAATAAATAAATAAATAAATAAATAAAAATAAAAAATCTAGTCAGAGTGATCCGTCGGGGATACGGTCGTTGTACACCATAACAGCGAATTAAGACGAGCTATGTGTAATATGTGCGGATTCACATGGTGTATTGGAGATCTATGTATAGAGAGATTTCTCCATAAGTATAACTAAAACATATCAGGCTGTGCTGTGTGCTGTTTGAGCGGTTGATGAAAGAGCAATCATGCTCAAATAATTACACAACAGATGACAAAGGGGGAAGCAAATGGAGTCAAGTGGTTGAGTTAAAACGTAAGAATTATCCAAAAGGCAATCTACCCTTCAGTCGAGGGTCATATAATCCTCCAGAAGTAAAACTGAAATTACAAGCTGAATCAAAATTCTCAACAAGTCAATCCTATGGTTAACAACAATTCCAAGTCATATGACTAAGACACATGCTTTGAAAAAAAAACATAAATAAATAAATAAATAAATAATAAATAAAGAATAAAACAGAAAAGGTAGCAACAAGCACTACGCCAAATGAGCAGAGAGAGTCTATGCTCATCTTCATTGTGTCTTTGTTTCCTTTCTGTGCCTGAACTTGCATTGGGCAAATACTCAAAGTTGTATTCTCGGAGTCCCCAACAAATTCGTTTTAATTCTGACTAGATTAATTCTGTTTTCACAACAAATTCGTTCCTTGACTAAAATTTCACGGGCATTTGTTAAGTAGAAACTTATTTCGATATGGGTCCCCATTTGCCTATGGGGGAAGTAAATGGGTTTTGGGAGCTAGTTTTGTCATTGGTCCCATCTGTCTTCAGCTGTTGATAAATATTAATGAAACCATCAATATGAAACTTTGATAGAGAGGGTCAACTTCGAAATATTGGAACTAAAGTAGGAGGAGATCAAGCATTCATTAAAGTTTAAATATGTCAAAAGTAACTATTTGAATTAGAATTGGATTAAATGTAAGAATGCATTTACAATATTCTTTAAAATTTTTGGTTTCCCCATATCATCAAAACTAAGAAAAAGGATGAATCCCAGTAAAGTACTTCCAACCATAATTCAGAAACCCAAAAACTTCACTTGAAACGATGTCCAGCCGGGATGTGTCAATTCAAAGACTTGGATTCCTTTACTTGACTTGACTCGATATTTTTATAAATAAATTAATAACGTTATCTAAATCTTGCGCAGCTGGTTAGATGCATCTCCTCATTGGAACCTGACTTCACCCATTCTCACTGTCTATCCGTCTGTCTGTTTGTCTTTAAGAACATCACAGGTGACTAAGTTTGGAAGCTCTTGATATTGTTCATATATTTCAGCATTGTTTTATTAGTTAAATGTTGAAAGCATAGTTCTAAAACTCGGCGACAAGACCCAAGGCTCAGTCAACTCAACTAGAAAAGATTTTGAGCGAAGCCACTGGCAAAATTGATCCTCAATGAGACTCGAGTTGACTCAATGTGACTCACAACAGACCACATGCCCATGCAGTTCTTAAAAGCAGCAGGAGGGATCTTGTCAAGTTGAGCTGACTCATCTGAGTCTTGGGTCATGTCACCAAATTTTAGAACAATGCTTTCAACACTCAACTTATAAAAAAATGCTAAAATATATATATATATATATATATATATATATATATGATATCAATAAAAGCTTCCAAACTTTCAGTCTCTTCACAGTTACCAACCAAAATATTTATTTGAAAGATGGTCATGGCTACTAACAAGCTCTTTTCTACTATATTCACACAATTGATGCTCTTCAGTATTGTACCAACCACAGACTTATATTGAATGAATTGAAATAAAAACCAATCAAGTTTTGAAAAGATGGAGGCCAGATTTCATAGTAAACAGTCCTTTTTTCTTTTGGCAGGTAAAGGAGATAACACGGGTATTTGAGGTAGTCAAAGGTGAATTATCTTATATGGTTCAGATGGCTACACATTTACATGTAGGGAAGCGCGGAAGGTGAGCCCTCAAGATCTGACAGTCTACACGAGTTTTGAAACCCTCACAAAGCAGAAGATTGATGTTCCAACGGTCCGTCTATCTACTACTAGAGCAGATGGATCTGTTCACACCTCTGATCCTACGGTATATAGTAGCCTCGGATTGCAATCTATAGATCAGATCGTTCTAAGGACAAGCCAAAATGGACAGACTGTGGTGCACACTATCTCTCTCGGTATACCCTGTGAATTCTTAATTATTTTCATGCAAGAGAGAGCGCATCTCTTTTATAGGAGAGGAAGGAGAGATCGGATGAGATAGGATAAAACCATATCATCCGGTCAAATCCCTATCTCCTATCATATTTCAAATTCAAAGTTGAATTTGAAATCTCAACCGAATGGAAAAGGCCGAAAGAAGCCTAAACATGTGAGACCCACCCACTAGTGATTGCTCACCAGTGAGCTCCACTGGCATACGTCCAACATCTCCCACTCAATCACATTGTGGGATAGGCACATAAATTTGTCTATTTAACTCACCTAATAACAATCAAATACCATACTTCGTGATCAAAAGAATCAGAGCGTGGGACCAGCTGGATCACCATAATCTTCTCACATGTGCTTAAGTAATAAGTGACCGCCTAACTAGTACTCAATAACCCAATCTTTGCAATACCTGTCCTAGTCCGCATGACCACATCGGACGGAGTTAACTTCTAATTTGGAGTACTCGGCCAACATACGCACTTATCCAACTTATCGAGTTATTCCGAAAACTTGATTTTTCACAAACTTTGACTAAAACCAATTCAAAGCTATACTTAGATATATATGCTTTTAAAGAAAATATTGTTTGCAAAAGTCTAATAAAAAACAACTCAATACTGCCGGCGGATAAGTTTTCAAGTGCGTATTAATAGTTCTAGAAACTTGGTGTAGCTGTCACAGGATCTTCCCCACGCAGATGTGTAATTTGAAATTAATCAAGCTGCTTTCCTAGCATAACTGAATCTGTCCAATCAAGGACCTTTTGTCATTGTACACTAAAGTAGCGACACTCAATCTCATCTTCATATACACAAGAGGAGGATAGCTAAAGACACAAAGAGTTACTTACGAGACTGACTACTCGCACGTTGTAATGATTAGATCGAATCAAAACAATCTGTAGGTAAAAGGTCCCAGCACATGGCTACAATCCACGTCGTAAAGTAGACAATACTAGGTGAATGTCGGGTCTACAATACGCAAGTCATTTTACATGAGGTACGACTCATCTCATAACCTCATAACCTGGCTTTAATTTCAGGCCATAACATTGATCGAATGTAATGGAATGGTGCGATTATATTATTCGACTTTATCAGTTTCATCTTCAATCTTTATAAGATTGTAGGCGGATACGACTCACTTATATCCTCATCCTTTATTATTCACAATAAAAGGAAGTTCATACCTCAATGTATAAACATAGCTCCAAATGTACCTCTCTTGTACATTCAAGGTTGGTTGACCCGTGCGAGTGGGTGACCGGCCTGCTGACAAAAATAGAAATCCTACATGATTTCAAAGTAAATGCTAATGATCTTTATACCTAGTTATATTAGTGCTCAATATTGAATAAATGGAATGTATTATTCATTAATGAAAGATCAAAGGTACTACAAAACAAGTACATCAGTCAAGCTTTCCTCAATCCCATTTGCCTGACGTGAACCTGAAATAGATCTCTAGCTATAGGTTTCGTCAAGGGATTAGCCATCATCTCTTTAGTAGAAATGTAGCTGAGGGCGACCTTCTTATCTCTCACTTGATCATGGACATAATGATACTTGATCTCAATATGTTTAGATTTTTGGTGGTGTTTAGGATCCTTTGCCAAGTCAATGGCAGAAGTATTGTCTATCTTCAGCGATATAGGCTGACTAACACTCGGTACAATACCCAGACTTAATAGAAAACTGTGAACCCATACACACTCTTGAACTGCAGCACAACATGCAATGTACTCGGCCTCCATAGATGAAAGAGCTGTAGATGTCTGTTTCTTACTCGACCATGAGATAGCTCCTCCTCCGAGTAAGAATACATATCCTAAAGTAGACTTTTTCTCGTTGGCGTCATTACCCCAAGTAGCATCAGAATATCCTTTGAGCTTGAGGCTTGTGCCTTCATAACACAACATTAGGTCTTTTGTTCCTCTGAGATAGCGGAATATACATTTGACGGCTTACCAATGAGACTGTCCCGGATTACTCTGATAACAGCTGACTATGCCAACTGCATAGGTAATATCCGGTCTGGTGTAAAGCATAACATACATTAAGCTCTCTACTGCGCTTACATAAGGTACTGAGGACATAACCAATTTTTCGGCTTCAGTCTGAGGACACGATTTCCTATCTAGCTTGGTAGTTTTATCCATAAGGGTTTCAACAGCTTTTAAATTTTTCATCCTGAACCGCTCCAAGATCTTTTGTATATAGGTTGCTTGAGACAAGCCTGAAAATTTTTTAAGGTGATCCCTAATAATTTTTACCCCAAGAATAAAGTTGACTTTACCGAGATCTTTCATCTTAAAGTTCGAGAATAGCCAATCTTTAGTCAATATCAACAATTGCATGTCATTACCAGCTAACAGGATATCGTCTACATATAGAAATAGTATCAGAGAAGATCTTCCAGACCATTTCATGTATACACAATGATCTTCTTCACTCTTCGTGAATCTAAAAGTGGTGATGGCTAAGTGGAACCTCATGTACCACTGTCTTGAAGATTGCTTTAACCCATAGATAAATTTCAACAATTTGCAGACTTTCTTTAGACGCTTTTTGTCCACATAACCCATGGGCTGTTGCATGTATATTTCTTCATCCAAGTCACCATTTAAAAATGCGGTCTTTACATCCATCTGATATAATTCTAAGTTTAAACTTGCGACAATGGACAGGATCATGCGGATTGAGGAGAACTTTACAACAGGTGAAAAGGTCTCCTAGTAATCTATACCTTCTTGTTGTGTAAAACCTTTAGCAACTAATCGTGTTTTTACTTGTCCACTGTACCATCTGCCTTTCTTTTGATCTTTAGTACCCATTTGTTATCTATCGCTTTGCGATTGGAAGGCAGATCAACAAGTTCTCAGACTTTATTCTTCTCCATGGAAGCTATATCTTCGTCCATAGCATTACCCAATTGGCCGAATTGGAAGATAATAATACATCCTGATATGAATCAGGTTCATCATCATCAACCGCAATGCAAGAGAATGTTTGCCCCTCAATATCGAAGTATCTTCGGGGAATTAATCCTCTTTCACTTCGACGTAACTCAAGAGCCTGCTGAGATGTCCTTCCACTGTCCTAATGAATTATAGGAGCATCATCATCTGGAGAAGCAGAACTCTCACTCTCCTGAGATACATCGGGTATTTCAAAAAGTTCTATTGGAGCCTTTTGCTTCATTTGGCTGGGGTATCTATCTTCAACGAAGGTCATGTTATGAGATTCTATCTCAATCCATCGTTCATGGTCCTCATAAATTAGAACGTATCTTTTTAAATGCATAGGGTACCTTATGAACATGCATTCAATGGTTTTACTATCAAGTTTACCTCTATGTGGAGTAGGTAGCAAAACATATCCCAAAGATCCCCAAGGGTGTAGGTTGGTTAGAGAAGGAATCCTCCCAGACCACATCTCATATGGGGTCTTAGGAATGGATTTGGATGAGACTCTATTAAGGACATAGACGACTATTAACAATGCGTCTCCCCAGAATGTGGTAGAGAGATTGGCTTGTGCCATCATCGATCTAACCATATCCAATAGTGTCCTATTCCTTCTCTCTGCAACACCATTTTGTTTTGGTGTGTAAGCCATTGTGTATAGCCAAACAATTCCAACATTTTCACAATATGACTTAAACGTTACAGATGTATACTCGCCACCTCTATCAGATTGAAGGATTTTAATCTTTTTCTCAAGCTGATTTTCCACCTCAGCTTTATATTTAAGAAAACAATCAAAAGCCTCAGATTTGTGTGAGATGAAATACACATATCCATAGCGTGAGTAATCGTCGATGAAAGTGATAAAGTATTGACATCCATTTTTGGCATGTACATTCAAGGGTTCACAAATATCTGAATGGATTATCTCTAGTGTGCCCTTGGACCTAGCCGCTTTGGGAAATGATTTCTTCGAAGTCTTCCCGAACACACAATGTTCACAAAATGACAAATCAACTTTTGATAAAGAGTCTAACAGACCAGAACGAACTAGTCTTGTCATACAATCCTTTCCTATGTGACCTAACCTCGCATGCCATTTTTGAGATTCAGATACTACAGTTTCATTCGACATAGTAGATAAAGCAAGAGGGACATTATCACAATCTACGTCCAAAATAAATAAATCTGAAATTAAATTACCACATGCAAAGATAAGGTTATTTTGTCTCAAAGAAACTCTTGTTCCGAAAAATCGAATATCAAAACCATCAAATAATAATCTAGAAACAAAAATTAAATTCTGACGTATCCCTGGTGCATAAAGAATATCATGGAGGATTATTGTTCGCCCTATGTGCGTACGGAGATGAAAAATGCCAATCTCTAGTACGTCTTCAACAACGTTATTACCCATGTATAGCTTGTAACTTCCTTTAGCTACAGGTCGGAATTCCTCGAGTCCTCGATGACTCTGTGTTACATGCTTTGTAACGCCTGAATTCAAAATCTACTCGTTAGATATGGTATCAATGGAAAAGATTTCAAAACAAACGCCTACATACAAAGTATCTAGTGACTAAGAAATTATCGTCTTTTTATGGGCACACTGCCGAGCATAATGACTGAAATTTCCACAGACATAGTAGACTATGTTTGTCTTTTTCTGTTTCTTCTTTCCATTTCCCTTCTTGAGATTTGGAGCAGATGTTATGGTCTTCTGTTCTTGGTTATTCTTCTTCGCCTTCTTGCGAGCTTTGGACCATTTATTGTAAGCTTTTCGCTTATGGGTCTCTATTACAAAGGCCTTGGCCGAATCTAGCTGAATTGCATTCATTTCAACCTCACATACCAAGTGGCCAAAAAAGTCTCTGAACGTAGTGATAGAATCAGTATGGTTCAGAATTCTTTTGATTTGAGCTCAAGATTTAAGAAAGGAACGGTGCATGACTATAGTCTTTTGATTTTCAGGCAAAGAACGGTGCATGACTATAATCGGTATGGTTGTGAAATAGTGCCTCTCAAATGCGCTGGATATAAAGTGTTTACTGTACACATGCCTGAATATAGAATGTTTACTGTACACATAACTATGTTATATTAAATCATAGCTGTACATGTTTCATTGCTATGTTACATGTTATACAGCTGTACATGTTCATGTTTGCAATCCGATATGGTACATGTTATATTTGCAATGTTGTTATAGTACAACACATTACATATATATTCTGATGTACACGTTACATGTATATGATCAAATCCAAAAATCAACCATGTATATGAGATGATGTTATTTCCTTTATAATATCTTCTTCACTGTTGATCTTGAGCTCATTAGTGAACGAAACGATCATCAACCATGATGATCAATGTTGATGAAAGGATCCATCATCAACAATGATCATTAACGGAAATGATCAGATCTATCACTAATAATTATGATCACAGGTGAAGATAGCACCCTCTTAATATCTTAACACTTCATTTTTCTTTCTTTCTAATGATGTTTATATGTGAGAAAATAGTTGGCTTGATGTGTTTAGATCTGAGCCCCCTACATTTTTCATTAGAAATTACAAACTTAATGCTTAGATGCTCCATAAAATAAAGGTTGTGCATAACCTGAGTGAGAATTTATCCTTCTCCACCAAATGATGCATGCAAGCATGTAATGGAAGGTTGCATGCAATACAATTATAATTTTAAAAAAGTACCAATTTCATCTTAAATTGAGAACTTGATTGCTCTACACCGCCCATTTGGATATGTGGACTTTCAGATTTCTTTAAGATGTGTTGATTACTTTTATAAAATTATAATTGTATAATATGCAACATTCCATTACATAGTTGCATGCATCATTTGGTGGAGGAGAATAAACTCTCACTTAGGTTATGCACAACTTTTATTTTAGGAAGCATCTAAGCACTAAGTTTTGTAATTTTTAATGAAAAATGTAAGGGGCTTAGATCTAAACACATCAAGCGAAATATTTTCTCACATATAAACATCATCATTAGAAAGAAAAGTCAAATGCTAAGATATTAGGAGGGTGCTATCTTCACTTGTGATCATGACTATTAGTGATAGATCTGATCATTTCCGTTAATGATCATTGTTGATGATGAATCCTTTCATCAACATTGATCATCATGGTTGATGATCGTTTCATTCACTAATGAGCTCTAGATCAACAGTGAAGAAGATATTATAAAGGAAACAACATCTCATATACATGGTTGATTTTTAAATTTGATCATATACATGTAACGTGTACATCAGAATATATATGTAACGTGTTGTACCATAACAACATTGCAAATATAACATGTACCATATTACTTGCAAACATGAACGTGTACAGCTATATAACATGTAACATAGCTATGAAACGTGTACAACTATGATTTAATATAACATAGCTATGTGTACAGAAAACATTCTATATCCAGGCATATATCCAGGCATGTATACAGTAAACATGTGTATAGTAAACACTCTATATCTAACAAATTTGAGAGGCACTATTTCACACGTTGCCTACATGCACACATTGTCTACATGCAAAATGTTGCGTATACACGTCAGCCCTATCCACACGTTTACAACCATATATAACACATGGGCCCACTTGTACGTCAGCCATATATAACACATGGGCCCACTTGTACATTAGTCATATATAACACATGTAGTTGTGGATTGGAGGATGTGCATCATACCAGCCAAATAGTTATTGTATTGAAATACAACACTAAAATATAGCTGTGCCGTATTAGAGAAGCAGATTGGCTGATATTTATCATACAAGCTATATTGAGGTCAGCCATTCATGTGGGTCTAATCACATGGAATGAGTTGCATCCAAACCATGATGATCAGATGCACATCAGCCGATTATGTTCCCACGTGTGCAACAGCTATGATGTATACACCAGCCAATCAATTTCCCACGTGTACAGCATACACCAGCCGATCAGTTTTCCACGTATACAGTAGCTATGATGTACACTAGCCGATCAGTTTCCCACATGTACAGCAGCTATGATGTACACCAGCCGATCAGTTTCCCACGTGTACAAAACACGTTGTTGTGATGTACATGAGATGTACACGTTGTTGTGATGTACACGAGATGTTCAGCCAATATAAGCCAATACAGAACACGTTGTTGTGATGTACACTAGATGTACACTTTGCTAATATGTGTACAGAATGTGGATATCAACACGTGTACAGAATGTGGATACGTGTACATGTTATATACAGAATGTGGACATCAGCCAACATGTGTACACACATGTACATCTACACAAAAGCTATATTTAAGTGGCAGAACGCTCACCTACGATCCAGGTCGTGCATACTACCTTCGATCCTTTCATCACATCTGATGAGTCTTATAAATCCGAACGGTCCACTTGAAGCAGAGCCTCATGAAATCCCCTCGTACCAGTTTTTACTTTGAACCAAAACTTTGGTGGGCCTGTAAAAATTCAAACAATATCTTCTCTGGATTTGAATTTCTCTTTGCTTTGGCCCACTAAAATCTTAGATCAGGGTGAAAATTCACCCCCTAAGGTTTCATTGGATTCCGCATCTTATAGACCGTTTGGATTCGACACCCATGACACGTGTGCAAAAGTGCGCACGTGCGTAGGTGAGCATGCCTTTATTTAAGTGGTGTAGTTGGATACAAGAACTATTGGCAGATATATGTGAGATGTACACGCATGTATTAAAGGTATATGGAATCATAAAGGTCTACATGATCACCTTGGTCCATCATAATTGGGCATACATGCATATGGTATACGTGTATACTAAATCTAATCCACCATAGACATGACTTTGCATGTATGGAATCAAGATTATTCTAATTGATGGGCAATGGATTCCAATTCAACAAAAAAGGATGGGCCATTTACCTTTTTAGATGAAAATAATGGGAGATCCGCCGTTGAATGCTCTGATACCACTATAGGGAAGCGCGGAAGGTGAGCCTTCGAGATCTGACGGTCTACAAGAGTTTTGGAACCCTCATAAAGCAGAAGATTGACGCTCCAATAGTCTGTATATCTACTATTGGAACTGATGGATCTATTCACACCTCTGATCTTACGGTATACAGTGGCCCCGGATTGCGATCTATGGATCGGATCGTTCCAATGACAAGCCAAAATGGACAAACTATGGTGTACACTATCTCTCTCGGTATACCCTGCGAATTCTTAATTATTTTCATGTGAGAGAGAGTGCATCCCTTTTATAGGAAAGAAATGAGAGATCGGATGAGATAGAATGAAATCATATCATCCGGTCAAATCCTTATCTCCTATTATATTTCAAATTCAAAGTTGAATTTGAAGTCTCAACCTAATGAAAAAGGCCGAAAGAAGCCTAAACATGTGGGACCCACCCACTAGTGATTGCTCACCAATGGGCCCCACTAGCATACGTCCAACATTACATAATCTTCAACCACATCTAAAAGCATTACTCGAGAAGCTTTGATGCATTTGTTTCGAGACAAGCAAAGGAAATGATAATTCAGTGTCTTTAACATCTACAATGAGAGCAGCTGCTGGTAATGTAGATACTCTGTTTTGGCATCTATGTATGCCTGAAAGGGCTCATGAATTAATGTAATGGGTGTCTTTCGGCCTCTGGTTTATTGGTGAGCGTTCAAACCACTTTAATTTTCACCTTGCCCATAAGGCTGACATGTCATGAGTGTGCAACATCCAAGCCGTTGGAAAGATCAACCCCATCTTGAAGATCACTTCGTGCAAAAATCAGGTTGATCTGCTTATCAACATGATGAGTGGTGTCCTTTGTTTGTCAACACGATGAGTGGTGTGGCCTGATTTTGTGCCAGAACATCTTAATGGTGGGGCCCACCTTCTGGACAGGTTGGAGGTAAGGTGGATGGCAACACTACCATCCATTCTCCTCTTTGTGAACAATCCTCAATTTGGAGAATTTGCATTCGCTGTCTGCCTTATGGGTTATATGAATTGATTTTGTTGCTGATCAAAAGCGTTGACGAGGCCCATCTCTTTCATTGCTTTTTAGTACTTGATCATTGAAGATTGCAGCTGTGAACGATCCAACCAAACATTACTCCATATTTCCAAGTATCATCACCCAACCCATCTATAGATCAACACGCATGCTAGGATTGCAGACACATGCGAGTCTAGACCATCCATCAGGTAGGAACTTGTTATTCGAAAAACCTTGTAGATCCTGGCTCAAAAATTATGCTCATCAACTCATCAGGTGGGCAATGTTGCACATCACGAATGAACTGTTATTCGAACTTGTTTAACCTGTCCATTTATTTATAACACTGGCCTTCCTGATTCATGAACCAGGTTTATTTTTGGAGCAAGGTATCCATGGAAAGCTAAGCAAGTATTCCTTTTGGAGGAAATAGGGGGTGTTGGGGAATTAAAACAGAGTTTTAGATTTTTTCCAACTTTTCTCAAGAAATCCAGTATATCAACCTAACAGAATTTAGTTATTTCTAAGAAATACTATGTCAACACTAAAATTAGGGAATGAATTCTTCTACAACCAAACGGAGCCACTATTCAGAGGTTTTGAACATACAAATTGTTGGCCTGTTTCACCATTGGGTCCAACCCATGGTTAGCAATACTACATTTTAAACTTTGTATTTTTCGAAAGCAAAAATTGGCCAACCAATTCAACAATGAAAATTTTATATGTTTCAAAAGATATGCAAAAAAGAATAAAATAATTTTTTTTTTTTTTGGGAATTGAATTAAACACATTTTGTTAGAAAATCATGTTTTATTCAAAGAAAAAAAAAAAAAAAAAAAAATCTTTTGAGGGAGATTTAGAAAACAAGGATTGTTGGCCAACATCAAATGATAGAATTTGAGTAGAAAGTGAAAATTTTAGTGCAGACATCGTTTACACAATTATTATTCGAAAATGATGGATTTCAGAGAGGCAAATAATGATATTAATCCACGATGTACATTATTACTCATGCACATAAAACTCTATAAATTTTAATTGAAGTTTTGTATTTTAATCTTATTTGCGTACAATACAGAACAGCATGCGCATGTATATGCACATACATAGCCATTTTTTAAGTTCAAACCATATTTAATCTGAACTTTTCATTCTCTGGTTCTCTTGGCGTTTTCATTTCTTTGACTGAAATTTCAAGCATCTTATTGATCAAAATCAGATTAAACATAAACCTTCCCTGTAACTTTTTTTTCCCCTATGATATTTTGTTGACTCTGGTCCAACTATATGAGAATTAGGTTCCAATTAGGGTTGTTTTCAGATGAAAAAACAAAGAAAAAGAAAAAGAAATAAAGAGGGCGCTTTGGGTTCTTCCTCTTTGGTGCACCAGGGCAAGGTACAAGAAGCATCTTCCTGTCCATTTTTCTGTCTTCTAGCCACAAAAGGGAACTCTGTTGTAACCTGGTGTTTATACCAGGTTTGGTTTCATTTCCAAGCATGTTTGGAAGATCATTGAAAAAGGTGTCCAGTTGTGAAAAAGATTTCGGTTTTTTTTTTTTTTTTGAGCCATCAAGGAAGTAAATTACCTCTCTATTTGCTCTATTACCTCAAGTTCGGGAAAGTTTGAGAGGAGTATTTTGTTTTGTGTGTCATCTAACGCATTCAGAAGATGCATCTAACCAGGATGACTGGATACCCAAATAATATACCATACCAAAACTCTTGTGGGCCTTAAAGTTGACTTTTGGATTAAAATGCCTTAAAGTTGATTTTTGTGTTAAGTTTAAATTGCCTGTTAAACTTTCATATAAACCTCTATTAGGGTTGTCAATGATCTCAATCCTTTTTTTTTTAAAGGTAACAATTTTATTCTAGAAGAGAGAAAAGCAAGAAACATAACAAACATAAAAGGGTAACACAACAGAAGACAGGAAAGTAAGCAAACAAACAAAAGAAAAACAAAATCCCACCCAAAAAACCAAAAAACAATTCTGCCAAAACAGAAAGAACCCAAGAAACTCAAAAACACTAAGGAGCCCAGTCCCGAAACATAACAAGGACTAGAGAGAAAACTCCGGCCACAGAAACAGAGAGATTTCTAAAATATCGGTTATTTCTTTCCGTCCAAATAGTAACCGTCCAAATAGTCCAGAGAAAGCTAGGAATAAGATCCTCCACTTTCTTTTACCCATCGCCCCTCCTGGCTCTGCATGCCACCCGCAAAGAAAATCATTCATAAACAAAGGCATAACCCAAGCTACCCTGGACAATCTAAGGATGCTCCACTAGATGTCAGAAGACAAGGGACAGTGGATGAAAAGGTAGTCCACTGTTTCTTCGGAACAGTAGCACAGAAGGCAAACTCAGAAGACACAGCAGATGAAAGGTGGTCCACTATTTCTTCAATGACCCCAATCCTAGCCTAGCAAAATCAAAATTTTGAATATGCTTGGCCTGTATAGTACAAAATTCTGGTCAAAACCAATCTCAGGTCTTGCCCATTGACAGCCTGACCCTTCATAATCTTAACTCTTTTCACTACAAATATCCTTAAATCTAGGTTTGCCTATTCTTCCTATCTTCTCCTTCTACCCATTTGCTGAAAAACAATGTGAAAAAATAATGCCTAAAAATCTATTACCATATGAATTCATTGACAACAAAGGCATATTTTTCTTCTTCTTAATTCTTCATTATGTAATGATTTATGCAATAGGTAAATATGGCACCCACATCAAAGACTCAGGACTGCTAGGCAGCAACCCCGTCGAGTACATTCCCTGACCCAGTACACACATGTGAAAACAATGAATACATTTGGATTACTGCAATTTTCCAATTTCTAAAATATTTGTGGACAGACCGTTGAGTAGATGTGCCGAAATGTGGGCTAGAGCAGTGGTGGTTACTCCAAATTTTTGGTCCCAAACTTTTAAAGTAAAAACTGTAGTATAACCCTTCTCCATTTTTCAGCTAGCTCTTATGGTGAAAATTTCGACTATATTTTCAGTGTCGACACTGAATGATTTTTTTAACTTTTTTTTTTTTTTTTTGTACTGTGCGCTGTATGCTGAATTGCTAACAATGTCTTTGACTAGTGTAAGTTTTTCGGTTTTTTTTTTTTTTTTTTCTGGGTGCATTCCACAATTTAAAGGCTTTGTGCTGTTTATGGCAAATGCTTCCAAATACATGTGCAAGATTTTCCTAAAATCGTGACTTACTATAAATAGAAAGCTTACTATTTATAGACGGTCATGATTTTCACTAGACCTCATGGTTTTCGGCCAAAAATAGTGTTCTATTGGGCTTAACCATGCTATTCTTCTAAATTTTTTAAGCACTTTTCATGTTAGACAACTCCTAAAGCTCAAAGGATGAAGAGTTATAATCAACTAAAACTTACTATAAATAGTAAAAATGAAATTAAAATGGATTTTTGACCGTCGATCTAATGAAATCTTGTAAATTCGGCATGGGAAACCTGACATAGAAGGGTTAGGTGGCTAAAGTAGCTTCTCCTACCCCAAAATCATATATAGTACGTCGAATAACTCATTCCGGTTTACGAGATATGCTTGTTTTAAGGTTCTGATAGTCTGGATCACTTTCGCCTTCGATCGAGCCTTCTCTGGTCCATCTTGGCCATGAAATTGTCTATGATCCACTCTGCATCATTGTCCATCCACATGCATCCTTGACACATAACATTTGATTGTATATATGTGCAAGTGACTGGCTTCAGCCATGAATATGGTCCTTTGATTGCAATTCCATGGTCCACCAAACAACATGTTTTTGCCTGAGGAAGAATCTAATACCAGACACGAGGATTGATGGTCAAAATGACATGATGTTTCCATACATGCAATCATTGTGCAATAAAGGTGTTAATCCCATTTAATGCAATTCCATACCATTTAATCCCATGAACCAAATTAATGAGCCTATTTGGAATGCGGAATTAAATTGTATTGAATTGCATTAGGGGAAATTAACACCATTATTACATAATGATTATTTGTCTGAAAACACCATGGTTTTTTGAACTTTCTATCCTAGGTTTGGGATCACATTATTATTCTTTTGGGAAATATTGCATTAAGTGAAATCTATGTTTGGTGAACCATAGAATTACAATCAATGGACCAGATTTCACAATTAATGCCAGTCACCTACATGCATCAGCATAGGATGGACAAACAACATGGATAAAACACATGCATCAACATATATAGGATACACATACATAGTGAATTTTGAATTTCATAAGAAATTCAGTCAGGGAAGTGGACAACATGTATCTTTTCCAAAATGGTGGATGAAATTTACATTGGACCAAATGTAATTCCATACCAACTAATCACACTTTCCAAACAGGCCTCTAAAATCAGGTGGTCCAAACTCTACACCAATGAAAACAATGAATAACCACCCATAAACTTCAACTCAACTGACGGGCTAGCCTGGTGGTTAGATAAGGATGATTTCTAGGGCCTTTCTATTTTCATGGTGGGGCGAATATGATGAAAAGATAAAATGCGGTACCTATTTGTATTGCACATTCATGGTCCAACTAGTTGCATTGTCCACATGTGGCAATCTAAACATGGCCTTGGTGAGCAGATTCATTGGAATCTGTTGTTGCCGGGCAATCAAACCAAATTCACGCCAACCATTAAAAGCTTCCCATGGTCCATTGTAATGTTTATTTACCTTCCAACCTGTTGATTAGGTCACATGGACCAAGATGAAAGGAAAACACAAATATCATATTGATCCAAAGCTTTTGTAGTCCCTAAGAAGTTTTTAGTGGTGTGCATTAAATTACCATTGTTTCACACAATGTGTCCACCTAAGATTTAGATTTACCTCACTTTTAGGCTCATTCCTTAAAATGAGATGAAAAATAAACACATACATCAAGGTGGGGTCCACAAAGCTTTTCGAAGAAGCACAAAGTGTTTACACCTGTTTTTGGCACACTTACATGGGACGATGAGATGCTACCATGTGTCAGCATTATGCGCTAAATAATGGGCAAAATCAAGGTGAAAAATAAACACATACATCAAGGAGGGGTCCACAAAGCTTTTCGAAGAAGCACACGGTGTTTACACCTATTTTTGGCACACTTACATGGGACGATGAGATGCTACCATGTGTCAGCATTATGCGCTAAATAATGGGCAAAATCCTACTCACGCCCTCTACCATTATTTACACTTGATTTGCTATGGCCCGATGAAATGTTTTGGAAGATGCTATGTGTCAGCCACGCCATATGTGGGGTAGATGACTTCAAGAGAAAGAATTAGAAATGCACATGAGAAAGAGTATTAAAAGCAAGGTAAAAGTATTAAAAGCTAGGGTTCTATAAAAAAAAGTAATCTATGCAAAAAGCAAGAGTTTCATTAAAGCAAGCTTCCGTCTAGTATTAAATGTAGAATTCCATCAAAAGAGATTTCTATCTAGCATTAAATGCTAAAAACTTGCCAAAAGTAACTCTTTATGAATACCAAAGTGCGGTGACGTAAGGATCATAACAACTTTCTAATGTGGGAGTCCAGATACGTGAGAACTTTAGTCGATGACGCATGAGAGAGTATATCTCTTGTACATGCGTGGCCGTACGTGTGAAAGAATCAAGGGAATTTCCACAACTGAACATCCAGATCCTTTATGATGTTGAAGACTATATAAGGCCACCGTCTTCTAAAAGCCTATATAAACAACACTCCATGAAAAGCTCCACGCCTCACGCTGATATAACCAACAAGCTCTTTATCTATCTGTCCACCATGGGCATTTATCATTTCATTTCATGTTAGTTTAATTGTAGCCCTCATTGTTACTTACAACATGAGTCCCTCAGTTTTTAATTAGTAGTTTATCTCTCCACTTTTTATCCATAGTATCCTGCTGAATCATAAGGAAGATCGTTTAGTTTTGAATGGAAGACTGCAGGGCTTTCCTGTTATCTACTAGGTGATTTCACTAACCATCTTACCATGAAGTTTGGTCCACACTAGATGATAAATGGATAGTCGATTCATGACTATTTTGCCACATGCTTGGTTTTCATTGAGTACATAAAAATGTTGTCACCTTGTTGACTAACTCATTACGAGGTTCGGTTCCGATCAAGCAATGAATAGATGACTAGCTCGCACATCATGACTGTCTCCCACTACGAAGTTCAATTCCGATTAACAGAAAAACACTTTTGACTTATATCTTTTTTCTCTATTTTATTATTGAACTTTCGAAACGAATCATGTTGAAAGAATAAGTCCTTAGAGTTCATAAACTCACATCTATCGTCACAAGTCAAAGCGAATTCATTTGGAAGGGCTAACCCCTACCTTTTAATAAATCGCTTGAACGGAGCACAAAATTGGTGGTTGAGAGAACCTTGGACTCTTATTCCAATCGCCAATATATTTATCTTAACGTAGGGGAACACTAGTGGTTTAGTCAAACTTAGAGTGAGTAGACTCTATCATGCTTGCACATCTTGCCCACACATGAAATCCAAATACAAACTCTCAATCACACGAGTGGCCCAATTTGATTGAATTGGCAACAAATACATAGTACCAGCATGGGTGTTGTGTGTTATACTACCCAATTCGAATCTCTTATGTCATTTGTTGGAACTTCCTGCAATGGGAAGCTAGGTGGGGCCACCGTGATTCTTATGAGAAATCCACGAGTTCATCAATTTTTCCATATCATTTTAGGACAAACAAAAAAATAAAGCAAATCCGAAACTTCTTGTGAGGGGAGGCTAGGTGGAGTGCATTGTGATGCTTGTGAGAAATTAACTTGGTCCATCCATTTTTCCTAATCATTTTAAGACATGGGCTAAAAATGAGGCAAGTCCTACCTTCCTAGGATGGGGAGCTAGGTGGGGCCGCCACGATGCCTGTGAGAAATTCACCCCTCCATCCATTTTTCCAGGTCATTAAGACATGACCCGAAAAATGAGGCAGATCAGATCAGAAACTCTAAGTGGGCTACAAGACAGGAATATGTGGGCAGCGAAATGTTTAGTGTCAACCTCATTGGAGTCCACCGTGATGTTTATATACCATCCAAACTGTCCATGAGGTCATTCTTACTGTGATGAAGTGAAAACACAAAAAGTATTAACAGGATCCAAAAATTCTGTGGCCCCATGAAACTTTCAACGGGGGACATTCAATCCTCACTGTTTCCTGTGGTGCGGCCTATTTAAGTTTTGAATCTGCCTCATTTTGAACCACGTCCTAAAATGATCTGGAAAAATGATTGGTTGGAGTAGATTTCTCACAAGCATCACGGTGGGCCCCACCTAGCTTGCCTTCGCAGAAAGTTCCTGAAAAGACTTTCGCGGGGAATCCGCGTTCTTGACCGTTAGTGATGCATCGGCATTATCCAACCAGCACACAAGGGCTGTCCCACTGAGAAAATGATGCCTCTAAAATCAGGTGGTCCACACTCTACGCCAAAGAAGATAATGGATAACCACCCAAAGACCTCCAAATTCACATGGATGAGAATGATTGGATGAGGATGATTTTTGGGCCATCCATTTTTATGGTGGGGACAATTTGATGAACGGATTAAATGCTATAAACATACCACGGTGCCTATTTGTACTGTATGGGCATGGTACAATTAGTTGCCGTGTCAATCCAAAACATGAGCTTGGACAGTGGATTCATTGGAATAGCTATTGTAAGGCTACCAAACAAGAATCATGCACATCATTAAAAACCTCCTAGGGTTTATTGTAATGTTTATTTGACTTCTAACATGTTGATTAGGCTATAATGACCTGAAGTGAAAACATAAGTATCAGCTTGATTCAAGCTTTTGTGGCCCTAAGAAGTTTTTAATGTTGTGCATTCAATTCACCACTTTCATACAGCATGGTCCACTTGATATTTGGATCTGCCTCACTTTTAAGATCATTCCCTTAAAATGAAATGAAAAAGAAAGAAAGATGGACAACATGAATAAACATATAAACCATGGCTGGGCCCATGATATGTTGTGTGCGACACTGCTTTATCCGAGTCTCTTGCATCATCGACAGGCAAATCTGTGCAGAAGGCTTTTTGTTGGAATTTCTTGCGATGGGAAACTTGGTGGAGCTCACTATGATTCTTATGATAAATCCACCCTGTCCATCCATTTTTCCATAGTATTTTAAGACATGGCCTAAAAATGAGGTAGATTCAAAACTTCCTACAATGAGAAGCTAGGTGGGGCCCATTATGATGCTTGTGAGAAATTCATCTTGTCCATCTATTTTTCCTGATCATTTTAGGGCATAGGACAAAAAATGAAGTAAGTTCAAGACTACCTCGGATGGGAAGCTAATTGGGGCCCACCATGATGCTTGTGAGAAATCCACGTGAGCTGGGAAATACCTAAGGTTGTAACCTCTATGGGGTCCACCGTGATGTATATATGCCATCCAAGCTGTCCAGAAGGTCATTTTTAATGTGATCAACTGAAAACGCACACACACAAAAAGTACAAGAATTTTGTGACCTTGTTAATATCAACGGTAGGTATTAATTCAACCCTCATTGTTTCCCATTGTGGGCCCATGTAAGTTTTGAATCTGCCTCATTTTTGGGCTCATGTCCTAAAATAATATGGCGAAATGGATGGACGGGGTGGATTCCTCACAAGCATCATTGTCACTAGCTTCCCGTGGCTGCCAGTTCCCAAAAAGCCTTTGATGCAACCGTCAGTTATGCATGCCCTCCCTGTATCGGAAAGGGATTGGGTACTCTGTGGTCGGTGCCCTAACATGATGTATGTGTCTCATCCATGCCATCCATTAACCCAAAACTGAGTTAGATCAAAATCTCAGGTGGACCACACAATAAGAAAACAGTAGTGATTGAACGTTTACCATTAAAAACCTCTGAAGGCCTAGTGTAATGTTTATTTGAGATCGAACCGATAGATTAGGTCATACAAACCTAGATGAAGGCAAATAAAACAAATATCAGCTTGATACAAAACTTTTATAGTCTCAGCAAGTTTTTGATGATGAGAGTTCAATCAATACTGTGTGGCCCACTTGAGATTTTGGCCTACCTTAGTTTTAGGTTCATACTATAAAATTATCTAGAAAAATGGATGGACGGTATAGATAAGACATATAAATCATGTTGGGGTGTACAGATCACCAACTACTAGCCATTGGCTAGTTTTAGGGGAATAGCCAATCCGGTTCCCCTGTATCTCGAGTCACCAGACAGTATGGTAATTGCGACCTGCACCGCTCGTCTCTAGCTACGAACGGACAGTTTCGTGGGTGGGCCCACCGTGATGTATCCCTTTATCCACGGCGTTCATCCCTTCTCTCATATTATTTTAAGGTATGAATACAAAAATGAGGCAGATCAAATGCTCAACTGGGCCACACTGAATAATAAGCTAGGGTACATTAAATGTGCAAAGCAGAAAACATTAAATTAAATGCAAGTTGCATTGAATAACAGAGTTATCTTTGGTATGGTACACTTGAGCGTTGGATCTTACTCATTTTTGTGCACATACTTTAAAAATGTTATGAGGGAAGAGATAACGGCGTGTATAAACGGACACATACAGGTCAGCCCGCCCCCCATAAATGTCCGTTCGTGGGGATTGAGCACTCACTGTTGAAACATTCACGGCCACGGAAGCATATAAACTTCTAGGTGGACGCCGGAAAGGTTTCAACGGCAGGCAATTTTTCCGTCTCCCTAAGGAATGTATCCCCTCCCCACTCAGAAATGTATCATTCTTTCAAGGGAGACAGATAAATTCTTACGTGTACAGCCCAGGTCAATAGATTCCCCGCGTGCACCTAAGATAGATTGATTCCCAGCCGAGCATCTCCCCTCCTTTCAAAACTGCATGCTTTATATCCTGTCTTGGACATTTCCATTTTCATTGAGCCTCCGACTGATTGCAGAAGCCATCTTCCTACTTTAATTTCTTGGGTTATAATCTCTGTTCGTTCAGGTATGCTTCTTTCTATTACTTTATTAGAAGGGTGTTATACAATCGTATGATCTCATCATTAGCTTCTTTCTATTACTTTATTAGAAGGGTGTTATACAATCGTATGATCTCATCATTAGCTTCTTTCTATTACTTTATTAGAAGGGTAGGAATGTTATACAACCGTATGATCTCATCATAAGCTTCTTTCTATTACTTTATTAGAAGGATAGGGATGTTATACAAAGGTAAGGTCTAATCCGCAGCTAGAGGCGGGCTAAGTTAACCTTAGTTTGGTTTGAATACTCATGTTTGTGCTACGCCAAGTTTATGGATCGGCTTGGTTTGAGTTTCGGGCCAACCCATGAGGCCCGAGTTTGGTTTACGACAGAAAAACCTGGCTTGGGCCGGGATCAGTTTGGTCGAAAATTCCGAACCGAGCCTGGTTCAGTTCGAACAGGTCACCTTTGTTTTGTTGTTGTTTGTTTAAATAGAGAAAAAAAAAAGAAATAACATTAAAAAATACAAAAGTATCTTACCACATGATGTTTACCATCGTTTCGAGTAGTATAACTTCAAAATAATTATCGTCGTTACCTTTGAGGTTTTTCACACTGAATCAGGAGTGGCCCGACAAAGGTTGTCGGATAGGCGTTTGAGTGGTGGATAGTGGGCGATGTCGGCAAAACAGACGGGGGCGATGTCGTCAGGCAAGGGGTTTCAATCAGAGAGAGAGAGAGAGAGAGAGAGAGAGAGAGAGAGAGACGTCGTCAGGCAAGGGGTTTCAATCAGAGAGAGAGAGAGAGAGAGAGAGAGAGTGGGTGGGAAAGAGGAAGTGAGATTTGGTGATTGAGGTTTGACAAGAGAGAGATAGAGAGATTTGGGGACTAGGTGCGGCGGGAAGAGTTTATGATTTATTTATTTTATCATTATAACTAGTATTCTACGGGTTGGGCCGGGCCAGTCCAAACCAGGCCGGCGCTGTAAGAGTTTGCGTTCGGCTCGTTTATTAAATGGACCGCGTAACGGTGTCTCGTCACTGACTCAAACTCCACTTCGAACTGGGCCAAATCAGACTTTTTTAATACGGGCTGGGCCAAACTTGCGAGCTTGCCCAGTTTACGCCCAACTCAATCTGTAGCCAACTATATATGAGAAAACCATATAGTTGATTGTGGGCATACTTACAGTACTTATATGGACATTGGCTCCCGGACGAAATCAGCTTGTTGCTTCCACCAATGCCTCTTTAGAGGGCTTTGCATTGTGTTTGAAAGAGTGATATTAATTTTTTTTTTACTAGGTTCACCACTAGCCAATTTATCTGATTCCATAGTCAGCTACCTTTTGGAAAAGTTAGGATAGGAAATCTGATGATTCTATCCTAAGATGACTCCTTAATCTGTGATTTCGGGTAAGGGATCTCAATTATAGATACAGAAGGTTTTAGGCACCCACTCTAGTTATACAAGCGTACGGTCTCTACTTTACAAGATCTCTCGAACTTTTGATGATCGAGTTGCTACTTTGCACTGATGTATGTATTGTGTGTATAGAATGTTGATGTTAATGCACCATTGTTGCCAAGCAGTTTCTCGGGCTAGATAAATTTACCTTGACTCACTTACCTATCGAGTGAAATAACAGTCGACATGAATTTTTGATAGGCATGATCCAAGAAACTTGGCGAGCCTCAGAGCATACATTCGAGTTAACTAGGTAAGAATGTTATGCATGAAATGCTATGGATGAGCTGAGCAGGGGGGTTGGTAAGGAAAAAGATGTTGCACAATGCTTAATATAAGGGTCGCCGAAGCTGATTGATGATTAGAGGGCTGGATGAATGGATATGTCACAAGGATTAGGTTAAGAGACTAAGATTAGGGTTTTTGATTACTGAAGAGGTTTTGGATTAGACTAGATTCTGCTTGAGCGGGGCTGGACTCAATCCTATCGCTCTTTCCTCCCTTATGTGGAGAGATGGAATAACTAAACAAAGGGCTTCAGAGGAAGCTCAAGGGACTTACTCTTGGTTGATATTTTTGGGTACTTGTGTATTGGTTCTAGATGCCACATGTGTCTTGGGTGTGTTAAGACGCTTGAAATGAGAAGGAAATAGGGGACTATTTATAACATTCTAGCCTGGTTTTCTTGTAATTCTTAACAAGTTCAAGGTTACAAAAGGGTTGGATAGTTTGGATTTGAGATTTTCCATATGGCAAGATCTTAAGAGTCGGATTGGATGACATTGGTTGTAATTTCGACTAAGGGAGGAGGCACCAAAGTTAGTTCATAGTGCCACATGAATGAAGCTCACAAAGGGAGAGATTGGACTGGTGAAGGGATCCTGCCAAGGCAGGAGACCTGCCACTTAGCTGGTGGCTCCCACGGAGCCACCAGTGCCAAGCAGGGCTTCCTTCTTTGCTAGGTTAGCTTGCCCATACATGTGTTGGTTTTAACTTGAAGGATGTTGCACCGTTGTTTGAACTTTTCTCTCTGATTGGGCCTTGGATCAGGGTTTGGTTTAGGCCTCGTTTAGGGTTTGGTCCGACGTGACCATTTTATCTATTTTATCATTTTCTTGTTGAATTGATGACTGAATTTAGGTTTGACAATTTTATCTTTCTGATAATTTTCTCATTGATTTGACAACTAGATTTAGGTTTATGATCTTTATAAAGTTTTCTTTTTTTTAGGTTATGACTAAAATTCAAACATTAAATAAATTCCTTCCTCATTTTAAGTCCTTTTTACTTAGAATATTGGCAAAAATAATAATTAATCTAAGATATATTTATGGATCAGCTAACTTGATCCCTAATTCTTAGATTTGAGTCATAAATGATCTACTTTACATCAATATTTGCATTTTTTTCATAATTCTAGTCATGCATAAAGATAATTTATCTCTAAGCCAAGACCTATATTTTAGAATGATTAGATGTTAAGACCTATTCAATTTGACCATTAATTTTCTTAATATATTACAATTTTGGATCTGATGGTCCAGATCGATCTCTAATTAGATAGTTTGGTCATGTGGATCTTGCTTTTCTCAAGTAAAAATTTTTAATTAGGTGATTAGACTTTTGATCAATAGTTGGATTGGACTGGATCATAAATTTAATGGTCTAGATCATTTGTTTAATCTTTTTCCCTAACTTCTATGGTCCAAATCCAAGATCAACTTATAAATTAAGACTAGCATGACCAAATCATGGTTAATTAATGTCTTATATGAAAATCTACTCTTAAATATTGAGATACACCCTTAAATGTAAGTATATGTGGCGGAGCCCATTTTACTATACCTTTAAAGTAGGTAGGGCCTACTGCTACACTACTTTAATTATTAGCGTTAGATCTCTCATCTAAATGATATAAAGTTCTTTATAGTTCTAGATCTTCTATCAAGTTACTAAAGCAAGATATCAAGATAGGCCCACCTTGATCAGATTCCCTTAAAAAAAAATTTTTTTTTTGATTTTTTTAAACGCAAGATTGGCCACGATATGCATCATCACATTTTTAAATCATGATTCTACCAAAATTTAATATTACTTAATTTATTTGGATTGCCATCATATGATGGGGCCCACTTTGAGTGGTCATGATCACATATTACTGGGTCCACCATAGGAGGTGATCATATCTTCATATCTTCACAATTCCACACTCGTAGCAACTCTTGATATTGTGATGGGCTGCTTTTTAATAATATCATATGAATTTCTTATGATCGAGTTTAATTTGGACATGATCTAATCCATAAGGTGGATTGTATTTTTCATATTCTTCTATGTGGAGTCCATTACCCTTGATCAAGGGTTATCCATATCACTGATTTGTGTTCACATCATGTGATCTACCTTATTCTATCAATGATCTAAAAGGTACCAAGTGTATTTGCAAGGATTTCACTACAAATCGCGATGGAACACAAAAATATCACCATCAAACACTAATCTTTTAAGTTATCATACACATATGATCAAATCTAAATCTTTATCCCAAGTTAGTGTGGTGGGGGCTACTTCCATGATCATGGATTTAGTTAGGTCCACTACACATCTAAGAGATGTATTTACAAGATTCTAAATCAATAAAAAAGAAATCTTACACCAACAGACGTATATCAAGGGGGGCCCACTAATCACAAAGGGTGCCAGACTACTCGACCGTCAACCCATGTGGGGCCTACCACACTGACGTGGCAGTGTGGGAATACATGCTTTTGTCCACGTGGCAGCATGGGTCCCGCACGGCTTGGGATGCGGATTAGATACTTACAGGTTGAGTAGTGAGACTCGCCGCTGAAGTGATCTCACCAAGTTCTATGGACCCCACTATGATATATGTATTGTATCCACAGCGTCCATCCATTTGGAGATATTATTTTAAGGCATGAGTGGAAGAATGAGGCAGATCCAAAGCTTTAGTGGACCTGCCACAGAAAACGGCGGGAAGACTGTTGAAACCTTCCTAAGGTTCACCATGAAGTTTTTTTGAAATCCAACATATTCAAAAGTTAACAAAAACATTAAAAAAGGTAAAATACAAATATCAGCTTGTTGGGAAACTTTTGTGACCTTTAGGGGTTTTTAACAGAAGCATCACTCTCCCCACTGTTAGGAAACAAATATCAGCTTGTTTGGAGCTTTGGATATGACTCATTCTTTGCATATTACCCTAAAATAATCTCTCCAGATGGATGGACGGCGTGGATACAAAACATACATCATGGTGGGGCCCACATAACTTGGTGACGTCACTTCAGTAGCAGTCTCGCTGCTCAACCTGTCAGTAGCCAATCCGCGTCCCACGGCTCAGGACGTTCTTTTCTGTTGTTTGTTGATCAGTATGGCCCACTAGTGTAGCTTTTGATAGGAACTCATTCAACGGTTTCTAACCGTTAGATTTTAAACAAAAAATAAAAATAAAAATGAAGCAATGCCTAAGATGAGCACATGGATGAAAATGGATGGCTTAGATCTCGTGATGCAGAGGCTGGGCTCACTTAAACAAATCACTCACTTTCTCTCTGTATTTGTACACAGATAAAACTCTCTTCTTTTGTAATGTTAGGTTGATGAAACGTTTCATGGTTTAGAAAGATTTTAGAATAAAGCTACTCTGTGGAGTATGTATAATTTATAAACACACCATTTCATTTTGAGTCCCATATAAACTGATAGTAAGATCTACAACGGTTCAAATAGCACCCAAGATGAGTCCGTGTTAATTTATTTTTATTTTTTTAAAGAATGATGTACGGATAAGAAGATGTGGTTCTTGACAATGTATAGGATCTAAGGTGTATCTAATGAAGTGTTCCTCTTTTCTCATTTATGAAGGTATACTATCAAGTGTGTGCCTGCCATACATGTGTAAATTATATGTGTTTGATCTAACTCAATCAGAGAGTATCATTTCGATGCTCATGACGCAAGGAGTCAAGGAAAAATGCTCTTAAGTGTTAAAAATGTATGATTAATGAAATATGATGATGGGCCATGGATGTACGCATGATAATTCATAATTTCACATGTACAAAAAGAAATCTAACCACATGACTAATAAGATCTAAGTATAATAAGCATATTAGAGTCATTTAGTTGAATGATGGTCCATTACATCATGTTATATCATCAATTTATCACGGCCATCCACATTCCTGGCACTAGATCTGGAGTTCTACTCGGAATCAAACTATGAAAATTATATCATATTAGTATTAATGCAATATGGAACAACATGAATGGTGATTATTAGGTAAATCATGTGATCCAATAGTCATTTTATGTAATCTTAGCAATTTATCCATTAATTGGGCACTTTTAACGGTTGATTTGATAATCCAAGGGCCGATCTTTAGTCTAAAGGTTTGGATCTATAATCTAGGGTATGGATTGGTTGTTCAACAAACGGATTGTCATAGATTTAGGTTTAAATTGGTCAAATGGTCCACCAAATGATGCATTTTGATAAACTTAATCTTTAAAAAAAAATTATACCCCTCAAAATTTCCATATATATTACACTGTACATTAACCAAGGCACATCATAACGTTCACTAAGGACACACTGTCATCATGATCTATGGCCGAGATCAACCCAGTCACATCCACATGACTAGTAGTTTATAAGAAAACATTAATTTTTGAGGACATAACTCCAACACCATAGTCACAAACATAGGCATAGTGATTGGCCCTGCATTTTGAAAATTACAGGTTCATAATGAAAGAATCAGTTTGCTTGTACCAACATCCGATGACTCTCTTAAACAATAAAACAATTTATTTAGCTAGTAAACCAAGTCTTCATCTTAAAAAAGAAAAAATTTAAAAAATTTTTTTAAAAAAAAAGGAAAGGAAAGGAAAGGAAAGGATGCTTTGAGTTGAGTAATATATATTTTTCCTAATAAGATATCCATTTTTAAACACATATTCTACATCTAACCACTTAAACTCTAGGTCAAGCACAATTATAATACTTAAAATAATATAAATAGAAATATGAGAAGATTTATTTATTTATTTTTTCCTTTTTGAAAGTTGATACCTTATTCATGAGTATGCTCTTGTACTCCCATTAGGGCTTTGTATCTTTCAACCTTCTCATCAATATTATTAGTTGTCTTGTAATTTTTCTCTATTGGTTATTCAATTAATTCTCATCTCTTATTTTTATACAAAGCTTCTATTTACTTCTCCATGGATTCTCCACTTGCTAGCATCCATGAGATTTGGTGCCTCTTAGAATGAACAGTCTCATGCTCAGTTATAATGTAAGCATAAGTAGTCACATAGTCTTAGAGCCTGTTGGAGGTTAATTTGGGGCCTTCCTATGATACTCTTGATAACTTTGAATTCAAGTAATGGTGTTTCTTCTCCACGCTTGCTTGTTATTAGGTACATTGTCTTCAAGCTTATCATCTTGTGAATTTTATGGACCAACAAGTCAACTTTGAACTAGGTTGCACATTTCCTATTTCAACACTGAGGTCTTGGTATCGATTCCCTAGTCGGGGTGGCTAACAGTGAAGTGTTGAACTAATAGTGGGTGTACTAACAAGCTAACCAAAAAAAAAAAGGTTGCACATTTCCTTTTTGCATTGACTCATCATTAAAAATGACATCCTATCTATTATTATAATAACTTACAGACAATAGGGTCCCATGCTCTGTCTCCCTAGAATTATTCGGAAAGCCAAGAAAAATTAATATACCGAATGGACCATACATTTTGCTTCATCTTTTACCTTTTTAAACATTTAACATAAATATACCACTAAAAGTTCAAATGAATGAATATTATAACATATTTTTCAAACCATCTCTTCTCAGAGTTTTTAATCTAATGCGATTGTAGGACAGGATCAGTTTACCAAATAGGAATCCATATAAATGGCTTCTCCCCAAAACGATACTTAAGCCCGGTAGAATTCATTGTGCTTTTGGCATGATTCATAAGTTCATACATTCAACCATGAATACCATGGATTGTATAATTCCTCTTAATGACTTGCTCATTGCAAAGTCTTTAAATTCATTAGAAGTCTATTCACCTTTATTATTATTTCTACTAAACGTAATTTTTTATTATTATTTAAAAATAAAAATAAAAATTCAATCAACACTTCGAACTTCATAAATAGGGTAACATATCATTGTTCC
Organism: Magnolia kwangsiensis; assembly: GCA_037074715.1. Classification (NCBI taxonomy): domain Eukaryota; kingdom Viridiplantae; phylum Streptophyta; class Magnoliopsida; order Magnoliales; family Magnoliaceae; genus Magnolia; species Magnolia kwangsiensis. Next base: position 195,140,477 of record CM073571.1, on the reverse strand, counting down.
TTAAGTATGGAAACCATATCTTTTGAAAGAAATCATCAATATATATATATATATATATATATATATATATATATATATATATATATATATCGAACATTCCATGACTTAACTGAGACTTCTCATGTTTTAGAATGAATCAAATTTATGACTTTCTTACTTGTTAATAGTAGTTGAGAAAAAACAAGTTCTACAGAGCTTTGCAAATAAGCAATCCTCACATAAATTAAATATTAATAAATTTTAAACCTCAAAATAAAATTTAATCAATCGTTAACTTTAGTATGAACTTGCTCATATGGCCTAACCTATTGTGCTAAATCATAGTGGACTCCATCTTGATATTAGCAACAATAACATCGCCAATCATAGTATTTTTTTTATCAAATGAGATAAAGTACCCATCAAATATCCTATTAAAACTACCATTGCTCCCGTTACAATCTTCAATCAAACATTTTCTCCAAAAACTTATACCTATCTACATTAAAATCTTCCAATGTAGAAGTTTTTTCCATGGTTTCCACATGAGGCCCATTAAAATTGTTTAATGATATCATCATTGTAACCTTGATACCTTTAATCCCCAAAATTTTACATGTTTGTCATCACTCATGTAAACTATGATACTAACGCATAACCGATACATGTAAAAGTAGTCCTATGCAGCATGACATGAAATGAAACGCTTGAATCGTAAATTCATTAACGGTTCATATTCTCTCATCGAATTGCCAACAATACTTTTCCATCATCGGATGAACTATCATTTTCACTAGATTTTCTTGGGAACCTTTTAAATATATTGCTTGATCATGGAAATTAAGCTTGGGACTTTCCTCATTTGTCTTTTTTAAATCTATAATTATTTTGTAAATGGATCCTCTTTCTTTAGTTCTAACAATTCACTTCTTTTTTGTACCATTGTGAATCATGGATCTTTTTTCATCTCTCCCACTAGTTCCTCTCACAATAGATCTTTTTTAAAACATCATTGCATCATCGAAGGACCCCTTGATTATTTTTATAAAATTCTTCAGCAATAAGCAATGTGCATATAGCCGATTGTATATTGAGATCTAAACCATTGCTAAGATCCATAGTGAAATTATCTAACAAATCTGACATCTAACAAACTAACAAAGAAAAAGAGCTGTGTTTTCTTTATCATCAATTTTTAATCTCTTGTTGTTAGTCCACTAACCAAAGTATTGAATGCATTCAAATGTTCTTACAAAGAGCTTTCATATTCAAGAGGTTCAGCTTCAATTTGACAAAAGTCTTATGCAATGTAGACTTCCTTTTGTACAGGTTCTGTAACTTCTCCCACAAAATTTTATTAGTAGTTTAATTACATATATTAAATATATTTGAATAATCTAGTGCAAGAAACAGATATGCCATACCCTACTAGTTTTTCCTATAAAAAACTCCATCTTTCTTGTATGCATGCTTCTTTTCCTTTCGTTTGATTGCGATTTTGCAACCCTTCTTTACCAACACTACATTTACTTTAACTGGGAAAATGTGTAACTCAAATTGTTAAAGTTTGATACTTTGAGTCTAGGAAAAATTGATCCTTTCATCTAAAACATAGGCAATATAAACACCAACGCTGATGTTGCGAAGTTGCCCCTCAACATATAGATACCAATTGTTGCAAAAATCCTACACACAATCAATGCAGATGAAATAGAGGTAGGAAAGAAAAGAGCATAAAAAAATGAGACAAGATAAGGATTTACATTGTTTGACAAGAATGCCTACCACGTGAGAATGAAAAGGCTTTTTTCTTCACTAATCAAGAGAAAATAGAGAATATAAGAATCGTTTCACACCTATTCCAAAAAGGCATATGCGTGCCTCCCATGTACTTGGAAAAAGTATATTGAAAAACTAAAAATAAAATTATTTAAATTAACACCAGACTAAATCACGTATAAATATGTTGTTCTTAAAGCTTGATTCGCCCCCTTCTCAATTACTAATAGATTACAAGCAAATTGCTTCCATGATAAGATAAGCCTTTTCTCTAAGATCCCGCATGCAATAATCATGAAGGGATCTTCTCGGGAACTCGATTAATGCAGATGATCTTCTGGAAGATTTGATAAGTGGTTGATCTCAGTGACTTAAATGTTCGAACTACTCATCGATTTTCTTGAAAGGAAAATGTTTGGAGAGATCAAATCGGATTCTGATGGGATCTGTTTGATTTGGATGAAGCATCAAGTTGTTGATCATAAGAAATTCAAAGTATCCATCATGCCCATAATCTATGATAAATCAATGAATTTTATAGTATCCCTTACAAAATAAATAAACAGTTAATCTTAGCCTTCCTAAGCTTCCAAATTGCCCGGAGTCGACAATGAATCAAAGTAAACTAAAACCAAAGCTTTATTTAAACTAAAATCAATCAATTATTCATCATTCAAACCAATTTACTTAAATAAAAATAAACTAGAATATTAAAAATAACTACAAGCTTCATCTCTTAGCCTTAGCTAAGAGATTTAGCCAACCATTGTCATAATTAAATTAAACTCTAAAAAACATGAAAAAGAACTTAAAACCGAAAGATTAGAGAAGAAGAACGACTTTGTAAAATCTCCGCAACCTCTTACTCTCTCTCTCTCTCTCAAATTCTAATTCATATATATAATTGCCTAAATCATTCATTTAAATAGAAAAATTTCACATCGACTTTACACCAATTTGAATTTTTACACTTTTATTATGCTTTGGTTGCACTGATGGTATCTTTCAATCGCATTGAACACCACTTCGGTTGCCCCAACTTGGTCTTTCGGTTACAACTAAATTTTCTCAAAATACATATGAATTTTCTGTCCCCCTTAGGTCACAACGAACCCTCCATCGGTGGGACCGAACACTACTTTGGTTGCATCGAATATTCAAGCCAAATTAAGTTTCAAAATCACTGTTTCTTACTCGACTGTTATGTATACTTTCAGTCGGACCAGACCAACCTTAGGTAGAATCGAATAGGCAGTAATTTTGTTATTAGACTGTGTAATTTTTCAGACTTTACTTCGTGGTCAATGCTTTGTTTTCTTCAATCTTTGGCATTTAAATTCTTCAATGATGTCCTCCGCAAATCAAATTCTCCTCCTAATCATTCTTCGAGCATTAAATCTTCATTGTAATTGTTCATTTCATCTTAGCCTTCCAAATCACTTTGCATAGCAAATTAAACACATATAATTAGATTAATTTAGCATGCCTTCCAACACATCCCCAACTAGCATTTTTCTAATCCCGAGGAAAACAAGCGAAAACTGAATCCAAGTCCCAAACTTCAAACATCTTTTAAAAGAACAACATTTTATATGATCCAAGGCATATGTAAATGGAATTCAGAGATACAAAGATAATATTTTGTCAGTCTAAAACCTAATATGACTAGTAAACTATTAAACTAAGTTCTTATTCATCAATTAATCAATATAATACATTCAAACATCAAGTTCCTAGTGTTCTCCGTGAATTTTAACTTATAATCGCTAAAAGTCAGCCTTCCCTCAATGATGTCAACTGTGATGATTACTAAAAAACGATCAAATCAACACAATTCCACCAGTCGCTAATTTCGAACCTATCTCCATTTTTTAGCGAGCCTTCATTCCCTGATGTTAATTGTGACGATTTCTATAAAAAAAAATGGTCAGATCAACACAAGTCCACAAGTCACTAATTTCAAACCCATCTCCATTTCCTCTTATTTTTTCAGCTTAAGATTTTTCTTCAATGACTTTCACACTATCACTTTTACTTTTTTCTTTCTTTCTTTAAGAACATGTAATAGGTATCCCTTTTTTATTCCACTATTTTTTTAGTTTTTCATTTTCTTCTTTTGACATCAGGCTAGACAAGTATCTCGAGACTTGTTTTCTAACACTTCCAAATAATTGTCAAGATTAACATTAAAAGTTCAAGTAAGTTTTAAAGAATATGAGTCTGAACTAGACTCAATTGATGTTTAAATCTTCCCATCAATCAATTCATCAAAAGAACTTGTTAACAAATATCTACTAATCAACTAAACTTTAGACTTTAAAAAATTACTTTGTATCTCATCATACCGTACTAAAATTTTCTTAGGTACACAAAAATCAATCATCAAAATGAGTTTTCAAATTTGAGAATTGGAAAATTTTTAAAAATTACTCACAAACCACAAAGATATGCTAATAATTTGACTTAATCTCACCCCTAACCCAAAATCTATATTGTCCTCAATATAAAAAGACATGCAATGCATCATAACATGAGACAATGAAAAAAAAAACAGAGTGAGTAAAAGAGATAGTACCTAGGAAGGATCAAAGGAATTTGCATGAATTCTCCATCAACTAAAGAGGTTTCTAGGTTGCAAGGCAGAAACAAACTAACAAACAAAAGTAGACCTAAACTACTCTAACCCAAACTAGAAAAAGAAGTAACTAAGGAGAAAGACCTCTATCAAACTAGATGGTCAGTCCTGGTAAACAAGATCTGTTAGAGGGATGGACATGTCCTCTCAATCAAGGTTATCAACAAATGGCTTAAGGCGGTGACCATTCACTTAAAAAATGTTACCATTCACATGATTTTCTATCTCAACATCCCTATAAAGATAAACTATTTTGACTATAAAAGGGTCGGTCTAATGAGATATTAATTTTTCGAGAAAAATATAAAGTCTCAAATTATACAAGACTTTCTGATGTGATTCATTTTTTTTCCAAACGATGTTCTTGTCATCAAACACATTTATCCTATATCCTTGTATATTTAAGAGTTCTCATAAGCCTCGTTTTAGATTTCTTTAAGTTCATTTAATTAAAATTTATGCAGCAAGCCAACTTTGTCAAGATTGAAATTGAAAGTCTTTATATCCAATACACCTTATACTCCAACTCCACAGGCAAGTGACAAGCCTTCCCATAAATAAGTTTGTATGGTGACATACTAATAAGGGTTTTATAGGCTGTACGGTAAGCTGAAAATGCATCAGTTAGTCGAAGTAACCAATCCTCGTGATCTAAGTTAACCATTTTCTTCAAGATTTATTTAATCTCCCTAATTGATATTTCAGCTTGGCCGATCGTTTATGAATGATAGGGGCTGCTCACCTTATGCATAATATAATATTTCTTCATTAATATTTTCAGTACCAATTTTAAGTTCTCTAAGCACTCATCAAATGTACTTTCAAAAATGGAGAAGTCATCTATGAACACTTCCAAAAATTGCCCAATCAATCTGAAAAATGCTAAGCATGCATCTCTGGAATGTTGCAGGTGCATTACATAGTCCGAATGGCATCCTTCGATAAGAAATGGTGCCAAAAGGGCATGTAAATGTGGTCTTCTCTTGATCTTTAGGGGTTATTTCAATCTTATTATAGCTCAAGTACCCGTCTAGGAAGCAATAGTAGGAATGACCAACCAATTTTTTCAAACTTTGATTAACAAAAGGTAAGAGAAAGTGTTCTTTCTTTGTGACGGTATTCAACTTCTCAAAGTCAATGCACTTTCTCCAATCAATAGTAACTCTAGTTGGTACGAGTTCATTATTTGCATTGGTTACGATGGTAATTCTAGATTTCTTGGGCACCACCTGAGTTGGACTTACCCATTGTTTATCAGATATATGGTAAATAATACCCACGTCCAATAGCTTTAACACCTCAACCTTAACCACGTCTTTCATGTTTGGATTTAGACGCGGCGTTGTAATTGTCTCAATATTTTTGCATTATCTTTAAGGTGAATGCAGTGAATATAGATCAAGGGGTTTATACCCTTGAGATCCATAATAGTCCATCCAAGAGCTTTGTTATGCTTTTTAAGAGTAGAAATCAACTTACACTCTTGATCCTTATCCAAGTGGGAAGAAATCACCACTGAATATATCTCATCTTGACCTAAATAGGTATATTTTAGTTCAGTAAATAAAGGTTTTAGGTCAAGCTTTGATGCCTTGATATTAAACGGTAAATGCTTTATATTAGCAAAGGATAATGGTTCAAATTCGAGCCTCCACCAGTTAGTTTTAAGTACCGACATCACATCAAGCAAGACATTCATCTCCTGAATAATATCATCATTAAGATCAGTGGAGTGGGCTAAGCATGCCTCTAAAGTGTCAGAGTACAACGTCAGAAGAGACTTGTCATCCACGAATGAATTAATAATCAAGTTAATTTCATGAACCTCATCATCGTCTTCTTGTTGCTTGCACATATTCAACACATTCAGCTCAAGTATCATATTTTCAAATGACAACTTCATGATCTCATTCTTACAATTGATTATGGCATTTGATGTGGTTAGGAATGGGCAACCAAGGATGACAAGAATTTGAATGCTAGCATCGATAACATGCCATGTGTCCAAAATAATAAAATCCACTAGCTAATAGAACTTATCAACTTAGACAAGCATGTCCTCTATCATCCCTCATGGTATACGAATCGAGTGATCAACTAATTGAAGTGTAGTTTTGGTGGGTTTTAATTCACCGAGACCAAGTTATGTGTGTAGAGAAGGAAACGGGCTGGCGGATAGTATGGCTAATTTGGGTAGCACCAAGCAAGATTTGTCCCTGTTTTCCTCCCTTTCTGACCTTCCTCAGGTGGTTAGGGGTCTCCTTTTCCTCGATAAAGCAGGGCTTGGGGCGATCCACAAACGCGGTTTTAGGTAGCTCCTCCCTTCGGTGTTTTTTTTTAAATTATAGTAGGGGAGCCTCTAGTGTTGGGTTGAGTGCCATCAGCGTGATGGTTCTTGTAAATCTTCTTTTACGATAGGTGGCCCGAGTCTAGTGTTTTTTTTTTTTAGGCTCTTGGGGTCACCCTAAGTACAATCCTTATAACCCCTCCTTTATGAAATGAAATTCAGTCTAAAAAAAATAAGAGACCAAGTTATTTGTAAATCGAGTAGGGGATCAGATCTACACTTGTCCTGAATTAAGTAAGGCACGCTCAATCTGGTCATTCCCAATCACACATGAGATGGTTGGGCTATTGGGATCTTTGTATTTTTATGGGATATCTTGTTTAATGATGACACTCACTTTTTTTAATATCAAAAATATATTTTTTTGAACATTATGTGGTCTCTTAGCCATAAATAGTTCCTCTAAGATATCCTGAATGATGGGTAAAGGTTTGGGTGATATCAACCAGTGTGGGAATGGAACCACCATCTTATGCTCTTTTTTCAGTTCTTTTTCATGTGAGGTGCTGCTAGCCTCATCATCACCATTAGATTTTTTTTGAGTCCTTAGGCTTTTTAGCCCTCGTCGGTATATTAATTTTTATCAATTATTTTTTCACTTTTAAGAGTGGGGTGATAGACTTGGCTTGCTCCACATGTTGAGTAGAAGAGCTAGGGTCACTTATTTCACATTGATGTTTTGGGTTAGGCAGAGGTTGGGGTGGAAGAGTCACATTCTCCCTAATAGCTAGTTGTGCCTCTAATCTTTGAATGGACAATGCAAACATCCCTAATGATGTTTTAATATCCTGGAATGTTTGCATGCCACTCTGGTTGAATTGCTCTTGATTGTTCATGCATTTTTGAACTGGAACATTTCGGGTCTTCTTTTGTGTTAAAAATGAAATAAGAATCGAAGGAATAGGCCCCTGAGGATTTTTATCTGCATTAGCCATTGGTCCATTCCTTCAACTAATATTCGGGTGGTTCCGCCAACTAAAATTATAGTGTTTAAAATTGGAGTGTTGAAAGGCTGTTGATAATTTTTCATGACATTGGCATTGCTCATGTAACAACTCTTAGAATGCAAGAATTGTAGGACACTCCTGCCTTAAGTGTATGTTACTTGCACAAATGCTACAAACAATTTCAATGGTCTCTTCGTGTTTGACCATTTTTACTTCTTTTTTTATTATTATTGAATTGCATGGCCTCAAATTTTCTTGTGAGGTTGGCTACACTAACATTAACATCATCTTCTTCCCTTAAGACGTGAATTCCCCCCTTTTTCCTTGGGCTGAGTAGATTTGGGATAGGTCAACTTTATTGAAGTATCAAAGGATTGTGCATTTTTAGATAACATATCAAAGTAGTCCCTCGCGTCATTGGGATCCTTATTCATGAAATTCTCATTGCACATCATCTCTACGAATTGGTGCATGGGTGAAGTCAGTACATGATAGAAAAAGCTTATTTCCTGTTAAATTTCATAGTCATGATATGGACAGGCATTTAGAAGTTCTTTAAATCTTTTTCAGCATTAGAAGAAGGTTTCTGCCCCTTTTTTGTGAAAGGTTCATGTTGGCCCTTCTAAGGGTGTTAGTCTTATAAAACAAGAAGAACTTTTTAAGAAACTCTTGGGTCATATCAGCTCATGTCCCAATTGATCTCGGCCTTAAGGAGTGGAGCCATGACTTGCGCTTCTCCTTCAATGAAAAAGGAAATTTTTTAGTCTTAGGATATTATTAGACACATTATTGAAGTGTACGGTGCCTACAGTCTCATCAAACTCTTTTAGATGTAGATATAGACTTTTAGGCTTTAGTCCATGGAATTTTGGGAGTATTCATATCACTTCCAGTTTAAATTCCACATTTCCTGTATTATGTAGAAAAATCATACAGGAAGGGGTGCTCGTCCTACCTAGTTCTAAATAATCACATAAAGTTCCAACTGGATGACCACTGTGCACGTCATTCTCATATTGTTGTGTTTTTTCTTTAGCACGTTGATTAGGTTGATTCTTAACCATTTTCTCGACCAATTTAGAGGATCTCTGGTATTTTCTAACGTGGCGATGGATGGACAATCCTTTGAATTAGTCCTCCCTCACTTAGAAGACAAAGAGTATTATCATGGGCCCACCTGGGCATGTACCACTCAAACCTGGTTAAACATACTTCTACTTCTAAAGAAATTAAAACTTCTATAACAAAATAAAAAATCAAAAATAATCTAAAGAAAGAGGGTTGGAAGGATAGTACTTGATTGACGATTTTATATTAGATTCTGTGAAACAAAAGAATAGAACAAAAGCAATATTAATACCTAAATTTATGAGAAAACCCTAGTGTTCGGAGTCAATAATGGATCAAAGTAAACTAAAACTAAAGCTTTGTTTAAACTAAAATCAATGAATTATTCATCATTTAAACCAAATAACTGGAATAAAAGTAAACTAGAATATTAAAAATAACTACAAGCTCTACCTCTTAGCCATAGTTAAGAGATTTAGCCAGCTATTGTCATAGTTGAATTAAACTCTAAAAAAAACATGAAAAAGAACTTCATTAATTTTAACTAGGCATAGTTTCGGTTCATGGGGCATGGATAAAAAATTGGGCCCATTATTTGCCCTTGGTAGAATGGTGGCATAACACCATCTATGATTAAGATAGTAAGCAAACACCACGGAATTTAGCATATGAATGAATGCCAACCATATTAACAATGTATGTTCCTACAACAACTGGGGTACATTAGGTGGACTATGAAGTAACATTGTGATTAAGTGGCTTTGTTTGTGAGTAATTTCTTTCCACCATAGCTTTTCACTCTACAAAACTCAAGCAGTCCAACAAGTTAGTGCATAATTTGGTTGAGTTTAGAGAAAACGTAATAATGAGCCTTGTAACAAAACTCTAACAAGGCCTTTGTTTATGTTAAAGTGATAGGTTCATACCTCTACATTTTTCTTTATCAAACCTCGTTACTTTCTAAAACTTAACCAATACCAAAAAACTAGGTAGGTCATTAGAGTTAGCGCAAAACTCGGGCAAGTTTAAGGTAACAAAATTTAAGGAACTTGGTAGATTTTAACGTTGATCCAAGTTGACATAGTAGAGTTCTAAGTTGACTTGATGAGTTTCTAAACAATTCAGGTTTAAGGAAAAATGAATGAAATAAAGTGGGTTTGTTATAGGAATACTTGTGCAAATACTTTCTTATAGCCAATTCATTTGCAATATTTTCTAGCAAGTTTTTATTCTTTCCTCTTTCCATTCACCTTCTAGTTTTGATATCCTGTTTCATAAATGTATATCATAATATCTTACAGGAAAATGGCAGACGCTGTCCTCAGTGTTATGTTGGATAAATTGGTGTCATTACTTGTAAGCGAAGGTCGTCAACAACTTGAGTTTAATGAACAGTTTGAGGAAACAAAGAAGGAGCTTCAGTACATGCAGAAATATCTCAAGGAAGCTGGTCGGGTGAGGAGAAAAGATAGGAATGAGATTGTCAAGATGGTAATGAGCGACTTAAGAGAGTTGCTATACGATGCTGAAGATGTAATAGCAGATTGCCAGCTTCTATTCAAGAAAAAACGTCGAGGTTTTGCACTCAATTTTATGAGTTATTGCTCTCCTGCCCTTTTGAAAACCTGTTGTCAGTTGGGAAAGCAGTTGAGTAAAATAAATAAAAAGATAAGAGAAGTGAAGGACAGGATGAAGTCCTTCTTAGATACAACTCCTCGCCAAACTGGTAAATATGAAGATGGTGGGAATATGCCACTGACCCACCCAATCCTAATGGATGAAGATGAAATGGTAGGATTAGAAGATGACTCGGTGAAGATTAGAAATTGGATCTTAGAAGCTAATGGGCCATTAACAATGATTGGAATAGTGGATTGGGGGGAATCGGTAAAACCACGCTCGCTCAGAGGATATATAATAGGGAGAGTGCGGAAAATTCTTTTAAGCACTCATTGTTTGTTACTGTTTCTCAAAATTTCAAATTCGATGAATTGCTGAAAAAGATGTTGAAGAAACTAAAGGTAGAAGAGAAATCGCTGAGCTGGGGAGATGACGTCCGTAAGCTACTAGAAAGGCTTAAGAGCATATTAGATGAGAAGTACTTGGTAGTTTTGGATGATGTGTGGGGAACAGATGAAGGGAGGTGGTGGGATGGCTTGAAGTCTGCTTTGCCCTCAGTAGAGGGTAGCTGTGTTATTGTTACATCAAGGAATGAGAAGGTTGCTCAATCAATGGGGGCTACTGACAAGTGCATACATTGTCTGCAGGTTCTTTCGGATGAAGATAGTTGGTCCTTATTTAGCAAGGTAGCTTTTGCAAGAAATGGAGGTAAGTGCACAAATCCAAATTTGGAGGTCTTGGGAAGGGAGATTGTTAAGAGATGTGGGGGCCTTCCTTTGACAATCAACATTGTGGGCAGAATGATGTTGGGGAAAGGTGATTCCATCCCTGAATGGAAGCAAATATCAAAGCACCTAAAGGAGGAGTTGGAAATTAGTCAGAAAGATGAGATGATCATTTTGACACTAGAGTTAAGCTACGAAGAGCTCCCAACACACTTAAAACCTTGCTTCTTGTGTCTTGCCACGCTTCCTGAAGATTGTGAAATATCAGTTGAGTACATGGTTGAATTGTGGATTGGTGAAGGTTTTGTTTGGGGAAGAAATGAGAAAACGGCATTTGAGATCGGAGAAGAATGCCTCGCAGAATTATTTAATCGATTTTTGATACTTGGAGGAAATAAAGATGTCTTTGAAAGTCGCTTCTATCATTGCAGAATGCATGATATGGTTATAAAAATTGCAAGAGAAGAGAACTTTTTTGTGAGGTTGGAGAGTGGAGGAACGATCGGATCCAGTGAGCAGTCTCGCCGCCTGGGAATTTCAAAGAACAGGACAGTGGAGAGCATCCGAAACAGTTCCACCAAGTTGCGGTCATTACTTGGAATGGAAATTGAGAGGAATGGGATCATTGCAAGTGTAAAAGTAGTACTCTGCAAAGTAAGGTGGTCGAGGGTGTTAGATCTTTCATTGTCAAACACGAAAATCGATGTTGTGGCCAAGAATTGGTTGAGTGGGATAGGGTCATTACAGCACCTAGTTTATCTTAGAATAGAGAATTCTGCGTTAAGAAGGCTCCCCGGTTCAATCAGAAATCTTCGTAATCATCAGATTCCATATTTAAGAGACTGCCCGAATTTGGAAATGCTTCCTCTGTCAATCACAACATTGGAGAAGCTGACAGCTGTCGAAATCATTAATTGTCCCTCTTTAGAATGCATGCCTGAAGGGCTTGGAAAGCTTTCAAATCTTGAAAGGTTACTTGGGTTTACGCCAATGAATTTGGGTAGTAAAAATGGATCTGATATTTCGGATCTGACGAAGTTGACAAGACTCCGAAAACTTCGGATGCACATAAAGTCAGAGAAACAAATAGAAGGGGAATGGAATGTGTTATCAACGCTCTATCATCTGCAATTTCTATCCCTACACTTTGAGGGCAGTTCTATTGAAAGTGAAGGAATTGCAAAGAAGATTGACAGTCAGTTTTCTGCTCCTTTGAAATCCCTCAGAGAGTTGTTTCTTTGGTACTACCCAGGAGAAAGCACACCTGCGTGGCTCAGTCCTAGTTCCCTTCCGAATCTTCAATTTCTTGTCTTTGGTGAGGGAAAGATTAAGAAGATGGGTCGCAGATTTTGGGACAGTGAGAATGGGGTATGGAAAGTGGAGGTCTTGGTGCTACGAAACTTGGAAGAGATGGAAGAAGAGTGGCCGAGGATGCGAAGGGAAATGCCGTCTTTAAGACTTGTGAAGGTTGATAATTGTCCGAAGTTCAAGTCACTCCCATTCAATGACACCTTTGGAGATATTTATGGAAAGTGGAGCATATGGAGGAAAGAAGAAGAAAAAGGTGAGGATAGTGTAATTAATATGTAACCTTCACTTATAATTCCTTTTCTAAATCCTACACCGTTTGTACACTTTTCTATCTCACACGTGTGACGTGCTCGCATGTATGCTCCGAATTACGGACGCGGATTGCCTATTGACGCCGGCAGTTGCCAGGTGGCTACTGAACATAGTTCTGTTCTGTGGGCCCCAACATGATATGTGTTTTATCCATACCATTCATCTATTTTTCCATATTAGTCTAGCGCTGTACCCAAAATTGAGAAAGATCCACATCTCAAGTGAACCACACCACAAGAAAAAACAGTGGTGATTCAACACGGACCATTGAAAACTTTCCAGGTCCCACTGTAATGTTTATTCACTATCCAATCAGTTGATTAAGACACATATATACCTGAATGAAGGGAAAACACAGATATCCGCTTCATCCAAAACTTCTGTGCCCCAAAGAAGTTTTTAACCATATGCATTCAATCACCATTGTTTCATGTCATGTGGTCCACATAATATTTTGATGTGCCTCATTTATGGACTCTTGCAGTAAAATGATCTGAAAAAATGAATGAACGGTGTGGATAAAACACATAGAGCATGGTGGAGCCCACAGAGCACGTTTGAAACTTGACACACTGGCATTTAGAAATGATACGCACGGCATTACCTCAAATTATACTGACTAGATTGTGAGACTAATGTTTCTATAAATAATAGCCCAAACAGTAAACTGGTCTAGCCAATTTAGGGACAATTGATATATATATATATATATATATATATATATATATATATATATATAATTGAAATAAATGTTGGCCAATCTAATCATCATGTAATCTAATAAGAAAAGTTAACCATGATGACAGTCTGCCTCAAAGCAATGTCTTTTGAATTGAAATTTAATTCCAGAGCTTTCATTTTTGGCAATTTAGAATATGGCCATAATTCAATTCCTGATTTTAATCCATTTATAATTCTTTTGAAAATCTACTTTTCAAATTATTAAAGATTGGATTCGAATGTCAGGTTGCTACAACACTGACCCACTGGAATTCTCAAGAATCTAATTACTAGAAATGGATATAATTTTCAAAATTCCTAATTGCTAAATGACCCCTAAATTCTTTTGACGACATTTCTAACCACTCTTCCATCTCGCTCTATCTAGCTCTGTGGTCCCTCTCTCTTTGAAGCTGCAAGTGCTATGTGGGGCCATGGAGCACCATCCAGCAGCTAGTCACTAGCTCCTGGCGGTATCAGTATGCAATCGCCCTATTATTTTTTTTTTCTCGTACATGTGTGACCGACTTGAGCAGTGGACAATCCCAACATTTTGGATCGGTGCCCTCTCATGGGGTACCTCACCTGATGAAATCTCTCACATTTGTGCCATACAAGTGTGATGCAAATTACCCATTTAATGACCTCTCATGAATCTCTCACAATTTTATTTATTTATTATTATTTTTTTAATTCTCAAATCTTATAATAAGATCATTTTATGTACATGCTCATGGTCAGGAGGTATGCTACGTGCAAAGAGTGCTCCCATCCTCTTTGAAGTTGTGCATGCCGCCCTAGAAGGAGAAGGTATATTTTTTGTTTGTTTGTTTGTTTTTTTCCCCTTCAATTCTCTTAATGCTCTTTGCAAAACATTTTTGGCTCAAATACATGCACCTATTTTTGTTTCCCACGCATGTTTTGTATGTCCACAAGTTTAGGGAATCACCATTTTGTGTCCATTTTCTATACACCCATTAAATACCTCCATCGCCTTCTGCTTTTAGTCATGCAATAATACTAATAAAAAATAGACAGGATGGATGTATTTTTATTGGTCCTCCAATGCTCAAGGTACTTTCTTAGATTGATGTGAACAGTTCATGTTCTTATAACTACCACATGGACATGATGCTTTCTTGTAATCATGCACCATTAATGATATCCTAACCTTTGAATCTTGAATTTGAACATGAGTCTTTAGAAAAATTACTTTTCATTTTCCATGTTTCTCTTCGTACACAGTCATCTGAAACAAACTTTCTTCAAATGGCCCTTTAGCATATCATCGGTACTCGATCGGTTCTTATATATCATCTCTAAGATGGAATTCAGTTGTGGAAAATCCCCTATGGTAACCGTAGTAGGGGGCCACAGTACCCTATCAAAACCCTTGTTGCAGTAACAAGTTGGATGATATTTCATTTCTTTTACTGTAGTTGATATGGCAGAGCTGGTGGAACCGAATAGGATAAAGAGACCTCTCCATAGTACACGTGAGAGGAGTCACATGTCAATTCAATACATTCCTTTAAATTACCCCTGTAGTGGATGGAAAATGATTAGAAATACACAAATTGAATGATCCTAGCCATCTGGTTAGTGTGGAAGGTAATGGTTAATGGCTAACATTTGGTGAGAAGAACAGAAGAAACGTAGGCTCTGTTTGTCTAATATATATATATATGTGTGTGTGTGTGTGTGTGTGTTCCTCATTGAGTGATTCGATAATGTGTGTGTGTGTGTGTTTGTTGAGGGTCAAATATTGCATATTAGACTCCGGTTATTTCCTGAATTTACGTATAAGATACTGTTTAAAGGCCGATTTAATCGTGTTTATGCTGCAGGTTGAATTTAGGAGCTTAAATTAGAAAATAATGCTAAAAGCTTGGATTTAACGCTCTGATGATCACCAAGGCAAGGGACGGACCCAAGGGGAGCAGGATCGACAGATTTACACGTCAGAAACCCGAGAAAATCGAGAAACTGACGTTCAAATGGCCCAAAATTGGTCCAGAATGCAAGATTGCAGAGTTCCCACCATCCGATCGGCTCTGAATTTCATACATCACCTAAGGACCACAAATGAACCGTACACCTCAAATTTCAGCTCCTGAATCCCTACAGAAGTGGGCCAACAGACAGATCAGCCTATAAATCGCCGATTTCAGGCCCGCCAGATAACTGGATGTACCTCAATTTTGGTCTTAACCGTTAAAATCATATGAGAAAAGGGATGGACGGATTGGATTTCTCAAGAACAGTGCAGTGGACCCTATCCAAATAGTGTGTGCATAATACACAATTGCACCGGCTGTGCACTGAACTTCCACCAGGGTCAAACCGACCTTTGACCGACCAGACTCGAAGAAGGAAATTTCCTTCTTCAGCGTCCGCAAACCGACCGTCGGTTCTGCTTAGTGGGCCTCATGCATCGTTCAAAAGAATAATCAGGACCGCTCATTCGGTCCACGAGACGGCCAACACTAACGCCTAGCTGTCCTTTTGGTTCCATGTAGGCGATTGCAAGATCCTAGCCGTTGAAAGGAAGATGGACGGCGGAATGAAGATTCACATGGGCCACACTGAAACTGATCCAAAACGAAGCATATCTGAACGGTTTTTCGTCCTGAAGCTAATGGACGGTGTAGATTTTTCAAATTAAAGCTCAGTGGACCCCATCGATCATCACAGCGGAAGAAACTTCCGCTTTTGCGTGCAGCGGACGCACGGCCACTGGCCGTTTTTGCGATCAGATGTGGGCCCCACACGTGCCCCATAAGCTTAATCCGAACCGTCCACCGTGTAGACAGCCGCGAGCACTACAAAACCATGTTGTCACTTTTCACCCATGCGTGCACACGTGTGAGATATAGAGGCCACAAAAGGGCTGCTCGGTAGCGTTCAAAACTGATTCTTTTGTGGTTTCTTCTCTGGGCCACGTTAATGGACTTTCAAAACCACCCATTCTTGACTGAAATTTCGTTCTGAATCCAATGGACGGGGTGGATTTTCCAGAAAATGCTTCTGTAGGGCCCACCGATCACAACAGCGAAATGGTGCGAAAGGTTTCGCACATCCGCGAAAATCGATTTTTTCAGGCGGTTTTGGGCCACCATCTTTGATCATATGGCAGATCTGAACCGTCTATCATGTAGAGGACCCAAGAAAGTACTAAGGAACGGTGTTTCTTTGGAATTTGAGCGAGGAAAGTGGCGTGTTTCATGGTACCGAACTTGGCTGCGAAAATTACACTCCGTGTCCTGCTACAACTCTGTCACTGACTCCAGCCTTCCAGCAGCTATAAAAAGAGGTTTTTGGACGTGGGGAGGATTCATTCAAGGTCTTGGGAGGAAGAACAGAGGGCTCGAGCTTGGGTTTCAACGTGGGCAGAGGAGAGAGAGAGGAGCTTGGTTTTTTTCTTTCCCTTTTCTTTTCCTTTTCTTTTTCTCTTTATTTATTTGGATTGAGCCCATCCATGGCAGGCTAAATCCTCCTAACTAGGGCTAGGAGGTGAAGCTTGTAGTGAGATGAGAGATTATATGCTTTTAATTTAATTTTAATTTTTGAATTGAAATTGGTTTTAGTTTGATTTTAATGGAAATATTTTAGATTTTTAATGGTCTATTGTGACTGAAATTACAATGGGTCTGCAATGACTTTTAATATTCCCATTCTCTTTAATGTTTATGACGTTAGGAAGCCCTGTTGTTCACCATAGTCTCCTGGGCATGGTTGGATGACGGTACCCTTCTTAACTTTCATACATATGATTGGTTGGTAATTAGTTTAATTCTGTTGTTTGCCATAGTCTGTGGGCATGGTTTGGTGATGGAATCCATTCTAATTCACACACCTTTCATCTCTTTGAAAACTAGATCAACGGCAGTTCAGTAATTTCCATAATTTTTGATGCAAGCATAAATTCTCCCTGATCTCTACAAGTGGATCCTCTGAATCCCTAGTTTCCTTTTCTCCTGATTTCTCTCAAGTTTATATAATTATTTCACCATTATTTCTCAAATTACATTTAGTTTAGATTTCATCTTAATCTAGTTCTAGTTCTGGTTAGTTTTAGATAACGTACAAGTTTCAGTCCCTTGGGATTCGACCTCGGTCTTACCGAGTTATTACTACATCACAACCCTGCACTTGGGGAGTGAACAAGTTTTTGGCGCCGTTGCCGGGGAAGGAAGGAAGGAAAAGGTTAATGAAAGTATTTGCGGCATCTGTGATTACAACATTCATACTACTGAAAATTGTCCTTCAATACCTGCCTTTCGAGAAGTATTGAATGAACAATCTAATGCCGTAAATAACTATCAAAGACCTTTCAATGGACCACTCTCTAATACGTACAACCCTGGTTGGAAAAATCATCCAAATTTCAGTTGGAGGAATGGACCAACGGCTACACCTCAAGGTTTCTTAAACCAAAATCCAACTCAAGAGAAACCTCAAGAAGATTCGGTTCTAAAACATTTTCAAAAGCAAGAGCTTTTCAATCAGGGTATGATGCAAGCCTTTCAAGACCTTACGAAAGCAATACTTGAACTTAAGGCTGAAAATACGATTGGAAACAAGGGGAGCTTCCCAGCTCAACCTCTTCCCAATCCTAAACCGCATTATGGAGATAGTGATCCCAGCTCTTCAAATCAAATGGGGCACGCTAAATCCATCACCACTCTTAGGAGTGGGGAGGTTATTGATAAAACCCTTCCGGTTAGTCCCGAAAAGCCTCAAGAACCAGAAGAGGACAACAATGATGGATCTAGTGGTGCCCCACAAAAATTTGAACCGGAACCTCTAGAGAAGTCAGTTGCTCCGTTTCCCCAACGGTTGGTTGAACCAAAACGTCTATCTAACTCTCAGGATATCCTAGAGGTGTTGAAACAAGTAAAAGTCAACATTCCTCTGCTTGATGTTGTAAAACAGATTCCTTTATATGCTAAATTTCTAAAGGACTTATGTACTACCAAACGACGGAAAAGTGTTCAAAAGAAAATCTCCTTGACTGAGAAAGTGAGTGCCGTCCTAAAACAAGATGTGCCGCAAAAATTCAAAGATCCCGGTTGCCCAACCATATCATGTGTAATCGGGAACTATCGAATTGATCACGCACTTCTTGACTTAGGAGCGAGCGTCAATCTAATTCCCTATTCGGTATACCAACAGTTAGGGTTGGGTGAATTAAAACCCACTCGAACCACACTACAACTTGCTGATCGTTCTGTTCGTATACCAAGAGGGATCATCGAGGATGTGTTGGTCCAGGTGGATAGATTCTACTACCCTGTTGATTTTATCATCTTGGACACCGAACCCATCAATGACACGAGCACTCAGATTCCCGTCATTCTTGGTCGCCCATTCCTGTCCACTTCAAATGCAATTATCAATTGCAGGAATGGTGTCATGACTATGTCCTTTGGAAATTTGACATTGGAATCGAATATCTTTTTCAATAACGGCAGCAACTCAGAGGATGATGACGATTTCCACGATGTTAACATGATTGATTCTTTTGTGGAAGATAGAACACCTCTCACCTTATCCTCTGATCCTCTAGAGACGTGCCTTATCCACTCCCATGATCTTGATGATGATATAATTAGGAAGACGTGTGCCATGTTGGATACTGCACCGGTACTTGAAGTTAACCGGTGGAGGCCACAAATTGAAGAATTGCCCCAAACTGATGTAGTGCCTCTACCGTCTAACCTCAAGCCACCGAAGCTTGACCTAAAACCTTTGCCCTCTAATTTAAAATATGTCTATTTAGGTCAAGATGAGACATACCCGGTGGTGATCTCTGCCCACCTGGAAAAAGAACAGGAGAGTATGCTGATATCTACTCTCATTGAGCATAAGGGAGCTCTTGGATGGACGATAGCGGACCTCAAGGGAATTAACCCATCGATTTGTACTCACCGTATATATCTTGAGGACAATGCAAAGGCTGTTCGGCAATCACAACGTAGACTAAATCCAAACATGAAGGAAGTGGTTAAGGCCGAGGTTCTCAAACTATTGGAAGTGGGGATCATTTACCCCATATCCGATAGTCAATGGGTGAGTCCAACTCAGGTAGTTTCTAAGAAGTCCGGGATCACCATCGTAGCCAATGCCAATAATGAACTCGTGCCGACCAGAGTTACTACTGGTTGGAGAATGTGCATTGACTACAGAAAGCTGAATACCGTCACAAGGAAAGACCACTTTCCTTTACCCTTCATTGATCAAATCCTAGAAAGGCTAGCTGGTCATTCCTATTATTGTTTCCTTGACGGGTATTCAGGTTATAATCAGATTGAAATCGCCCCTGAAGATCAGGAAAAGACCACATTTACATGTCCCTATGGCACCTTTGCTTATAGAAGGATGCCATTCGGGCTATGTAATGCCCCTGCCACCTTTCAGCGATGCATGACGAGTATCTTTTCTGACATGGTGGGGAAATATCTAGAGGTCTTCATGGACGATTTCTCTGTTTTTGGTTCATCTTTCAGCGAATGCTTAGCAAGTCTTAAATGTGTGCTGAAAAGATGTGAAGAAAAAAATTTGGTACTTAACTGGGAGAAGTGCCATTTTATGGTTCAAAAGGAAATTGTCCTTGGGCATATCATCTCGTCCAAAGGAATCGAGGTAGATAAGGCAAAAATCGATCTTATCTCTAACCTACTTCCACCCAAGAACATCAGAGATGTGCGATCCTTCTTAGGACACGCAGGCTTTTACAGACGATTCATAAAGGATTTTAGTCTCCTCTCTCGTCCTTTATGTAATCTTCTTCAAAAGGATACACTATACGAGTGGACTGAGCAGTGCCAAGAAGCTTTCACTAAGCTTAAGGGCATGCTAACCACTGCACCTATCATGCAGCCACCTGACTGGAGTCTTCCTTTTGAACTTATGTGCGACGCCTCTGATTATGCTCTTGGAGCGGTTCTAGGCCAGAGAAAAGATAAGCGGCCTTACGTTATTCACTACGCAAGTAGGACTCTAAATCCTGCCCAAGTGAACTACTCAACTACGGAAAAGGAACTCTTAGCCGTAGTGTTCGCCTTGGACAAATTTAGGTCCTACCTGATCGGATCCAAGATCATCATTTACACAGACCATGCGGCCCTTAAGTATCTTCTTTCTAAGAATGATTCTAAGCCCCGCCTGATACGATGGATCCTTCTACTCCAAGAATTTGATTTGGAAATTAAAGATAAAAAGGGAGTAGAGAACGTAGTGGCCGATCATCTTTCTCGCCTTAATACCTCTGATTCCCTTGAGGCGACCCATATTAATGACATGTTCCCTGATGAACAACTGTTTAGAGTCTCTCATTCACCTTGGTTCGCTGATATTGCTAATTATCTTGCTACAGGTGCCATACCGACACACTGGACGTCACAAGATAAGAAGAAATTCTTTACCAAGGTGCGTAACTTTTTCTGGGACGATCCATATTTGTTTAAATATTGCCCAGACAAAATCTTAAGGAGATGCGTACCAGACGATGAGCATCAGAGTGTCATCTCCTTCTGTCATTCACAAGCCTGTGGTGGTCACTTTTCTGCTAAAAAGACCACGGCCAAGATTCTACAGTGTGGCTTTTACTGGCCCACTATGTTCAGGGACACTCATGAGTTTTGCAAAACTTATGAGCGTTGTCAGAAATTGGGAGCATTGTCCCGTCGAAATATGATGCCTTTGAATCCCATCCTTATTATAGAAGCATTTGATTGTTGGGGCATTGATTTCATGGGACCATTCCCCCAATCATTTGGAAATCTGTATATTTTGCTCGCCGTAGACTATGTCACTAAATGGGTCGAAGCAATTCCGTGCCGCAAAAATGACCATCGCACGGTCATTAAATTTTTGAAAGAAAATATCCTATCGCGGTTCGGAACACCTCGAGCCATCATTAGTGATGGGGGCTCACACTTTTGCAATAGACCATTTGAGAGCTTAA
The DNA here is from genome assembly GCA_037074715.1 of Magnolia kwangsiensis. NCBI lineage: Eukaryota > Viridiplantae > Streptophyta > Magnoliopsida > Magnoliales > Magnoliaceae > Magnolia > Magnolia kwangsiensis. The sequence continues at coordinate 195,119,065 of CM073571.1, read as the reverse complement.
TGAAGAAATACGGTATCTCTCATAAGGTGAGCACTCCATACCATCCACAGACAAGTGGACAAGCTGAGATTTCCAATAGAGAGATCAAACATATCCTAGAGAAAACGGTTAACCCTGATCGTAAGGACTGGTCAATCCGATTGACCGATGCCTTATGGGCGTACCGTACTGCTTTCAAAACTCCTATTGGAACATCTCCCTTTAGACTTGTCTATGGGAAAGCATGTCACTTGCCTGTGGAATTGGAACATAAAGCATACTGGGCGATCAAAAATCTGAATTTCAATCTGGACAACGCTGGCTCGCTACGCAAACTTCAGTTAAACGAACTTGAAGAAATCCGGAACGATGCGTACGAAAACTCGAGAATTTACAAGGACAGGATGAAGGCGTTTCATGATCAACATATTCTACGGAAATCATTCACGCCAGGTCAGAAAGTCCTCTTGTATGACTCTCGACTACATCTCTTTCCGGGTAAGCTTCGATCTCGTTGGACCGGCCCTTACATTGTTGTTACTGCTTATCCTCATGGGGCCGTCGAGATAAGAGATCCCGACAATGGCAAGGAGTTTAAAGTAAATGGACATCGATTAAAGCCATTTGTTGAGACATTTGATTCAGAGGACATGTCCATGCCTCTGATTGCTCCTGTTTACCAGGACTGATCTCCTAGTCTGATGGAGGTATAGGTAGGTTTATCACTTTCATAGGTTTAGGATAGTCGCTTTCATAGGTTAGTTAGTTCAATGTTTGTGGGTAACATTACTGCAAACCCTCACGAGACTACAACTCGTCCACTAGGGGTAACCTAGGGGTTTAAAGGCTTGTTGCATACGCTAAATGCAATCGAGAGCACCTGCGAAAGTGGTATAGGTAGGATTTTATTATTGTTATTTTTGTTCTGCTTTCTCTCTCATGCTGACAAGCTTCCATGCCGTGATCTATTGGAAACTCTCTTGATTCGTTATTCAGGTACTATCTTCTCATCACTTCTCATTTACTTTCGTTGTCCCATGTGCATTGCATGCTCATATCTTTTACATTGAGGACAATGTAGATTTTAGGTTGGGGGTGGGGGATTAGGTAACCTCATCAGTATTTTCTTGGTCTTGAGTAACAATTGTGAAAAAAAAAATTTCTGAAAATTTTTATGAATTCGAAGTGATTTTGACGAATATCCTTGATTTAGAATTGTGAGATATATGATGTTGATAATTTATGACTCTTGGATTCCGTATCGGTGGCATTCTGCAGTTAAGATCGAGTTGTTAAGCCATGATTAGAAGTTTTAAACATTGATCGCATCAGGATTTCACATGTCACATCTCGCTTTCACGTTAAGACTTCAGTCTGATATTGAAGGGTTAATTTGGTAATCACTAAGCACGAAAGGAACCAGTCTGAAATAGCTTGCCATCATGGTATAAAAATTGAAAAGGTTGGATAATTAATCTTCACCATAGGTTTGCTCCCTATAGGTGTAGAGTTAATTCCCCATGAATGATATGTGAAAAAGAGTCAGGTGTACGATCTTCACCATAGGTCTGCTCCCTATAGGTGAGGATTTGATTCCCCTTCCTTGGCATTACTTTGAATAGAAAAATCAAAAGTTAATAGGCTAATCTATGAGGCAAGTTTTGGATTAGGTTTTAGTTATCATGAATTTTCTTGTCGGTTACCAATGATTCCATGAAATTGACGATTGGATCTCTTAATGATGATAAGCCGAGATTAGACTATACATCCATGGATCTCAATGTTTAAAATTTTTCTAATTGATGGATTAATACTTTACACTTGATTATGAAGTCTACCGTGCGCTTGAGCTCAGGAGAAAACAATTTCTAACATTCATGAATATTAAATTTCTCGTATTTTGTTCAAAATCTCACTCGATTTCATAGGAAATTATTCTGTAATTCTCAACTTATTTTTCGCATATTTTGCTCGGGACTAGCAAAATGCTGGTTGGGGGTTGTGTTGAGGGTCAAATATTCCATATTAGACCCCGGTTATTTCCTGAATTTACGTATAAGATACTGTTTAAAGGCCGATTTAATCGTGTTTATGCTGCAGGTTGAATTTAGGAGCTTAAATTAGAAAATAATGCTAAAAGCTTGGATTTAACGCTCTGATGATCACCAAGGCAAGGGACGGACCCAAGGGGAGCAGGATCGACAGATTTACACGTCAGAAACTCGAGAAAATCGAGAAACTGACGTTCAAATGGCCCAAAATTGGTCCAGAATGCAAGATTGCAGAGTTCCCACCATCCGATCGGCTCTGAATTTCATACATCACCTAAGGACCACAAATGAACCGTACACCTCAAATTTCAGCTCCTGAATCCCTACAGAAGTGGGCCAACGGACAGATCAGCCTATAAATCGCCGATTTCAGGCCCGCCAGATAACTGGATGTACCTCAATTTTGGTCTCAACCGTTAAAATCATATGAGAAAAGGGATGGACGGATTGGATGTCTCAAGAACAGTGCAGTGGACCCTATCCAAATAGTGTGTGCATAATACACAATTGCACCGGTTGTGCACTGAACTTCCACCAGGGTCAAACCGACCTTTGACCGACCAGACTCGAAGAAGGAAATTTCCTTCTTCAGCGTCCGCAAACCGACCGTCGGTTCTGCTTAGTGGGCCTCATGCATCGTTCAAAAGAATAATCAGGACCGCTCATTCGGTCCACGAGACGGCCAACACTAACGCCTAGCTGTCCTTTTGGTTCCATGTAGGCGATTGCAAGATCCTAGCCGTTGAAAGGAAGATGGACGGCGGAATGAAGATTCACATGGGCCACACCGAAACTGATCCAAAACGAAGCATATCTGAACGGTTTTTCGTCCTGAAGCTAATGGACGGTGTAGATTTTTCAAATTAAAGCTCAGTGGACCCCATCGATCATCACAGCGGAAGAAACTTCCGCTTTTGCGTGCAGCGGACGCACGGCCGCTGGCCGTTTTTGCGATCAGATGTGGGCCCCACACGTGCCCCATAAGCTTAATCCGAACCGTCCACCGTGTAGACAGCCGCGAGCACTACAAAACCATGTTGTCACTTTTCACCCATGCGTGCACACGTGTGAGATATAGAGGCCACAAAAGGGCTGCTCGGTAGCGTTCAAAACTGATTCTTTTGTGGTTTCTTCTTTGGGCCACGTTAATGGACTTTCAAAACCACCCATTCTTGACTGAAATTTCGTTCTGAATCCAATGGACGGGGTGGATTTTCCAGAAAATGCTTCTGTGGGGCCCACCGATCACAACAGCGAAATGGTGCGAAAGGTTTCGCACATCCGCGAAAATCGATTTTTTCAGGTGGTTTTGGGCCACCATCTTTGATCATATGGCAGATCTGAACCGTCTATCATGTAGAGGACCCAAGAAAGTACTAAGGAACGGTGTTTCTTTGGAATTTGAGCGAGAAAAGTGGCGTGTTTCATGGTACCGAACTTGGCTGCGAAAATTACACTCCGTGTCCTGCTACAACTCTGTCACTGACTCCAGCCTTCCAGCAGCTATAAAAAGAGGTTTTTGGACGTGGGGAGGATTCATTCAAGGTCTTGGGAGGAAGAACAGAGGGCTCGAGCTTGGGTTTCAACGTGGGCAGAGGAGAGAGAGAGGAGCTTGGTTTTTTTCTTTCCCTTTTCTTTTCCTTTTCTTTTTCTCTTTATTTATTTGGATTGAGCCCATCCATGGCAGGCTAAATCCTCCTAACTAGAGCTAGGAGGTGAAGCTTGTAGTGAGATGAGAGATTATATGCTTTTAATTTAATTTTAATTTTTGAATTGAAATTGGTTTTAGTTTGATTTTAATGGAAATATTTTAGGTTTTTAATGGTCTATTGTGACTGAAATTACAATGGGTCTGCAATGACTTTTAATATTCCCATTCTCTTTAATGTTTATGACGTTAGGAAGCCCTGTTGTTCACCATAGTCTCCTGGGCATGGTTGGATGACGGTACCCTTCTTAACCTTCATACATATGATTGGTTGGTAATTAGTTTAATTCTGTTGTTTGCCATAGTCTGTGGGCATGGTTTGGTGATGGAATCCATTCTAATTCACACACCTTTCATCTCTTTGAAAACTAGATCAACGGCAGTTCAGTAATTTTCATAATTTTTGATGCAAGCATAAATTCTCCCTGATCTCTACAAGTGGATCCTCTGAATCCCTAGTTTCCTTTTCTCCTGATTTCTCTCAAGTTTATATAATTATTTCACCATTATTTCTCAAATTACATTTAGTTTAGATTTCATCTTAATCTAGTTCTAGTTCTGGTTAGTTTTAGATAACGTACAAGTTTCAGTCCCTTGGGATTCGACCTCGGTCTTACCGAGTTATTACTACATCACAACCCTGCACTTGGGGAGTGAACAGTGTTCCTCATTGAGTGATTCGATAACAGGTACATGTGCCAAAAACCAGATTGGTCCAGCCAACTTAACCTCTAATTGAGCAACACTTGTTAGTTAAAATAGGATTATTTGAATTTATTTATATTTAATATTAATTGTCCAAAAAATTTCACCAATCCGATGGTCAGATGGTCAGATATTAAGATAAGCTTAAAATTATATATTTATCATAATCTTACTAGTACACTTAATTTGAGCAGTTTAATTTGAAAAACTTAAGTGCTATATATACAAGTGGATGGTGAAGATGAAAATAATCACTAGTTTTCCTGATCTACCTAATTTTTGGTCTCGTCCTAAAATGATATGGAAAAACAGATGGACATAGTGAATTTCTCACAAAATCACGGTAGGCCACAACTAGCATCTTGACAGGGAAGTGCTTTCACAAGAAATTCGTGTCGAACAACACTTGTATAGCATGGATTGTGAAAACACGAACTATCGATATACTAAAGGGGAATGAATAGGACAATGTCAAATAATCAAATGGATCCACAAAGCACCGTTCATTTTTTTCTCATACATTGGTGACTGAGGTGAGCAGGGGACGACCCCAACATTTTCGGTCATTGACCTCTCATGGGACGCCTCACCTAACAAATAGCATAAATCTTTCTCACATGTGTGCCATGTTGCAAGTGTGCCACGAATTACCATTCAATGACCTCTCATGAATCCTTTACAATTTTTTAATTTTTATCATTCTCAAATCTTGTAATAAGATGACATATGCTACATCCTGTGGTTAGGAGGTTTACTAATTTCACACGCACATAGTGGTCCCATCCTCTCTGAAGTTCCATCTGCCACCGAAGAAGAAAAGGAAGGTATTTTTCTTTTCTTCTTTTGTAATTGTTGCTCACATGCTCTTTCATGGCATTTATATCTCCAAAACATTCACCTCATCTTAACTGCTCCATGAATATCACAGATTCCGCACATGTTTTGTATGTCACACGTGTACGGAATCACCATTTTTGTATTCACCCATCCGTTCTGCTTTTAGTCATAGAATAAAACTAATAGAAATAGTGATGATGGGTTTATTTTTATAGGTGGTGGCAATGGTCAGGATACTTTTTTAGATTGATTTGAACCATTTGTATTCTTACTACTATTATATACACCTATGCTACTTTTTTGTACTCATCCATCCTCATCTAACCTTTGAATCTTGAATTGAATGACTTGTTAAAAATTTAACTTTTCAATATTTCATTTTCCTCTTCATTCACAATCATCCCAAGCAGATTTTCTTCAAATGGCCCTAGTAACACATGATCCAGAAATTTCATATCAACGTCTAAGATGTAATCTAGAGGTGAAAAACTCTTATATGGTAAATGTGGTAGGGTTCCACGGTACCCTATCAAAATCCTCATTGTAGTAACAGGCCAGATGATATTTCACATATATATATATATATATATATATATATATATATATATATATAACTATGGCTAATGGATCCAGATCCTCTGCTTATCACCAACAAGTAATTGGCGTTATCAGCACTGCTACATTAAATGCACTTTGTTATGATGTGACCCGATTACATTTTAACGAAAAGGAAACTACCGTTTGTGGCAAGCAAAAGATCCGGACTCAATGGTTAGAAATACCCAAATAGTAGATTCCAAACCAATGGTCGGAGAAAAAGGGTCCGTGGCCCACATTTTGGAGGAGAGGAGAGGAGAAGAAATTTAGGCTCAGTTTGTCTAACAATTTTTTTGGATGGGTCATACTAGATGAACAGTCTCGAGTGTGTTCATTTAATAGAATTGGATTTGATGAGGCCAGGGAAATACTAAGTTTAAAAATTGTTTGCAATCAGCTGACTTTGTCATTTCTCATTTCCTAAGGCTAGTTGATAGCTTTTCAACCTTTTTATATACATTAATCCGATAATCAATTTGTAAAGTTGCAGCTACCGGAAGTTAGCAGTACAGGTTTAAGCTATTTTTGCCTTAGATCAAGCTTTCCTGCATGATTTCTTTTGATCATGGCCATCCATGAAATTATGTCACTTGTTCTACATCAATCATCAATTAGTCTAATTTTTCAAGGAAGCCTTGAAGAATTCACTAGCCCTGATGTACAGTTTGGATGGGTGATGGAAATGCCAATGAGGTGATTGCAACCATAACCAATCCTCCAGTGGCTTACCCCACCATTATAACAGGACACCTTTAAATATCTGGCCAGTCCAACTATCGAGTGGCCCCACACGAATTTGAAGGTTTTTGGGCAGTTGTCCATTGTTCTATATGGTGTGGCCCACCTAATGATTGGATTGGTCTGTCTTTTAAGGCACCCTATTTCACAGCAGGGGTGTGACCCTACAAGACAGTTTTCATGCCATACACATCATATGTAGATGCACAACCTATTTATTTACCATTAATTGGGTTTATAATGATTACAGTTGTGCTGAAAGTGGATATTTGGTGTTTGGTACAATAGTTATAAATTGGTGTTTTGTTTCACTTTGAGTTTAATCCAAATGCTTTCATTTTGAAGGACCAGAGATACAAGAGATTTCATCTGAGTAGCCCCAGCAAAGGCAATTTACATCATCTAGAGGCAACCCATCATCCAACAATGTATACAGTTCATGCCAGATGGACAAAAGACTTAAAACTCTCTCTTTATAATATGTATATTTGTAGCCAATTGACCTTTGTAATTAATATTTTCTGATGTGGGGACAGACATACTCTCTTGTCATCTATTCAAGGTTTCACTATAAGATACATTTCATTGATAATGTTAGTAGATTTATATAGTATTTTTTAAAGATACTTTGAGAATATCTTTGAGTGCATAATAAAAAATATTCAAACTCATGATAGTGGTGAATACAGGAAATTCAAAACCTTTCTTGAAACACATGGCAATATTCACCGTTTCTCTGTGCTCATACTCGTGAGCAAAAGGTCTAGTTGATTCTCTACGGTGGCAAATGCCCCCATCCCACCTCTTACACCATTCAATGCTATCGTTGTATATAGTAAATCTTCATTGAAAATACTTTTTGATTATCAATTTCTTTAAGATTGGGGCTATGAATCTCTCTTGAATGTTTCTTTCTATTGATTCCAATAGGCTATGGGCGCACCTCCTGACATGTCATTTGCAATGGAACTAAGTTTCCTTTCCCATCGTTACTGTCAGACATGAAAATACACTTAGGCGAGAATACATGTTAGGAACCAACCTTGAGATTGATTTCCATATGATCAATCAACACCTACACCATTGGTGTGGCCCACCTGATTAGCAGATTGGCTTACTTTTTGTGCTGGGTACACATCATGTAGGGTTGTGCCAGTCGGGCCGGTTGGATCTCATGCACACACCATATAGGCCACAATAGCTAGGCAACGTCCCTGTTGTCATGGCACTGGAACCGTGTGGAAGCTTCTGAAATTAATAAACCTAATTAGCCATGTGTGGCCCCACCATTATGGTTATTGAAACTAGACCAGCTCCTTGGCTCATTAACATATCCGCAGACTTAAACGGTGATTTTTTGACCTGACTACTTACACCTTTTAGGGCCCACAAAATCACATGCTTTCACAATTGTGGGACCTATACTTGGCAGATTGGGTTAATTTCATGATCAGGCCTGAACCCGAACCATGTTCTCATTAACCAAGCTCACTCCTGACTCTTGTCAGGCCTAATCTGAAAACCGGATCATCTGGCTCAGTCCCTCGGCATTCCTAAATGTGTGGTGGTTGCAATAGATACATAGATTAAATGGAGCATATCTCAAAAACCACACATTTTATAAATCTAAAATGAATGGATTAAAAGGAAATCAAAGTCTCTCTCCGCATGAATTTATTAAAAAAAACTAATTCACTCATCTCAGTGGCTCAGTTCGAGTAATCAACACCGATCTCTCATGTCCTCAAGTTACCAAGTGACTCAGATTAGACCAAGTTTTGAGTGATCCCCTGACAAGTGGCAGATCTGGTCCCACTCAGCTGGAGGTGCATTTGGAGTCCATTGGGTTGGACCGAGGTCAAGGACCAGGTAAAAACATGTGGGGATCTTCTCACCCTACATGCAACACAGGGAATTATACAACTGGGTCCATCAAACTACTGTACCCTAAGGTGGCTGGCTCATGCTACAAAAACTAAACCTATTGATAGTTATATTCATTACTTCTTTACGATTTACTCCAAAGATGATTTAACAATTAAATATTTTAGTTTTCTACCATTGCTTTGATGTCAGCCAAAGGAATGGACAGAAATTTAGTAGGTATGGCTTTTAATAATGGACCCAATTGGCACATCACCCTACAATGCACACCTTGCTCTACCATATTCCAGTTATTCCGTCTCTCCAATGAAAAGAAAAATCTGGTTTTTTGTGGACTAGAACCATCTATGTGTAATAAACAGTTGAAATGTGAAATAGACATTGACCTGAATTGACCAAACAAGCGTCCAATGACCAGAAGTTGAAAATGTTCAACCAATCTGGCTTTCGGTTTATTTTATAATTTGGGTCCACAATTTAGATGGTTTAACTAGAGTTAACACATGCCATATGTTCAACTTTCTACTGCCTGTATATTGATCAACACATGCCAATTTACGAAATAACTCCCTTAGAGAGAGAGAGAGAGAGAGCACATGTCTTGCAACTTGTTCTTGACAATCGGGCCCTAAGTTCATTTGGATTGGATATAGGTTGAGCCTGAAGTCTAGTAAATTGAGTTTAGTAAGCTCTACTTTCACATTAGGTCTTAGTTTCTAGTACATATATAATGAATTCATGTTAATAGAAGTTATGTATTAGAGATCTAAATCTCTATAACACATCTGTTGTTAACTAAAATGAGACTTAACTCATTTTTAGGTGTCTGCCAAACAGGTCCTAACTTTTAAGCCCAATAGCTAATTGGGTTGGACATGAACTCAAGTTTACAAAGGGAGCCCAATAATTAATTGGGTTGTATAATTGCCTGAGGATGCCTAAAGGCCTGACAAGCACTGTGAATTAGGTGTGGTTTTGGGTGGACTTGTTATCATGGGTTAACGAATTAATATTGATCAAGCAAGCTTGATCAACCCCTTGTTTACTGAAATTTTGCACAATTTTCCCTAATTCATCCGCACTCGCTCTAATTTATCCAAATTTTAATTAAGTTGCTGCAACTTACCCTGATGTACCCTTTTTACCCTAGATTGCCTTAATTTGCCGAACTTGCTTTCATTCATTAGATTCCACAGATGAATGCCTTGTTATGGGCGATCTTATGTGAGTAAATGACATTTTAGACTCAAAATAATATTTCTTCATATGAAATGGATGCTCTAGTCCACCAATGCCAAATATAAGCACCCCAAATGTAGACATTGGATCCTGAGTCACAACAGAGAAATCGAACTCAATTTTCAAGTTTGTCTCTTTGATCTGCATCACTGCAACTTCAATCTCAATTCCATTTTTGCCATTCCACGTAATTGTCTCTAGGTATTGTTCACATATGTTTGAATCTATGGTAATTCCAATACATTTGAGCTTTTATGCCCAAGTGTTGTGTGTTCAATCTAAACTGTGAATCAGTTAATCTGCCCTACCAAAACTCAGGCAAAAAATAGCTTAGGTGGTCAATACCATAGGGAACAATTTTTTTCTCAAGTTTTTCAATAATATTTATTATTTAAATATGTTAATATTGTTGAATCTAATCAAATTTCATCGAGTTTTTTAAAGAATTGTCAAGTCGATGTTTTTCTTGACCGTCTTTTTTTTTTCTTTCTTTCTTTCTTTCTTTTATTTTAACTAATTTTGAGTTCCCTTCGAGTCTTGACAGAGTCATTTTTGTCTCTTTCATTGTAAACACAGAATGCAAGTTGGGTTTAGTTTTCCATGCCTACCAGAGTCCCATTTTGGAAGTTCTTAGCAAAGACACCATCATCAAACCTTCAGTCCCTGTCACATATCCAGGAAATATCCCTTTTGTTCAGAGCAATGCCTGGCTGCCTCAAGTCAAATTGTATGTGTCATGGAACAAACTCCAAGCTATGAAACCACAAGGAACAATCAGAGATCCACCTGCTGTGGTGTCTTTGGGTTCACAGGTGCTAGTATAATTCTGTTTCCTGGGTTTCTGCAGCTGTTCAACACTTCTGCTCTTGACATAACTGAATTACAAAGTCATAATCAAGTTGGGGTGCACGAATAGACCTTGGCTTCCAAATATGATATACCATTTTTTCAGGAAATCACCAAGGTCTTACAAAACTATAACTGCCAGCTTTCTGGCCAGCCAATATGGGCCCTTAACAGCCAAAACTTTCTTCATTCGTAAATAAAATAAAATAAACTTGAAAATTATTGGTAAACTTCTAAAAAGATGTGATGCTTCCAAATATGTATTCTCGTCCTTCTTCTTCTTCTTCTTCTTCTTTTTTAAATTTTAATTTTAGTTTTGGACATGTGTTTGATGTTGCAGCGGACCATTCTTTGGTAAGAATGTTGTCTGTTGAGCAGTGTTCACTTGTCCTGCTGAAAGTTGACCAAATAGGCCCCAATCAAACACGAGTCTAGCATGATTTGGGGGATTATTTAGGGCCCATTACATTTAAGAATAACAAAATGAAGATGGAAAGAAAAAGAAAAAAAAGACAGTTTACCCTTGACTTCCAATATTTCTCAAATCATCCCAGTCCCTGCATCTATTTCAAACTTAGTTTTTAAGCTCCCTTCGTGGTTGAAAAGAATAAAGAAGTAGAAAAAGAGAGAATAGTTGGAAATAAAAATTTTCAAATGGGCCTAAATGGTCGTATTAGCCTGTAACAACAGCGTATCAGTCCCGTAACAATGCCAATATGGCCCCCTTTTTTTTCATAATAAACTGATTCAACTCCTATCACATAAAGGGGTGAATGTTTCCTTCATGTAAAGGTTTTTATAGCTGTAATGTTAGCACTTTTTGATACCATGGAAATCATAAGGGAATAGTATTATGCAAAGTCAAATTAACACCAACAAATCCAACCCCTTGAAAAATTACCCGATTTCGTATGATCAAAGTTGTAAATAGCATGTAAAAAGGACACTCCGTTTTCTAAAGAATTAACATGCCAAGTCCCATGAATGTGTCAGATCCACCTATGAGACAATGATAATGTATGTATTATTCTTGTACTCGAGCTGTATTCCTTTACTACTTGTATAGATCTAATGGATTTCAGGTCATTCAGATGCATTTTTTTCTTTATCTTATCCACTATAAAGTACACATTACATAAAAATACATTTTTTTTTCGATGTCATTATATACCTGCACAGGTATGTGACGATGTTGGTTTTCCGGTGCCCCCGGCATCTTGACATTTGTATCTGTTTTAGACAGCCAGACATATGTCCTATTCCGAGTTCAGAGTTTGGTTCCAAAGTGCCTAGAACGAGTGTATAAATCAGACATCAAAATCAAACAGTTACTAGAAGTGAAAATGGAGGATGCATACCTGCAATGATTTCAGTAGAAGTATCAAACTGATAATACACATATATAGGCTGCTTCATGCCTTTTGGTACCTGCATCAAATGGCAGCATTGGGCTTTGTTTCACATATTTGTGTAAGTGCAACTATACAAGTTGTAGACGAGAGTCATGAGACATTTCTTGCATCACTTCCTGCATTCTATGGTAGCTGCAGTTTTACTTTTTGAAATCTGATCCCATTCTAAGCACTAAACCATATATACTACAATTTGTGATTAAGATTTGGAGGGTAATGTGTTAAATTCTGGTGGGCCCTGGTTAAACACATCATGAGAATGCAAAAGATAGTATTCTCATTTAAAGTTGCAATCTCACCTGATCTTATTGTTACTATCCTTTTGCAGGTTGTCTGTTTTCGGATCCTTTATAAATGCGAGCATATTGCCTCTTGAGCTCTCTCCAGTATGCAGTCTCTCATACGGGTAAATGATTTCAACATCCTGAAAGTGAAAACTGAATATTCAGCAGAATACAGACTATGGAAGACAGACAAGAACCAAAATCATTAAATTTCATATGAGAAGTGCTACAGCGTGATTCGAGCACACGTACCGGAGCGGCACAAGTGTGAGAGATACGGGCATGATCTGGTGGTTCACATGTGTAGATGGTTTTGAGTTTCATCAGTGGTCTCTATTCACATACACAGCCGACCTGATGAGAGCCTATGTTGATTTTTAGCCCAGGACATGTTCAAGGTAGGATCCACCTGATGATTAACCAGGATCTATAACAAATGCCTGCTACATGCATTCCATGAATTGCCTGAGCATTTCCCATTTCAGACAGTGACATGACGGGTTAATCACAAACATACATCCTGGGAAGAAAGCAGGGAAGCGACATCAAAGGGGACAGATGATGCTGATGTGCACGAACGCAGAGATCACCTGGAAGAATCATGGACGTTGTGGTGTGATTATCTGATTTCAGAGTTCTCGAAGCAGGGCTACCAATTGAACGAATTCCCAATAAAATGTTGCTGATGTGCTCAAGAAATTCATGAGATTAAGGGGTTACAAAATGCATATCCGACATTAGCAAAGAGATTAAGAATCCTGTTGGAGCTTTACCCATTGTATAGTATTGGCTGGCAAGCTGGCAGCTCTTGCTGTTTAACCCTCGAGTCTGAAAATTGAATCAAAATTTAAATAAAAATCAGTTTAGTTTGTTTCAAAGCATGACTGGCTTCAGCAATCAATGCACCAATTACCTGAGACGTAAATTGATGGAAGCCCTTTTGTAATTAAAAACCATACTCCACAAGAATGGTTTACAGGGGTTTTCTTGATGACACTCAGCATTGAATTAACTGCATTTTCTCCGGTCAGCTTTCGTTAAAGTTAGGTCCCACACTTTCAGTGAGCCAAGTGGTATATTTGATGGGCCTCACTTTGAATCGGTGATGCTGTACTTAGTTTTCAACATTGGTATCATATCGGCTAATACGGCTAATGTGGTATGGGACCTAATCGGCCCAGCTTATTAAAAAATGTTTTATATCAGCCTGTAGCAACCAATAGAGGTGTATTGGCAACCATACAGGTCCAATACAGGTGTCACACAAATAAAAGTTTAATTTTATTTTTTTAAACCAAATCTCATTCATTTTTCTGGCGCACATATGAAGGCTTAATTTTATTTTTTTAAAAATCAAAATCTCATTCATTTTTCTGATTCTTTTTTCATTTAAACCATGGAGGGAGCTTAGAAAGCCATTTTAGTCTAGATCTAGACTTATTTTAGGATCAAAACAAATGGTTTTAGTGGGATTCAACAACTCGAAGCGGAATGGACCACTATGGGAAAAATCGAAAGATGGGTAAACCTTCACCTCTTTTTTTACTTTTTTTTTTGATGTTTTCATCTTTTTTTCTTGTATTTCAATATAATGGGCACTAATTCACCACATCGTACTTGATTTGTGTTCAATTAGGGCCAAATTGGTTTACTTACAACATGTTAAACTGACAAACAACATTCTGATTAAAGAATAGTTTGATGCACCATTATATATGCATGTCAAAAATTTTATATATATATATATATATATATATATATATATATATATATATATATATATATATATATATATATATGCACAGAAAAAAGTATATGTGTATATATATATATATATATATATACATGTGTGTGTGTGTGTGTGTATATATATATATATATATATATATATATATATATATATATATATATATATATATATGCACAGAAAAAAGTGATCGATTCTTGAATATCTCATTTCCCCCTTTTATCCTGATATTTTCCTCCCGATTCTTTGGCTTTAAAAAAAATGACTAATATGAACTAATACATGCTGATATTGATATACAATGCCTGTATCATATTCTTTTTTCTTTTCTTTTTTTCTTTTTTTTTTTTTTTTAAGCCGGGGCCAATATACCCTCAGATACACAACCTCAGTGGACAGTCCAATCCATCAAATTGTTGGCATGCAAATGGATGGTTAAAAGAGAGTACAACGAACCATCAATGTAGTAGGAAAATCAAAAAATGTTCATTGCTCGACTTTTGGGATTGATCAATGTGCAAATCTTTTTTATATCACCCAATGGAGGGGCCCAGAAGATAAACAATTCAGATCAATGTTAAGTAGGCCACCTCAATAAAATGCCAATAAGCATTGTACAGCAACCCTAATTTTTCATTCCAATCAGATATATGTTAAAATCAAAGCTAATGTATATGCATTCAAATAATAATAATAATAATAATATTTATAATAAACTAATGCAAATGCAGATATAAATACAAAAATCATATAAAATGAAATCACATTGCTGAAAGCAGGATCTATCAATACCATGAAGCAAATATAATCAAAATAAAAAAAAAAAAAAAAAAAAAAAAAAAAAAAAAGGAAGCCACATTGTTTGAAAGGAAATCATCCACAACAATGAATGTCAACAAACAGGATATACCAATGGAAAATTTCACAAAAGGCTACTGCTTTTGGCCTTTGAATCTCATGATAGAAAAATCCAATATTAGGCCAAAACTACCCCAAACACACCAAATTCAAAATAAAATAAAATAAGGTGAGATTCTGAGAAGATTTACATTTGTGTATCTTGGAATTCCTTCTGGGTGGTGAAGAATCGTTCGGTCCGGCACCTCCGGAGATCGATGTACCGCTCAACAGAAGGATCACAGAGCAGCAATAGAGAATGATGGAGCCCTTGAATGTAACAATAGCATATAATCTCTTTCTCCTTTGTTCGACTTCCAGAACAAAGAGCGAGGAGGAAGACGAGGAGACAAAAGCTTTTGATACTCTCGCAGACCTTGATGGTTCATACACCTGCACTCGGAAATTGTACCAGTGATATGAACAAAAATAATATTAGACTGTCCAAATAATATGTTACCACTTTATGTTGGTTATGAACCAAAAATACTCTTTAAAAAAAGTTGTAGATGACAGATTGTTGGAAATCTAATTGACCGCTGAAATGAAAAGCATTCAACGGCTTATACTCAACCAATGCGTGTCAATTAACCATGGGGGTATTTTGTATGATGAAACTAATTTTGACTTATTTGCAATGGTTTTAAGGAATTGGACGGTCGATCTTAAGTTGTATTTAGGTATTAATTGCATACTTACGAACCATCATACTGCGCCAGAGTATTAATAACCTCCGGAGATGCATAGTGTCCTTGGCTTTTCATACCTACCGGTGGGGCGTAATTTCAGCGATCAACACCATTTATCTGTTGGTTCTTACAGCCAATGAGCACATCCCAAAAGTTTGCTTGATATGAAAATCCTGACCGTTCCATATTTTTTCATGAAAATGGACGGCCGAATACCTAAAAAAAAAAAAAAAACCACACGCATGTACTAGACAGATCATATATGCGGTATCAAGAGCTCAGTGATGGATGACAGGTGCAAAATCCAAGCCGTCCATAAGGTAAATCTTATCTTTTACATTTTCTCCGTGAAAACTTAACATCGTACGTTTAGCATGTGGGCCACAATGTTTAAAATAGTTCCACGGACAAAATCTAAGTTTCTTCAGCCATCCATTTGTTTTGTAAGCACAACTGAAAAGTGGACCAACCTGATAGTTGGCTAAGAATATCTACGCTGTGATGAGTGGATTGGATCTAGAATCAATATGCCATGCTAGCAAACATGTACTCCGTTGTTAAAGATATACAAGTGAGCCATTGGAAACCTTTTCATTTGCGCTTAAAAAATTCAATATGACTACATCTTTAATGGTAACTTAACAGGCCTTAATTTTAGTTGCTAGAATTTATTTGGGCAATATCTTCTTATACGTGGCAAATTAGTATTAGTCAAGGATCCCAACCTTTTATAGCTGCATCTCCGTGATATGTATGACAAATGTTGCCTAGATTTTGAATATCTGATCATATTTTAGTAAAAAAAAAAAAATTAAGTAAATTAATTATTGTGATAATGTTGCAAGATTTTTTTAATATTGGTAGCTTTTGTCTTATGTGGTTATCCTGTAAAATTATTTTCATATTAATGTTAAAATTATTTAAATTTTAACAAATTATATATTGAAATTTTTATAATTATAATAAATACTTTTTTTTAGTTTCGTATTTTTAGTAAGACATTTCTAATATTGTAGCAAAAACCTCAAATTTTGATAATGTCACTTGAAATTCTCCAACTTAGAACCTCAATGAGATCTTTTATTATGACTACCAAGGCCGTGTTTGTTAACGTTGAAGTTTTGTACTTAACGTGGAATAGGGAAATTTTTTCGTGTTTAGTGGTGTTTGTTAATGCGTTGTTAACGCGGAAGACGGAAAGCGCTAAGTGGTTTTTCACTGAATTCTTTCCGTGATAGGAGTCTGGCTTAATGGTGAATGTGGAATGCACTTCGTGATTTTTCATTAAACAAAAATTTTTTGCTTCCAAAAGTACCCATTTTCAAGTTACTATGGAAAGTTTTTCTTTTCAATTGTGTGCGCAATACAAAATCCACCTTTAACTTGTGAAACTTCTTTATACCCCACCATGATTTATGTATTTAATTAACACTGTCTATCAACTTTTTTAGATAATTTAATGTGTGATCCAATAAAAAAAACAGGTCCAATGATTAATTAGACCATAAGGTGGAGATTGAACGTTCATTATTAAAAACTTCTTGAGAGCTGGAAAAGTTTCAGATCAAGCTGATATTTGTGTTTTCACTTCATCCACGTCTACATGACCTAATGAATAGGTTGGATGGTAAAAAAACATCACAGTGGCCCATATAACTTTGATCTCTTTGAACCGTTGGTACAACAGAGACAGATTGCGTACTAACCCCGTCCCTACCTCCAAACAGGCAGTTTTGTGGGCAGGCCCACAGTGATGTATCTGTATATCCAAACCCTTTATCCCTTTTCTCATATTATTTTAAGGCATCAAAACAAAAATGAGTTAGATCCAACGATCAAATGGACCACATCACAGATGACTCTTGCATTTAATGCAACTGGTGCATTTTAATGCAACCAAGATTATTATTTGGTGTGGTCCACTTGAGCGTTGGATCTGCCTCATTTTTGTGTTCATGCCTTAAAATAATCTGAGAAAAGGGATTGACGGTTTGGATGTACATATACATCATGGTGGGCCCGCCCACAGAACTGCCCGTTCGGAGCCTGGGACGGGCGGGGGTAGTACACAATCCGCGTCCTCGTTAAACACGGACGTGGATTTCCTGTGAAAGCCTTTAGCAAGAAGTTCGGAATCTGGGTGGGGCCCACTGAGATGTTTGTGAGAAAGCCACACCATCCATCCGATTTTAGAGATCATTTTAGTATATGCAGCAAAAAATAAGGTATATTCAAAAACCGAATCGACTATATGAGAGGAAACAGTGGAGATTTAGTGACCACCATTGAAACATTTATATGGCCACGAAGGTTTTGTCTCGGTCTAATCTTTGGCATTTTCACTTCATCCTAGTGAAAATGACCTTATAAACGGCTTGGATGGAATATAAACATCAACGTGGAGCCTAGGAAGGTTTCAACGGTGGACATTCCTTTTCCACTGTTTCATCTCGTATGGCCCACTTGAGTCTTATATCCTTCTAATTTTTAGTTGTATTTACTAAAATGAGCTAAAAAAATGGATGGGCGGGTTAGATTTCTCATAAACATCACGGTGGCCCCCACCATGCATCCCAGCGCAGGAACCAAGAAATCCTCGGCCGTTAAACACGGCTCCAGGATGGGAACAGACTGGCTACTCCCACTACCACCGGCCAGTGGCTGATGGTCGGTGCTCTGTGGACCCTACCATGATGTATGTGTTTCATCCATTCTATCCATCTATTTTTTCAGATCATTTCATGGTATGCGACAAAAAATTAGGTATATCAAAATCTCAAGTGGGACACATTACAGGAAACAGTATTCAATGAGCGTCGACCATTAAAAACCTTTTGGGGTCTATAAAAGTTTTGGATCAAGCTGATCTTTGTTTTTTCCCTTCATCTGGGCTAGTATGACTTAATAAAAAGATTGGATGTCAAATAAACAGTATAGTGGGCCTTAGGAGGATTTTAATGATGCATATCCAATCATTATTGTTTTCCTATGGTGTGGTCCACCTGAGATTTATATCCCTTTAATTTTTGGGATGAAGCATTAGAATGATCTATAAAAATGGATGAACGGAATGGATGAAACACATACATCATGGAGGGGCTAACAGAGCACCGTCCAGGGAGTAGCCAATCCATCTCGAATCAGGGGACGTGGATTTCCTACCAAAGGCTTTCGTGGGAAAATCCTTCGTAGGAAACTTAGGTGGGGCCTACCGTGATGTTTGTGAGAAATCCACCCCATCCATTTGTTTTTTGAGATCATTTTAGGACTTGGGAGAAATTTTGAGAAGGATCCAAGTCTCAATTGGGCCGCAATAAAGGAAAATGTGTACAGAAAAATTCCTACCGTTGAAACGTTCCTAGGCAAACAGTGATGTTTATATGCCATCTATACCATTTATAATGTCATTCATACTGGGATGAAATTAAAATAAAAATATTATCCTGATTCAAAGCTTCTGTGACCACACAAATATTTCAACTATTGACGTTCAATACTCACATTTTTGTCTCACCTGAGTATCAGATACGGTTCATTTTGGTCCTTATGTCCTAAAATGAACTCACAAAACGAATGAATGGAGTGGATTTCTCACAAACATTATCCCACTGCTATTTTTGGTGTGGTCCATTTGAGTTTTGGATATGATTCATTTTTTAGACAATGCTCTAAAATAATCTTGAAAAATTTATGAACGGTGCAGATATAATAAATACATTATCGTAGGGCCCATGTAACTTTGATCTCCTTTGAAACTTTCATACAAGACGGACTTCGAGGAGCGTCTTCGCACGACACATATCCACGTATCAACGGATTGGCTACTCCCCCAGCCACCAGCCTGGTGGGTGATGGTCAGTGTTGTGAGGCCCCATGATGTATGTGTTTCATCCATTCAGTTCATTTATTTTTTACATATCATTTTATATCTCCTATCCCAAATAATTTCACCACACTTATATCGTACAAATCATTAATTTACATTATGTATTCATGAACAATGATATTTTAATTTTCTATTAAGTATTTTATAATTTATTTGAATTAAATAGAATAATTTTATTTTCATTTAATAAAAAATAATTTCTTTATAATGTAAAATATTTCCAAACAGGAGATAGGGGCAAATGTGTCAAATCAACATATTTCAGACAATTCATATGTTTATTAACAAACAAATTGTTTCAAATTCAATACTTAATTTTCAGACTTCAGCCATAATTACTAAACAAGTTTTTTAACTTCAGATTTCAGATTCAGGCTTCAGATTTTAGATTCAGCTTCAGATTTCAGATTCGGGCTTTAGACTTCAGATTTAACAAACAGGGCCTAAGTTGGGTTCACAAAGGGCATTTTAAAGAGAGGGTTGTGTAATATGTGGCTTTTATCTAGTCGTGTGTGCTTACACCAAACCTAATATTAACTAGTCCAATAACTCGGAAGTTACAGGGCGGTTTTGCCATACTAGAAACTAGAGTTGTATACGAGTAGAACCGATTCAAGCTTGGCACAGCTCGACACGGCTCAGCCACTAGCTGACCCTAGCTCAAACTCCACTCGGCTCGGTCCTCGAGCCTGGCTAGCCAGCTTAACTCGGTTCAATCAATAGTTCAAACCAGTTCGATTTAACCTTTTCTAGCAATCTTTTTTCAAATCTAATTCGTTCAGTGTATTGGAGTTGTTGAATAGAGTCAGGATATATAAATTTTTTGGTGATTCGAAATTTAAACTGGCCTATCATGAAAATTCTCTTAACATGTGCCAAAACGAACTTGATCTCAATTAACAGTCCATACTTAATGATCAGGGCCCAATTTTGAAAAAAAAGTGTAATCAGGATAGGCAAATTGTTGGACAAAAGTTGGTGATTGATCAATGGTGGAAAAGACATAAATATGAAATTTCACATTTTGCACCAAAATGAAGGAATTGGAATCAAGCGGTCATCATTCAATAGTGTAGGATCACAGATCGAGGTCTAAATTTTGTATGATATCATAGTCATATGAATCCAAAGTGTGGTCCAAATTTAAGTTACGATTGACAATATAAAGTGGGTCAATCGGAAGTTCCAGATTTAGAAAGAGTTGTAAGCCTAAAACGAATAACTTTGCAGTTAAGGAAAAGCCTACCAAGATAGGGTTCTCATATTTCATACTTGATCTATATGATGAAAAATTCAAGTCATTCATACGAAAGGAAATATCCTACTACAACCATCTACGAGCTTTCTTCACTAAATGGACACCAAAATCAATAGTTAAGGAGCTGATTTGTTAATTGGGCTACTTTTACAATGATTTAAGTCCTAAAATTTGATATGTACGGTTAATTTATGATAAATAGGCATGGTACAAAACTTTTCATAACAAAGATCATGGGAACCATATGATTTAGAATTGTATAGGTTAATAGTATTAAGTATTTACGATTTTGTCATCTTTTATTTTTCCAACTTCCACCATTCAAATGCATTGAATAGATATATTACTTTAACACATATTCTCCAGTGGCTAGGATAACATCCAATAGGATTGTATTTGCGCTAGCATACATATATCATCTTTACATCCACCAAATGAATTTAAAGATAACTTTCCTTAATGATAACCTTAAAGAGGAGGTATACATAAAACAATCCGAAGGATTTATTCTACTAAGAAATGAGAAGAAAGTTTATAAAATGATTAAATCTTTATATGGACTAAAAAAGCACCTAAACAGTGACATAAGAAATTTGATTCAAAAGTATTATCTCATGATTCATACATAATGTAGCTGACAAATGCATATATTCTAAAGTTAATGGTAATTGTGTAATTATTATTTGTCTGTATGTTGATGACATGTTGATGATAAGTAATGAAATGGAATGTGTAAATGAAACAAAGAAGTTTATGTCTTTTGTATTTAAAATGAATGATCTTGAATAAGTGGATACCATCCTAAGTATCAAAGTTAATTAAAAACATGATAGGGGTTATGCGTTGTGTCAATCTTATTGCATTGAGAAGATACTAAATAAATTTAACCATATAAAAATAAAAGAAGTAAAAACCCTATTTGAACCAAGTATCAAGTTGTATGAGAATAACGAAAGAGCAGTTGCACAACTTGAATATGCAAGTGATATAGACAGTCTAATGTATGCTATGTAATGCACTAGACTAGGAGTAAACTTAGTAGGTTTACTAGCAATCTCAGTGTGGAACACTAAAATGTTATCATTAGAGTTCTTGGTTACTTAAAAGTAACCAAAGACTTAGGATTATTAATTTTACTTCGAGTTTCCTATCATATTGAAAGTATATACCGTTATGAGTTAGATATTGAGTACATGAGACAACAAGTCCACTGCAAGGTAGGTATTCACCCTAGGAGGTGCAACTGTCTTATGAATAGTGGAAACAAACCTACACAATTCACTTAACTATGAAGTCTGAGTTCATAGCCTTAGCTGTGACAGACAAAGAGGCTGAGTAACTTATGGAACTTTCATTAGAAATTCATTTTTGTGTGAACCCTATATCGGTTATGTCACTACATTGTGATAGTGAAGCCACATTAGCTAGAGCTTACAGTGACACTTATAATAGAAAGTCAAGACATATAATTTTATGACATAATTATATGAGACAATTGATTCGAGATGAAATCATTACAATTTCTTACGTAAAATCAAGTAATAACTTGGCTGATACTTTTACTAAACCTTTAACGAGAGAGGCAGTAAAGACAACATTTAGAGGGTTCGGGTTGAAACTTTTCAACAGAAGTTCACCTAACATAAATTTAGAAAATCTATGTGAAATTTTCTATGTGAAATCAAGTAATAACTTAGGAGCATCCCTCTTCACGTTTTGGCGGCTGCTGAGGTCCCAAAGCAGGTTTTGGCGAAACTGGAAAATTGCTTCACCAGATTTTTCTAGGGTTGGAATGAGGGGAGACAAAAGTGCACCTGGTTAGCTTGGAAAAAAGTCACTAGGCTAGTGGAGGAGGCAGGCCTCGGTATCAGAAAGCTTCAAGAAGTTGTTGCAGCTATGAGGATGAAGTTGGCATGGGTAGTAAAATTCGGGTCCTCCACGGGCCCCTAGGCCGAGCTCATGAGACCTAAGTTTCTGCTCGACTTCGATCAGTCCTAGCCTTTTCCTGCTCATCCAATGGCCTCCCCCCATGGAAAAAAGTCAGAGCCATGCTGCCTATAATTGAAAATTTTGTTCAGTGGCTCGTGGGTGACGGTGAGAGAAGCCTCTGAAAGTCTAACTGGTCTGGATTCGGCCCGTTAATTCAGCTTGCTACAAGCCCTGTCCCAGCCTCGATTACGGACTAGCCTATCAAGGACTTCCTGGGGACTGCAAGTCCGCTCCCTCTGTCCTCAGAGTTCTCCTTTCTACCCCAGGTAGTTCTGGATTCCATCTTTCAAAAGGTATTTGCCATTTTCCCTGCTGAGGTAGGTCATTTTTGGCCTCATGAACTGTCTGGCAATTTTTCGCTGAAGTCGGCATGGAAGATTGGCAGGGTTCATCATCCTCTTAGGAGCTGGTCAGTTTGGATTTGGCATGGAAAACTGCCCCCAAAAATTGTGATTTTCATATGGAGATTGCTCCAGGGCGCTGTGGCTGTGGACGTGCGTGTTCAAGAGAAGGTCATTGCTTTGGCATCCCGGTGTGTCTGCTGCGTTTAAGGTCCTCATATCCGTCCTCATGTAGAATCCATCGATCACTTCTTCCTGTATGGGCAGTTAGCCAGGAATATCTGGAGCTATTATGGTTCGGTTCTAGGGATCTCCTTTTCGGAAGATCAATTAGTGGGAGAGCGGCTCAGCTAATGGTGGAGGGTGTCATCCATCGGCGGCCTTCTTACCTCTTTTCGCAAAAGCCTCCTGAGTGTGATCTTGTGGGAAATTTGGCAGGCCAGGAATACGACCAAATATGGCCAAATAGCAATGTTAAAGGCTTCATGTCTATCCAATATAAGATGGATGATGAGGTCCCTGTTCGACCTTTCGGTTGGTTTCTGTTCTCTCTCGCATTCGCGGCGAAGCTTATGGCCCGATTTGGGCCTCCCTGTTGCTCCAAGGAAAAAGCCTTTTTTGGAAATAATTCGATGGGTTAGGCCTGCTCCAACGTGGATAAAGTTAAACACAGATGGCTCGGCCAGGGATAACCTTGGTCGGTGAGGTGGAGGGATCGTTCGGGATGCAAGAAGGGCGTTCCTTCTAGGCTTTGTGGCAGGGTATGGTAATGATTCTAACAACTTAGCGAAGTTGATAGCGGTGCATGATAGCCTCTTCCTGTGCCTCAACAAAGTGTATGATCGCATTGAGATTGAATCAAATTCGAAATTCGTCATTGACATCCTCTCAGGGAGATCTTCCGCTTCTTGGTAGTGGAAGCATTGGCTGGCCAGAATTGCAGCCCTCTCGAGCAAAGCCAACATTTCTTTCAATCTTATCAAACGAGAGGGAAACGGGCCAGCGAATGGTTTATCCCAGATGGGGAGCCTTTCCTAATCTCCTCGGGTTTTTGATCAGGTGAGCGATCTTCCCACCCACATCTGGGGCCATGTCTTTCTTAACAAAGTGGGTCTGGGCTCCATCAGGTCCTCCTAGGCGATCCTTTTATTTTTTGCTCGTTGGATTGCCTCCTGTATAAAGTTGCTCTATTTGTTCCTTTCTTTCTCCTTTTTTGTAGTTTATCTCTGTTATGACCCCCTGTTTGATGTTGCAGTGGTATTCAGTATTCTAAGGCTGTAAAGCATACTTGAATTTATTAGAATCCTTTTGGAAAAAAAAATTACCGAGAAGAAAGAAAGGAGATATTTAGAGATGATTTCCACCATTGACTCAATAAAAAAAAAAAAATAACTTGGCTGATCCTTTTACTAAACCTCTAACGAAAGAGGTAGTAAAGGCAACATCAAGAGGGATGAGGTTTAAACTCTTCAACAAAAGTTCCACCAGTGATGAAAACCTAATATAAATTTAGAAAATCTTTAAGTTAGGTTTAATGGGTGATAATAAGTTACTGATATGTGAAAAGTTTCGAAACTGATATTATATAGAACCTCATCCATAATAGATAGTGTTGTGTTATAGATAAAGGGTTGAGTCGTAGAACTCTTAATGAAATCCAGATTAAAATGATAAGTGTCTTAATATTAACAGAGACACTCAAAGGATTTCACCTATATGAAGGTAAAGATGGTGATGTCTCTCATAAGAGTTGAAGTTTCATTCAGGATCGTTTATGAAATAAGATAAGCGTATGACCATTAATTGTACTAAGTAAGATTTATGGAAACTCTAATAACACAAAGTGAATATGCTTGTGGTTTCTTCTACTCTATTATCTAAGAATAACTGGTCTAAAGGTACGGCTACTAGGAATTTCGATAAAATTTTGAGATACTTACACTAAGGAAATATTCAAATCGAATGATATCTTTCTTTATGTATATAAGTAGTGTCTAGTTTGACATATGTTTTTCTTTGAAAATAATTTTCAATCAAGTGGGGGATTGTTGTGGAAAATACTTGATTAAAAAATATTTTAAATTATATATATAATATTTGTTAAAAAACCTTAATTTTTTAGTACATTGGGAATAATCCCATATTGAAAAGGAGAGAAGAAAAACTTGTATTTTTAAGTAGGGTGTTAAGTAACTTACTACTTGGTGAATACGTGAAGTACAGAGACTTGCGTGTTATGCACAAGTGCAAGGGCTCGAGCACAAGCATGGGCACGGTTACAGCCATGGTCATGATGTGAGTGCGTGGGTATGTGAGGTATTGTAATTGAAGAGGCGCTAGTAGCACACTTTATACTTCACACGTGAGCATCGAGTCGCATATGGGTCACTCCCTCGCGACCTTATGCAAACCAGTGCGAGTCGCAGTGTGACAGTGGTTATGGGTCTAGTGGTTGGAGTGTTGTGGGTAAGAGGTCTGAAAGAGATTGTCCGTCTTATATAGATGCTAGAACTGGCCATTTAAAAGGTGGTGTAACTACTCGTGCACTATTAAACCAAAGCATACAGAAAATGCTACATGTGGCTAGCCCAACAGTCATAAACGACTAGCCACTGAGTCTAAATGGCTAGCATGCACCTACTTTTCCCACATGCAAAATGGTCAGAAACTACCAAATAACGACTAGTTTCTCACCAACAGCTAGAAACGATCATGTGGAGTTATGACTTAGACCAAACGTCCATTAATCCTAACCTATGTAAACCTTGCTTGGGCCATTCATTGGACTATCACCAATCACTCGAATCACTCTCTCTTACGACCCAATAAGAAAAGCTTAAGTGATTTCTGATCAAGTGAGCAAGGTTCAATATGAACCTTAGCCAACAAGTCCTCAAGAAATAGACCAGTGTAGTAGTCTAAGCCAGCTACTTCATTTCTAATCTTTTCTCTAATCCAGGATTTTTCTTTAAGTTTTTATCTGCCAGCAAACTGTGTACACAAAGTTCCATTAGTGGTTTTTTTTTTTTGCTGAACATAAAACATATACATGCTATTTGTATCCTAGAAGCCATTTTCCTACAACCTTTCAGCAGTCTTAATTATTTTGATAATGGGAGAATAACGCTTTAAGGACAGCATGATCACACGTGTTCTAGCCCGGCCTTAATATTTTTAGTTTCTTTTATTATTTTACAGAAGTTATATGTAATTTGAGAATATCAGTTTTATAACAATTATGACTTGTAAGGTAAGTGATATTATATAGGTAATATCTCACATGTAGCTAGATGTATATGAGAATATTGTACAATTAGTTCCATGCGGGAGCTTCCTTGCTCTCTTTAAGGAAATCCAACCCCCATGGAAGAGTTATCCCCTTCAGGAGAGTGGTATCGGGCCAAACCCTGTTTGACCACGGCCTTGGTTCGGTGCGCCACAGGATCATGCAAGCTATGCTCTTGTAACCAACATGTGGGGTCCACTTTGATGAGTTGAGTGTAATTTTCACCATTCATCGATCTCATCCGCTCAAGGTAGGACCATAGTCCATGAACGATGCAAATCTATACCACACGTGGTCCGTACCAAGTGAATACTTAAATTTTAACATTAAATTATGACAATCTGAATGTCAGATCGGTCTTAATCTTATTGTAAGTGGTTCCTAGCGTTCCAAGGCTTGTTTAAGTAGGAATGAGTGGTAGATGGATGATTAAGATAACTTACTCATGTAAGTACACTAGATGAGTTTTCACGGTGATACTCGAGTATCGAAAAATATGGGCCTAACACCCAAAGACTTTTAGTTTTAGGCAGTTTGATTTCTAGTAGTTTGAGACCTCTAAAGTCTTTCTAATCATAGTTTTCTATAGCTCTTAAGGTTATGTGACGATCGAATTATATTTACCTATTAAGGTTATGATCATATAAATGTTAGCTTATTTTAGGTATAAAATTAGGGTCATCGAAGTACCTCGATATACATGTTCTCTAATTCCTTGATGTGTGAAGTTTTCATGTGTCTTCAATCTTCAGCTTCCAAGGGCTTAACCGAAATACTGACATACTAATATACGTGATTGACAAATAGATACACAAATAAACGTACAATAGTAGTAGGTATTGAATAACCACAATTTAAACATTCACATGGCCATAAAAGTTTTGCATTAGGCTAAGCTATTTTGTTTTCAATTCATCATAATAGGAATAACATTTATAGGATGGCATATGAACATCAAGGTGAACCTTGGGAAAGTTTTTATGGTAGACATTTCTTTGCCCGTGTTTCTTCTCTTGAGGCCCACTTGACTTTGGATTAACGTCATTTGGTGTATGACATAAAAAGAGCGGGTAAAGTGGGTGGATAAGGCAGATTTATCACAAAGATTCCCCTGTGAACAAAGTGACTTCCAGCTGGAAACATCCTGCCAAAGTGTAACACCGCGCACCTCAGGTACACGGGTGTTACCACTTCATACTACATCAATGGAAATCCAGAGTCAATTAACCAAACCACTTGAACTCAACATGCACAGGATGGGGCTTCCAGTCATCGTTAAAGTCACCCATCGGATGCCCTAAGAGCTGAATTGTATTCTACATCAGTCAAGAAAGTAACCTTGATCAAGCACCTTAAGTCAGAATATTTTCTAGATCAACTAATTATAGCGATACTCTAATAATCGATCTTTAAAGGCTAGTGGATAGCCAACCAAGCACAACTATGTCTTAAATCCATAATAAGCTATTGAAATATATCGAACTGATCCAGCCATCGGATCAGCGTATATTAGGTTAAATAGAGCTTGGGACATGTGATACGACCCACCTGGGCCTCAGCCCCTCCCCAAATTAGGTCGGAACCCCTAAGTGGAGCCCCCAAGATGATTGGATAGAGTGCATATAACACAACCATCACAATGGACCCCACACGGTGTGCGAGTGCACCTCGTGTACTTGTGCACGAAGTGCACTGGACGACCAAGGCGGTTAAAACACCGCTGACCCGACGAGCTATTGAAAAAGGGAGAAATTCTCCCACTGCAACAAGGCAGACCATGAAGTGTCCATTCACACAGGATGTGGCCCACCTCTGGCCACCTTCCGCAAGATCTAGACCGTTCATCGGTCTTATACCTTCCAAACGATAACAATCATGTCAGTCATTCGGGCCCATGCAGTTGTGCTCATGCACGGATAAGGGACGACGGGAAAACCTCCACTTGGGACGAGTTGTGGCTCCTTTCGAGCCACCTTTGGAAAATCCGAACCGTCCATTGGTTTAGAGAACTCCGGATGACCAATTCTATACCGGCCATCCAAACCCATGCGAATGTGCATGCGTGCGAGTAATGGATGGTCTTGGATGCATAGCTGCACTCTCCAAAATGTAGCCATTGAAGTGTCCTCCATGTCGGCAATCCGCGTCCTCGACCCTCTCTCAATCTCAGCCACTCATGGGAATGAAAATCTGGACCCTCTATCCATTTCCAGAAGTGGACAGGCAACGGTCTGTTTTAGAGAAAGGCGTGGGGAGACGATCCTTTTCGAAAAACCCCATTTGACTCGATCCAGGCCTTCTGCCAGGCCACGAGGAGAAATCTCCATCGCTCCCTTTAGGGCACCCACAAATAAGAAGCGGAGAGAATCCCATCTTGCGAGAAAAACACTTGAGGCGGGAGATCTCGGGGTGGTGTGGTGAAAAGCCAATGAAAGGCCCGGGAAGTGGTCCCATCTAGTCCATTCAAATGGACCAGATCACATAAATATACCGTAGTCAGTGATCCATCATTGATGACTACGTCATCTTCCCCGTCAAGCTAAAAACCCACCACCACAGCGTGGGTCCCACAATGGTTGAAAAACTGCTTTTCTATGGGCCATTGCATCAGGAGTCCACCTCCAGTAACGGATGGATTCCATGCATGCAAAAAATCCAAGACGGACGCTTGAAACCGGCCATTAAATCGTAGCCGTTGGATGAAATGATTCACACATGTTTAGCCCTATAAAAGCTAACTACTGGCCTCGGGATTCGCACCACAAGTTCATAGAGAGAGAGAGAGAGCTAGGGAGAGTAAGAAAGAGAGAGAGAGAGAGAGATTTGAGAAAGGCGGACTCGGTGCCGCACTGAGTCGACCCGGTCCGTGCGGGTTGAGTCGAAACAGTGTAGTCCAGTTTAGCCAGTTTAAGAGAGGTTTAAAGAGAGGTAGGAGATGTTGGAAAGAGAGAGCGAGAGAACCCGACACCCGTACTACACCAACTCAACCCGATCAGCTTGGATAGATTTGGGTTAGTTCAGGCCAAGGGAACTTCATTTCGAGGAAGAAAAGGAACCCAAGTAACACTAAAAACCACCTCCAGTTGTCCATTTGATAAGGTCGATTGGCTCTCTTGATCAAGGCCACCATTATTTTGCTGAATTCCAGCCGCCAGACTGAACTGTTTCCAGGGCCAAAACTACCTCTGATTAGGGCCGAAAACTGCCACTAATAAGGGCCGACAACGTCTTCTGATCGAGGCTAAAAACAGCCCCTCTGATGGACTGTGGAGATGGGCTGGAGGCGGTCTTCCTGCCTGGCTAGGAATGCCTTTCAGTCGGGCCCCGAACTGGGCCAAGACTGGCTCCAAAATTGGGCCAAGTACGGCCTTGCGTTTGGGCCTGAAGGTTGGATCGGGCGTAGCCCATGACCTAAGCTGCGGTCTGGACCAAATCTAGCCACAAACATGGGCCGAAAAAACAATCCAAAGCCTCGTGGGCCTCATCATGTTTTGCAGTGGGCCAAACAAACATCCAAATCTTCATGGGCCTCACCATGTATTGCAGTGGGCCGCACCAGGGATACAATCCAGTGGGCTCCACCACATAGCATTGTGGGCCTCACTACATATTAGCTGGGGCCGCACACTGACATCAGGTGGGCCGCACCCTGTGTAAAGCAAGGTGGGCTGCACACTGACATTAGGTAGGTCGCACCCTGTGTAAGTACAGCGGGCCGACAACTGGGCCGAGCAAATCAGCCCAGCCACAACAGCTGGGTATGGGTTGAACCCAGCCGCAAATCTGGGCTGAGTACTAGGTTGAGTCCAACTGAATTGAGCTCAAGCCCAGTCATAAATGGATGGAAAATATGGGCCATTTATGAAGAGACCGTTGTGGGCTCAGATCAGACCTTGATTGTTGGGCCAAAATTGGCCCAATTCACATGAAGCAGGGACTCTCATGAACCTTCCCATTAGTGGCCTTTGGAAACATAATCTAACACAAGTTCTTGGGTTGGAATCAATTCTAGGAAATCAGTATTGGGCTGTTAAGTAGCCACAGAAAACAGAATCAAGAGGGGAGCTACAATCCCTCGGGTGATGATTTTTCTCCTTGGCCTTTCCATCTTTAAGTTAGTTAAACATAGTGTACATTAGACTACCATCGCTAGTACATAATTCTAATAGCTGTTGTAAATTACTAAGTTCCATAAAATACTCTATTTAATGTTGAATTATGCTTACATGACATGCTAGGCCCTCATATTGATTAATAATCCATGAATGATGTTAACATGTAATGATCATCGAATTCCCATGTTTTAGTATTAATATGCTTAATAGTTCATACTTTGGTTTCATAATGCCTCTTCACAAATACAAATATTATCATGTGTCTTTACATGTCAAAAGATTACCATGTGTCATCCACAAAACTCAACTCACGACATTTCAAGTGAAGAAACTTCACTATTTCATGTGGGCCACACTTGGGGTGCAATTAGACTGATGATGTGGGAAATAGGACTGCTGACTTGAATTAAATTTGATCAACTAATCGTGAAGTGGTCCTGTTTAAGCATCCCAAGGTGAGATACCTTATGAGCGGGGATGGTGGTCATGGGACATTATGCCCGAGCTGTCGGCCTACGCTGGGTGACGAGTCCCCCGTAGTGACCATTGAGATATATAAGTTGGTTGATTGTAAGTGGAGTAATAATGGTTTGGTTAATCATACATTCATAGTATATTGGCGATGATAGGTGCCTAATTCTAGATGCTGTAGCACGTGCCCTTGGGCTTAGGGGGGTATTGTTTCGCTAGCTCCTAGACCATCGACTATCGGCTTATTTTGATTACTTGACACCATACTGTATGAGATATGCTACATTGGTGACCGGTCATATGCATGGGTGACGAGCCTAAGTCCGACTGGATACATCCCTAGGTCGATGATTGCATGGGTAACGAGCCTAAGTCCGACTGAATGAGCATCCCCAAGTCGATGTGCAGCCACACATTTTAATAAGATTGCATCTTGTCTGTTTTGAATTTTCTCTTTGTTTTCTTTAACTATGTTTGTTAAGGCGGCGGTGTGTAATCTTAAGGGAAATTCACACTGAGTTGGTCACTCATTTATCGAATACCCAACCGTACAGAGTATGCAGGTGTAGACGGAGAGGATGGTAGCATTGGTCCTAAAGGCGCGATAGTAGAGCTTGAAGACGGATACTACAAAGATGAGTCGCAACAAGAAGAAGCCAATTACTTTGGGCTTAATTATTAGTAGTAGTTTCTCTCATGTTTGATTTGATACATTGAAACACTTAAAATTTTATAATTATAGCGCCCAGCTGAGTGGGTCAAATATTCAGGTTTATATGATATAATCCATGCTTACTTATGCTATCGCACTCTGACTATAATATTTCCACTAGATCTCTAATTTATTAACCCTCAAGTCTCCGGAACGTGTCATGTACTCGGGTTTTGGAAACTGGGGCGTTATACAGAGCCTTCCTATAGGGAATCTTTGTCCCTAGCTGAGTATTGTCAGGTTGCAAATTACCAATCATGGGAGAGGAATAGATGTGCCCCGTGTTACCATAGATGGTACAACACTTAGCGTGGGGCCCACCTTGAGGTATCTATTTTACATCTATGCCGTCCATCTGTTTTTTCAAATCATTTTATAGCATGAGCAAAAAATCTGGCAGATATAAATCTTAGTTGGACCATACCATAAGAAAC
Source organism: Magnolia kwangsiensis (assembly GCA_037074715.1). Lineage (NCBI taxonomy): Eukaryota > Viridiplantae > Streptophyta > Magnoliopsida > Magnoliales > Magnoliaceae > Magnolia > Magnolia kwangsiensis. The sequence goes on along the minus strand of CM073571.1, from coordinate 195,086,960 downwards.
GGTGGTGATTAAATGCTTCACCATTAAAAGCTTCCTAGGCACACCTTAGTATTTGTATAATGTTTATTTTCCATCCAAACTGTTGATAAGGTGAAACAAAACTGATGAAGAAAAAAAAAACAAATATAAGCTTGATCCAAAACCATTGTAGTGAACAAGAAAATTTTAATGGTCAATCACCATTGTTCCGTATGGTACTGTCCGGTATTGTTTACCTTAGATTTGGATCTGCTTCATTTATAGGTTCATGCCCTGAAATATTAGAAAAAAATGGATGGTCGGCATGGATTTAGAATACATACATCAAGGTGGGCCCCATAGTAAGGACCACACCCTCGTGCACAAGTGGCACATTAAATCCAATCTGCTCCCACCAATCATTCAGTTTGAATCCAATTTATGTGAATATTCAAAATTCATAAATAGCCACGGACTATTACTCAGTAGTGACCCCTCATTGTTGTGGACCCAGCATGATTAATGTGTTCTATATATGTAGGGGTGTACATCGAGCCAAACTGAGCCCAGCTGGCGTCAGCTCAACTCGGTTCAACCATTAGCTGGCCTCGGCTCAAACTCAGCTCAGCTCGGTTTGGTCCCTAGCTCGGGCAGTTAGGGCCGAGTTCGAGCCAAGTTTTTCTGTGTGGCATTTACCCAAACACCTGGATTGCACCTTCAAAATTCCATTGCTTGTGTTTTGCAGCAAAATTTTTTAGGGATTTTATCAAATACCTTCCAGGCAGTATAAAAAAAAGAAGGTATTTGTTTCATATCAATACCTTCCTTGCTACCAGCCACACTTCGTTGAGTCATTTCATCAAACACTTGGCGAGCAACACCAATATCAAAGTAACCAAGTCACTGAACTGGTTAGATTCGAGTTTGATTCGAGCTAGGTTCGATCCAAGTTGAGTCAAGCCGAGCTGGGGGCAGCTCGAACTCATTTTCAAGCTAAAAAAATCAGTTAGGCTGGGCTCGAACTCAACTTCGAACCGAGTCGAATCGAGCTTTTTCGAGTCGAGTCGAGCGAGCTAACTAAGCTAGCTTGGTTCGTGTATACCCCTAGTTCTATGGACTCCATACGTCTATTTTACTAGTCTCAGGTGGACCACATCACAGGAAGAGAAGTAATTGAATGTCCATCATTAAAACTTTTTAAGTCTACTGTAATGTTTATTTTCCATCTAACCCGTGGATTAGGTCACATGGTCCTAGATGACGAGAAAAAATAAAAATAAAAATCACTTGATCCGAAACTTTCAGTGGCCTTTAAGAAGTATTTAATAGTGAGCTTCCAGTCTGACACTGTTTTCTATAATGTGGACCACCGGAGACGTGTATTTATCTCATTTTTTTGGCTCATGTCTAAAATGAGCTGAAAAAATAGATAGACAGCATCGATAAAACAAATAACATTATGTAACATTATGGTGAGCCCACAGCTTTTCCAACACTGACCATCACCGAGGTGGTACTGGAGGTCACTACCGAACGCGAATCTAGTAGGAGATAACGACAGCCTCTCAACCGGCCAAGGTTGAATGAGAATAGTAAATGAAGGGGATTGCGTCCGACCCCTATCGGACAATAAGCCGTCTGACCAGATTTTTGTATGGGGGCCACCACGATGTATCTTATCTACGCCATCTGTCTCTTTACACATATTATGTTAAGCTATCTGTTCAAAAATTAGGCAGATCCAATGCTCTAATGGACCACACCAAATAGTGAGCTTGGGTTGCATTAAATGTAAAGACAGTAATTCAAGTTGCATTAAATGCAAGAGTCAACTCTTGTATGGATCATTGGAGCGTTGGACTTGCATTAATTTTGAACCCATATCTTAACATGATTTAAGAAAAGAGATGAACAGAAGGGATAAACAGATACATATAAGGTGGCCCCCACACAAATATGCTCGGACAGCTTATTGTACAGCGGGGGTACGAGCCGGGTCGGACAGCTTCCAATGATAAAGGGCGACGTCCTGGCCCTTGATCCACTTGAAATATAATAGCCAACACTCATACAGACCATGTCCAACTCTCAGCTTGCCTTGCTCATTTCCCATCTCGGTCTCCCGCTGATTTCAGAAGCCATTTTCTTTCTCTGTCTCTCTATTCAATCCGGTACGCTTCTTTCTGCCATTTTAATCATACAACGGTGTGTGTGTGTGTATATATATATATATATATATATATATATATATATATATATGGAAAAGGTTCCATACGGTTGATCGAGCTCATGGGAACTTCCCGTGAGGTCGAGCTATGTGGGGCACACCATAATGTATGTCGAACATCATCACCATTCATTTGATGGATCCCCTTTAAATTATTGGATATCTCAAAAATCAGCTGTATACGAAACTCCAGTGGGCCATACCATTTAAAATCATATGAAGACATATCAAAAACATATAAAAGCATTCGGTAGGGCCCACCTGAAATTTGAATGCATATGAAACTTGGTTTGACTTCCTCATCCAAGTGGGACACACATAATGGATGGGCTGAATTTTTGAACCAGATCTCAGTGAGCCTAAAAAATAATTATGAATGTTTTAATAGAAGGTAACCCCTATCAACTTTTGTATGTGGTGTGGCCCACACAAGTCACGGATTGACTTGATTTTTAAGTTAGGAGTTTCAACTCTTGGTCAAGGGTTCGAGTACCCATAAGTGGTGAAATTTCACAAGCATGAGTGTGTGGGGTGTGTGTGCGCGCGTAAAAAAATATATATAAAAAAGCCCTAGGCCCACTATGGAATGGTGCATCTGATTGACAGTGTTAATGTTCGACATACATCATGGTGCGGGCTCACACAGCTCAACCTCAAATGCTCACACACAACTATTGGACAATTTAGTTGAACCAATTTAAATTGTCCAACAATTTAAATTGGTCCAACTAGCTAGCATTAAATAGAAAAAATAATTCTCTTTATTTACATGTAATGCTTACTTATGAGATGGTACATGACATCAAGCTTCATATAGGTATGATAAAATACATGTCACATATCTAGTTCGTTATCTAATAAGGCATGCTAATTCAATTTTATCTGCAAAAAAAAATAAAATAAAAAATAATAATAATACATCCTAATCACTTGATCCAGACATGCAAGTTAAATATGAACTGTGAGAATGAATTTCTATCAACCCACTTTTCTTATAAAAGAAGATTATACTATTAATTACAGAAAAATAATAATTTTATATGCTTCATATGCTTATAAGGGACCATAAATATTTAACCGACCGGATTTGTTATACAAGTGGTATATTGCCCAGGTAAATCACAAGAGCTCAACTTCTCGGAATATTCCATTTTCTTTTAAAACAATATACTTGTACTCCCCTCTCTCTCTTCATGTAATCCCCCATGTTAATGGAAACGGAAGCCTATAGCCTCCGGTTGCAATTGGAAGCTAGTTGGGGCCCACCGTGATGATTGTGATAAATCTACCCCGCTCATTAGATTTGATAGATCATGTTAAGATATGGACCAAACAATGATATAGATCCAAACCTCGAGTGGGACACACTACAGGAAAAAAGTGAGAATTGAACTTCCACCGTTAAAACATTCAAGTCTCTACAAAAGTTGTTTAAATGCGGCCGCAAAAGTTTTGGATCATGAACTTCCACCGTTAAAACATTCAAGTCTCTAATGTTTTATAATTTCAGTTCATCCAAGTAGGATGACCTCATGAACGGTATGGATGGCATATATACATCATGGTGGACACAGGGAGGTTTCAACGGCAGTAATTCTCTTACCTAGAGTTTTGGATCTGCCTTATTTTTAGGTACACATTCTAAGATGATCTTTAAAAATGGATGGATGGGGTGAATTTATCATAAATATCATGGTGTGGGCCACCTAGGAAGGAACTTCCTGCGGATGGCGTTGCCGCGTCCATCGGTAACGTCCGCCGGAGTTTTTTCTTAATGTACGCCTCACTTTTAACCCACGATCCTTTCTGAGCCCCTCGAAAGTTACTTTACCAAAATAATACTCTTTTGTACGGACACGTTTCCATCGAACCAAAATGCCTTGCAAACGCAGTATGCATTCCTTCCACCGCGGGCGGCAGTACTACCGCCGGACCGGTGGCACTACTGCCGCACGCCAGACAGTCTGTGCCGCCCGGTCGGCGGTGGGCAGGAGTGGATTGGCTGGCAGTTATATACCTGGTGTATTGATGTCGGCAAGTTCTGTTGCTCCCGTTGACGTCTTCTGTAGGTCCCATCAGTGGGTCCCATTCATGTCAGCAAGTTCTGTGCGTCTCATTGACGTCGGTAAATTCTGTGGGTCCCATTAGTGGGGGATTAAACTTCTACCATTGAAAACCTCATGGGGTTCACAGAAGTTTTAGCTGAGGACCTGAGAATTGGAGGAATCTGGAGCAAAACCATATTGACTGAACCATGGCAACAGACCATGTTGCAGCTAGCAAAGCTAAAAAGTTGCAAAGTTACAGAAATTCCTAAGAAAGCTATAGGTGATGGGTACCACTGGTGTGCCTATCACATTGTTTTGTGACAATGATGCTGCAGTTGCTCAAGACAAGGATCCACACAATCACATATGGGCGACGCACATTCAGTGCAAGTAACTAACCTCTTGTGCATGATGTCATGAAGCATGGATAGTCACTAAGGTTGAATCGGTTAATAACTTCACGGACCCTATGTATAAGGGACTAACTCAAAGCATGTTGAAAAGATGGGTTTGCTTTTAGGAAAATGGGAGTAGTTGTTTTGTCATTTGTGTGCCCTGGAAAGCCAAAATCAGGTTGCAAACAGCCTGTAAAACTACAAGGAGTATGCTTGTTAGCGATCATGATTAAGTTTAATTGCTCTTATTCCAGTTGATCTTTGGATATGATTCATTTTTTGGATGCTACTCTAAAATGATATAGAAAAATTTATGAACATTGTGGATATAATAAATACATCATTGTGCGACCCATGTAACTTTGATCTCCTTTGAACCGTTCGTACAACTTGGAGCTCAAGGAACGTTACCGCTCATCAGCGTAAAGTGAATGAACTTCATCATAAATTGAGTGAAGTGAATGAAATTCACCGTGAAGTGAATGAACTTCATCGCAAATTGAGTGAAGTGAATGAAATTCAGTGCGATGTGAAGGAAATTCACCGCTAAGTGAATAAAATTCACCGTAAAGTGAATGTACTTCATCGTAAATTGAATGAAGTGAATGAAATTCACCGCGAAGTGAGTGAAGTGAATGAACTTCATCATAAATTGAGTGAAGTGAATGAAATTGACTGAGAACTAATTGAAATTCAACGCGAAGTGAATGAAATTGACCGCGAACTGATTGAAATTCACCGCGAAATGAATGAAATTAATCGTGAAGTGACTGAAATTGACCACGAACATCGTAAACTTGACCGATGACGAAGTGAAATTAACTGACGACGAAGTGAAATTGACTACGAAGTGAATGAAGTGAATGAAATTCATCACAAACTGATTGAAATTGACCACGAAGTAAATGAAATTTACAGCGAAGGTTAATAGAGTATCAAACCTTCTCTTCTAAAAATAGACCAGTTGTGGTCCATCTTAAAAAGTAGAGAATCTTTGGGTGGTGATGTTTTGTTTTTCAATGTCCACCATCCTATTATTCATGAAAAAGAAAACAGTACCGATTGGTCCACCTAGCTATGGACCACCATAATCAAAGCTGCACTACGAGGGCTATTTTCTTCAATTCCACGTGCACCTTTCTTACAAGTGGGCCCATGATCATTGATCTTAGACCATTTGAGGGCCCAGATGGACCATTCTCCACAAATCCCCCAGTTGGAAAGTTAGTTGTTAGAAACCTAATACATTTTAATATGTGAAAAACTTTGATACTCGGCTATGTGGTGGATGATATGTAGGTACTTAAAACTTACTTCAAAGTGAAGAAAATTCATTGCGAAGTGAAAGAAATTCACCGCGACGTAAATGAATTAAATGGATTTCACCGCAAAATAAGTGAAATTCACACCGAAGGAAAGGCAATTGACCGCGAAGTGAAGGAATGGAATGGATTTCACCGCGAAATGAGTGAAATTCACCGCGAATTGAAGGAAATTGACTGCAAAGCGAAGGAAATTCACTGCGAAGTAGATGAATCGAATGGATTTTACCACGAAATGAGTGAAATTCACTGTGAATTAAACGAAATTAACCACGAAGTAGATAATTGAATGGATTTCACCACAAAATGAGTAAAAATCACCGCAAAATGAGTAAAATGAAGTGAAGGAATTGAATGGATTTCACCGCAAAATGAGTAAAATTCACCGCGAAATGAAAGAAAATGACCGCGAAGTGAAGAAAATTCACCACGAAGTGAAGGAATTGAATGGATTTCACCGCGAAATAAAGGAATTTGATCATAAAGTGAAGGAAATTCACCGCAAAGTGAAGGAGTTGAATGGATTTCACCACGAAATGAGTGAAATTCACTGCGAATTGAAGGAAATTGACCGCGCAGTGAAAGAAATTCACTCCGAAGTAGATGAATTGAATGGATTTCACCGCGAAATGAGTGAAATTCATCGTGACTTGATGAAAATTGACCGCGAAGTGAAGGAAATTGACTGCGAAGTGAAGAAAATTGACCACAAAGTAGATGAATTGAATGGATTTCACTGCGAATTGAAGGAAATTGACTGCGAAGTGAAGGAAATTCATTGTGAAGTAGATGAATTGAATGGATTTCACCGCAAAATGAGTGAAATTCATGGTGAAGTGAAGTGAATGGAATTGACCGCAAAGTGAAGGGAATTGACCACGAAGTGAAGGAATTGGACCGCGAAGTGAAGGGAATTGACCGCGAAGTGAAGGGAATTCACCATGAAGTGAAGGAATTTAACTGCAAAGTGAATGAAGTGAATGGAATTCATTGTGAAATGTATGGAATTGACTGTGAAGTAAAGGAAATTCACCGTGAAGTGAAGGGAATTCACTACGAAGTAAAGGAATTTGACCGCCAAGTGAATGGAATTGACCGCGTAATGCATGAAATTGACCGCGAAGTAAAGGAAATTGACCACGAAGTAAAGGAAATTGACCACGAAGTGAAGAAATGTGATCGCGAAGTGAATGGAATTGACAGTGAAATGAATGAAATTCACCGCGAAGTGAAGGAAATTGACCATGAAGTGAAGGGAATTCACGGTGAAGTAAAAGAATTTGACCCTAAAGTGAATGAAGTTCACCGTGAAATGTATGGGATTGATCGCGAAGTAAAGAAAATTGACCTTAAAGTGAAGGAATTTGACCGCGAAGTAAATGAAGTGAATGGAATTCATCGCGAAGTGAATGAAATTGACCGTGAAGTAAAGGGAATTCACTGCAAAGTGAAAGGAATTCACCGCGAAGTGAAGGAATTTAACCGCGAAGTGAATGGAATTCACTACGAAATGCATGGAATTGACAACGAAGTGAAGGGAATTCACCACGAAGTGAATGAAATTAACTGCGAAATGCATGGAATTGACCGCGAAGTGAAGGAAATTCACCGCAAAGTGAAGGGAATTCACCGCGAAGTGAAGGGAATTCACCACGAAGTGAAGGAATTTGACCGCGAAGTGAATGGAATTGACTGCGAAGTGAAGGAAATTCACCGTGAAGTGAAGGAATTTGACCGCGAAATAAATGAAGTGAATAGAATTCACAGCAAAATGAATGGAATTGACAGCGAAGTGAAGGAAAGTCACCGTGAAGTGATGGAATTTGACCACAAAGTTAATGAAGTGAATGGAAATCACCGTGAAATGCATGGAATTGACCGCGAAGTAAAGGAAATTCACTGTGAAGGAATTTGACCACGAAGTGAATGAAATTCACCGCGAAATGCATGGAATTGACCTTGTAGTAAAGGAAATTCACCATAAAGTGAAGGAATTTGACCACAAAGTGAATGAAGTGAATGGAATTGACCATGAAATGAATGGAATTCACTACGAAATGATGAGAATTCACCACAAAGTGAAAGGAAATTGATGGTGAAGTAGATGAAATTAACTAATACACAAATAAATCACCATTCATAATGAAATCACTATTAAGAAGACATCATTTACTACAAAGTTACAATAAAAAATACAAGACATCATTTCACCCTGAATGTTTTACAAAACATCATTTACAAGAAATTACAAAATTTTCACATTCCTCTCATGCCTAAGACAAATATATCATCTTTTGTGGACACTAATGCAATCATAAGCTATTGCATTCCTAAAGATGGGAGTGAATTTTTGCAAGTCTGTCCCTGACAAAATTCAATTGCTGCACAAAATGTCAATATATTTCATGACAAATATGCCACAATCATATACGTTCATCTGCTTTGGTATGGAAGTATCTTCTCTGACCGTCTAAGCCTTCCTGTCCAACGCAGACATATCTCCTATGACATGGAATATTATAGGCAAGCCCTCCTTCATCAGTTTGATATGTTCCCTGTATCGACTGACTGCCCTTGAAAATAAATTGTCGAGAATAAAGATCTCTCGGTCTTGAGGGTGGATGACCATGAAGTACCGATGATTATTGGTGTGGTTGATTGATACGTATGCCTGTCCATGTTTGACAAAATAAGATATCATTAGAGAAATTATAGAAATGGGTACATAGAATTATAAATAAAAATTTTGTGGGTCCCATTAGCGGGGCATTGAACTTCTACCATTGAAAACCTTTTGGGGTCCACAGAAGTTTTAGTTGAGGACATGAGAATTGGAGGAATCTTGAGCAAAACCATATTGACCGAACCATGGCAACAGACCATGTTGCAACTAGCAAAGCTAAAAAGTTGCATAGTTACGAAAATTCCTAAGAAAGTTATAGGTGATGTGTACCACTGGTGTGCCTATCACATTGTTTTTGTGACAATGATGCCGCAGTTGCTCATTGTTTTGTGACAATGATGCTGCAGTTGCTCAAGACAAGGATCCACACAATCACATATGGGCGACGCACATTCAGTGCAAGTAACTAACCTCTTGTGCATGATGTCATGAAGCAGGGATAGTCACTAAGGTTGAATCGGTTAATAACTTCACAGACCCTATGTATAAGGGACTAACTCAAAGCATGTTGAAAAGATGGGTTTGCTTTTAGGAAAATGGGAGTAGTTGTTTTGTCATTTGTGTGCCCTGGAAAGCCAATCAGGTCGCAAACAGCCTATAAAACTACAAGGAGTATGTTTGTTAGTGATCATGATTAAATTTAATTGCTCTTATTTCAGTTGATCTTTGGATATGATTCGTTTTTTAGATGCTACTCTAAAATGAAATAGAAAAACTAATGAACATTGTGGATATAATAAATACATCATTGTGTGACCCATGTAACTTTGATCTCCTTTGAACCATTCGTACAACTTGGAGCTCGAGGAACGTCAGCGCTCGTCAGCGTAAAGTGAATGAAATTCACCCCGAAGTGAATGAACTTCATCATAAATTGAGTGAAGTGAATGAAATTCACTGCGAAGTGAAGAAAATTCATCGCGAAGTGAATGAACTTCATCACAAATTGAGTGAAGTGAATGAAATTCACCGCGAAGTGAAGGAAATTCACCGCGAAGTGAATAAAATTCACCGTGAAGTGAATGAACTTCTTCGCAAATTGAGTGAAGTGAATGAAATTCACCACGAAGTGAGTGAAATTCATCACAAAGTGAATGAACTTCATCATAAATTGAGTGAAGTGAATGAAATTGATTGAAAACTGATTGAAATTCAACGCGAAGTGAGTGAAATTGACCACGAAGTGAATGAAATTCACCGCGAATTCATTAAAATTCACCGCGAATTGAATGAAATTGATCGTGAGGTGACTGAAATTGACCACGAACATCGTGAACTTGACCGATGATGAAGTGAAATTAACCGATGACGAAGTGAAATTGATTGTAAAGTGAATGAAGTGAATGAAATTCACCGTAAATTGATTGAAATTGACCACGAAGTGAATGAAATTCACCGCAAAGGTTAATAGAGTATCAAACCTTCTCTTCTAAAGATAGACCAGTTGTGGTCCATCTTAGAAAGTAGAGAATCTCTAGGTGGTGATGCTTTGTTTATCAATGTCCACCATCTTATTATTCATGAAAAAGAAAATAGTACTGATTGGTCCACCTAGCTATGGACCACCATAATCAAAGCTGCATTGCAAGGGCTACTTTCTTCAATTCCACGTGCACCTGTCTTACAAGTGGGCCCATGATCATTGATCTTAGACCATTTGAGGGCCCAAATGGACCATTCTCCACAAATCCCCCAGTTGGAAAGTTAGTTGTTAGAAACCTAATACATTTTATTATGTGAAAAACTATGATACTCTGGCTATGTGGTGGATGATATGCAAGCACTTAAAACTTACCACGAAGTAAAGAAAATTCATTGCGAAGTGAAGGAAATTCACCGCAAAGTAAATGAATTAAATGGATTTCACCGCAAAATAAGTGAAATTCATAGCGAAGTAAAGGCAATTGACCGGGAAGTGAAGGAATTGAATAGATTTCACCGCAAAATGAGTGAAATTCACCGCGAATTGAAGGAAATTGATTGCTTTGTGAAGGAAATTCACCACAAAGTAGATGAATTGAATTGATTTCACCGTGAAATTCACCACGAATTGAAGGAAATTCATCACGAAGAAAATGAATTGAATGAATTTCACCGCAAAATGAGTGAAATTCACTGCAAAGTGAAGGAATTGAATGGATTTTAGCACGAAATGAGTGAAATTTATCGCGAAGTAAAGGAAATTTACCATGAAGTGAAGGAAATTCACCTCGAAGTGAAGGAATTAAATAAATTTCACCGTGAAATGAGTGAAATTCACTGTGAATTGAAGGAAATTGACTGCAAAGTGAAGGAAATTCACTGCGAAGTAGATGATTTGAATGGATTTTACCATGAAATGAGTAAAATTCACTGCGAATTGAAGGAAATTGACCACGAAGTGAAGAAAATTCACCATAAAGTAGTTGAATTGAATGAATTTCACCGCGAAATGAGTAAAATTCATCGTGAATTAAAGGAAATTGACTGCAAAGTGAAGTAAATTCATTACGAAGTAGATGAATTGATTGGATTTCACCGTGAAATGAAGGAAATTGACCGCGAAGTGAAGGAAATTCATTACGAAGTAGATGAATTGAATGGATTTCTTCGCGAAATGAGTGAAATTCACGGTGAAGTGAAGGACATTGACCGCGAAGTAAAGGAAATTTACTGCGAAGTAGATGAAATTAAAAAATATACAAAGAAATCACCATTCATAATGAAATCACTATTAAAAACATTGACATGCTGGGTCATTCAGTGGATCCAAATTGTTCATAAGATTCGGCTCATTCGGTGATCCAAACTCATCATACAATTAAAGGAAATCTTCATGATCCATGCCTTAAATTTTGTAGGACTCTCTTCTTCTTTACCAATGGTCCAAACTTTTCATATGATCTGGCCATTTCTAGTGATCCAAACCTTTGACAAGCTGGGCCATTTTAATGGATCAAAACCTTTGAAGTGCTTGGGCCAATTCAACAGATTTGACTTCTTATATCATTCAGAACCTGCAGCGATCCAAATGCATGGAATTCCCCACGAAGCGAAAGAATTTGCTCGCTAAGTGAATGGAATTGATCGTGAAATGAATGAAATTCACCACGAAGTGAAGGAAATTGACCGCGAAGTGAAGGGAATTCACCATGAAGTGAAGGAATTTGATTGCAAAGTGAATGAAGTGAATGGAATTCACTGCAAAATGCATGGAATTGACTGTGAAGTAAAGGAAATTCACCGCGAAGTAAAGGAAATTCACTACGAAGTGAAGGAATTTGACCACCAAGTGAATGGAATTGACCGCAAAATGCATGAAATTGACTACAAAGTAAAGGAAATTGACAATGAAGTGAAGGAATTTGACTGCGAAGTGAATGGAATTGACCATGAAATGAATGAAATTCACCACGAAGTGAAGGGAATTGACTCTGAAGTGAAGGGAATTCATCGTGAAGTGAAGGGAATTCACCGTGAAGTAAAGGAATTTGACCCCAAAGTGAATGAAATTCACCACGAAATGTATGGAATTGACTACAAAGTAAAGAAAATTGACCTCGAAGTGAAGGAATTTGACCGCGAAGTAAATGAAGTGAATGGAATTCATCGCGAAGTGAAGGGAATTCACCGCGAAGTGAAAGGAATTCACCTCGAAGTAAAAAGAATTCACCGCGAAGTGAAGGAATTTAACCGCGAAGTGAATGGAATTCACTGCGAAATGCATGGAATTGACTGCGAAGTAAACGAAATTGACTGCGAAGTGAAGGGAATTCAGCGCGAAGTGAAGGAAATTCACCGCGAAGTGAATGGAATTGACAGCGAAATGCATGGAATTGACCGCGAAGTAAAGAAAATTCACCGCAAAGTGAAGGGAATTCACCGCGAAGTGAAGGAATTTGACCGCGAAGCGAATGGAATTGACTGCAAAGTGAAGAAAATTCACCGCGAAGCGAAGAAATTTGACCGTGAAATAAATGAAGTGAATGGAATTGACCGCAAAATGAATGGAATTGACTACGAAGTGAAGGGAATTCACCGTGAAGTGATGGAATTTGATCGCAAAGTGAATGAAAATCACCGCGAAATGCATGGAATTGACCGCGAAGTAAAGAAAATTCACCGCGAAGTAATGGAAATTGACGATGAAGTGAAGGAATTTGACCATAAAGTGAATGAAATTCACCGTGAAATGCATTGAATTGACCGCGAAGTAAAGGAAATTCACTGCAAAATGCATGAAATTGACCGTGTAGTAAAGAAAATTCACCATGAAGTGAAGGGATTTGACTGCAAAGTGAATGAAGTGAATGGAATTGACTGTGAAATGAATGGAATTCACCCCAAAATGAAGGGAATTCACCGTGAAGTGAAAGGAAATTGATGACAAAGTAGATGAAATTAACTAATACACAAACAAATCACTATTCATAATGAAATCACTATTAAGAAGACATCATTTACTACAAATTTACGACAAAAAATACAAGACATCATTTACATCATTTCACCCCGAATGTTTTACAAGGCATCATTTACAAGAAATTACAAAATTTCACAAAATTTTCACATTTCTCTTGTGCCTAAGATAAATATATCATCTTTGTGGGCACTAATGCAATCATAGGCTATTGCATTCCTAAAGATGGGAATGAATTTCTGCAAGTCTGTCCCTGAAAAAATTTAATCGCTGCACAAAATGTCAATATATTTCATGACAAATATGCCACAATCATATACGTTCATCTGCTTTGATATGGAAGTATCTTCTCTGACAGTCTAAGCCTTCCTGTCCAACGCAAACATATCTCCTATGGCATGGAATATGATAGGCAAGCCCTCCTTCATCAGCTCAATATGTTCCCTGTATCGACTAACTGCCCTCGAAAATAAACTGTCGAGAATAACGATCTCTCGATCTTGAGGGTGGATGACCATGAAGTACCGATGACTGTTGGTGTGGTTGATTGGTACATATGCCTGTCCATGTTTGACAAGATAAGATATCATTAGAGAAATTATAGAAATGGGTACACACAACATTAATAACTTGTGACGACATCTTACCTATTGATACTACCACATGGGCTTATGCCCTCCTTGAGGTTTAACAATGTCGTTCCCAATGAGTTCCTCTACTTGTAATGTTGCACGCTCTTTGTCGTTACCAATATCCCGATATATTTTCAATTTCAGCATTTGCAAGTCGAGACATGGCTATCACCGTCAAAATATCAAATTAGAACATATATCATATAAATAAATAACATAGTAACCATAATCCATTTCATAAAGTTACCAGAAAAAATGTGGGCTAGAACTTGTAGTCCTGAGTATATAAAGGTGGAAATGAACCATGCCTTCTCTCTAAGAAATTAATATACTTGGCAATAGCCTAATCAATAAAGATGGCGGATTAAGGTCTAGTCTAATATAAGACTTGAATACACATGGATGTATGTATATGAAATACTTACCACACTATCAACCCATGCATCTTTCTCCCATATGGTCCTAAACCAAATAAAATCCTCTGTGTCTTTGTTTGCGTTGGCCCAATTATCCAATTCGTGCAGTTCCTCCTCCGATAAAACCCTAAATGGATCAATATTGGCCTGGAAGGGTATCGGAGAAGTACGAAATTCTTTTGGTTTCTTAGAGTCTGCGGGTTTGCTTAGAGTTGTTTGAATGACAGATATGGATGTGAATGGAGAATGCTTGTAGACAGACGGCTTCATGACCTTCTTAGTTCTCCTCTTATCGACTAGAATAGAAAACTATGATTTCTCACACACGTTAACGTCTAACTCTTCCGAGTGTTGAACCTCCACCTCTGTGTTCCCTTGTTCTCTATCTTCCAATTCTTCATCCTCTTTTTCAAACTTTTCCTTCTCATTCTCTTACTTCTCCTTCCAAAACTGCATCTTCTCTAAGAGAAACGCCTCGATCTGCTTCTTCGACTCCACCTTTTTTTTAAAGAATTGCCTTTAGAGCTTCTCGTATAAGAACGAAAAACCAATTACATTTTAGGGATTCCATAGGAATAAAAGCACCTTGGGGAAACTTATCATATAGAACAACAAAAAACTATGCAAAAGCTCTCTAACTGAGGGAAGAAGACAAGGACTAGGACCAGGACCAGGACCAGGGCTCTCGGGCTGCACAACAAGACAAATCACCCCCTCTCTGTCCAAGAAGCTTCCCTAATAGATCCTAGACCCAGCTTGTCCAGGAAAAGGAGACCTCTCACCTGGGTCGGGAGGTCTGTCAGGCGAGAAGTCAGGGAGGATGCTTGATCCCTACTCCCCGATCGGGCCATCATGTCCACCGCCACGTTACCTTCCCTGAAAACGTGCCGGAACTGGAAGATCCATCTATGCCTGAGCCGATTAATCCTCGTGATCCAGTACCCCCATTTCCAGCAGGGATTAGAGGACTCGAGAAGGAAATTAACCACCAACTGGGAGTCGGATTCCACGAGCACCTTGCGAAATCCTCTACTCAGGCAAAGCTCCATTCCATCATGGATAGCCCTCAACTAGGCATTTACATTCGATCTAACACCATAAACAGAGGAAAATGCAAAACAAAAAGACCCCTTGTCATCTCTGCAAATACCCCCATTGCCAGAGTTACTAGGGTTGCCAATCACTGATCCATCCACATTTATTTTTACCCATCCGGGAAGAGGCCTGACCCATCTGATAATCCTCTGGATGGATTTTCGACTCGAGTTATCGGACTGGCTGGGAATAGGGAGCACGTTAGGCTGTCGTATGAGCCAATCTACCGTGGAATGTATCTACATGGGACTACTGGTAGGGCCTCTACTCTGGATGAAACCGATAGCAGCAGCATCCTTTGTTTTGCTACCATTAATGATGGAAAACCACCATCTGCCCCTAGCAATAACTTTTGGAATAGAAGGGGATTTATCATAAAAAACTGTTGCATTTCGGCTTTTCCAAATAATCCAGAAGATGATGCAGGAGACCACCTTATGCGCCACTGAATAGGAAGAACTGGTAGCAATAGCGCCCCACCATCGAGCTAATCTGGATTCGATAACATCTGTCTGCAAAATGTGGATGCCGAAGACGTTGCCAAAAAAAATGACTAAACAGCCACTGCTAACGGACAGTTCAGGAAAAGATGTGGGATAGATTCTGTTGATGGGCCATGAGCAGCATTTACTTCACAACAGGAGCACTTGGAGGCCATCAAGATTCCTCGAGATTGAATTGCTTCGTCAACCGTGGTTGCCCCCATTATCACTCTCCAGGTGAACAACGATATTCTAGGGGGGAGTTTGCAGTGTAAAACCCGACTCGCCGAGCTTCTCGAAGGTTGAGGGGATCAACATTTGTCCCAGGCTGAAGAGATTGTGACGTTTATTGAGGCCAAGAAAGGCCAAAAAGGAGTGCCCGTTCCTTCAGATAGGCAGAAACCTTGGTGGAAGATGAAGTCAAGAACCCGTTGAGGAAGGTAGGAAAATACTACCGAAGGCGGCAGAGGGCCTTCCTTGCCCAACACCTTCTCTACTCTCAACTGGAGAAGAGAAGGCGAAACTGAGGAAGAGGCGATCCTGTGGATCGACCCAAGACTCGACCAGTTGTCCAGCCCAAAACTACATTTTCCATCCCCCAGATTCCACTGCACATGAGAATCGACCATGGGAATCAATGCAAGAATCCTCTTTCACAACGGAGCAGACTTTTGAGACTGGAGAGGAATCAATTGATTATGTAGACTTTGGTTTTCCACTTGCACTGACCTTTCTCCTCCCTGGGTCAGGCCCAAATTCTGCTCTTGCTGGATTGGGAATGTTCTCTCCACCCACTCTTTTGTACTGTCTTGAATTTGATGATTTGTGGACTGAGATGGCTGACCTCCCAATAGATTCATCGGTTCCACAACTCCAAAAATCGGGAAGACTCTGTCCAGGACTTTAAGACTGAGGACTCTGTTCAGCTCGGCCCCTGGACGAAGCGTCACCTTGATATGGGCAAATCCTTGGAAGATACCATGTCTCGCATTGGCATCCAGTTGGAGCACTCTACCAAAATAATTTCCCAAATCAAGTAAAATTGCTTCAAACCAAGCATCGGCTGGAATGCCAAATAGCCTAATCCAAATTCCTTCTTCTCTCATGGCCAAATTTTTGGACCAAGGAGAAATCGACTCTATGCCCATTTGGGCATGGAGGGAAACGTCTTCCTGAAATTCTATGTATTGGGCTTTCAATTTGAACAGCAAAAGGAAGCTTCGAGAGGATAACCTGGAGATTTCTATAGCTGCAGAGGCATATTTTAATTTTCTAATAGCATTAATTAAAGTCATAATCGATATTGACGGTAGAGCAATCTTACCTATAAGACCCAGTTGAAGCTCCAGAAGTTTCTGATGCACTGCTCTTTGGTCCGCAATTGTGGGGAGCACTTTTGCAGGGGGCTCCTTGCTCCCTCTTCTATTCCTATTTGACTGTAACGTCGCCGCATAAGAACGCCTTGAGATGCCCGCATTGAGTGGAGATGGATTTCGGGACTGCGGTGGGATATTTCTGGAAGATTTGGGTCCTTGGATTCCCATCGGGGAGACCTTTTTCCTCTGTTTCACCTAGCTCACTGTGATGATTCTGCCATCAATCCTCCTCTCATTTAGGATATCTTTCGCTACCATGGCATCTTGCTCATATTGGAACCATACAAAAGCATAACATCAAGGTTTCGAAGAGCCCGGGCGCAAGGGGATGTAAATGTCAAGGAGCCTGCCGTACCTGTTGAATATCCCCCATAAATCTTTGCTGGTAGTGTCGAAAGTAATGTTTCCAACATATAAACTGCAATCGAATTTCGGATGAAGGGCTGGTCCAAACCTCGTGGAGGAGGGCTTCCTTTGAGGCTCGTTTCTATGAGAGAAAATAGATCGAACAGGGGCACTGGGAAGTCGTCTTCGAGAGGAGGGTCTTCCCCTGCTTCTATGGGAAGGGGATCTCCCCTGCATGGGGACCGTAATGGCGAAAAGCCCTAGCTTCAAATCACCCTAACTTCTTTTCTTGCAAAACTTCTTCAACTCCACTTTACCCTTCTCCAACTGTTCCTTCTCCCTCAATAGTGTTTCCCTCTTCATCTTCAAAACTTTCCTCTCATTCAACTCTTCCTTTTCTAACCTTAAGGCTTCTTTCTCTTTAAGCATTAGTTCTCTCTTCTTGAGTACTAGACCTCTCTCCCTCTCCAGTTATTCTTCTCTCTTTTAGTACGTGTTCCCTCTCATTGATATGTTTTTCCTTTTGAGTCAACTCTTCCCTGTCTGTCTTCAATAAAAGCCTCTCCACCTTCAGCTCTCCCTCTTCTCTCTTAATTCTCCTGTCAATTGCAATCCCACTCCCTCTCCCTCATCACCACTCTCTTCCTCTCCCCCTCCCTCTCCTTCTCCCTCTTCTATATCTTCATCATCAATATCATCTTTAATACCTTAAAAAATGAAGCAATGTATATATCAAATATGTAATAATTAAAGAAATTATAAAATCTCAACATAAAAGATGACTTTTATGACATCTTACATGAGATCTATCACGGACCAAATGAATGACATCCATCTTCAGCTCCTTAATGGTGGGTTCTAAACTAAGAATTATTTCAGTCTGCAAAATAGCATCCTTCATGTTCATGTACAGAAACATATATATTTCAATAAGTGACCACTTAACTTTATAAAAATTGACTTACATATTCACTCTCAAGTATTTAATGAATTTTCTTATAACTCCAACCCTTCCATCCTCGATATTGTATGAATCTCAGAATTTGGGAGGGAACGTATGAAATGATAAAGAGTCGGTACTCTCTCAAGGGCTCATATCTGTTACAATGAAATAACAAGATGGTCTTATATATATATATATATATATATATATATATATATATATATATATATATATATATATATATATATATATATATATAGTTTCGTATAAACTATAAATTAAAGTATGTAAGGAAAGAATTCTTACTTATAGGGAAAATATGCAGTTGTTGACATTGTACTGAAACCCATGTGATGCCATCAAGGCACTCTCGATCCCTTTAGTCATCGTCTGGAAGGCCAAACTACCCCAAGGGTAGATATTAAAGTCTTCCAACGAGTCCACTGGGTCAATATACTTTGTACAACACATAATATTTATGTCGATTCCCCTAACAAACCACTCTACACATAATATTTGGACTACCTTCATGATATCTTCATGCTTATTGTTATCAACTATCTTATTGACGACCTCTGGTACGTGTTTCGTTAAGATAGAATACTCCTTGAAGTATTTCTCTCTTATTGACTTCTTGAAATGATAAATATTGGGTATGGAGAGGTCACCGTTCTTCAACCCCGTTATTATGGTGAAGTTCATCTCTGAAAATTTTAAACGATTTCCCTGTACCTTGAATACAAGATTACCTCTGTATCTCTCAATAAGTAAGTGAAACAAAGCTCTTATAAACCTAAATGATGTAATGTGTAGTAAAAATGAGAATGGAGACTGTCTAAATATATTTAATATATTGTCATTCTTCTCCAAACCACTCTTCACGATATCAAACCACCATGTCAATGAACATCTGCATGACAGGTTCGGTACTATAGCACCAAATCCCTTACACAA
This sequence comes from Magnolia kwangsiensis, assembly GCA_037074715.1. Classification (NCBI taxonomy): domain Eukaryota; kingdom Viridiplantae; phylum Streptophyta; class Magnoliopsida; order Magnoliales; family Magnoliaceae; genus Magnolia; species Magnolia kwangsiensis. The sequence continues at coordinate 195,067,685 of CM073571.1, read as the reverse complement.
AGGGTTTGTCACCTGCAAGGATGAATTGGAAATTATATCAACAATAACATTAAATATTTAATGAAGCATAATGTGAAAGTTGACTTGTTATGATGAAAAATTATAAAGAATAGTTTCAATTTTCTGAGTCGGCGGTCATTTTCAGCGAATTCCAAATAAAAGTGTCAGACTTATAAGTGAATTTCAACAAGTTTTGGGCCTGTTTCACTCACTTCTTGGACAATTTCATGAACTTCTCGGTAAATTTTCGCACGTTCTCGGTCAAAAAGATGTCAATTTTAAGCAGTTATTGGTCATTTTGATAAATTTCAAGTCAAAGTGGTCGACTCGTAGTTGAATTTTAATAAGTTTGCGGCTAATTTCACTCAGTTATCGGTCAATTTTTCGAGTCATATGTTACATTTTGGCTCGAGAATGTTGTGAAATTGACCGCGAATTGAGTAAAGTTGACCGCGAATTGATTGAAATTCACTGCAAAATCACTTCAATTGACCACAAGCTAACTGAAATTGACCAGAACCAAGTTAAATTGACTGCGAAGTGATTGAAATTGACCGCAAACTGACTGAAATTCACCGGCCATTGAGTTAAATTGACTACGAATTGATTGTGTTTGACCGTGGACTAAGTGAAATTGATCGGGGACTAAGTAAAATTGACTGATAACTACTTCAAATTAACATTTAGATTTGAGTTAAATTGACCGCGAACTTAGTAAAATTGACTGCAAACTAGCTTAAATTAGAGAAATTGACTGCGAACTGAGTTTAAATGACTGTGAACTGTGAAAGATTGATAGGTAAGTGAGTGACAAACAGTTATCGGTCAATTTCACACACTTATCAGTCAATTTCAAGTGGTTATTGGTCAATTTCACACAGTTCTCGGTTAAGATGATAGTTTCTTGCAATTGTGAGTCGAATTTAACTTAGTGCGCGATAAATTCCATTCACTTCGCCGTAGATTTAATTCAATTTACGGTCATTTTAACTTAGTGCGCGTTCAATTCTATTCACTTCGCGGTAGATTTAACTCAGTTTGTGGTCATTTTAACTTAATGCGCAGCCAATTATATTCATTTCGCAGTAGATTTAACTCAATTCGCGGTCATTTTAACTTAGTGCGCGGTCAATTCAATTCACTTCGCAGTAGATTTAACTCAGTTTGCGATCAATAAAAATCAGTCTACGGTCAATTTAACTCAATGAGTCCCCAGTCTATTAATTTAGTGGATCCTCGGTCTCTTTCACTCAGTCTTCATTCAGTTTCACATCGGTGTTTGTTCTTTGTTTAAAAAACCCTCAATGTGGGCCATTTGAGCATTGAATTTACTCAATTATCGGGACATGCTATACCATACAATGTTAAAAAAAAAAGTGGATTGTGGACGTGCAAATATAGCATATAAAATGTAGTGGGGTTCACAAAAAGAAAGCAGGGATTTCAAATATACCTGTCATTCGAAGCTTCTTTGATGGGGGGACCATTTTCGTCCTGTCTTGAGTTTACAAAAGTCGAAAATAACATGTGTAGCGAGTGTCTTCTCGACCAAATAAAGATATATCGAAAATGAGGATTTTACTACTAGGGTGGACAATCATAAAAGGGGAGCAAAGAAAGCAGTAAAATGAAAATTTTACTGTCAGGATGGACAATCACAAATGGGGAAGAAGTAATCAGAAAATGAAATTTTTTTATTAGGGTGAAGGATCAAGCAGAGAAAAGAAGAATCACTGAAATTTTTAAAGGAGATGCGTCGTGCAGCTTTCGAAAGTGTGTCTCTTAGAGCAGAGGCATTTTCGACCCATGAAAAATCTCTTAGATGGTAAGCATGGGAGGGCTTAGTAAGGTGCGTAGCTCATAAGTGAGCCGTACAGTGGGAGAAAGGCTTCGCCTCCATCGCTGCCCGGGGATTAGGTACTAACTCCACTCATCCCTGGCTAGGAACGGGCATGGGCTCTAATGGGCCACCATGATCTATGATTTTTATCCAGACTGTCCATCTATTTTTTTCATATTATTTTAACATAAATTCCAAAAAATATGGCAAATCCAAGGCTTAAGTAGAACACACCAATGGAAGCACCGGGTATAATAACACTCACCGTTAAAACCCTCTTAGGGCCCAGTCTGAGAATTTAATCTGATTGACTTCATGGTATAAAGTGCCTGGTAAAACGGATGGATGGTGTGGATATACATTAAATGCATCAAGGTGGGCCCCTCTGTCAAGGACACGCTATATAAGGTGAGGCCGGTCGCACCTAATCCGCTGACGAAGCGTGGGAAATTTTTGTACGCCCCAACATGATGCATGTGATATATTCACACCGTTCATCCATTTTTGCAGACAATTATGGTGGAGCGCCTACCATTGAAAGCTTCTGGAGGGTTATAGAAGTTTTGGATCAAGCTTATATTTCTGTATTCCCTTTATCCAGGTGTGTGTGACCTTATGAACAGGTTGGATGGAAAATAAACATCATTATGGGCCCTAGGAATGTTTCAATGGTAGGCATTCACTATCCACTGTTTCGTGTGTTGTGGTCCACTTTAGATTTGGATCTGCCTTATTTTTACGAAGTTGCATAGAATGATTTGTAAAAACTGACGAACGGCCTAGATATACAGCAGGTATATCATGGTGCGTCCTATGGTCAGAGAAATACTCGCTCCCCATGTTGCTCGGGCAACACCTAATCCACTTCCTACGTTCTCGATATTGAAAATTTTATGTAACCAACAGTCGTTCGACGGATGTCCACTTTTTCATGTTTTTTTAAAGGGCCACCGTGACCGTGATGTGTTGATGAGATCCATTCCGATCATTAGATGTATAATGCTATGTTGGGCTCAGAGCCAAAAAATCAGGCCTTGCAATGATTTAAGTGGATCATACCAATTAAAACAGTTAGGAGAGACGACCAACCTTAATTTTTACATGGCCCACCGTGATGAGCATGTAAGATTTACTCCAACCAGTAGCTGACGCACCAAATGTTAGTCCTATGACCCAAGAATAAGGCTGGTTATTAATTCAAATGGGCCACACCAAGGTAGAGAGTTTGGAGGGTAAGATTTCTATCTACGCTTTCTACGGGGCTGATCTTTTTGCACGGGGTCTAACCTATAGTGATACATCTAATGATTGTATGGATTTCACATTAGTGCTACAATGAGCCCATGCAAACAACCCATTTCTTTTCGTCAATTATATGAAAAGAGTTTTAACATTAACTACTCATTCAATGACCCATCTAGTTGGACCAGTTAGAATGGTCCAACTAGTTGTGCCTGAGATTCTCTCTCTCTCTCTATATATATTCACCTGCGCATCAGTTCCTACCGAGCTCATGCGAACTTTTTGGTGGGCCCATCATACATGATGTGAGTCCCAAATCTGAACCGTCCACCTGATGCAGCACCCAATGAACTTTTTGGTTGGCTCATCATACATGATGTGAGTCCCAAATCTGAACTGTCCACATGATGCAGCACCCCATGAAACCCATAAGAGCCAACTTCTACATTGATCCAAAACTTTGGTGAGCCATGAAAGAAGAAAACTTTTTCATCCCTTGAGTTGCGTTTCTCTTTTCTATGGCCTACCAGAGTTTTATCTCAGGATGAAATTTAGCCCTATGGCGTTTCATGAGATTCTGCATCACGTGGACCGTCCGGATTACACTCTTATAATACGTGTGCAAAGGTGCGCACATGCATAGGTACGTAGTTAAGCATACCTCTCTCTCTATACCCGCTGTTTCCTGTAATATGATCAACTTGATATTTGGATTTGGTTCAATTTTAGGCTCAACTCAAATGGTTTGAAAAAACGGATGGACGGGGTGGATTTTTCAAAATAAAACCCTACGGTAGGCCGTGCTCCCTGAGAAGATCCACCCACTGCGGTGGCGTCCCTCTTCCTGTGGAGGGACGCATATTGGCTAGTTGCATGGGAAGGTGCTCTGTGGGTTCATCATAATGTATATGTTTCATCCACACCGTTCATCCATTTTTCCGGATCATTTTATTGTGTGAACCAAAAACTGACATAGATCCAAATCCTAAGAGTGTAACATTATAGTAAACAGTGTTCAATCAACGCATGTGTACCATTTTAAAAACTTCTTGGAGTCTATATAAGTCTTGGATAAGCTTTTTCTGGCTTTTTCCCTTCATCCATGTCTGTATGACATAACCCTAAGAGGATTTTAATGGTAGACAATGAATTGTAATTATTGTTTTCCTATGGTGTGGTCCACCTGAGATCTAGAACTACCTCATTTTTTGGGTCAAGAAATAAAATGATCTGTAAAAATAGATGGACGGTGCCGATCAAACACATATATCATGATAAGGCCCACGGAGCACCGATCACTACCCAAGTGACCAGAGGCAGCGTTACCGGCCAAACGGCATCTGAAACGGATTTAAGGCATATTCATCAGTTTTGACGGCGTCCTAAAAAAGAGCCGGAAAAACGGATGAGCGGCGTGGATGCAAGGCAGATACATCAAGGTGGGCTAAAAACAGGGATACACGGACCTATGTGGATCCCCTGATCCACCGAAGCCATGCCCCTCCTCGGACGAGAGCGGATTAAGTGAGACTCATTCTTACGCAAGATGACCCACCTTGATATATGTCTTATCTATCCACACCGTCCATTCATTTTTTCAGATCATTTTTAGAAATTATCCCAAAAATAAGCATATCCAATTTTAGTAATTATCCTAAAAATAAGCATATCCAATTATCAGATGGACCTTATTATAAAAAAGAGTGGTGATTGACCGCTCTACCATTAAAATCTTGGTAGGGCACACTTTAACATTTCTGCAGTGTTATTTTTTTTATTTTTTCTTTCCAATTTGTTAACAAGGTTGCAGCAGTTTGTACGAAAGATCATATGAGCCTAATACAAAACGTGTGTCCCATTAATGGCCAATAAACACTGTTTCCTATGGTATAGTTCACCTGATTATTGAATCTGTTTCATTTTTTATCATGCCCTAAAATTATCTGGAAAAATGAATGGATGACTAGGATACATAATACATACCTTAATGTGGCCTCACCCTAACCCAACGTTAAGGGCCGCATTGTCTTGCTCTTGCATGAGTCCGGGGTCTCACCTAATCCACTCTCCTCCGGACGCTGGCTTTCCTAATAAATTCTTTAGTTGAGAATTTAAGTAAGGCCTATCATGGTGTTTACCATAAATTTCATATGTTTTGTGATCTCATTTTATACCATAAAAGAACAAGCCGGCTCCAGGACTTGAGAGGGCGACACAAAAGGGAAAACTGAGAAAACAAATGACTGCAATTCTTGAGATCCACTTGGATTCTTATATGCCATCCAACCATTTATAAGGTCATTACCACTAGGATAAATTGAAAACAAAAACTCTTACCAAAAACAAAACCTTTTGTAGCCATGCAAATGTTTCAACGGTGGCCTACTATTTCATCTCCTGTGGCTCACTTGGGTTTTGGATCCAGCTCATTTTTAGTTGAATGTCTTAAAATGAGTTTGAAAAATAGATGTACAAGGTGAATTTCTCACAAACATCAAAGTGGGCCTCACCTAGATTCCCAGTGCACTTCTTGCCAAAATGCTTTGGCAGTAAATCAGCTGTCCCCTTTTCCCATGTATGCTGGTTTGCTAGAGAAAGCCTTTTCCTAAAGAACTTCCTGCCATGAGAAGTTAAGTGGGGCTCACTCTAATGTTTGTGACAAATCCACCCATTCAACAATTTTGCCTGATCATATTAGGACATGGCACAAACATATCCAAAACGCAGGTGAGCAGCACATGGGAAGAAATGGTTAGGGAAATGCTTACCATTGAAACATCCCTGGCGTCTACTGTGATGTTTATATATCATCCACACACTTTATAAGTTCATTTCTAATGTTTATACGCTATCCACACTGTACATAAGTTCATTCGTTATAGTTCATTCCTTATAGGTTGAACGGAAAAAAAAATACTAGCCTAATCCAAAACTTCTATAGCCCCACAAATGTTTTGATAGGACATTCAATCCTCACTATTTCCTATCATGCTGCTCACTTGAGTTTTGGATCTGCCTCACTTTTTAGCCATTGTCCTAACATAAACCAGAAAAACAGATGAATGGGGTGGATGTCTCACAAACATTATGGTGCACTCACCTTGCTTGGGAAGCTCCTACAAAAGGATTTTGCAAGAAAGTGTTCACAGCGAAATCAAACCTAGGCAAAACATGGGTGGTTATTGTGCTGTACACCACTCATTCCATTCTAGAGATAAGATAATAGGAGTTTTGACGTGGGGAACTATGATGGGCTCTGTATCATAATGTATGTGTTAAGACTCATCCATTCCATATATAAGAAAAAAGAAATTTTCAAGAGCTATCTTTTATAATGATTAGATGTTAAGACTTATCCAATCTCACCGTTAATTTTCTTAATATATCACAATTTTGGATGTAATGGCCCAGATCGATATCTAATTAGGTAATTTGGTTGGGTGAATTTTACTTTCTTAAAGTAAAATTTTTTAATTAGGTGACTAGACTTTTGATCAATAGTTTGATTAGAATGTATCATAAATTTAATGGTCCAGATCATTAGTTTAATATTTTTCCCTAACTTCTATGATATAGATCCAAGATCAGCTTATGGATTGAGACTAACATGACCAAATCATGGTTAATTAACGTCTTGGATGAAAATCTACTCTTAAATATTAAGATACACGCACCCTCAAATCTAATTAAGTGTAGGTACACGCTCATTTTACGGTGCCTTTAAAGTTGGTAGGGCCTCCGGCTACACTACTTTAAATATTTAAGTTGATCTTTCATCTAAATGATATAAAGTTCTTTATACTTCTAGATCTTCTATCAAGTTACAAAGCAAGATATCAAGGTGGGGCCCACTTAGATCAGATTCTCTTACACATGAGGCCCTAAAAAAAAAATGCAAGATTGGCCATGATATGCATCATCACATTTTTAAATCATGATTCTACTAAAATTTAATATTACTTAATTTATTTAGATTGTGATCATATGATGGGGCCCACTTAGAGTGGTCATGATCACATATTGCTGGGTCCACCATAGGAGATGATCATCATGCATCTCGTTCTAGAAATAGAAAAATTATATATCTTCACAATTCCACACTCATCCCAACTCTTGATCTCATGATGGGCTACATATTAATATCACCATCAAACACTAATCTTCAAGTTATCATACATATATGATCAAATCTAAATCTTTATCCCAAGTTAGTGTAGTGGGGCCCACTTTCATGATCATGGATCTAATTAAGTCCACTACACATAGAAGAGATGTATTTAAAAGATTCTAAATCTTATAAAAAAGAATTCCACACCAACACACATATATATCAAGTGGGGCCCATTAACCACAATGGTTAAAAAACTGTACTTGACCCTCAACCCATGTAGGGCCTACCACGCTGACGTGGCAGTGTGGGAATACATACTGTTGTCCACGTGGCAGCATGGGTCCCACAGGGCTTGGTCCACTCTTTTATGTTGTTTGTTGATTAGTATGGCCCACTAGTGTAGCTTTAGATAGGAACTCATTCAACGGTTTCTAACTGTTAGATTAAAAAAATAAAAATGGAACAATTCCTAAGATGAGCACATGGATGAGAATGGGTGGATTAGATCTCGTGATGCAGAGGCTGGGCTCACTTAAACAAATCACTCACTTTCTCTCCATATTTGTACACAGATAGGGCATAGGGTGGCGCAAGTCCCTTCTTTTTATTAAAGAAATTGGTTGTATTGGCCTCGATGTATGGTCAAATTCTCTAAAGAGATTCGACCTTTTAAATATTCTAAGGGTGGCTTTCACAAGCTTCCAAAAATTACTTGGACCAAAATACTCTTGTCCTTGGTTCAATAGTTCTACAGTTTTTCAGTGAATAAGAAGTGATGTCGTATTTAATGTCAAGTAAGTGATGCGTACAAAACCTTTTTTTTTTTTTTTTTGCATAGGCAAGGACCAAACTCGTGGGGCCCACATTGATGTATGTGTATAATCTATGCCGCCTATCCCTTTTAATGTGTCATTTTAGGACTAGGGCCCAAATATCAGCCTGATCCAGAGCTCGTGTGGGCTACATAATAGAAAATAATAGTGACAATGGCACCCACTGTTGAAACTTTCTAAGCTCACTGTGATGTTTGTTAGAAGTGAACACTGCCCAAGTCAGGACTTTTTGGGCCCACGACGAGCTAACCGACAAGGTGGATCACCCCATTGTGGGCCTTAGGCTATTGTACTAATAGCTATCCTTTCATTTGGTAGTAAAGGAAATGAACATGTAACAACCACGACCCATATAACATGAGAACCATGACCCACATAACATGACAACCACGACCCATATAACATGACAACCACGACCCATGCCAACTACGACCCTTACCACATTACAACCACGACCCTTATAACATGAGAACCATGACCCATATAAAATGATAACTACAACCCATGACAACTACGACTCATGACAACTACGACCCATATAACATGACAATTATTACCCATGACAACTACGACCCTTATTACATTACAACCACGACCCTTATCGCATTACAACCACAACCCAAGTATGGGTCGTGGTTTCCATGATATATGGGTCGTGGTTGTCATGCTATACGGGTCGTAGTCTTCATTTTATAGGCCTTGACAATGACTAACTAGTGGGGCCTACATCGATGTATGTGAATAATCCATGTTGCTCATCCTTTTTGTCGTGTCATTTTAGGGCTAAGACCCAAATATTAGCCTGATCTAGAGCTTGTGTGGGCCACATAATAAAAAAAATAGTGGTGACAGTGACACCCACTGTTGAAACTTACCAGGCTCACTGTGATGTTTGTTAGAAGAGGAGACTGCCCAACTCAGGACTTTTTGGGCCCACGACAAGCTGGCCGACAAGGTGGACGGAACGGATCACCCCATTGTGGGCCTTAGGGTATTGTACCAATAGCTATCCTTTCATTTGGTAGTAAAGGAAGTGAACATGTAACAACCGTGACCTATATAACACGAGAACCACGACCCGTATAACATAATAACTATGACCCATGTCAACTACGACCCATGACAATCATGACCCATATAACATGACAACCACGACCCTTACTATATTATAATCACGACCCTTATAACATGAGAACCACGACCCATATAACATGATAATTATAACCAATGACAACTATGACCCATGATAACCACGACCCATATAACACAACAACTACGACCCTTACCACATTACAACCGTGACCCTTATCGCATTACAACCACGACCCGGGTATGAGTCGTGGTTGCCATGATATATGGGTCGTGGTTGTCATGAGGTAAGGGTCAAGGTTGTCATGCTATACGGGTCGTCGTCTTCATTTTATAGGCCTTGGCAATGACCAACTAGTGGGCCTACATTGATGTATGTGAATAATCCATGTCGCTCATCCTTTTTGTCGTGTCATTTTAGGGCTAGGGCCTAAATATTAGCCTGGTATAGAGTTTAACATCATTTTTAAAAAGAAGATACTTCAGCATTGCATGGTTAATAAAAATGATTATCTTGGATCCGATTAAGTAGGACCTAAACTTGTCCAAGGTGAATACTACGACTAAGAGTTCATTTTTCGAACTTGAGTATTTCACCTGGGCAAGGTTTAAAGTTTTACTAACGTAGTAAATAACATAGGGCTTTTTCTCTTTTCTCTGGCTTAGTACTGCCCCAATCACATAATCAGGTTTAAAGTTCTATTAACGTAGTAAATAACATAGGGCTTCTTCTCTTTTCTCTGGCTTAATACCGCCCTAATCGCATAATCTTGCATCGCACATGGTTTCAAAAGGGACACTCCAATCGGGTGGTTGTATGATGGGGCACTTGCCAACATGCCTTTGACTTTAGTGAAAGCTTTTTGGCATTTTTCGCTCCACTCAAAAGGAGTTTCCTTTTGAAGAAGGTTACACAAAGGACATGAGTTGTGGCTAAAGTGTTTTATGAACCTTTGGTAAAATTCGACATGTCCTAAGAAGAACGGCACGTCGCATATGCTCTTGGGTGGTGGAAAGTCAGGGATTAAGTCAATTTTGGATTTATCTACCTTGATTCCACTGGACTATACTATGTGTCCAATGATTATTGCCTTTTGAACCACAAAGTGACACTTTTTCCAATTAGCACAAGGCCCTTTTCTTCACATCTTTTTAGTAACAATTTTAAGTGTTCCAAGCACTCATCAAATGTATTTCCAAAAATGGAGAAGTTGTCTATGAATGCTTCCAAAAATTTCCCAATCATATTTGAAAAATACTAAGCATGCATCTATAGAATGTTGCAGGCACATTACATAGTCCGAATGGCATCCTTCGGTAAGCAATAGTGTGAAAGGGGCCTGTAAATATAGTATTCTCCTAATCTTTACAGGTTATCTCAATCTTATTATAACTAGAGTACCAGTCTAGGAAGCAATAGTAGGAATGACTGGCCAATCTTTTCAAAATTTGATTAACAACAGGTAAGAGAAAGTGGTCTTTTCTCGTGACGGAATTCAACTTCCTATAGTCAATGCACATTCTCCAACCAGTACTAGTAACTCTAGTTGGCACGAGTTCGTTATTTGCATTGGCTACGATGGTAATTCCAGACTTCTTGGGCACCACCTGAGTTGGACTCACCCATTGGTTATCTGATATAAGGTAAATAATACCCACGTCCAATAGCTTTAACACCTCAACCTTAACCAAGTCTTTCATGTTTAGATTTAGATGGCATTGTGGTTGTCTAGATATTTTTGCATTATATTTAAGGTGAATGCAGTGAATCCAAATCACGAAGTTTATTCTCTTGAGATCTGCAATAGTCCATCAAAGAGCTTTCCTATGCTCTTTTAGAGTAGAAATCAACTTACTCTCTTGCTCCTTATCCAAGTGGAAAGAAATCACCACTGAATATATCTCATCTTGACCCAAATAGGCATATTTTAGTTTAGTAAGCAAAGGTTTTAGATCAGACCTTGGTGCCTTGATGCTAAACGATAGATGCTTTGTGTCAGTTAAGGATAATGGTTCAAATTCGGACCTCCACCAGTTAGTTTCAAGCACTGACATCACATCAAGTAAGGCATCTATTCTTGAGTAATATCATCATTAAGATCAGTGGAGTCGGCCAAACATGCCTCTAAAGTGTCAGAGTACAACGTTAGAAGAGACTTGTCTTCCATGAGTGAATCTATCAAGTTAATTTCATGGACCTCATTACCGTCCTCTTGTTGCTTGCACATATTGAACACATTCAGCTCAAGTATCATATTTTCAAATTACAACTTTATGATCCTGTTCTTACAATTGATTATGACATTTGATGTGGCTAGGAATGGGTAGCCAAGGATGATAAGAATTTGAGTGCTAGCATCGATAACAGCTGCATGTCCAAAATAATGAACTCCACTGGATAGTAGAACTTATCGACTTGGACAAGTATATTCTCTATCATGCCTCATGGTATACAAATCGAGTGATCAGCTAATTGAAGTGTAGTTTTGGTAGGTTTTAATTCACCGAGACCAAGTTATTTGTAAACCGTGTAGGGGATCAGATATGCATTTGCCCTAAATCAAGTAAGGCATGCTCAATCCGGTGGTTCCCAATTACACATGAGATGGTTGGGCTATCAGGATCTTTGTGTTTTTATGGGAAATCCTATTTGATGATGACACACTTTTTTAAATCAAAAATATCTTTTTCTAAACATTGTGCGGTCTCTTGGCCATACATAGGTCCTTTGAGATATCCTGAGGGTAGAGGTTTGAGTGAGATAAACCATTGTAGGAATGGAGCCACCAGCTTATACTCTTTTTCCAGTTCTTTCTCATGTAGGGTATTGCTAGCCTCATCATCGCCATTAGATTTTTTTGGGTTCATATGCTTCTTAGCCCTCGTCGGTATATTTTTATCAATTATTTTTCCACTCCTAAGAGTGGTGATAAACTTGGCTTGCTCCACATGTTGAGTAGTGGAAGAGCTAGGGTCACTTATTTCACATTGACGTTTTGGGTTAGGTAGAGGTTGGGATGGAAGAGTCTCATTCTCCCTAATAGTTAGTTGTGGCTCTAATCTTTGAATGGACAGTGTAAACATCCCTAATGATTTAATATCATGGAATGTTTGTATGCCATTCTGATTGAATTGTTGTTGATTGTTCATGAATTTTTGAACTGGATCCTTTTGGATCTTCTTTTGTGTTAAGAGTAGAATAAGAATCGAAGGAATATGCCCTTGAGGATTTTTATCTACATTAGCCATTGGTCTGTTCCTTCAACTGATAATCGGGTTGTTCCACCAACTAGAATTATAGTGTTTGAAATTGGAGCATTGAAAGGCCATTGATAATTGTTCATGGCATTGGATTGCTCATGTAATTAGCAACTCTTAGAATGCAAGAATTGTAGGATACTCTTGCATTAAGTGTATGTTACTTGCACAAATGCTACAAAAAATTTCAATGGTCTCTTCGTGTTTGACCATTTTAACTTCTTTTTTTTTTTAAAATTCCATAGCCTCAAATTTTCTTATGAGGTTGGTTACCCTAACATTAATATCATTTTCTTCCCTTAAGACATAAATTCTCCCTTTTCCCTTGTGCTGAGTGGATTTGGGATGGGTTGACTTTTTTGAAGTATCCTAGGATTGTGCATTTTCAAATAACATATCAAAGTAGTCCCTTGTGTCATTGGGATCCTTATTCATGAAATTCCCATTGCACATCATCTCTACAAATTGGCGCATAGGTGAAGTCAGTTCGTAATAGAAAAAGCTTATTACTCGCCAAATTTCGTAGTCATGATGTGGACAGACACTTAGAAGTTCCTTAAACATTTTTCATCATTGGAAGAAGGTTTCTTCCCCCTCTTTTTTTGTGAAAAGTTCATGATAACCCTTCTAAGGGTGTTAGTTTTATAAATCAGGAAGAACTTTTTAAGGAACTCTTGGGTCATATCAGCTCATGTCCCAATTGATCTCGACCTTAAGGAATGACACCATGACATGGGCTTCTCCTCCAATGAAAAAGGGAACAATTTTAGTTTTAAGATATTATTAGACACATTATTGAAGTGTAGGGTGGCTACAATCTCATCAAACTCTTTTAGATATAGATATAGACTTTTAGAGTTTAGTCCATAAAATTTTGGGAGTATTTGTATCACTTCCAGTTTAAATTTGACATTTCCTGTATTATGTGGAAAGATCATAGAGGAAGGGGTGCTCATCCTAGCTGGTTCTAAATAATCACATAAAGTTCCAATTGGATGACCACTGTGCACATCATTCTCATATTGTTGTGTTTGATATTTAGCACGCCGATTAGGTTGATTCTTAACCATGTTCTCGGCCAATTTAGAGGATGGACGATCCTTTGACTAGTCCTCCCTCACTCAGAAGACAGAGAGTATTATCACAGGCCCACTTGGGCATGTACGACTCAAACCTAATTCTAAACATACCTCTACTTCTAGAGAATTAAAACTTCTATAACAAAATAAAAAATTAGAAATAATCTAAAGCAAGAGGGTTTGAAGGATAGTACCTAATTGACGATTTTATGTTAGATTTTGTAAAACAAAAGAATAGAACAAAAGTAATATTAGTTCCTAAATTTATGAGAAAAACTTAGCCTAGAAACACAGAGAAAACTAACCCTAATCTTGAAAAAATTTTGACCTTAAAGTATTTAAGAAAAATGGAGCCAAAGTCCCTAACAACTGTGCCAAAAACTTGATCGATCCAAAAGGAATGACAACCCCGAGTGCATGGCTGCGATGTAGTTTTAACTTGGTGAGACTGACATCGAATCCTCGAGGTCTTATATTTGTGCATTTCTCAAAATACTATAAAACTATAATGAAAACTAAAACTAATTATGAGATTTGGATTAGAAGAATTAATGGTGAAGATTTGAATAATGTAAAGAGAAAATAAATAAAATAAAACATTAGAGCGCCAATGATCTACTTCTATCCATTCTCAATGCCTAATTTACTTGATTCAATTAAATTAGCTGGAGTAGAAGTCCTATCCTATTCACCCGGATAATAGAGTGGTTAATTAAACATTTATAAAGCACCAAGTTATTGATTACAGGAAATTCGAAGTATTTATCATGCACTTAGTCTATGATAGATCAATGAATTTTACAGATCAATCCATGTAAAATAGATAAACAAATAATCTTAGCTAGCCTTCCTATGCACCCAAAGTATCCGGAGTCGACAACGGATGATGAAAGTAAACTAAAACTAAAGCTTTGTTTAAACTAAAATCAATGAATTATTTATCATTCGAACCAAATAATTAAAGTAAAAGTAAACTAGAACATTAAAAACAACTACAAGCTTTACCTCTTAGCCATAGTTAAAAGATTTAACCAACCATTGTCATAGTTGGAAAAAAAAAAACATGAAAAAGAACTTCATCAATTTTAACTAGGCATAGTTTCAGTTCATGGGGCATGGATAAAAAATTGGGCCCATTATTTGCCCTTAGTAGAATGGTGGCATAACACCATCTATGATTAAGATAGTAAGCAAACACTACAGAATTTAGCATATGGATGAATGCCAACTATATTAACAATGTATGTTCCTATAACAACTGGGTTACATTAGGTGGACTACGAAGTTGTGATTAAGTGGCTTTGTTCGTGAGTAATTTCTTTCCACCATAGCTTTTCACTCTAAAAAATTCGTTGTAGTAAGCATAAAACTCAAGCGGTCCAACAAGTTAGTGCATAATTTGGGTGAGTTTAGAGAAAACCTAATGAGCCTTGTAACAAAACTCTAACAAGGTCTTTGTTTATGTTAGAAGTGGTAGGTTCATACCTCTACATTTTTCTTTATCAAACCTTGTTACTTTCTAATTAAAACTCAACCAATACTAAAAAACTTGGTAGATCATTAGAGTTAGCGCAAAACTCGGGCAAGCTCAAGGTAACAAAGTTTAAGGAACTTTCACGTTGATCCAAGTTGACATATAGTGGAGCTCTAAGTTGACTTGATGAGTTCTAAACAATGCAGATTTAAGGAAAAATGAATGAAATAAAGTGCATTTGTTATAGGAATACTTGTGGAAATACGTACTTTCTTATAGCCAATTCATTTGCAATATTTTCTAGCAAGTTTTTATTCTTTCCTCTTTCCCTTCACCTTGTAGTTTTGAATTCCGGTTTCATAAATGTATATGATTATGTCTTACAGGAAAATGGCAGATGCTGTTGTCCGTGTTCTCTTGGATAAATTGGTGTCATTACTTGTGAGCGAAGGTCGTCAACAGCTTGAGTTTAATGACCAGTTTGAGGAAACAAAGAAGGAGCTTCAGTACATGCAGAAATATCTCAAGGAAACTGATCGGGTGAGGAGAAAAGATAGGAACGAGATTCTCAAGATGGTAATGAGCGACTTAAGAGAGTTGGTATACGATGTTGAGGATGTAATAGCAGATTGCCAGCTTCTATTCCAGAAAAAATGTCAAGGCTTTGCACTCAATTTTACGAGTTATTTCTCTCCTACCCATTTGAAAACCCGTCATCAGTTGGGAAAGCGGTTGAGAAAAATTAATCAAAATATAAGAGAGGTGAAGGACAGGATGAAGTCCTACTTGGATACAACTCCTCGCCAAACTGGTAAATATGAAGATGGCTGGAATATGCCACTGACCCACCCAATCCTAATTGATGAAGATGAAATGGTAGGATTAGAAGATGACTCGGTGAAGATTAGAAATTGGATCTTAGAAGCTAATGGGCCATTAACAGTTATTGGAATAGTTGGATTGGGGGGAATTGGTAAAACCACGCTTGCTCAGAAGTTATATAATAGGTTGAGTGCGGAAAATTCTTTTAAGCACTCATTTTTTGTTACTGTTTCTCAAAATTTCAAATTCAATGAATTGCTGAAAAAGATGTTGAAAAAACTAAAGGTAGAAGAGAAATCACTGAGGGGAGATGACGTCCGTGAGCTACTAGAAAGGCTTAAGAGCATATTAGATGAGAAGTACTTAGTAGTTTTGGATGACGTGTGGGGAACGGAAAGAGGAAGGTGGTGGTATAGCTTGAAGTCCGCTTTGCCTCGAGTGGAGGGTAGCTGTGTTATTGTTACATCAAGGAATAAGAATGTTGTTCAATCAATGGGGGCTACTGACATGTGCATACATCATTTGCAAGTTCTTTCAGAAGACAATAGTTGGTCCTTATTTAGCAAGGTAGCTTTTGCGAGAAATGGAGGTAAGTGCACAAATCCAGATTTGCAGGTATTGGGAAGGGAGATTGTTAAGGGATGTGGGGGGCTTCCTTTGGCAATCAACATTGTGGGTGGAATGATGTTGGGGAAAGGTGATTCCATCCATGAATGGAAGCAAATATCAAAGCACCTAAAGGAGGAGTTGGAAATCAGTCAGAAAGATGAGACGATCATTTCGACACTAGAGTTAAGCTATGAGGAGCTCCCAACACACTTAAAACCTTGCTTCTTGTGTCTTGCCATGCTTCCCGAAGATTATGAAATAGCAATTGGTTACATAGTTGAATTGTGGATTGGTGAAGGTTTTGTTTGTGGAAGAAATGAGAAAACGGCATTTGAGATTGGAAAAGAATGCCTTGCAGAATTATTTAATCGATTTTTGATACTCGGAGATAAAGATGTCTTTGAAAGTCGCTTCATTCGTTGCAAAATGCATGATATGGTTCGAGATATGGTTATAAAAATTGCAAGAGAAGAGAGCTTTTTTGTGAGCTTGGAGAGTGGAGGTAGGATCCGATTCGGTGTGCAGTCTCGCCGCCTGGGAATTTCAAAGAACACATCAGTGGAGAGCATCCGAAACAGTTCCACCAAGCTGCGGTCATTATTTGGAATGGAAATTGAGAGGAATGATATCATTGCAAGTGTAAAAGTAGTACTCTGCAAAGTAAGGTGGTTGAGGGTGTTAGATCTTTCATTCTCAAACACGAAAATCGATGTTGTGGCCAAGAATTGGTTGAGTGGGATAGGATCATTACAGCACCTCGTTTTTCTTAGAATAGAGCATTCTGGGTTAAGAAGACTGCCCGATTCAATCAGAAATCTTCGAAATCTTCAGATTCTATATTTAACAGACTGCCCGAATTTGGAAATGCTTCCTGTGTCAATCACAACATTGGAGAAACTGACAGCTGTCATAATCAGCAGTTGTCCCTCTTTAGAATGCATGCCGGAAGGGCTTGGAAAGCTTTCAAATCTTGAAAGGTTAGGTTCGTTTAGTCCAATGAATTTGGGTAGTAAAAATGGATCCGATATTTCGGATCTGAAGAAGTTGACAAGCCTCAGAAGACTTTCGATGGAAATAAAGTCGGAGAAACAAATAGAAGGAGAATGGAATGTGTTATCAATGCTCTATCATCTCCAAATTCTATTCCTAGACTTTGAGGGCAGTTCTCTTGAAAGTGAAGGAGTTGCAAAGAAGATTGACTGTCAGTTTTCTGCTCCTTTAAAATCCCTTAGAGAGTTGCGTCTTTGGGACTACCCAGGAGAAAGCACACCTGCGTGGCTCAGTCCTATTTCCCTTCCCAATCTTCAGTTTCTTTACATTGGTTGGGGAAGGATTAAGAAGATGGGTCCCAGATTTTGGGACAGTGAGAATGGGGTATGGAAAGTGGAGGTCTTGGTGCTACGCAACTTGGAAGAGTTGGAGGAAGAGTGGCCGAGGATGCGAAGGGAAATGCCGTCTTTAAGACTCGTGAAGGTTGATAATTGTCCGAAGTTCAAGTCATTCCCATTCAATGACACCTTTGGAGATATTTATGGAAAGTGGAGCATATGGAGGAAAGAAGAAGAAAAAGGTGAGGGTGGTGTAATTAATATGTAACCTTCACTTAATTCCTTTCGTAAATCCTACACCGTTCGTGTCACGCATCAAATGCCACAGCACACTTTTCTCTCTCACACGTGTGACGTGCTCGCATGTATGCTGCGAACTACGGATGCGGATTGACGCCGGCTGTAGCCAGGTGGCTACTGAATAGTGTTCTGTTATGTGGGCCCCAGCATGATATGTGTTTTATCCAAGCCGTTCATCTATTTTTCCATTTCAGTTTAAGGCATGAGCCCAAAAATGAGAAAGATCTAAATCTCAAGTGAACCACACTACCAAAAAACAGGGGTGATTGAACACGCACCATTAAAAACTTTCCAGGTCCAACTGTAATGTTTATTCACTATCCAACCAGTTGATCAAGTCACGCATACCTGACTGAAGGGAAAACACAAATATCAACTTCATCCAAAAATTTTTGCCCTCAAGAAGTTTTTAACCATATGCATTCAATCACCACTGTTTCATCTCATGTGGTCCACGTAATATTTTGATGTGCCTCATTTACAGACCCTTGTCGTAAAATGATCTGAAAAAAATGAATGAACGGTGTGGATAAAACACATACAGCATGGTGGGGCACACAGAGCATGTCCGGTAGGGTGTACACGAACCCAGCTAGCTCGGTTGGCTCGCTCGACTTGACTCTGAGTTCGGGCAGAGTTGAGCTGATTTTTTGAGCTCGAAACTGAGTTTGAGCGACTCGACTCAGATCAAACCTAGCTCGAATCCAACTCTTATCGAACCAGTTTGGTGACTCAGTTACTTTGATACTGATGTTGCTCACCAAGTATTTGTTGAAATGACTCAAGGAAGTGTGGTTGGTGGCAAGGAAGATATGTATATGAAATTAACACTCTTTTTTTTTTTAGATTTTTATATTGCTTAGAAGGTATTTGATAAAATACCTATAAACCTAGTGAGATTTTGAAGGTGTAGTCAAAGTGTTTGTGAAAATGCCTCAATGGTGATCTCGGCTCAAACTCAACCCGAGGGGGCCTGAACTGCTGACCAAACCAAGCCGAGCTGGCCAGTCAGGCTCGAGGACTGAGCTGAGCCGGGTTCAAGCTGAGGTCAGCTATTGGCCGAGCCAAGTTGAGCTAAGGCCAGCTCGACTCCGTTCAACTCAATGTACACCCCTAGCTACTATCTATGACTCCGTCGGTTTCTGAATTACGGACTCAATTCAATCACCCCTCGTGAATCCCCTGCAGCTATTGTTTTTATTTTTTATTCTCAGAGCTTCTAATTTCAGGCGCATGTAGAGCCGTGCACATCCAACACGGTGGTGCACGTGAAAATTTGAAACATGTGTGAGATTTGAGTTTTTCATTGCAAAAAAATTGTTGGATTTTCTGTCTAAAATAAATAGATGGTTATTTTATTTTATTTTATTTTCATTTAACCATTCATTTGTATTGATACGTTGTGGCCCATCTGAGTTCTGAAAATTGGCCTTACTTTCATGTGAGCGATTTAAACATCGTATTGCACCTGATGGAAAGCTCAGATGTTGCATATGTTTCATGTAACCACACGCATGGAATTAGCAAACCTCCATTGTCAGACTAACACTTTTGAAAGACTTTACATGGGACTAATGTTCTGCTGGCCTACATAATTGATACTCTAGCCACGTTTGAAACTTGATACGCGGGCATTTAGAAATGATACACATGGCATTACCTCAAATTATACTGACTAGATTGTGAGAGTAATGTTTCTATTAGTAATAGCCCAAACATTAAATTGGATAGGGACACTTGTTTGTTGCAATAAGTAAGTATATATATATATATATATATATATATATATATATATATATATATATATATATATATATATATATATATATATATATATATATATGTTAAGTGCCTGATTATTCCGTATGACAGTCTGCCAAAGTATCGAAGATTTTCTCAGAGCGTTGTCTTTTGAACTGAAATTTAATTTCAAAGTTTTCATTTTTGGCAATTTAGAATGTGGCCGTAATTCAAATCATGATTTTAAGCCATTTATAATTCTTTTGAAAACCTACTTTTTGAATTATCAAGGATTGGATTCAAATGTCGGGTTGCTACGACACTGACACATTGGAATTCTGAATAATCTAATTACTAGAAACGGATATAATTTTCAAAATCCCCAATTGCTAAATCATCCCTAAATTCTTTTGACGACGCCTCTCTGTGGCCCCTCTCTCTTTGAAGCTGCAAGTGCTTGTGGGGCCCATGGAGCTTGAATTACCCATTTAATGACCTCTCGTGAATCTCTCACAATTTTATGATTGTTATTTTTTTAATTCTCAAATCTTATAATAAGATGATGTTATGTATGTTCTCATGGTCAGGAGGTATGCTATCACATGCACATAATGCTCCCATTGTCTTTGAAGCTGCGCATGCTGCCATAGAAGAAGGTGAAGGTATGTTTTTTTAAAAATAAAAATAAAAATTCCCTTCAATTCTCTTAATGCCCTTTGCAAAACATTTTTGCTCAAATACATTCACCTATTCTTAACTGCTCAGTGAACATCATAGATCCCACACATGTTTTGTATGTCCACATGTGTATGGAGTCACCATTTTTGTGTCCATTTTTTATACACCCATTGATTTAATAAATATCTCCATCCCTTCTGCTTTTAGTCATGCAATAATTCTAATAGAAAGTAGACATGATGGGTGTATTTTTATTGGTCTTAGAATGCTCGGGTATTGTATTAGATTGATGTGAACCATTCATGTTCTTACAACTACCACATGGACATGCTGCTTTCAACCTTTGAGTCTTGAATTTTGAACACAAGTCTTTAAAAAAGAAATTTACTTTTCATATTCCATGTTTCCCTTCATACACTGTCATCCGAAACAAACTTAATTTCTTCAAATGACCCTTTAGCATATCATCATAACTTGATCAGTTCGTATCATCTTTAAGATGAAATTCAGTTGTGGAAAACCCCCTATGGTAACTGTAGTAGGGGGCCACAATACCTTATCAAAATCCTTGCTGCAGTAACAAGTTGGACAATATTTCGTTTCTTTTACGGTGGTTGATATGGTAGAGCCTGGTGGAACTGGAATAAGGATACAGAGACCTCTCCATAGTACAGTGAGAGGAGTGATTTGTCAATTCAATACGCTGGTTTAAATTGCCCTTGTTGTGAATGGAAACTGATCAGAAATACACAAATTGAATTATGCTAACCATCTGATTGGTGTGAAAGGAAATGGTTAATGGCTCACATTTGGTGAGAAGAGAAGAAATTTAGTGTGTGTGTGTGTGATCCGTGATGGGTCCTAATAGATGGACAGTCTCATTAATGCATGGCCATAAGTCATGTATGGTAGAGAGATGGCGCCTAACAAAACAAGACCTTTTGTTGTGGTATGCCTACGAGTACAACCACTTTATGTATAGTGTGTGTGTGTGTGTGTATATTTCAAATACTGATTTTCATATATAATGGAAAAAGAGTTACAGATGGGCCTGATAACAAAATAAGCAGGTCCACCTGCCAGGAAAGGGAATGCACAAGCACTATATATCTACCAGTGTATCAAATAGTGTTCGTAGCGTAGCGGTAGCGTACGCTACGTAGCGTAGCGTATCGATTTCGCTACGTAGCGTTAGAAATAGCGTTTTTCCCCTGTAGCGCACGCTACAGGGGTCGTAGCGTACGCTACGGGTATGTAGCGTGTAGCGTAGGTAGCATACGCTACCTGTTTTGTATTTTTTTTTTTTTGTTTTTTCAGTGCAGGAAACAGTGGTGAACTCACACCACAAACAAACTTAAGTTAGAAAACTAAAAACCTAATTCTAAAGGGCTTCCACCCCCAAACCGCAGCAGCCGACGTAGCTGCTCTCCCCACCCTTGCATTTGGAGACCCAAAATCTTCTCACGGAGCAGATCCGACACTACCGACGCTGATTCTCTCCCCACCCTTCAATGCTGTGGTTGAAAGTCAACTACCAGGCACAAACCGACGCTGCTGACGTTGCTCTTCTCCCCACTTTTCAATCGTGAGTTGGAAAAACTACTTCCAGAGGCAAACCGATCGCTGTGGAGCTTCAATATTTACAGTTTTTAGCGATTCAATCTCATCTCGAGACAAAAATAGGTACGCTCCTTCCTTTTTCTTTTCTTTCTTTTTTTCTTTTTTCTTTTTTCTTCTCTTCTTCCTTCTTCTCCTTCTTCTTCTTCTTCCTCTTCTTCTTCTTCTCGGACTGCTGCGGTTGCGGCCGCAGCTGCGGATTCTTCTCTCTCTCTCTCTCTCTCTCTCTCTCTCTCTCTCTCTCTCTTCTTTTCCTCTTTTCTTTCGATTTCCCCCTCTTCTTTTTCATTTCTTGAATAGAAACAGCCACGCACTTATTATTATTATTATTATTTTATGTTTTGCGGTGCACATTGAATAGTGCACTTGCACTATTTTGCTATACGGTCCGCTGTAATGTTTATTTTCCATCTAACCTGTTAATTGGGTCACACTGACAAGGATGAAGGGAAAACACACATGTCAGCTTGATCCAAAACTTTTGTAGCCCCCAATAAATTTTTAATGGTGGACGTTTAATTATTGTTGTTTCTTTATGGTGCGGTCCACCCGAGCTTTGGATTTGCCTCATTTTTGGGCTCATGCCCTAAAATTATTTGGCAAAATGGATGGACGGTGTGGATATAACACATTTATCACGGTGGGGCCCAAAAAACTTTGACACTTGTGTGATACACTTCACAATCCGAGTCCCGCCTAATTCGGGCCCTTAAAAAATTGTATATGAGACATGTATTAACTTAAAAATAATAAGACCCTATTCATCAACTTTTTACTATTTAATATTTATCATATATATATTTTTTAAAATTAAAAAATAGAAGTATTGTGTAGCTTACGCTACACGCTACGCTATTTCGCTACACGCTACAGAGGGTTGAACGCTACGCTACACGCTACCGCTATTTAAAACACTGATATCTACTTTATGTATAGTACATATGATGGTATGAATATGCGATAGAATGTAAGGCAACTCATCTGGTGGGCTCCACATTTAGGATATAAATAAATAAATAATTTAGAAAAGCATAGTAATGACTCAAATGCCTACTCATTGGCGGATTCTTCTGGTCAATCACTATCTTTGGTGTTCATGTTAGGACATGAGCCAGAAAGTAAGGCAGATTCAAAACTCGAAGGGCTGCAGGAAAGGAAATCATGCAGTTCTATGATTAAAATTTTCATGACACCACATAAATTGTGGATCACGCTAATTTTTTTTGTATTTTCAGTTCAGCTCAATAGAAATGACCTTATAAATGGTTTGGATGGCTAGAAATGACCTTATGAATCATTTGGATGGCATATAAACATCACGGTGGCCCTCAAAGACGTTTTAACGGTAAGCATTTTCCTACCAACTTTTTCTTGTCATGCAGCACACTTTAGTTTTGGAGCTGTTTCATTTTTGGGCTCCTGTCCTAACAGATGGACAGTGGATTTCTCACAAACATCATGGTAGGCCCCACTTAGCTTTTAATAAGAGAAACTTTCTGCCGTGGGTGCGTCCCTAATAAATTCCTCATTGAGTGATTTGATAAAGATACATGTGCTATTAACTCAAAATTAAACTAACTTGTGGAACCAGTGTCTCTAATTATAGCCAAAAACAAAATTGGTCCAGCCAACTTGACTTCTAATTCAGCAACACTTGTTTGTTAAAATAGGATCATTTGAATTTATTTATATTTAATTTTAATTGTGCAGTAAATTTCACCAATTTGATGTTTAGATAATAAGAGATGAGCTTAAAATTATATTTATCATAATCTAACTAGTATACTTAATTTGGGCAGTTTAATTTGAAAAACTTAGATGCCATGTATGCAAGCGGATGGTGAAGATGAAAATAATCACTAGTTATCATTTAACTAAGGCTGGTCGATAGCTTTTCAACCATTTTATATACATGAATCCGATAATCAATTTGTAAAGTTGCAGCTACCGGGAGTTACAGTTCGGGTAAGCTATTTTTGCCTTAGATTGAGCTTTCCTGCATGATTTCTTTTGATCATGGCTGTCCATGAAGTTATGTCCCTTGTTCTACATCAATCATCAATTAGTCTAATTTTTCAAGGAAGCCTTGAAGAGTTCACTAGCCCTGATGAACAGTTTGGATGAGTAATGGAAATGCCAATGAGGTGATTGCAACTATAACCCATCCTCCAGTGGGTTACCCCACCATTATAACAGGACACCTTTAAATACCTGGCCAGTACAACTATTTAATGGCTCCACATGAATTTGAAGGTTTTTGGGCAGTTGTCCATTCTTCTCTATGGTGTGGCTGATTGGATTGGTCTGTCTTTTAAGGCATCCTATTTCACAGTGGGGATGTGACCCTACAGGACAGTTTTCATGCAATACACATGCCATGATAAATCTCATATGTAGATGCACAACCTATTTATTTACCATTAATTGGGTTTGACGCATTCTCTTTAAGTCCATTTGATTCACATCATAATACAATGTGGATAGTGTTGGCTCGGTATGTCTATTTTATAATGAATACAGTTGTGCTGAAAATGGTTTTTTGGTGTTTGGTACAATAGTGAACTGTTCATGTTCTTATAACTACCACATGGACATGCTGCTTTCTTGTAATCATGCATCATTAATGATCCTAACCTTTTGAATCTTTAATTTGAAAAAAAAAATATATATACTTTTCATATTCCATGTTTCTCTTCATACACAGTTATCCAAAACAAACTTTCTTCAAATGGCCCTTTAACATATCATCAGTACTTGATCGTTTCGTATCATCTCTAAGATGGAATTCAGTTGTGGAAAACACCCTATGGTGACTGTAGTAGGGGGCCACAGTACCCTATCAAAACTCTTGCTGCTGTAACAAGTTGGACAATATTTCATTTCTCTTACTGTGGTCGATATGGCAGAGCTGGTGGAACTGGAAAAGGATACAGAGACCTCTCCATAGTACACATGAGAGCAGTGATGTGTCAATTCAATTCTTAAATTGCCCCTGTAGTGGATGGAAAATGATTAGAAATATATAAATTGAATGATCCTAGACATCTGGTTGGGGTGGAAAGAAATGGTTAATTGCTCACATTTGGTGAGACGAGAAGAAATTTAGGCTCCCTTTGTCTAATATATATGTGTGTGATGGGTCCTACTAGATGTTTAGTCTCATTAAAGCATGGCCATAAAACATGTACAGTAGAGAGATGGTGCTGCCACATTCCGCTTCTAATGGCTCAACCTTATCAACTTTCTTGTTTTGTTTACACCCACTTTATGTATGGTACATATGATGGTATGGATATGTGACCATAACAAAAGAAGGTAGGGCAACTCATCAGGTGTGCTCCACATTTAGGAAATAAACAAATAAATGATTTAGAAAAGCATATTAACGACTCCAATGCCCCACTCATTGGCGGATTCTTCTGGTCGATTACTATCTTTGAAAGGAAACCGTGCTGCGTCCATCGTTAAAACATTCATGGCACCACATAAATTGTGGATCAAGCTAGTAGGAATGAACTTATGAATGGTTTAGATGGCATATAGACATCATGGTGGACCTAGGGAGGTTTCAACTGTAAGCATTTCCCTATTCTCTTTTTCCTATCATGCAGCCCACTTGAGTTTTGGAGCTGTCTCATTTTTGGGCTCATGTCCTAACATATGCCACCAATATGGATGGACAGGGTAGATTTCTCACAAACATCAAGGTAGGCTACTTAGCTTCTGACCAGAGGAACTTTTTGCCATGGAGTCAATCCCCTAATATATTCCTCATTGAGTGATTTGATAACAGGTACATGTGCCAAAAACCAGATTGGTCCAGCGAACTTAACCTCTAATTCAGCAACACTTGTTAGTTAAAATAGGATTATTTGAATTTATTTATATCTAATTTTAATTGTACCGTAAATTTCACCAATCCGATGGTCAGATAATAAGATAAGCTTAAAATTATATTTATCATAATCTAACTAGGACACTTAATTTGGGCAGTTTAATTGGAAAAACTTAAATGCTATATATACAAGTGGATGGTGAAGATGAAAATAATCACTAGCTTTCCCTCTTGCATGGCCACTTGAGTTTTGGATCCATCTAATTTTTGGTCTCGTCCTAAAATGATATGGAAAAACAGAGAGACTGATTTTCTCACAAAATCACAGTGGGCCACAACTAGCAACTCAATGTAGGAAGTGCTTTCACAGGAAATTCGCGTCCAGCAACACTTGTCTAGCATGGATTGTGAAAAGACAAACTATCAATGTCCTAGAAGGGAATGAATAGGAAAATATCAAATAATCAAATGGACACATACATCATCATCGGGCCCATAGAGCACCGTTCATTTTTTTCTCGTACATGGGTGACCGACATGAGCAGGGGACGACCCTAACATTTTGGGTTGTTGACCTCTAATGGGATGCCTCACCTAACAAATAGCGTAAATCTTTCTCGCATGTGTGCCATGTTGCAAGTGTGCCATGAATTACCATTCAATGACCTCTCATGAATCCTTTACAATTTTTTAATTTTTATCATTATCAAATCTTGTAATAAGATGACATATGCTGCGTCTTGTGGTTAGGAGGTTTACTAATTTCACACGCACATAGTGGTCCCATCCTCTCTGAAGTTCCATCTGCCACCGAAGAAGAAAAAGGTATTTTATTTTTTTCTTTTGTAATTGTTGCTCACATGCTCTTTCCTGCCATTTATATCTCCAAAACATTCACCTCATCTTAACTGCTCCATGAATATCACAGATTCTGCACATGTTTTGTATGTCCACACGTGTATGAAATCACCATTTTTTATATACCCACTGATTTGGTAAGTGCCCCCAATTCATTCTGCTTTTAGTCGTATAATAAAACTAATAGAAATAGTCATGATGGGTGTATTTTTATAGGTGGTGGCAATGGTCAGGATACTTTTTTAGATTGATTTGAACCATTTGTATTCTTACTACTATTATATACACCTATGCTACTTTTTTGTACTCATCCATCATCATCTAACCTTTGAATCTTGAATTGAATATGACCTTATTAAAAATTTAACTTTTCAATATTTCATTTTCCTCTTCATTCAAAATCATCCCAAGCAGATTTTCTTCAAATGGCCCTTGTAGCACATGATCTAGAAATTTCATATGAACGTCTAAGATGTAATCTAGAGGTGAAAAACTCTTATATGGTAAATGTGGTAGGGTTCCATGGTACCCTATCAAAATCCCAGGCCAGATGATATTTCACACACACACACACACACACACAAATATATATAGTTGATGAATCCGGATCCTCTGCTTATCACCGACAAGCATTACCTGTTTTTCCAGATCATCGCTGGCGTTATCAGCACTGCTGTATTAAATGCAGTTTGTTATGATGTGGCCCAATTACATTTTAACGAAAAGGAAACTACTGTTTGTGGCAAGCAAAAGATCCAGACTCAATGGTTAGAAATACCCAAATAATAGATTCCAAACCAATGGTCAGAGAAAAAGGGTCCGTGGCCCACATTTTGGAGGAGAGGAGAGGAGAAGAGAAGAAATTTAGGCTCAGTTTGTCTAACAATTTTTTTGGATGAGTCATACTAGATGAATAGTCTCAAGTGTGTTCATTTAATAAAATTGGATTTGATGAGGCCGGGGAAATACCAAGTTTTAAAATTTGTTTGCAGTCAGCTGACTTTGTCAGTTCTCATTTCCTAAGGCTAGTTGATAGCTTTTCAACCTTTTTATATACATGAATCCGATAATCAATTTGTAAAGTTGCAGCTACCGGAAGTTAACAATTCAGGTTTAGGCTATTGTTGCCTTAGATCAAGCTTTCCGGCATGATTTCTTTTGATCATGGCCATCCATGAAATTATGTCACTTGTTCTACATCAATCATCAATTAGTCTAATTTTTCAAGAAAGCCTTGAAGAATTCACTAGCCCTGATGTACAGTTTGGATGGGTGATGGAAATGCCAATGAGGGGATTGCAACTATAACCCATCCTCCAGTGGGTTACCCCACCATTATAACAGGACACCTTTAAATATCTGGCCAGTCCAACTATCGAGTGGCCCCACATGAATTTGAAGGTTTTTGGGCAGTTGTCCATTGTTCTATATGGTGTGGCCCACCTAGTGATTGTTTTGGTCTGTCTTTTAAGGCACCTTATTTCACAGCAGGGGTGTGACCCTACAAGACAGTTTTCATGCCATACACATGCCATGATACACATCGTATGTAGATGCACAACCTATTTATTTACCATTAATCGGGTTTATAATGATTACAGTTGTGCTGAAAATGGATATTTGGTGTTTGGTACAATAGTTATAAATTGGTGTTTTGTTTCACTTTGAGTTTAATCCAAGTGCTTTCATTGTGAAGGACCAGAGATACAAGAGATTTCATCTGAGTAGCTCCAGCAAAGGCAATTTACATCATCTAGAGGCAACCCATCATCCAAAAATGTATCCAGTTCATCATCTGGTTTCTTTCTTTTAACTTGCTATCTCCATTAATAAATTTGCAAACTCTTGTTCTTCCTGTCAGATGGGCAAAAGACTTAAAACTTTCTCTTTATAATATGTATATTTGTAGCCAATTGACCTTTGTAATTAATAGTTTCTGATGTGGGGACAGACATACTCTCTTGTCATCTATTCAAGGTTTCACTATAAGATACATTTCATTCATAATGTTAGTAGATTATATAGTATTTTTTAAAGATACTTTGAGAATATCTTTGAGTGCATAATAAAAAATATTCAAACTCATGATAGTGGTGAATACAGGAAATTCAAAACCTTTCTTGAAACACATGGCAATACTCACCGTTTCTTTTTGCTCATACTCGTGAGCAAAAGGTCTAGTTGATTCTCTACGGTGGCAAATGCCCCCATCCCACCTCTTACACCATTCAATGCTATCGTTGTATATAGTAAATCTTCATGGAAAATACTTTTTGAGTATCAATTTCTTTAAGATTGGGGCTATGAATCTCTCTTGAATGTTTCTTTCTATTTATACCAATAGGTTGTGGGCGCACCTCCTGACATGTCATTTGCAATGGAACTAAGTTTCCTTTCCCATCAGACATGAAAATACACTTAGGCGAGAATACATGTTAGGAACCAACCTTGAGATTGATTTCCATATGATCAATCAACACCTGCACCATTGGTGTGGCCCACCTGATAAGCGGATTGGCTGACTTTTTGTGTTGGGTACACGGGTACACATCAGGTAGGGTTGTGCCAGTCGGGCTGGTTGGATCTCATGCACACCATATAGGCCACAATAGCTGGGCAACGTCCCTGTTGTCATGGCACTGGAACCGTGTGGAAGCTTCTTAAATTAATAAACCTAATTAGCCATGTGTAGCCCCACCATCATGGTTATTGAAACTAGACCAACTCTTTCGCTCATTAACATATCCTCAGACATAAATGGTGATTTTTTGACCTGACTACTTACACCATGTAGGGCCCACAAAATCACATGCTTTCACACTTGTGGGACCTATACTTGGCAGATTGGGTTAATTTCATGATCAGGCCTGAGCCCGAACTATGTTCTCATTAACCAAGCTCACTCCTTACTCTTGTCAGGCCTAATCTGAAAGCCAGATCATCTGGCCCAGTCCCTCGGCATTCCTAAATGTGTGGTGGTTGCAATAGATACATAGATAAAATGGAGCATATCTCAAAAACCACACATTTTATAAATCTAAAATGAATGGATTAAAAGGAAATCAAAGTCTCTCTCCGCATGAATTTATTTAAAAAACTATTTCACTCATCCGAGTGGCTTAGTTCGAGTAATCAAGACCAATCTCTCATGTTCTCAAGTTACCAAGTGACTCAGATTAGACCAAGTTTTGAGTGATCCCCTGACAAGTGGCAGATCTGGTCCCACTCAGCTGGAGGTGCATTTGGAGTCCATTGGGTTGGACGCAGGTCAAGGGCCAGGCAAAAGCATGTGGGGATCTTCTCACCCTACATGCAACACAGGGAATTATACAACTGGGTCCTTCCAACTACTGGACCCTAATGTGGCTGGCTCATGCTACAAAAATTAAACCTATTGATAGTTATATTCATTACTTCTTTACAATTTACTCCAAAGATGATTTAACAATTAAATATTTTAGTTTTCTACCATTGCTTTGATGTCCGCCAAACGAATGGACAGAAATTTAGTAGGTATGGCTTTTAATAATGAACCCAATTGGCACATCACCCTACAATGCACACCTTGCTCTACCATATTCCACTTATTCCGTCTCTACAATGAAAAGAAAATTCTGGTTTTTGGTGGACTAGAACCATCTATGTGTAATGAACAGTTGAAATGTGAAATAGACATTGACCTGAATTGACCAAACAAGCGTCCAATGACCAGAAGTTGAAAATGTTCAACCAATCTGGCTTTCGGTTTATTTTATAATTTGGGTCCACAATTTAGATGGTTTAACTAGAGTTAACACATGCCATATGTTCAACTTTCTACTGCCTGTATATTGACCAACACATGCCAACTTACGAAATAACTCCCTTAGAGAGAGAGCACATGTCTTGCAACTTGTTCTTGACCAATCGGGCCCTAAGTTCATTTGGATTGGATATAGGTTGAGCTTGAAGTCTAGCAAATCGAGTTTAGTAAGCTCTGCTTTCACATTAGGTCTAGTTTCTAGTACATATATAATGAATTCGTGTTAATAGAAGTTATGTATTAGAGATCTAGATCTCTATGACACATCTGTTGTTAACTAAAATGAGATTTAACTCATTTTTAGGTGTCTGCCAAACAGGTCCTAACTTTTAAGCCCAATAGCTAATTGGGTTGGACATGAACTCAAGTTTACATCGGGAGCCCAATAATTAATTGGGTTGTATAGGAGTCTGAGGATGTCTAAAGGCCTGACAAGCACTGTGAATTAGGTGTGTGGTTTTGGGTGGACTTGTTATCATGGATTAAAGTATTAATATTGATCAAGCAAGCTTGATCAACCCCTCATTTACTGAAATTTTGCACAATTTTCCCTAATTCATCCTCACTCGCTCTAATTTATCCAAAATTTCCTTAAGTTGCTGCAACTTACCCTAATGTACCCTTTTTACCCTAGATTGCCTTAATTTGCCAAACTTGCTTTCATTCATTAGATTCCACAGATGAGTGCCTTGTTATGGACGATCTTATGTGAGTAAATGACATTTTAGCCTCAAAATAATATTTCTTCATATGAAATGGATGCTCTAGTCCACCAATGCCAAATATAAGCACCCCAAATGTAGACATTGGATCCTAAGTCACAACAGAGAAATGGAACTCAATTTTGTAGTTTGTCTCTTTCATCTGCATCGCTGCAACTTCAATCTTAACTCCATTTTTTCCATTCCACATAATTGTCTCTAGGTATTGTTCACATGTTTGAATGTATGGTAATTCCAATACATTTGAGCGTTTATGCCCAAGTGTTGTGTGTTCAATCTAAACTGTGAATCAGTTAATCAGCCCTACCAAAACTCAGGCAAAAAATAGCTTAGGTGGTCAATACCATAGGGAACAATTTTTTTCTCAACTTTTTCAATAATATTTAATATTCAAATATGTTAATATTGTTGAATCTTGGTGAATCTAATCAAATTTCATCGAGTTTTTTAAAGAATTGTCAAGTCGATTTTTTTTCTTGACTGAGTCTTTTTTTTTTTTTTCTTTCTTTCTTTCTTTTATTTTAACTAATTTTGAGTTCCCTTCGAGTCTTGACAGAGTCATTTTTGTCTCTTTCATTGTAAACACAGCATGGAAGTTGGGTTTAGTTTTCCATACCTACCAGAGTGCCATTTTGGAAGTTCTTAGCAAAGACACCATCATCAAACCTTTGGTCCCTGTCACATATCCAGGAAATAGCCTTTTTGTTCGGAGCAATGCCTGGCTGCCACAAGTCAAACTGTATGTGTCGTGGAACAAACTCCAAGCTATGAAACCACGAGGAACAATCAGAGATCCACCTGCTGTGGTGTCTTTGGGTTCACAGGTGCTGGTAGAATTCTGTTTCCTGGGCTTCTGCAGCTGCTCATCACTTCTGCTCTTGACATAACTGAATTACAAAGTCATAATCAAGTTGGGGTGCACGAATAGACCTCGGCTTCCAAATATGATATACCATTTTTTCAGGAAATCACCAAGGTCTTACAAAACTATAACAGCCAGCTTTCTGGCCATCCAATATAGGCCCTTAACAGCCAAAACTTTTTTCTTTCGTAAATTGTTTTTTAAAAAAAAACCTTGAAAATTATTGGTAAACTTCTAAAAAGATGTGATGCTTCCAAATATGTATTCTCGTCCTTCTTCTTCTTCTTCTTCTTCTTCTTTTTTAAATTTTAGTTTTTAGTTTTGGACATGTGTTTGATGTTGCAATGGACCATTCTTTGGTAGAATGTTGTCTGTTGAGCAGTGTTCACTTGTCCTGCTGAAAGTTGACCAAATAGGCCCCAATCAAACACAAGTCTAGCATGATTTGGTGGATTATTTAGGGCCCATTACATTTAAGTACAACAAAATGAAGATGGAACGATGAAGGGAAAAAAAGAAAAAGAAAAAAAAGAAGACAGTTTACCCTTGACTTCCAATATTTCTCAAATCATCCCACTCCCTGCATCTATTTCAAACTTGGTTTTTAAGCTCCCTTCATGGTTGAAAAGAATAAAGAAGCAGAAAATGAGAGAATAGTTGGAAATAAAAAATTTTGAATGGGCCTAAATGGTCGTATTAGCCTGTAACAACAGCGTATCAGTCCTGTAACAGTGCCGATATGGCCCCCTTTTTTTTCATAATAAACTGATTCAACTCTGATTCAACTCCTATCACATAAAGGGGGTGAATGTTTCCTTCACATAAAGGTTTTTATAGCTGTAATGTTACCACTTTTTGCTACCATGGAAATAAGAAGGGAATAGTATTATGCAAAGTCAAATTAACACCAACAAATCGAACCCCTTGAAAAATTACCCGATTTCGTATGATCAAAGTTGTAAATAGCATGTAAAAAGGACACTCTGTTTTCTAAAGAATTGAAATGCCAAGTCCCATGAATGTGTCAGATCCAACTCTTTTTTTTTTTTTTCCACACATGCACACACATCCCCACACACTCACGCTGTAGTGGGATTTCACCACCTATGGATACTCGAACCCTTGACCGGGTGTTAAAACTCCTGAGAGTCTGCCACCAGAGCAAGAGTAAGGATCCACCTATGAGACTGATAATGTATGTATTATTCTTGTACTTGAGCTGTATTCCTTTACTACCTGTATAGATCTAATGTATTTCAATTTTCAGGTCATTCAGATGCATTTTTTTCTTTATCTTATCCACTATAAAGTACACATTACATAAAAATACATTTTTTTTTCGATGTCATTATATACCTGTACAGGTATGTGACGATGTTGGTTTTCCGGTGTCCCCGGCATCTTGACATTTGTATCTGTTTTAGACAGCCAGACATATGTCCTATTCCGAGTTCAGAGTTTGGTTCCAAAGTGCCTAGAACGAGTGTATAAATCAGACATCAAAATCAAACAGTTACTAGAAGTGAAAATGGAGGATGCATAGCTGCAATGATTTCGGTAGAAGTATCAAACTGATAATACACATAAATAGGCTGCTTCATGCCTTTTGGTACCTGCATCAAATGGCAGCATTGGGCTTTGTTTCACATATTTGTGTAAGTGCAACTATACAAGTTGTAGACGAGATTCATGAGACATTTCTTGCATCACTTCCTGCATTCTATGGTAACTGCAGTTTTACTTCAGAGGGTTTTCTTATTTGAAATCTGATCCCATTCTAAGCACTAAACCATATATACTACAATTTGTGATTAAGATTTGGAGGGTAATGCGTTAAATTCTGGTGGGCCCTGGTTAAACACATCATGAGAATGCAAAAGATAGTATTCTCATTTAAAGTTGCAATCTCACCTGATCTTATTGTTACTATCCTTTTGCAGGTTGTCTGTTTTCGGATCCTTTATAAATGCGAGCATATTGCCTCTTGAGCTCTCCGGTATGCAGTCTCTCATACAGGTAAATGATTTCAACATCCTGAAAGTGAAAACTGAATATTCAGCAGAATACAGATCATAGAAGACAGACAAGAACCAAAATCATTAAATTTCATATGAGAAGTGCTACAGCATGATTCGAGCACACGTACCAGAGTGGCACAAGTGTGAGAGACACGGGCATGATCTGGTGGTTCACATGTGTAGATGGTTTTGAGTTTTATCAGTGGTCTCTATTCACATACATGGCCGACCTGATGAGAGCCTATGTTGATTTTTAGCCCAGGACATGTTCAAGGTAGGATCCACCTGATGATTAACCAGCATCTAGAACAAATGCCTGCTGCATGCATTCCATGAATTGCCTGAGCATTTCCCATTTCAGACAGTGACATGACGGGTTAATCACAAACATACATCCTGGGAAGAAAGCAGGGAAGCGACATCAAAGGGAACAGATGATGCTGATGTGCACGAACGCAGAGATCACCTGGAAGAATCATGGACGTTGTGGTGTGATTATCCGATTTCAGAGTTCTCGAAGCAGGGCTACCAATTGAACGAATTCCCAATAAAATGTCGCCGATGTGCTCAAGAAATTCATGAGATTAAGGGGTTACAAAATGCATATCCGACATTAGCGAAGAGATTAAGAATCCCGTTGGAGCTTACCCATTGTATAGTATTGGCTGGCAAGCTGGCAGCTCTTGCTGATTAAACCTCGAGTCTGAAAATTGAATCAAAATTTAAATAAAAATCAGTTTAGTTTGTTTCAAAGCATGACTGGCTTCAGCAATCAATGCACCAATTACCTGAGACGTAAATTGATGGAAGCCCTTTTGTAATTAAAAACCATACTCCACAAGAATGGTTTAGAGGGGTTTTCTTGATGACACTCGGCATTGAATTAACAGCATTTTCTCTGGTCAGCTTTAGTTAAAGTTAGGTCCCACACTTTCAGTGAGCCAAGTGGTATATTTGATGGGCCTCACTTTGAATCAGTGATGCTGTAATTAGTTTTCGACATTGGTATCAAATCGGCTAATACGGCTATGTGGTATGGGACCTAATCGGCCCAGCTTATTAAAAAAATGTTTTATATCGGCCTGTAGCAACCAATAGAGGTGTATTGGCAACGATACAGGTCCAATACAGGCGTCACACCAATAAAGGTTTAATTTTATTTTTTTAAACCAAATCTCATTCATTTTTCTGGCACACATATAAAGGCTTAATTTTAATTTTTTAAAAATCAAAATTTCATTCATTTTTCCGATTCTTTTTTCATTTAAACCATGAAGGGAGCTTAGAAAGCCATTTTAGTTTAGAATCTAGACTTATTTTAGGATCAAAACAAATGATTTCAGTGGGATTCAACAACTCAAGCGGAATGGACCACTATGGGAAAAATCGAAAGATGGGTAAACTTTTTGATGTTTTCATCCTTTTTTTTCTTGTATTTCAATATAATGGGCACTAATTCACCACATCGTACTTGATTTGTGTTCAATTAGGGCCCAATTGGTTGACTTACAACCATGGAATGCCAAATCGGTTATGTATCGGCCGATACGGCCGATACGTAACAGTAACGGTGGTGACCGTTACACGTTTCGGGGCCGTATCGGCCGATACGTTTTTTTGTACCCGTATCGGCCGATACGGGACCGTTATGGGCGTAACGGTCAAAAAACGGTCTTTTTTTTTTTCTTCATTTTAAGCTCATTTTTTTATGTTTTTTTGAAATTTGTTACTTCCAAACTATTTCTCACTCCTTCTACTACTAATTTCGACCAACCTTGGCTGAGTATTTGAGATAAAAACACATTAATAAACGGATTTGGTTGAAACAAAGCTCAGTGGGCGATTTTTCTGAAATTCGTCAAAAATAGGTATTTATACTTTTTTAATATATTTTGTTGTTTTAATCATGTCATATGATGTGTTAATCATAGTAGAATATGTTAATGTGCATTTTACAGATTTGGGATGCCATTTTATATTTTTTTCTACTTAAGCATGAATTTTTGCGCTTTTTTTTAAAATTCGAAAAATCAATTTTTAATGGTTGTTTTGCTGTTTTAATCATGCCATATGATGTGTTAATCATAGTAGCACATCTTAATGTGCATTTTACAGATTCAGGGTGCCATTTTATATTTTTTTTATATTTTTTTCTATTTACGCATGAATTTTTGTCCTTTTTTTTAAAATTCGAAAAATCAATTTTTAATGGTTGTTTTGCTGTTTTAATCATGTCATATGATGTGTTAATCATAGTAGCACATCTTAATGTGCATTTTACAGATTCGGGGTACCATTTTATATTTTTTTTATATTTTTTTCTATTTACGCATGAATTTTTGCCTTTTTTTTTTTAATTCAAAAAATCAATTTTTAATGGTTGTTTTGCTGTTTTAATCATGCCATATGATGTGTTAATCATAGTAGCACATCTTAATGTGCATTTTACAGATTTGGGGTGCCATTTTATATATATTTTTATATTTTTTTCTATTTACGCATGAATTTTTGCCCTTTTTTTTAAAATTCGAAAAATCAATTTTTAATGGTTGTTTTGTTGTTTTAATCATGTCATATGATGTGTTAATCATAGTAGCACATCTTAATGTGCATTTTACAGATTAGGGGTGCCATTTTATATTTTTTTTAATATTTTTTTCTATTTACGCATGAATTTTTGCCCTTTTTTTTAAAATTCGAAAAATTAATTTTTAATGGTTGTTTTGCTGTTTTAACTATGTCATATGATGTGTTACTCATAGTAGCACATGTTAATGTGCATTTTACAGATTTGGGGTGCCATTATTTATTTATTTATTTATTTTTTCTATTTACGCATGAATATTTGTCCTTTTTTTTACAATTCGAAAAATTAATTTTTAATGGTTGTTTTGCTGTTTTAATCATGCCATATGATGTGTTAATCATAGTAGCACATTTTTATATGCATTTTACAGATTTGGAGTGCCATTTTATATTTTTTTCTATTTACGCATTAATTTTGGCCATTTTTTTCAAAATTTAAAAAATTATTTTTTAATATATAGTTTGTTGATTTAATCATAGAATTTGATGTGTTAATTATAATATAACATGTTAATGTGCATTTTGCAGATTTGTGGGGTTATTTTATATTTTTTTTCTATTTTCAAATTAGTAACGTTATATTTTTATTTGCTTATATTGGACAGCTTTTGCCTTGGAGCTTCTTAGGGTTTTGTTAGAACATAAAATCATCTTTATTAGCATAGGTCATACAAACATATACTCATCGTACTCATATCTAATTATCTAGTATCTACCTAAACCTAAAGAAATATCTAGGTCTAGCCAACAACAAGTAAGTGAGGATATTAGATGGCAACATTGTGAGAGAGTTAGTGGTACTAGGCACCAAATGAAGTGCAAGTATTGTGATAAGCTAGTGTCTGGTGGAATTACCTGTCTCAAATAATATTTGGCACATCGAAAGGATTAAGTTGCGTCATATAGTAGAGTACCGAGAGAGATAATGCTTTTAATGCAAGCTAGTCTAGATGAGTCGAAGGGTAAACGTGCTACTGTACAAAAGAAGAAAGATGATATTTTGCATTCAGCTCGACAAGAGGTGTTTGGTCCTTAATATATGTGCGTTCGTAATGAAGATATTATTGATTCTGACGACGATTCAGATCGAGAATTAACTATAGCTAGGCGAGAGAGCTTGCGTCTAGCTCGTGAAGAGGAAGAACGTCGCAGCATGTTTGGTACGCATGGGTCAGTGCATGATATAAGGGAGGACAATGGGAGTGGGAGTGGGAGTGGAAGTGCAACTGGAAGTGCAACTGCTTCTGTAGGTGGGGGTGGAGGAATAGGTTTGGTGAGTTACGACGTATGTTTGGGAGCTGATGACAGACATCTTCACGTGATGCCTCTATACGTTTGGATGAAGAAGTAAATGAGCCTAAGAGACCCTCTATTGATCCAATCCTGTTTAGGAAAGAATCAACTAAACAAAAGAAGATGAAACAAATGTGGAATAGAACTTCCGTTGAGAAATTAGGTAGAGCAGTAGCAAAGTTATTTATACATACCAACATACCTCATAACGCGGCCAATTCTCCATATTGGCAGGTAGTAATTGATGCAGCAGCAAAAGCAAGTGAAGGAATAAAAGCTTCTACGGGTAAAGAGATTAGGGAGAAATAGACAGATGCAGAGTATGCGGATGTGAAAGCATACATGGCTACCTTTAAACCTGTATGGCAAGCCAGAGGATGCACGATCATGTGTGATGGTTGAACTGGCCCAACCAGACGCAGCATGATCAACTTCATGGTGTATTGCTACTTAGGAACTATATACCATAAGTCAATTGATGTCTCAGAGGCAACAAAAAATTCTACTTATATTAATGGACTGATGGATAAAGTTATGGATGATATTGGAGAGGAGAATATAGTACAGATTGTGACAGATAATGAAGCAACATATAAGCTTGTATGACATATGTTGATGGAAAAGAGAAAACATCTTTTTTGGTTACCATGTGCTGCCCATTGTATTGATCTTATATTGGAAGATATTGGGAAGAAGAAGAATGTTAAGGAAATGGTTGAAAGGGTAAAAGAAGTGATGACGTTTATTTACAACCATAATCAAGTAATCGCAATAATGAGAAAGTTCACGAAAAGATGAGAGTTGTTGAGGCCTGCGGCAACTAGATTCATAACAAACTTTATAGCATTAGAGAGTTTATTTCAGCATATGAAAGAGTTGAGTAAGATGTTCGCTTTCCGAGAATGGCTCAACACAAAACATGGGAAGAAGACATCAGAGACACCGGTTGAAGTTGTGAACACCATACGAGACAACAAATATTGGAAGAACGTCAAGTCGATCCTAAAGGTGATGGAGCCACTAATGAGGGTACTTCGTCTTGTTGAAACCGACGAAGCACGTACCATGTGCTTCCTATACGATGTCATGGATAAGGCAAAGTTGGCAATTCAACGTGATTGTAGAAGCTGGGAGTCTTATTGGAAGATGATCGATAGAAGATGGACAAGACAACTCTATCATGATCTTCATACAGCAGGTTACTATCTAAATCCTAGGTATAGATACGCCCAATCATTTGTTGTGGATGATGAAGTTCGTGTTAGGCTAAAAAATGAGATAAAAAGATTAAAGCCTGACTTAGATATGCAGATAAATGCGTTGAATGAATTAGATACATTTGGAAATCGCCTTGGTAGCTTTGGAGAAACTCTTGCACAGCATGCAGTATCTAGGTTGCAACCGGCCGAATGGTAGATTAATTTCGGAGAGAGTACGAAGGCTCTCCAAAAAATTGCAGTAAAAGTTTAAAGCCAGACAACATCTTCATCTAGCTGCGAAAGGAATTGAAGTTGTTTTGCACTTATTCATTCAAAGAATAGGAATAAATTGCAAACTAGAACATTAGATAGACTCGTCTTCATGCACTACAATATAAAACTAAAAATGCGACGACATCATATGAGCATTACAGCTGTCGATGACGGGGACTACTGTCCAATAAACTTGGACAATATTTATGATGAGGATGACCCGCTTCTCCTTGGTTGGAAACAAGGAAAAAGCAAATTGAAGAGGATAGTGAAGAATTGAAAATTGATGACCCAGAAATATGTAGAGCGCAACAAGAGAGTCGTGCAGATGTGTTGGACCCAGTAAGAGGGGCAGCGTTTATGCCAAGTACGGGTACGGCTCAAGATCAACAAAAGAGTACGAGTAGTGGTAGCTTAACCGTGTCGGATGATGGTGACGATGACCCCCCTGCCCCTGGTGCTGACACTTCTGGTGTTACTCAACGCCCTATTCAGCCGTCTACAGATCGCGATACCGATGAACATCGACGAGGTGGTACACGAGGTCGGACGTACGAGTGTACCGAGTCACGATACAGCCAGCAGGAGGAGGGTACATCTAGTAGTGCACCGGGTCTGGGAGGTCCGGAACATCAGCAGGCTCATGGTCTTGGTTATTATGATGGATATTCTTATGATCAATTAGATTATGATTATGATGGTTATACCGAGTCTGTTTCATCACATTCATGTTGGAGTAGCCCTCTCGATCAATATCCATATGATTATAGATATCCAGATCCAAATCTAAGTTACTCATCACAACAGACACACTCTCAATCTCAAAATTCTCAACAGCCTGAGTATGGGCACCAGTATGGCTATTCGATGGGCACTGGTGGATATCCTTACTCAGGGTCAGAGTCGTTACCTAGTCAGGATCAGGCATCCTCTGGTTTCGTTGATCTAGTATTTCCTTCTGGCACTGGATATTATTGATATGCAGTACCTACACCTATTGAACAGCCTCAGCCTGATGGTGACGATGACGATGATGTGGAGGTCGAGCAACTACAAAAAAGCATATTTTCATTTTGGTGGTGACTTGTGATTGTGAATAAATATTTGTAGTAAGGTAAGTATTTGCATTTTGCAGCAGACAGCTCACAATAGTATTATTGCAAGAAGCCATGCAATCATGCACACACTTGACATTGCCGAACTTGTATTTAAAATAGCTCCCCTGACAACCAATCAAGTAATCCTTAATCAAGTTGTAGGGGAGTATATCAAACATTACTATTTTTTTAAAAAAATATTCTTGACTTGATGATGACAGGTCATAGACATGAATCACAGTCACATGCACAGGTATGTTCAAGAAATTCCTCAAAAATAATTGCAAACACCTAATGTAAGATATTTTCATATTATATTCATTATAATATATCTATCATTGATAGTAGATAGTTAGAAAATTAAATACATAAATTTTGTAGTCGAATTCAGGTTATCTGGTTCATAAATTCATCAGACAATCCGATACAACTTCTCACCAAAGAGTGGACCGTTACACCACCATAAACATGTTCCAATTTATAAATGAATGTATATTTGGAATGCTTAGAATATTCTGGATTTAATCCATAGTTTTTTCATATTTTTTGGCAAAAAATTTTTTTGCCCCATTACAAGCCGTTACGCTCCTATATCCGTATCGGTTTTGGAGGTCACCGTTACGTCAACCGATACCGATACGGGACACCTTGCTTCCAACATGTTAAACTGACAAACAACATTCTGATTAAAGAATAGTTGAATGCACCATTATACATGCATGTCCAAAAAAATAATATATATATATATATATATATATATATATATATATATATATAGAGAGAGAGAGAGAGAGAGAGAGAGAGAGAGAGAGAGAGAGAGCAGAAAAAAGTGATAGATTCTTGAATATCTCATTTTCCCCTTTTATCCTGGTATTTTCCCCCCGATTCTTTGGCTTTAAAAAATGACTAATATGAACTGATACACGCTGATATTGATATACAATGCCTGTATCATATCTTTCTTTTTTTTTAAAGCCGGGTCCAATATACCCTCAGATACAAAACCCCAGCGCCGACAGTCCAATACATCAAATTGTTGGCATGCAAATGGATGGTTAAAAGAGAGTACAACGAACCATCAATGTAGTAGGAAAACGGCAAATGTTCATTGCTCGACTTTTGGGATTGATCGATCCGCAAATCTTTTTTATATCACCCATCAATGGTGGGGCCCAGAAGACGAACAATTCAGATCAATGTTAAGTAGGCCACCTCCACAAAA
Organism: Magnolia kwangsiensis; assembly: GCA_037074715.1. Taxonomy (NCBI): domain Eukaryota; kingdom Viridiplantae; phylum Streptophyta; class Magnoliopsida; order Magnoliales; family Magnoliaceae; genus Magnolia; species Magnolia kwangsiensis. The sequence continues at coordinate 195,025,898 of CM073571.1, read as the reverse complement.
TGCCAACAAGCATTGTACAGCAGCCCTAATTTTTCATTCCAATCAGATATATGTTACAATCAAAGCTAATGTATATGCATTCAAATAATAATATTATTATTATTTATAATAAACTAATGCAAGTGCAGATATAAATACAAAAATCATATAAAATGAAATCACATTGCTGAAAGCAGGATCTATCAATGCCATGAAGCTAACAAAATCAAAATGAAAAAGAAAAAAAAAAAAAAAAAAAGGCAGCCACATTGTTGGAAAAGGAAATCATCCACTACAATGAATGTCAACAAACAGGATATTCCAATGGAAAATTTCACAAAAGGCTACTGCTTTTGGCCTATGAATCTCATGATAGAAAAATCCAATAACAGGCCAAAACTACCCCCAAACACACCAAATTCAAAATCAAATAAAAGAAGGTGAGATTCTGAGAAGATTTACATTTGGGTATCTTGGAATTCCTTCTGGGTGGTGAAGAACCGTTATGTCCGGCGCATCCGGAGTTCGATGTACCGCTCAACAGAAGGATCACAGAACAGCAATAGAGAATGATGGAGCCCTTGAATGTAACAATAGCATATAATCTCTCTCTCCTTTGTTCGACTTCCAGAACAAAGAACGAGGAGGAAGACGAGGAGAAAAAAAGCTTTTGATACTCTCGCAGACCCTGATGGTTCATACACCTGCACTCGGAAATTGTACCAGTGATATGAACAAAAATAATATTAGACCGTCCAAATAATATGTTACCACTTTCTGATGGTTATGAACCAAAAATACTCTTAAAAAAAAATAATTTAAATGACAGATCATTGGAAATCTAATTGACCGCTGAAATGGAAAGCATTCAACGGTTTATACTGCACCAATGCGTGTCCATTAACCATGGGGCTATTTTGTTATGATGAAACTAATTTTAACTTATTTGCACCGGTTTTAAGGAATTGGACGGTCGATCTTAAGTTATATTTAGTTTTTAATCGCATATTTACGAAGTGGGGCCTATTTTTCAGTGATGAACACCGTTATTTATCTGTTGGTTCTTACAGCCGATGAGCACATTCCAAAAGCTAGCTTGATATGAAAATCCTGACCCTGTAATATTTTTTTCGTGAAAATGGACGGACGACAGCATAAATTCGAACAAGGCTTTTCTGGGCAGTTATCTTTTCAATTTAGGTGATCTTGGGGCATAGCCGGAGTGGTGTGTACCACAAATAACAAGGGCCGCACACGCGTGTACAAGACATATCATATATGCAGTATCAAGAGCTCTGTGATGGATGACAGGTACAAAATCCAAGCCGTCCATCAGGTAAATCTTATCTTTTACATTTTCTCCTTGAAAAATTAACATCTTACGTTTAGCATGTGGGCCACAATGTTTTAAATAGTTCACGGACAAAATCTAAGTTTACTCAACCATCAGTTTGTTTTCATATTTGCCCTGCTTAATTTCTAGGTTGTCCCGCTTAATTTTTAGTTTGCCTCATTAAATTTCATGTTTGCCCTGCTCAATTTCATATTTTCCCTATTGAATTTCTCGTTGGCTCCGCTCAATTTCATGTTTGCCCTGTTGAAATTCATGTTTGTTCCGCTGAATTTCTAATTTGCCCCGCTCAATTTCTGTTTGACCATGAAATGAAGGGAATTGACTGTGAAATGCATAGAATTGACCGTGAAGTGAAGGGGAATTGACCGTAAAGTGAAGGGAAATTGCTGGGATTTACCGTAAAATGCATGGAATTGATCGCGAAGTAAATGAAATGAATTAAATTGACCGCGAAGTAAATAAAATGAATTTTCGACCATCGGCCTGATGGAATCTTGAAAAATAACCAGGTTGGTTGGCTAAAGTAGCTTCTCCTACCCCAAAATCATATAAGGTACATCAAGTAAGTAATTTTGGTTTAGAAGATATTCTTGTTAAATGAATAAAGAAAGAAATGAAAAAAAGAGAGAAAATTTTTTTACATACTTATATATACATGTTTATATAAATATGTATTAAAGAATATTGTACGTAGAATAAAGTTCTCCATGTAAAAAAATAAATAAATAAATAAATTTGCATAGACAGGTACAAACTATAGTTATGGCTACGATTATAATCCGTATCTATAGGTTCGAAGGTCTTTCGATATTATCGAAAAGGTCCCTAACTGTCGAGCAAATTTGCCTAAAGAATTGCAATTTTCGATACACTATGGCCAGGGATTATAACCATAGCTATAACCGTAGCTAGATTGCTCAAGCGGCGGTGCCGCGACAGTCTTTTTTTTTTTTTTAATACGCTGTGTTGCTTTTGTGGGTCCCATGATGAGGTCTGTGTTATATCCAAACTATCCATCTATTTAGCGAGCTCATATTAAGGCTTGAGACGAAAAATAAGATAGATCTAACTATCAATTGGAACACACTCTAAAAGGCAGTGGGGAATTGAACGTCTACCATCGAAACCCTTTTAGGGGTTACAGAAGTTTTAGATCATTATGAAATTTGTTTTCCCTCTTCATCCTAGTCATTGTGACCCTACGAATGAACTTAGACGGGGAGGATTTCTCACAAACATCACAGTGGGCCCCCTAAAGGTCTCTAATGGTTGACGCTCATTCAACACTGTTTCCTGTAATGTGGTAGATTTAGACATAAAATGATCTGGAAAAATATATGGATGGCATGGATGAAAAGCATACATCATGGTGGGGCCCATGGACCACCGACCGTCCGCCATTGGCTGGTGGAGGTGGAGTATCCAATCCGTTTCGTGAAAGGAGGGGTATTTTCGTCCTCAAATTTGCTGTCCGTACGAGCAGGTCTAAGTTTCCAAACTAAGTTTTCAGTGTTTCATAAAAACAGCTGAATGAAAGGTGGGGTCTACACTTCCAAATTTCTCTATCTTATTTCTTAAGTCATGCCTTAAAATGATCTTGTAAAATGGATGGCTGGTGTGGATATAACACACATCATGGTGAGGCCCATAAAACTTGATAATGTCAACACATCACGCGTTTCCTAATCTCACACACATGTTTGGAAGCATGCCATCCACAGCTATCGGGCCTTAATACGTGGGTGGAGTGCGCGAAGAAAAGCACGCCATCCACATCATTCGGGCTTTAATACGTGGAATGCACTTGGGAAAGGAATGACTTTCTAGGATAGTAGGTCCAATGCTTGGTAAAGCCGTGGAAGAGACCAAATGGGAGTAAAAGGAACGACCATCGTCGTCGGTTTTACTCCAAAAGTTTCAGATCAAATAACAACGGCTACAAATATTTTGGAATTTGTACATTTCCGTTAAATCCCAATCTGATCACTTTTTTAACATGTGTAGCTTAGGGGTATGTACCCGATTGGGTTGCCAGCTAGCCGGCTTTGCAAAGCGTTAGACATATTAGCACAGACGACCTTGAGTCAGTCTTTTTGTCTGCGTATTCCACGTATTAAAGCTGGCTGCTATGGATGACATGTTTCCAAACACGTGTATAAGATAATCTTATTCACCTGATAAGATAGGTGGACCGTAGAGAGACGGTAAAAATGAAAATATTTAACCGACCATCATGAATGTTGAACGGTCACATGTGTCCAAAGTAACTAGTTGTATCTTATCTACTCATTTCTTCACCTCAAATGTGTTGTGATATATAGAATTTGTGATCCATGCAAAAATTGGGATACTGGTGTGGAACTCAGGGTGATCGAATCATTAGGTGAGTCACACCATGAAACACCCCATGAAAGCTTACCTTTGAACGTCTACATTTGAAAGCCTTTTGTGTATCACATCTAGGTCTGTGTGACCTTATGAGCGGATTGGATGGAAAATAAAATGTTATCGTGGACCCTACGAATGTTTTAACGATGAGAATTAATCTCCCACTTATATATTTGTTGTGGTCCACTTGAGATTTAGATATGAATTTTTGGGATCATGCTTTAAAATGATCTCGCTAAATGGATGAACGGTATGGATATAATAAATACATCATTGTGGGGCCCATATAACTTTGATCTTCGCATGACATGCACACACCAGCTAGGTGCATGGTACAGTAGCCAATCCACTTCCACTCGGATAAGGTGAGACCCGGCCCATGACAAACGCGGATTGCGTCCTGCCCCTGGCTGTCTCTAGCTCGGAATGGTTAGGGGTACCGATTGGGCAGCGTGATGTATGAGGTCCATCACACCATTATTCATCCATTTTTTCCTATAATTTCAGGAAATAAGCTAAAATTGAGGCATATCCATGACACAGGTGGACCACACAATGGTGATTAAATTCCTGCTGTTGAAAACTTTTTGGGGTCTACAGAAGTTTTAGATTAAGTTGATAATATTTGTGTTTTCTTTTCATCCAAATGTGCACAACTTTATAAATCAGTTCGATGGTAAATGTACATCACGGTGGGCCCTAGGAAAGTTTAAATAATGAATATGATTATCACCGTTGTTTCCTATGATGTGGTCAACTTGATCCTTGTCTCAGTTTAACTTTTGTTCTCATTTCATAAAATGCAATGGAAAAATAGATGGTAAGGAAAGTCAATCACCACTTTCTTATGGTATGGTCCACTTGGTAATTGGATTTGCTTTATTTTTTAGGATAATGTCCAATATTGATTTGAAAAAACTAATGGACGACCTAAATACGTAATACATACATTAACGTGGCCCGCACAGTAGCCCCACATTAAGGCATGCTCCACCTTACGGGAGTCATGGTGCTGGAAGGGTAACCTCTAATGCAAACAATCTCTGACAGTCCCAGATGACCACTATATGACAACTAAGGATCATATCTGTTAGTCTCAGATGACTACTATAAGACAGCTAAAGACTGTTGTTTACTTGCAGATGGTCGATAGCCATCTTTTATCCATAGTTACTGATGGATTCTAACCATCTTAAATAATTAGTGGACGTACAACATTTATAAGATGATTTTGCTTCATATTAAAGGCGATTAAGAGCCGTCTGAAATTTTAAAAATGATTCATAGCCGTCTTTAAATCAAAAGATTTTGTAGATGGTCTACAATTGTCTCAAAATTTATCTTTCCTTTCTCCTTATTCACGTATCGAAAGAATGTTTACCTATTAAAAATAGAATCATTTAGAGATTAAGATTATTTTAAGGCTAAGGTTAGAGTCATCAAAGCACCTTAAATTATTTATTTTTTAATTCCTAGATGTGTCAAGTTTTTATGTATCTTCGGTCTTTAACTTTCTAGGGTTCAACCGAAATACTGATACACTAACACACATGATTGACAAGTAGATACATAAATAAGTGTGTAATAACACTAGGTATTGAATGACAACCATTGAAACAGTCACATAGCTATTTTTTGTGTTTTCAGTTCATCATAGTGGGAATAACTTTATTAAAAAAAAAAAAAAAACTTTATAAATGAATTAAATAGCATATAAACTTTAAAGTCAACCTAGGAAGGTTTCAATGGTAGGCATTTCTTTGCCCCTTTTCCCTCTTTTGTGGCCTGTTTGGATTTTAGATCTGCCTCATTTGGTCAATGACCTTAAATGAACTGGTAAAATGGGTGGACATGGCAGATTTATCACAAACATCCCCGTGGGAACAAAGTAGGTTACACCTACGAACATCCTACAAAAGCCTTCTTGCAGGCAATCCGCGTCCCTAGCTGATTATTGTCCATTTGAAGGTTACCAGTCATGGTAGCGGATTAGATGTGCCCAATGTTACCCACCTTGATGTATCCATTTTACATCCATGCCGTTCATCTGTTTTGCTAGATCATTTTAGGGCATGAGCCAAAAAAACGAGCTGATCTAAATCTTATTTGGACCATATTATAAGAAACAATGGTGATTAAATGCCCCACCATTAAAAATTTCCTAGGCCCACCTTATTGTTTCTACAATGTTTATTTTCCATAAAACCCGTTGATAAGGTGACACAAAGCTGGATTAAGGAAAGAAAATTCAAATGTAAGCTTGATCCAAAACCATTGTGGTGAACAAGAAGCTTTTAATTGTCACTCGCCATTATATTGCCACCTGAGATTTGGATCTGCTTCATTTTTGGATTCATGCACTAAAATAATAGAAAAAAAATGGATGGCCTGCATGGATGTAAAATACATACATCAAGGTAGGCCCCATAGTATGGAGTACACGGTCATGGCTGAGTGGCGCACCAAATCCAATCTACTCCCACCAATCATTCCGTATGAATCCAATCACTGTGAATAGTCAAAATTCATAGATAGCCATGGACTCTTATTCGGTAGTGACCCCTTAGTGCTGTGGACCCCACCATGATGAACGTGTTCTATAGACTCAGTCCATCCATTTTACCAGCTCATTTTATGGCATCTACCTAAAAATGACGAAGATCAATTCTCAGGTGGACCACATCACAGGAAAAGGAGTAATTGAATGTCCAGCATTAAAACTTCTTAAGCCCACTGTAATATTTATTTTCCATCTAACATATAGGTTAGGTGGACGCGGATTGCGTCCTACGCCCGCCCGAACGGTAATCCGTCCGGGTAGGGCTCTGTGGTCTCCACCATGATTTAAGTTTTTACCCAAGCCGTTAATCGCTTTTCTCACATCATTTTAAGATATTAGAAAAAAACTGAGAAAGGTACGGGGCTTAAGTGGACCACAAAGTGGGGATTTAATTTCCACCGTTAAAAACTTCTTGGGAGTTGGATAAGTTTCGGATCAAGATAATATTTGTTTTTTCACTTCATCCACGTATACATGACCTTATTAATAGGTTGGATGATAAAAAAAAATTACGGTGGCCCTTAGAAAGGTTTCAATGGTGAGTGTCATTATCACTACAGCTACCTCTGGTGTGGCCCATTGAAGGTGTGGACCTACTTCAATTTAACATACGTATCCTAAAATGATATGAGAAAAGAAATTAACGGCGTGGATAAAACACTTACATCACAGTGGGACCCACAGAGCCCTGCCCGGACGGATTATCGTCCGGGCAGGGGTACGACGCAATCCGCATCCAGGTTAGGTCACGCTGTCTTAGATCAAGAGAAATAAAAAATATCACTGGATCCAAAACCTTTTTGAATTGTTTCCTATGGTGTGGATCACCTGAGACGTGGATCTACCTCTTTTTTTTTGGCTCATAACGTAAAATGAGCTGAAAAAATGGAATAACGGCATGGATAAAACACACATTATAATAGACGCCTAGAGATTTTTCAACAATGACCATTGTTATGGGTAAATCCGAGCCCACGATAAAACGCTAGTCCGAGCGTCAGTCTGAGCCGACTCACTACCATGATGTCCGAGACACGATTCGTCCGACCTGATACGAGCATCCCGTGAAGATCCAAGCACATGTAAAAGTCTGAGGCGATGAGAGCCTTGGAGAATAGGGCCTCCTGCTCCGGTCCGAACCAACAAGATTGGCTTGGACCTATAAGGTTAGATCGGATATGGAGGTCACTCGGATCTGGGAACAGCCCTTGTCCAGCCGAACAAGCGCAGAGGCAGACGGTCAGACGAATCGTGCCTCGGACGTCATGGTAGTGAGTCGGCTCAGACTGACACTCGGACTGGCGTTTTATCGTGGGCTCGGATTTACCCATAGCAGAAGCTCCCTACTCTTCCGGTCTGCTTGCAGACTCGGAGAGTACTTATGCAGGAGTTCTCCCGCCCATATCGCGTTAATGATGGTTTTTGAATTCGAAGCATCCCATCTTGGGATCGTGCGCGTGCAAGTCACTTTGGTAGACGCGTGGCGACGGTTATGATTCCGAAGATCTTTCCAGCCTATGAGGGATCGTCACGCAGGTCTGAAGAGGCGTGTACATGACGGCTCCCGCTGCTCGAGCGTCGCTTTGCATATCGAGGCATGCTGTCCGATGTCAGAACCGTACCGTCGGTTGAGTATTCCCCCAACGAGGTGAGGCCACGTGGGCTTGAGGATCAGCTCGTGCCGATCCGGTTGCGGTCATTATGGCTTGCCATTAATGCAGAGATCCTTCAAGCCTATATAAATGATTTCCGAACTTCCTCCATCACTTTGCATTATGGATCTTGAGAGCATACCGGAGGAGGCGATTCCGTTCGAGTTTGAAGTTTTCGGTGGGTGATTCCGACCGATCACCCTTTTTCCGATAGAAGGCGATTTTCGGTAGTCGTCCGGTGAGTCCCTTCTGTTGATCTTCATCATTCTTTTCATAATGTCTTCCGACCTCGAAATGGTATGTGAATACGCTGAGGACTCCGAGTCGGGAAGTTCTGAAGACGGAAGTGGGGCTTCCGAAGGTTCCTTCGAAGCCGTACCTCTATACCCCCCGCCTCGAAGATAAAAGGGGACGGGTGCTAGGACCAAACAACCGAACAAAAAGAAGACCACCCGAGCCCGCCAAGCCAGTACTACTGAGGCCACTGAAATGTCCGTAAGTGGACGCACCGGGGAAGTGGCCCGGGAGGTTCTGTTTTATCGGAATCTCAAATAGATTGGATCCGTTCGGAGTTTCAAATTCCGAACTCCGTCCAGATAAGGGCTCATGGGCCTATGAACGCGGCTGGTGCTCCTACCGAGGGGGTAGTTGCAATCTTCCTCTGTGCATTGTAGTACGGGCTTCGGCTCCCACTTCACCCCTTCGTCAGGAAGGTTGCGGCCTACCTCGAGCTGGCTCCTGGGCAATTCACTTCCAACGCCTGGATGGTACTGATTTTCGCCTTCATCATTTGGTGACAAGTTGGGAACCCTGAGATGACCCCGGAAGAGCTGATGAGTCTGTATATGGTCAAGCACGACATCAACGACCCATGGTACTACTTCGTGACCCGAGGCAGCAAGGGGCCGGGGTTGGTGATGAACCTACCATCCTCCAATAAGAACTGAAAAAATAAATAGTTCTGGGCGACAGGCAAATGGGAGGCACCAACGGCGGAGCTTGGAACCTTGACTACACGGGTTTCGACCCACTTTACAAAACCAGGTCGGACTTTAACCAGTTTCTGCATCGCTGTCCTTGTTTCCATTTGTTTCAATTGAAGTAAATCTCTCCATTTTCTTTTGTAGTTTTTCAGAAGGGGCTGCCACTCCTCGACCCGGCCTAGAAGAACCGAATCGGGAAGGCTAGGGAGCATTCGGAGGGGCTTCGCTCCTAAACGAACCTGATAACAGCGGGCAATGTTTATCGGTCCGGGCTTTGTAAGTCACAGCCCTTGCCCACATCCTTCAGTAAGTTGTCGTAATGTTTCTGATGGGCCCAATTTTGTTGACTTAGTTGCTGACACTGTCATTTATCTCGCAGGCATGACCGAGGCGTCTGGCACTTGGAAGAGGAAGGTAGCTCCGACAGTGGCAGAGTTACGGAAGGAGGCCCCCCGGGTGAAGATCACTCGGAAGAAGCAGGTCCCCCCTTGTGAGGTGGGATTTGCTGCCACGCCGATCTCTGCGGCCCCCGCTCTGAGGCTAGTTGACTCGACACTGGCGGTGCTTGCTCACTCGCAGATGTCGGGTGCAGCGCCAACCCCGGTGTTCCCTGGTGCGGTGGTGGCTCCTCCGGTAGCTCCACTATTTTTCGGTCCGACCAGGGGTCTGGTGGTAGCTCCTCCCCCGATGCTTGCCCAAGCGACCGTGGCCGACACCCTAGTCGTTTCGAGTTCTGCTCCTTCCACCGTCGTTCCCCCCACTGCAGAGGCTCCTATCGAAGCCCCCGAGCCCCCCATTGCTATCCCTTCTTCCTCCGAATGGGAGGAGGGCATTAGAATGGCCGACAACATGCTTTCTCCCCCGAGGTCGGGTTTGAAGTCCGCGCTGAGGGTTAGAACTCGGCCGGTAGTAGGGTAGGGGCTGAGGAGGCAGTGGTCTAGCCCCAGGTGGGGACGAGCAGCGGGAGGTTCGAGCCGGGCTACTATATGGCCTGTTTGGCTCCATGAGCCACCAAGCACACCCCCGAGGAGGATATAGCTCGGAACCTTAACAGGTCCGACAGCTCTTTTCTGAACGATATAGCTTTCGTGTGTTACACGGTACGTCTCCGAGAGGTCCCTCTTTCTTTCGTATCACCATTGCATACAATTCCTTATTGTTTCCCATTTTTCGTTCAGGCTGTCTCGAAGTTGCTTTTGCTTCGGGAGAAAGTGTGGGAGTATCAGAGAAGGGAGACTGAGCTTGAGGCCCTCAAGGCTGAGATGGTGGGCTTACGGGATGAATCTGTCTTCTTGGAGTCCGAGCAGAGTGAGCTGCGTCGGCAGCTTTTGGACGAGAGGGCGAGAGGGAGTCGGCTGCAGGGGGTCGTGGTCGACCTAGAGGCCAGGGAATTGCTGCTGCAGGAGAAGGCGAATAACCTTAAAGCCAGCAGTGAGGCAACGACCACTGAGCTGACTTGTGCCAGAGCTCACGCAAATTCCTTGGCCGTGGAGACCACTCAGCTGGGTAAGGCCTTGGAACGCACTAAGGCTGAGGCGGCTGAAGAGCGGAACCGAGCCATCGCTCAGGCTGTGGAGGCTCAGCGGGCTAAGGATGAGGCTTCTCTAGCTGCGGCAGTTGCCGCCACGATTGAAGACTTAAAGACCTCCAAGGAGAGGGACACCGAAGCTGTGACGTTTTACAACCGCGGTTTCTATGCTTGTATTGAGGCCGTCCTAGGTTTATATCGAGACCTCGATCTTGATCCTCTTCTGCCTGAGGACCCTGAAGACGCCCTGCAGAAGTCACCTTCTCTGATAAAGCCCCCGACGCCCAAACACCTCCTCCCGCATTAAGAGCTTATGTTTTTTTTTTTTTAATGTATTTTTTATCCCTCCGAGGGAGATTTACTGGATGAGAAACACTTCTTTGATATTCAAGGGTTTGTCATTGCATTGACTTGTTCTGGGATATTACCGAGCTAACCTTTTTACGAGTCTGGCCTTTCCATTATCGTTTAGTTGGCTCTCCGAGCCCCCTCGGCCCAAGTCTTAGTTGGGTCCGATCTTTTAGGGTGCTCGGCTCGTTGATTATCTGGTGAGGACCTTTTATTCTGTCATGTGATTAGCCGAGTACTCCATTGGAGAGTCGGGTCATTATTAGGCTTTTTTCCTCAAGGGGATGCCTTGTCGAACCTTTGTAGGGTTATGTTCCGATTCCTTCCTTAAGAGATCAGACCATTAAGTAGATATTCATGAAGTAGAATTGAAACTTTTATTAAAAGCCTTAAAGGCTAGTCGCTCGGAGGCGTACACTTTATTAGGAGCCTTAAAAGCTAGTTCATTAAGGGTAGTAGATCTTCAGGTGCTCAGCATTCCAAGGATGAGGGAGCTGACGACCTTCGAGGTCTTCCAAGTGATACGAGCCCGGTTTGGTCGATCTGACCACGCGATACGGTCCTTCCCAGTTGGGTCCTAGTGCTCCGGCTCTCGGTTCGGCTGTATTTTGGAAGACTCGACGGAGGACTAAGTCCCCAGGGTGAAAACGCCTGACCTTGACCTTCGAATTGTAGAAATGCGCTACCTGTTGATGTCGAGCCGATACTCGGAGCTTGGAGATATCTCTGACTTCCTCGAGCAAATCCAGATTAGCGATGATCTGCTCGGAGTTTCGATTCTCTTCGAAGTTCTTCACTCGCGCCGTAGGGAGTCCAATTTCTACTGGCACCATTGCCTCTGAGCCATAGGATAATGAAAACGGAGTTTTACCCTTTGAAGTCTGAGCCGTGGTCCTATAAGCCCATAGGACGAAGGGGAGCTCCTCGGCCCAGTTATCCTTTGCTTTTTTCAGCTTGGTTTTGAGATGGTACTTGATGATCTTATTGACCGCTTCCACCTGTCCATTTGACTGTGGATGCCAAGGCAATGAATAAACATTCATAATGTCAAGCCCCTGACACATACCACGAAACTTATCATTATCGAATTGTTGGCCGTTATAGGATACGATGGTTCGTGGGATTCCGAATCGGCAGATGATATTTTTCCATACAAAATCGATCACTTTCTGCTCGGTGATCTTCATGATAGGTTCGGCCTCGGCCCACTTGGTGAAGTAGTTGACCGAAACTATAGCAAACTTGACTTGTCCCTTCCCTATAGGTAAATGACCAATGATATCGATCCCCCATTGGGCGAACAGCCACAACCCGCTCATGGAAGTATCTCTTCCACTGGTTACCTCAGCACGGCTGAGAAACATTGACATTTGTCCCACTTTCAGACAAAATTCTTCGATTCCTGTTTAAGAGTTGGCCAGAAGTACCCCTGACGAAGTATCTTCATGACTAGGACTCGACTGCCAGAGTGGTTTCCCTAGATTCCCTCATGAATCTCCCAAATCACGTAGTCGGCCTCGTCCGGTCGGAGGCATCTAAGGTAAGGCTGAGAATGCCCCTTCTTATACAACACTCTGTTCAATATGATGTACCGGGCCGCTCTAACCCTAAGTCGCCTCGCATCTAACTTGTTCAAGGGGATTTCGTCGGACGATAGATAATTAAAAATCGGGTCCATCCAACTTGGAATGAACTGAACAGGACTGACTTTCTCCGACTGGCCAATGCTCGGATGCTCAATGAATTCAATGGAGACAAAACACGGGATCTTTCCTTCAGAGGTCGAGGCGATTTTTGCTAGGGCATCGGCCCATGAGTTCTCAGTTCTAGGGATCTGCCGGATGGCGCAACTCCAGAATTTTTCGATCAGTTTTCTCACCTCTTCGAGGTAGGCGATCATCCTGATCTCTTTGGCTTCATACTCCGAAGAGATCTGATTTACTACCAGCTGAAAATCGCATTGGACTTACAGAGTCTGAACGCCTAGGCTTGTCACTAGCCTGAGTCCAGCTAACAACGCTTCATATTCCACCTCGTTGTTAGAAGCTTTGAACCCAAGCTTGATCGCGTATTTGATTGTCGTTGAATCAGGCGCCACCAGGACGACACCGACCCCTGATCCTTTGACGTTGGACGACCCATCAACATAAAGGACCCATCCCAAATCCAACACTGCTTATTAGCCGCTCAACGGGACGGGCGGTGTCATCTCGACTTCTTTACTGATTTGTTCCTCACTCGGAGTCGTGAACTCGGCGATGAAGTTGGCTATAGCTTGACCCTTGATTGCTGTCCTAGGGCAGAATTGGATGTCAAACTCTCCGAGTTCAACAGTCCATTTGGTCATCCGATCCGAGATTTCGGGTCTTTGGAGGACTTGCCTCAGAGGAGAGTTGGTCAACACAACTATAGAATGGGCTTGGAAGTATGGCCGCAATCTTCTAGCCAACACGATGAGGCAGAGCGCCAGTTTTTCCAAGGATTGGTATCTTGTTTCCTCTGGTACCATGACTTTGCTCACATAGTACACGGGGTACTGCTTGCTTCTGACTTCTCTGATCAGAGCTGAGCTGACAACTGAAGTCAAAACTGTGAGGTAGAGGAACAAGGGCTCCCCTTCTTCAGGCTTAGATAAAAGAGGTGGCGAACCCAAGTACTGTTTCAACTGCTGGAAGGCCTGCTCGCATTTCGGTGTCCACTCTGCCTTCTTGTGGCCCTTTAGTTACTGGAAGAAGGGAAGACATTTATCCGTAGCCCTGGATATGAAGCGTCCGAGAGCTACAACTCTTCCCGTGAGATACTGTATTTCTTTAATGGTCCGAGGTGAGTTCATGTCGAGGAGAGCCTTGATATGAAGCGTCCGAGAGCTGCAACTCTTCCCTGATACGAGCATCTTATGAAGATCCGAGCACATGCCTTGGAGAATAGGGCCTCCCGCTCCGGTCTGGACCAACAAGATTGGCTTGAACCTATAAGGTTAGATCGGATATGGAGGTCACTCGAATCTGGGAACCGCCCTTGTCCAGTTGAACAGGCGCAGAGGCAGACGGTCGGATGAGCCGAGCCGAGCAGATACTCATATGCGTATACTCTATTTGACGAACATGGAAACTGCCATAACTGAACGTGGCCGATAACTTCGATCGCAGATACGCACTACATGCCCGATACGCGACGTAATCAGAAGATTGCGGGCAGTATCTCCATGATCCGAGAATCCCCTTGATTATGCCGAGATTATCGGATCCAGACCATTCTACAAGCAAGTATAAATAACGCACAATATCATGTCTACAGGTATGCAGTAGCAACTACTCTCTCCTATACTCCCTACTAGACCCAGTTTTCCTTGTCCTGACTTAGGCATTGGAGGGTCCCCCGGCTTAGCCAGGGTCACCTTTGCTTGTTCTCTTGGCGCAGGTTCCAGGGGTGGTGCGTTGAGGTGAGGGAGACGTGGAGGAAGGGCCGACCAGATTTTGACATCAACAACCATCAACGACCCGGCACTGGAGGACCACTACCGAATGTGAATCCAATAGTAGATGCCAACAGCCAGTCATCCGCCAATGTTGAATGGTAATGGTAAAGGAAGCTGCTTGTGTCTGACCTCTATCGGACAATAAGCTGTCTGACCATATATGCGTGAGGGCTCACTATAATGTATCTGTTTATCCACGCTGTTCATTTCTTCTCTAGGGTCATATTATGGTATGAGCCAAAATATTAGGCAGATCCAACGCTCTAGTGGTTCACACCAAATGGTGAACTTGGTTGCATTAATTGCACAAAACATTAATTCATGTTGTATTAAATATAAGAATCATCTCTAATATGGTTCGCGGGAGCGTTGGATCTGCCTCTTTTTTAGGCACATACCTTAACATGATCTCAGAAAAGATATGAACGACATGGATAAACAGATACATCACTATGGCTCCCACACAGATCTACTCGGACAGGTTATTGTCCGAGCGGGGGATCGGACGCAATCAACTTCCAATGGTAAAGTGGAAGGTCATTGCGCGTATGACTCAGCTTGCTTTCTCATCTATCTAAATGTCAGTACACATGAGTGGCTCTAATTCATTTGAAAGATAATATCCAACTATCAGCTTGCCTTGCTCATTTCCAATCTCTGTCTACCGTTGATTGCAGAAGCCATTTTCTCTCTGTCTCTCCATTCATTATGGTACACTTCATTCTACCATTTTAATAATACAAAAGCATATATATTAAATTATTAATATCACATTGCTCCCCAGAAGATTCACCCACTAGTGGCCGCGCCCCTCTTCCCGGGGAGGGACGCAGAGGGTGCTCCGTGGACCCTATCATGATACATGTGTTTCATCCACACCGTCCATCCATTTTTCCATATATATTTTATTACGTGATCCCAAAACTGACTTAGATCAATGTTGATTGAATGGCCACCATTAAAAACTTCTTGGAAGCTATAAAGTCTTGGATAAGCTGATATTAGCTTTTTCCCTTCATCCATGTCTATGACCTAAGGTTTTTAATGGTAGATAGTTAATCTAATTATTGGTTTCCTACGATGTGGTCCACCTAAGATTTAGAACTGTTTCATTTTTTGATCAAGCGATCAAATGATCTGTGAAAATAGATGGACGGCGTCGATCAAACATATATATCATGATAAGGCCCACGGAGCACCAATCACTAGCCAAGTGGCTAGAGGCAGTGTTACTAGCCAAACCGCATCTGAACTTAGGGCTTGTTTGGATTCGTGTATAAGAGTGCGTTGTATCGTATTATAACTGAATATTTCCGAATATTCTCATTATTCAACGTTTGGATAGGAGTGTACAAGCGTCGTATCCTATGCGTGTGATTTCATACCGTTTTCAAAAAATCAAAAGCACGGTAGAGTATTGTCAGTGGGTTCTATTGCTGTCAATACTTCGTATTCATTGCGTTATATTACAAGATATCTGGTACTTATGCAGCGGATTAGGTGAGACCCGGTCTCACGCAAGATGGCCCACCCTGATACATGTCTTATCTATCCACACCGTCCATCCATTTTTTCAGATCATTTCAGAACATTATCCCATAAATGAAGCAGATCGAATTATTAGGTGGACCTTATTATAAGAAAGAGTGGTGGTTGACCGCTCTACCACTAAAATCTTAGTAGGGCGCACCTTAATGTTTCGTAGGTGTTTTTTTACTTTCCAATCTGTTGATAAGGTTACATAGGCCTGTTCCAAGGGAAAAAAAGTATCAGCCTAATACAAAACGTGGTATGGTTCACCTGATAATTGAATCTATTTCATTTTTGAGTAATACCCTGAAATTATCTGGAAAAATGGATGGATAGCAAGGATACGTAATACATACCTTCCCTAAACCCACGGTAAGGGCCGCACTGTCTTGCATGAGTCCAGGGCCTCACCTAATCCACTCTCCTTCGGACGTTGGCTTTCCCACTAAATTGTTTAGTTGAGAATTTAAGTGTTGTATTTGATGTCTTAAATCTAGTTAGATACAGGGTTTATCGATGCCATCGATAGTTTGTTCGATGTTGCCTTCAATGGCATCGAACAGTGCTTGATCCCATCGAGATTTTTTCAAAATTTCTCCAGTTAGTCATTGACCTATTTGGGCACTTTTTTTGATGCCATCGACAGATGTTCGATTGAAACTTCAATGACATCAAACATGGATCGATGCAATCAAGATTTTATAGAAAATCAGATTTTATCTCTAGACAGTTTGGGTATTAGTTCGATGCCATCGACCCGACTTCAATGTCATCAAAGGATAAGTTTTGATGACATCGAAGGACGTTCGATGACATCGAACGTTTTGCGCAGAATTTTGTGGATCCGCTGGATCTGCAAAATTTGTTTCCGATTTTGTTTGAGATTCTCCCATGGGCTATAAATATGAGTGTAAATGGGATTGTGATGTATTCCAAGGGTTTCTAAATAATTCTAAGGTTTTAAAGGTGTGGAGCAAGGGTGAGATTCGAGGTTGTTCGAATCAAGTAAGTCTTTCCTCTTTGTAATTTCTGCTTTCATAGTGAATTCCTGACACTTTGTGAAGTAGTTTTTTTTTTTTTCCTAAAAGGGATTTCCACATTAAATCGATGTGTTCTCCTTTTGTGTTTGCTTGGTGCTATCTGATTGCCATCCTAGATTCATCTTTGTATGATTCTGTCGTTCTCCCAACATTAAGTAGGGCCTATCATGATGTTTATGAGAAATTTATTCTGTTTATCCATTTTGTGTTCTCATTTTAAGATAGACGATAAAAAACAAGCAGGATCCAAGACTCAAAAGGACCACCAAAAAGGGAAAACTGGGAAAAGAAATGACTGCAATTCTTGGGATCCACTTTGATTCTTATATGCCATCCAAACTGTTTATATGGTCATTCCCACCGAGATAAATTGAAAACAAAAAATCTTAGCCTGATAAAAAAAAACTTTTGTAGCCATGCAAATGTTTCAACAGTGGCCTACTATTCCATCTTGTGTGGCTTACTTGAGTCTTGGATCCAGCTTATTTTTTGTTGCAAATCCTAAAATAAGTTTGAAAAATGGATGGACAAAGTGGATTTCTCACAAACATTAAAGTGGGCCTCACCTAGACTCCCAGTGCACTTCTTGCCAAACTGCTTTGGCAGGAAATTAGCTGCCCCCCTTTCCGATGTATGCTAGTTTGCCAGAGAAAGCTTTTTCCAAAGGAACTTCCTACCATGGGAAGTTAAGTGGGGGCTCACTCTAATGTTTGTGACAAATCCACCTATTCAACAGTTTTGCCTGATTATGTTAGGAAATGGCACAAACATATCCAAAACTCAGGTGAGCGGCACGCGGGAAGAAGTGGTTAGGGAAATGCCTACCATTAAAACATCCCTGGCCTCTACTGTAATGTTTATATATCACCCACTATTGGAAAATTTATAGAATAATATTTTTTTCTGTAAAATATGGAATCCGAAAATTGTAAATTGATCTGAAATAAGGACGGGTTGAAGTACGTCTGAAATGTTGTCCATAAAGCGTTATTTGCCCCTACTCAAGTGAATTGAGTATGCTGATAGGTTACAGGAAAACTGCTTCTAGGATACGACGAGCTTGGTGTGGTTTTGCGTTCAGCCAACATGAAGGCCCACCAATGGAACTCTGTTACACAATCTGGCAGAAATAAAGAAAAAAGAAAAAAACCCAGAAAAAGAGAAGAAGAATTCTGTTGTGAGACCACTGCATTGGTCTGTTAGTTCAAATGAACTGTTCTTAGACCACTCTCTTAGTCTAAGTCTGATCTTCAGGAAATGGTCCAGAAGAACCTTACTGTATATTTGGAGTATATGGTCGATAGGCTCTGATTCGTATGGGTCTGCTGCAGTGAGTTGAGATGGTTTGCAAATCCATCCAGACCCTCTATTTATAGGCTATGGTGTGTAGGGGGTTATGGTCCAGAGACATAAATTCCATTAAGCCATTTCTAGCTATTGGAAAACTAGCCATTTTCTGACTGTTGTGCATGGCTCATAACAACAGCTGCATGCTGACTCTTATGAGAGCTGGCTAACCGTTTTCTAGCTATTGGGTTAGCCATGCAGCAGTTATAATATGGCTCTGCAATGAATTGCATAGCTGTTACACATCTGCTGTAACAGTCATTTCCAGCCTCCCTATATATATTAACGGATCTCTCTCTCTCAGTCCTTTAGTCTCTCTACCAATCAGCCACCCATTTAACCACTTAGTTTCACCATGACTCGCACACGTCTCCCTCCGATTCGCGAAGGGAGCCACCCTCTGCGATGCGAAGTGCAAAGTGCGCCACTAGCGCCACTAGCGCCTCTACAGCCACACTGCCTCACATGCCTATACCCTCGCACCGAGTCCATGACCGTGACCGAGACCGAGCCTGAGCACGAGCATGCCGCGGGTGTTCCAGTACTACGCACTGGAACACACAAGGTCCATAGTCAGACTAGGTAGCAAATATTATAGTACTCCACTGTTTTCATTTAAACCCAAAAAACTTCTCCTCTTTTTCTAATGTGGGACTATTCCCAAAACCCACAAAAAATGTATTTTTTTAAATTTTTTATATAATATATATATATATATATATATTATTTTTTATATTTAAAATATATTTTAAAATCAATATTATGCAACAATCCCCCACTTGATTTTAAAAAATATATTTTTCTCGATTAAACATTTTTTCCAGAATAATCAGCTTATATGCATAAAGAAATTAAGATATTTTTTAATTTTAATCTTCCCTTAGTTTAAGTATCTCAAAACTTTATCAAAATGACTGGTATCAGAAGCGTTGAACCAGTTATTCCTAAAAAATAGAGTTGAAGAAACTATACACATATTTACTATGTGTTATTAGAGTTCTTACAATTTTGCTCATCACAGTTAATAGCCATGTGCTTATCCTAATTCGTGAACAATTTAGAGAGAAAACTCCTAACTCTCATGAGAGACGGCACCATTTTTACGTTCATATAGGTGAAATCCTTCCAATGCCTTCATTACTATAAGACACTTGTTCTTTAGACTGAATTTCATTAAGAGTTCTAAGACTCAACCCTCTTTCGTAACGCTCAACACTTATCTATTATGGATGAAGTTTTATTAATTTAGTGCTGAAAACTTTTCACATATCAATGACTTGTTCTTACCCATTAAACCCGAAATTAGAGATTTTTTGATTTTAGGTTGGGTTACCATCACTAATGGAACTTTGCTTGAAAAGTTTCAACCCTATCCCTCTAGATATAGCCTTTACTATCTTTCTCGGTAGAGGTTTAGTGAAAGGTTCTGCTAAGTTATTGGTTGATTTCACATAGGAAATAGAAATGATTCTATTCAAATCAATTGTTTGACATAATCATATCGAAGACTGATATTTCTAGACTTACCATTATATGTACCGTTATAGGCTCTAGCTAATGTGGCTTCACTATCACAATGTATTGACACAGTCGATACAGAATTTATACAAAAAAATATTTCTAATAGAAGATCCCTTAGCCACTCAGCCTCTTTGCCTGTTGCAATCGGGGCTATAAATTCAGACTTCATAGTCGAGTGTATTATGTAGATCTGTTTCTTGAATCCCTAAGATATAGTTGCATCTTGTAGGGTGAATACCCAACCTGTAGTAGACTTATTGGCCCCTACACTCGATATCTAGCTCGCATCGGTATATTCTTCCGATATAGTAGGAAACTCTGAATAAAATAGTCTTAAGTCTTTGATTGCTTTTAAGTAACCAAAGACTCTACTAATTGCATTCTAGTGTTCAGTACTGGGATTACTAGTAAACCTACTAAGTTTACTTACAGCATATTTGATATCTGGTCTAATGCATTGCATAACATACATAAGACTCCCTATAGCATTCGCATATTCCAATTGTGCAACTGTTCTTCCGATATTTTCTTTTAGCTCGATACTTGGATCAAATGGGGTTTTGCTTCTTTTATATTTAGATGGTTAAACTTGTTTAATATTTTCTTAATATAATGAGATTGACACAAGACATAACCCCCACAATATTTTTTAACTTTGATACCTATGATGGTATTAACTTGTCCAAGATCCTTCATTTTGAATACGAAAGACAAAAACCTCTTCATTTCAGTCACACCTTCTATTTCATTACTTATTATTAACATGTCATCAACATACAGACAAATAATAATCATGCAGCTACCATCTATTATATAATATATGCATTTATCAACTACATTATGCATGAAACCATGAGATAGTATTTTAGAATCAAACTTTTCCTGCTATTATTTTGGTGCTTGTTTTAATCCATATATAGATTTGATTAATTTACATACTTTGTTTTCATTTTCTGGTAAAATAAATACTTCAGGTTGTTTCATGTATACCTCCTCATTCAGGTCACCATTCAGGAATATGGTCTTTACATCCATTTGGTGGATGTGAAGATGATGAATGGAAGCTAGCGCAAATAATATCCTAATGGATGCTATCCTAGCTACAGGAGAATATGTGTTAAAGTACTCTATCATTTCTTTTTGTCTAAAATTCTTCGCTACTAGTCAAGCTTTAAAGGTTTAAATAGTTCCATCAGTGTGATATTTCTTTCTAAATACCCACTTACAACCTATGGGTTTAGAACTTGGAGATAAGTTTATTAGTTTCCACGTTTGATTTGATATTATGGATTCTATTTCATCGTTTATAGCTTCTTTTCAGAAAGCTGAGTCTTTAGAGGATACAACCTCTTTATATGTTTTCGGATCATCTTCTATAGACATTACTACAGGTATTTTCCTTATAACATTTTCTCTATCTCCTTCTACAATATGGAAAATGACGCGTTGTGAATTTATATAGTTATCTCCTAGACTCTTCTCTATTCTTGTCTTTTGACTCCTACGAGGTTCAACAGGAGCTTTCACTATCTGTGGAGTCGTGCTATTTGGTTCTCTATCAAGAGTTTAACTTCATTATCATTTGACTCCAATGATAGTAAGTTCTCAAAGAACTCAACGTCTCTTGATTCTATTATTGTATTAGACTCTATATCTAGAAGTTTATAAGCTTTACTATTTTGTGCATACCCTACGAAGATGTACTTAATAGCTCTTGGTTCTAACTTAGTTCTTTTTGGATCAGGAGTTCTGCAGTATGCAAGACACCCCCACACTTTAAGATATCCTAGGTCAGGTTTTCTACCTCTTTATGTTTCATATGGAGATATTTTATATTTTTTAGACGAAATTCTGTTTAGTATATGACACGCTGTAAGCAGTGCCTTACCTCATAGACTTGGTGACAACTTTGCTCTTATAAGCATTAAGTTGACCATCTCTACTAATGTCCTATTCTTCCTTTCAGCTATTCTATTTTGTTGAGGTGTGTATGGTGCAGTACATTGATGTGTTAGTACATGTTCTTCACAAAAGTTATTGAATTTATTGGAGAAGTATTCTCCTCCTCTATCGCTACGGAGAATTTTTATCTTCTTATTTAGTTGATTCTCTATTTCTGCTTTATGTATTTTAAACATGTTCAATGCTTTATCTTTACTCTTTAATAGGTACACATATACATATCTAGAGCAATCCTTTATAAAGGTTATGAAGTATATTTTACCTCCATGAGTAAGAATGCCGTTTAACTCACAGATATCACTGTGCCAAGATCCAAACCTGAGACGATCTTTCAACACTTGAAAAAGGTTTTTTTGTCATTTTGGATCGTATGCACACTTCGCATTTATCGATTTCATTATCTTTGTATGAGATTAAACTATTCTTAGCCATAAACTTTAAGGTACTATACCCTATATGGGCTAGTTTATCATGCCACAGTCCAGCGGATTCAACCATATACGCAGAAGTGATACTTTCATTCATAGAAAACTTAACCATTCTGTTACAATCATATCCCTTTCTGAAAAAATTCTCATTCTTGGATAGAATCAGTTTTCCTGACTCGTACACTACCCTTATGTCTGGTTTACCCAGAAGATCCCTAGAAACTAAGTTTCGCCTCATGTCTGGAAAAATACATTAATCAGAATCACTTTTTTTTCATAGGTGAATATCAGTTCGATAGTTCTTTTACCGACGACCTTCGATCGGACTTTATTACCCATTTGGACTTCTTGACCATCGGTCAATTCCTCATAGGTTTTGAAGGCTGATTTGTCGTAGTACACATGTACTGTAACAGCAGTATTATACCACCAACCTAGAACTTTGTCTTGGATGGTATTCACCTTAGTGATCATAACCACAATATCGCCTTCTTCTACTGCACTCGCCTCTTTTTTAGATTTGAGATATCGGCATACTCGAACATAGTGCCCAATTTTCCCACAGACATGGCATGGGCCTTTAAACTTTCCATTCTTCTTTTGGGCATTTTTCTTGAATTTTTCTTTATTGGGTTTCAGAGAATCGTCCTTCTCAAAATTTTTGTTATTAGTGTTCTTTACTACATGTACCTTAGATGAGACATTCCCCTTATCATTCTTTCTGTCACGGTTACGAGATTCTTCCTCAATTCTGAGGTGTTTCTGAATTTGTTTCAGTGTATAGTCCTTAGTTTTATATAACAACTTCTTTCTATAGTCTTTCCACATCGGTGGTAATTTAGCTATTATAGCCCCAACTTAGAATGATTCAAGAAGATCAATTTTGATGGCTTTAATTTTGTTTACTATTAGCTGCAGTTTTTGGATTTGGGGCAGCAGCGGTTTGTTATCTTCTATGTTAAAGTCAAAATACCTGGCGAAGAGGAATTTGTTGGTGCCTTCTTCTTCAGCTTTGTATTTAAATTCCAAAGGTGTTTAGATTTCCTTTGCTGATGACGTTTGTTGTTACTGATCATACAGGCGGTCGGAGAGTGCGTTCAGAATGTTTCCTCGACACAGGAGTTCATTTTCAACTCGTTTGGTGTGGGCAGCAACTTGTTCAAGTGTCTTTGTCAGATGCTTTAGGTAGTGCTTGCAGATTTAGATCTAATATATATTAGATCTTTAGTGCCATCAGAAGAAATTTCAGTTTGTCTTGCCATCTTGTAAAATTGGTTCCGTCGAATCGATCAAGACGTATCAAGTCCTGATTCATCAATTTGATGGATGAAACACTATCAGCTTCCATTAAAAAATAATTTTTTAAGATTGTTAGAAAATTTACAGAATAACATTTTTTTTATAAAATATGGAATCCAAAAATTACAAATTGATCTGAATAAGGATAGGCTGAAGCACGTCTGAAAAGTTGTCCTCAAAGCGTTATTTG
Source organism: Magnolia kwangsiensis (assembly GCA_037074715.1). Lineage (NCBI taxonomy): Eukaryota > Viridiplantae > Streptophyta > Magnoliopsida > Magnoliales > Magnoliaceae > Magnolia > Magnolia kwangsiensis. Next base: position 195,002,311 of record CM073571.1, on the reverse strand, counting down.
CCCCTACTCAAGTGAATTGAGTATGCTGATAGGTTACAGGAAAATCGCTTCTAGGATACGACGAGCCTGGTGTGAGTTTACATTCAGCAAACATGAAGGCCCATCAATGGAACTCTGTTACACAATCTGACAGAAATAAAGAAAAAAGGAAAAATCTCAGAAAAAGAGAAGAAGATTTCTAATGTTAGACCACTGCACTAGTTTGTTGGTTCAGATGAACTGTTCTTAGACCACTCTGTTGGTCTGAGTCTAATCTTCAGGCAATGGTCCAGAAGAACCTTGCTGTATAGCTGGAGTATATGGTCGGTGGGCTTTGATTCGTATGGGTCTGTTGGAGTGAGTTGAGATGGTTTAGAAACCCATCCAGACCATCTATTTATAAGTTATGGTGGCTAGGGGGTTATGGTCCAGAGACATAAATTCCATTAAGCCGTCTTAGCCACTTAGTCGTAGTGCGACTCACACACGTCTCGCTCCGGTTCGCGAAGGGAGCTAGCATTTATGACACGATGCGCACGTGCGAAGTGCAAAGTGTGTCACTACAGCCACACTGCCTCGCATGCCCACGCCCTTGCACCGAGCCCGAGCCCGTGACCGAGATCGAGACCGAGCTCGAGCGTGGGTGTGCCAGTGCGTACGCAAGGTCCATAGTCCTTGGACTAGGTAAGCAAATATTATAGTACTCCACCGTTTTCATTTAAACCCAAAAAACTTCTCCTCTTTTTCCAATGTGGGACTACTCCTAAAACCCACAAAAAAGTGTTTTTTCAAACTTTTTATAATATATATATATATATATATATATATATATTATTTTATATTTAAAATATATTTTAAAATCAATATTATGCAACACCCACACCGTTCATAAGTTCATTTCATATGTTTATATGCCATCCACATTGTCCATAAGTTCATTCCTTCTAGGTTGAACTGGAAAAATAAAATAAAATTAGCTTAACCTAAAACTTTTATAGCCCCACAAATGTTTCAATAGGACATTCAATCCTCACTATTTCTTGTCATGCGGCTCATTTGAGTTTTGAATTTGCCTCATTTTTTAGCCATTGTCCCAACATGGTCCAGAAAAACAGATGAATGGGGTGGATATCTCAAAAACATTATGGTGTACTCACCTAGCTTGGGAAGTTCCTACAAAAGGATTTTGCCAGCAAGTGGTCACAAGGAAATCAAACCTAGGAAAAACATGGGTGGTTGTTGTGCTGTACACCACACATTCCATGCCAGGGATAAGAAAATAGGAGTTTTGATGTGGGGAACTTCGATGGGCTCTGTATCATAATGTATGTGTTAAGACTCATCCATTCCATAGATAAGAAAATAGGAGCTTACAAGACTCATCTTTTATAATGATTGGATGCTAGGACTCATCCAATCTAACCGTTAATTTTCTTAATATATCACAATTTTGGATTTAATGGTCCAGATCAATATCTAATTAGATAGTTTGGTCAGGTGGATTTTACTTTCTTTAAGTAAAATTTTTAATTAGCTATTAGACTTTTGATCAATAGTTTGATTGGAATAGATCATAAATTTAATGTTTCAGATCATTAGTTTAATCTTTTTCCCTAACTTCTATGGTACATATCCAAGATCAGCTTATGGATTGAGACTAACATGACCAAATCATGGTTAATTAACGCCTTAGATGAAAATCTACTCTTAAATATTGAGATACACCCTTCGATCTAAGTGTATGCAGCGGGCTCATTTTACAATACCTTTAAAGTTGGTAGGGCCTACTGCTACAGTACTTTAATTATTTGCATCAGATCTTTCATCTAAATGATATAAAGTTCTTTATAGTTCTAGATCTTCTATCAAGTTACCAAAGCAAGATATCAAGGTAGGGCCCATCTAGATCAAATTCTCCTACACATGTGGCCCTAAAAACATACAAGATTGGCCAAGATATGCATCATCACATTTTTAAATCATGATTCTACCAAAATTTAATATTACTTAAATTATTTGGATTGCGATCATATGATGGGGCCCACTTAGAGTGGTCATGATCACATATTTCTGGGTCCACCATAGGAGATGATCATCATGCATCTAGTTCTAGAAATAGCAAAATTAATTATATATCTTCATATCTTCACGATTCCACATCCATCCCAACTCTTGATCTCGTGATGGGCTACTTTTTAATAATATCATTTGAATTTCTTATGATCTAGTTTAATTTGGACAGATCTAATCCATAGGGTGGATTGTATTTTACATATTCTTTCATGTGGAGCCCATTACGCTTAATAAAGCGTTGATCCATACCACTGATTTGTGTTCATATCGTTTGATTGTTGGGGGCCTTGCACTAAACTTTAGGATCTAGCCTTCCAAATCAAACCAGAATTATGGGATAATAAAGTAATGAAATAAATCAAAACATAAACCACACAACACAAGAGATTTTTACGTGGAAAACCCTCAAAGAGGTAAAAGCCACGGGACCTCGTCCAGATCAACAATCCACTATGAAGCAGAACGTTACAACCTTTTTCACTCACACAGGAGTGGATAAACAATAAGAGAATAAAAGAAAAATGGAGAGATCTCACCGATCATGAGAACGTAGAAGCACTGAGATGTCGAGTGCACAGTAGATCACCTCTAAGAGCATAACCTCTATTCCACAAGCTTCCTTTCTCTCTCACACACCTTTGACAGCCCTAAACTCTTTATCAAACCCTTACAAATCTTTGAAAAACCCTCTTACATTGCCTATAAAGGCCCTAGGCACCCCTATTTATAGTTTAGGAAACTCCCTTTCACACCCCTTGTGAAAGGGCCTCAGATTTCCGTAGTCTACTCAAGATCCGGACTCAAATCTGCGTAACCTCGACTGGTCGAGACTATTCACTCGACTAGTCGAGTCGGGCCCTCGATTGGTCTAGTACTGTTCACTAAGCTCGCTGGACTTTGAGTCGAGTGACCCTCGACTGGTCGAGCATTGTTAACTCGACCGGTTGAATAGTGCTGTCGACTGGTCGAGCAGCACAGTGATTCCACTGTTCGTGGCATCCAAACCACACTACATCTCCTCTGACCTGAGGAGGAAAATTCCATCAAATCTCCTCCTTTTCGACTCAAGAGGAATTCACCTTCTTCAAGTCAGCCTGGTTTCTATAAACCTCAAACTTGTCCTTGAGCAAAGCCTTGGTCATCATGTTTGACCCATTATCGTCTGTGTGGACCTTCTCAAGCTGTAACACCTTTTGTTCCAAAGTATCCCTGATCCAGTGATACCGAATCTCTATGTGCTTCGACTTGGAGTCCTGACTTGGATTCTTGCTAAAGTGTATAACACTTTGACTATCGTAATAAACCACACGCTGCTCCTGCTTCGGGATAAGTTCCTGTAGGAACCTCTTCATCCAAAGCATCTCTTTACATGCCTCTGTAACTGTAATGTACTCGGCCTCTGTCATCGAAAATGCTATGACCTTCTGTAACTTGCTCTGCAAAGAAATCGCTCCCCCTGTAAACGTGAACATGAACCCCGATGTAGACTTTCCAAAGTCTATGTCACCCGCCATATCTGCATCTGTGTAGCCCTCTAACACACGTTTTCTGTCACCATAGCCTAGGCTCAACCTAGATATGCCTCTTATATACCATAATATCCCTTTCACAGCTGCCCAATGCTCTTTGTCAGGATTAGCAAGATACCGGCTGACAACACCGACTGCATATGCTATCTCTGGGAGTGTACACACTATAGCATATATCAAACTTCTTATTGCTGATGCGTAAAGTATCTTCTGCATCTCATCCACCTCTGCCTTTGTCTTGGGACACTGCCTATCGCTCAATCTGAAGTGACCATCCAGTGGAGTACTGACCAGCTTTACTGCATTCATATTGAACCGCTCTAGAACTTTCTCAATATACCACTCTTGTGACAGCCAAAGCTTTCTGCTGCTTCTATCACGGGTTATCTCTATTCCTAGGATCTGTTTAGCCTGACCCAATTCTTTCATCACAAATGACTTGCCCAACTTCTGTTTCAGCCTGTCGATCTTCTTGATGTCTTTTCCTATGATAAGCATGTCATCAACGTATAAAAGCAGAACTAAGAAATCACCATCTGAGAACTTGCGCATGAACACACAGTGGTCCGACTCCATTCTGTCATACCCATGTTGTAACATTAATAAGTCAAACTTCTTGTACTATTGCCATGGAGCTTGTTTTAACCCATATAAGCTCTTCCTCAGCCAACACACTATATGCTCATTTCCCTTGACTTCGAACCCCTCTGGTTGGTACATGTAGATCTCTTTTTTCAGGTCACTATGGAGAAAGTTTTAACATCTAACTGCTCTATCTCCAGATCCATGTTAGCCGCCAACCCAAGCAACACCTGTATGGATGTCATCTTCATCACTAGTGAGAATATCTCATTGAAGTCTATACCTTTCCTCTGACTGAACCCTTTTACTACAAGTCTGGCTTTAAACCTCATCTGTGAATTCTTCTACTTAATCTTTTTTCTAAACACCCATTTGTTGCTTAGAACTTTCTTGCCCTTAGGCAGTTTCACCATATCATAGGTGTGGTTCTTATGTAAGGATTTCATCTCCTCTTACATAGCTTTCAACCACTCCCCCTTATGCTCATCGGCTAGGGCCTCAAAATAATCTTCTGGCTCCCCTCCATCAGTGAGCATAATGTACTCATACAGCGAGTACCTCTTGGACGGTTGTCTGTCCCTAGATAACCCCTCACTTGCGGCTTAACAGGTGGATCAAGTGGGGGCTGTTCCCCCGGTCCATCTTTTGTTAAAACTCCCTCGTCCTATACACCTTTCTATACTCCCCCGTCATCAGGCACCGCGAGAGGAATAACCAGATCCATGTCCTCTAGCTCACCTGAACTAGGCTGGTTCTTCTCTGGCTTACCAATGTCTTCTATACACTGATCTTCGAAGAAAACCACATATATGCTCCTGACGAGCTTCTTCTTGGTTGGATCCCATAATCTGTAACCGAACTTTTCATCACCGTACCTCAAGAACACACACTGTCTGATCTTTATATCAAGCTTGGACCCCTCGCCCTTTGGTACGTGCACGGATGCCCTACATCCAAACACCTTGAGATGACTGTACGATGGATCTTGTCCAGTCCACACCTTCTCGGGTACTGCTCCATTCAATAGGGCTGATGGAGACATGTTTATCAAACATATTGTTGTGTGCATTGCTTCTCCTCAGAACGTCTTGAGCAACTTTGCATGGGATAACATGCATCTGATTCTCTCAACAATGGTGCGATTCATTCGCTCAGCTACACCATTATGCTGGGGGTCTTGGGAACCGTCTGTTCATGTCGTATATTCAGGGACTTACAATACTCGTGGAAGTCACTGATGTATTCACCACCATTGTCAGTGCGGATGCACTTCAATCATCTACCTGTCTCTCTCTCGACCATAGCATGAAACAATTTAAACACACCAAAGACATTATCCTTAGATTTCAAAGCATAAACTTAAACCCTCATAGATGCACCATCTATTAAAGTAACAAAATACAATGCCTCACCTAAAGTTTTTGTCCTCATAGGACCACAAACATCAGAATAAACCAAATCTAATGCATGCACTTTATTAACATGAGAAGCAGATTTAACAAATGAAACTCTATATTGTTTCCCTGATAAACAATCAATACAGGTTTTGAGAAGTATACCTATCACGTCTGGAAGGAGACGCTTCCTCGTTAGTACCCGAAGCCATTTCTCACTCATATGGCCTAGACGTCTGTGCCACATGTCAATAGCTGAATCTTTCACTTCATTCAATCCACCCTTGCACACACTGACACTTGCCTTATAAAGGGTGTAACACTTCTTTCCTCTGGCTGCAATCAACGAACCCTTGATGAGCTTCTAGTTTCCACCAACAAATCGATTTTCATAGCCATCATCATCCAACCTTTCCGTCGACATCAAGTTGAGGCGAAGGTCTGGGATATGCCTCACATCCCTAAGAACTAATGTGCAGCCCACAGTAGTCTTCACACAAATATCATTGACCCCTACGATCTTCGATATGATAGAATTTTCATCTTCCCAGTCCCATAGTCACATGACTGTAGCTTGTGAAGAAATCCTTGCGCGGAGTCACATGAAACGAGGCTCCCGAGTCTTTCATCCAGTCGGTGTCCTGACTTGTAGCCGTGAGATAAACATCATGCTTTACAGAAAGAATAACTACAACGTCGCCATCTGAAGCGACTGAAGTGGAATTTGATTTATCTTCCTTCTCCTTTTCTTTTCCTTTCTTGTCATTTTTATTTTTACGACATTCATGCTTATAGTGGCCCTTTTTGCCACAATTTTAACATTCAACATCCTTCCTAGTACTCGATTTTCCTCTTGATTTATTTCGGGCCTTCCCACCCTTTCTGTTGTTTCCTCTCTCCCGTTCTTGTGTTACAAGAGCTTCTTACTGAGTAGACCCCTAAGACTTCCTCCTTGTCTCTTGAAGAGACAACTAGTTACCTGTTCTATGGATACCTTTCCGTCTGGCGCGGAGTTACTTAGAGACACCACCAATGTCTCCCAACTATCAAGCAATGAGCTAAGCAATAGCAGAGCTTGTAATTCATCATTTAGGACCATCTTTATAGCGGAGAGCTGATTCACTATATTGCTGACCCCATTCATGTGCTCAACCATAGAACCACCATCTTTAAACTTGAGATTCACAAATCGTCGTATCAGAAAAATCTTAATGCCGAATGTCTTCCTCTCATACAACCCTTATAGTTTCAGCCATAAGCTAGCAGCTAAGTTCTCCGTAGACACATGGTGGAACATGGAATCATCCAACCATTGTCTGATAAACCTCACCGCCTTCCCGTCCAACTCCTTCCAATCATAATCAGACATATCCTTAAATTTTGTTGATATGCCTAAAATTGAAGAATATAGGTCCTTGCAATAAAGCAAGTTCTCCATCTTAGCCTTCCATATGATCTAGTTAGAACCATTGATGCTGACATCCTTGATGAGCCACCCTTCATACTTCAAAACCGATCCTTCACCGTTTAATGAACTTAGCGCTTTTATACCACTTTGTTGGGGGCCTTGCATAAAACTTTAGGATCTAGCCTCCCAAATCAAACCAAAATTATGGGATAATAAAGCAATAAAATAAATTAAAACATAAACCACACCATATAAGAGATTTTTACATGGAAAATCCTCAAAGAGGTAAAAATCACGGGACCTCGTACAGATCAACAATCCACTATGAAGTAGAATGTTACAACCTTCTTCACTCATGCAAGAGTGGATAAACAATAAGAGAATAAAAGAAAAATGGAGAGATCTCACCAATCACGAGGACGTAGAAGCGCTGAGATATCGAGTGCACAGTAGATCACCTCTATGAGCATAATCTCCCTTCCACAAGCTTCCTCTCTCTTTCTCTCTCTCTCTCACACCTTTCATAGCCCTAAACCCTTTAGCAAACCCTTGTAAAGTTTTAAGAAACTCTCTTGTATTACCTAGAAAGGCCCTAGGCACTCCTATTTATAGTTTAGGAAACTCCTTTTCGCACTCCTTGCGAAAGGGCCTTAGATTTCCGTAGTCCGCGCAAGATCCGGACTCAAATCTGTGTAACCTCGACTGGTCGATTAGAGTCCTTGACTGGTCGAGACTGTTCACTCAGCTGGTCTAGCCGGGCCCTCGACTGGTCGAGCACTGTTCACTGAGCTCACTAGACTTTGAGTCGAGTGACCCTCGACTAGTCGAGCACTGTTCACTTGACTGGTCGAGCAGCTCGGTAATTCCACTGTTTGTGGCATCCAAACTGCACCGCATCTCCTCTGACCTAAGGAGGAAAACCCCATCAGTGATCTACCTGATTCTATCAATGTTCTAAAAGGTTCCAAGTGTATTTACAAGGATTTCACCATAAATCGTGATGGAACACAAAAATATCACCATCAAACATTAATATTCAAGTTAAAGGTACCAAGTGTATTTATAAGGATTTCACTATAAATCGTGATGGAACACAAAAATATCGCCATCAAACATTAATCTTCAAGTTATTATATATATATATATATATATATATATATATATATATATATATATATATATATATATATATATATATGATCAAATCTAAATCTTTATCCCAAGTTAGTGTTGTGGGGCCTACTTTCATGATCATGGATCTAGTTAGGTCCACTACTCATCTAAGAGATGTATTTACGAGATTCTAAATCAATAAAAAAGAAATCTTACACAAACATTGTTAAGAGAAGTCTTTAATCTGAAGTTCTTGAGGTCGTTCGACCGGTCGTGGGACAGCCACGACTGGTCGTGGGAAGCGCTCGACCAGTCGTAGGTTCAAGCCCTGGCACGACTCAAAGTATAGAGACATTGTGTTATTTTTCTCCCTAATCTACGACCAGTCATAGGTGAGTAGTTGGTCTATGACCAGTCGTAGGAGAGCTACGACTAGTCGTAGGTTACCCAGATTCGTTCCACGATTTTACGGATTGCGAAAATCTAGGTCTTTTCACAACTGGGATGCAGAAGGGAAGTTGCCCAAACTATAAATAGGTGTTCCTAGGGTTTTTCTAGGGCATGTGTAGCAAGGGTGAAATTCGAGGTTGTTCGAATCGGGTAAGTCCTCTCTCTTTGTAATTTCTGTTTTCATAGTGAAGATCTGTCGCTTTGTGCCATGGTTTTTTTTCGCAACGGTTTTCCACGTTAAATCAGAGTTCTCTTGTGTGTGCTTGGTACCATTGAATTACTATCCTAGATCTAGATCTGTGTGATTCCGCATGTCAAAATCCCCAACAAGTGGTATCAAAGCTATCGTTGGGGCACAAATCTGAATCTGAGGGACTAGTAATAATGGCGAGCACCAGGTATGAGATTGAGAAGTACTCAAGGAAAAATAATTTTGAGTTATGGAAGATCAAGATGATGACTTCCTTAATCAAGCAAGGTGAAGATGGTGCTCTTGAGGAGCGGAAGTCTACTATGACTGATGGTGATTGGAATACTCTTGATAAGAAGGCATTATCATCAATCCGTTTATATCTCACGGATGAGGTTCTCTACGATGTCATGAGGGAGAAAACTGTGATTAAGTTATGGGCGAAGTTTGAGGATGTTTATGCGAAAAAAATCCTCTGAAAATTGCCTGCATTTGAAGCGGCAGTGGTATAAATTCAAGATGGCAGAGGGTGGAGATCTGGAGGCTCATATCGGCAACTTTAATAAATTGGTTTGCAAGTTGTTGGATATGGAGGAAGTGATAAAAGATGAAGAACAAGTATATATGTTGCTGAATTCTCTCCCGACGTCTTATGAGGCATTCAAGGACACTATGTGCGGCACGAATAAAACCCCGAGTGTCGACACCGTTATCTCAGCCCTTCAAGGGAAGGCTATGAGAAATCTTAACGACGACATAGGAGTATCTTCTGATGTACTATTTACAATGGGTAGGAATTTTCAACAAGGTACAGGTTTTTCAGGTTTTAGATCCAAATCCAAGGGCAAGGGCAAAGGAAAGGTAAAGTGCTAGAACTGTGGGAAGGAAGGACATGTGAAGAAGGATTGTAAAAATCCTAAATCGAAGAGGAAAGATTCTGAGGCTTCATACAGGGAGGCCAATGTTGCCACGTCAGATGGATCGAGTGGATGTGATGGTGATGTTTTATCTGTGTCTTCGCTCATCTTTTCACATGACTCCTCATCGGAGTTGGTTCACTAGCTACAGGGAGTGCGATGGTAGACAAGTATTTATGGGCAATGACCTTGCCTGTAATGTTGTGGCTGTTGGTTCGGTGCGCATTAGGATGTTTGATGAGGTGGAGCGTACCTTGACAGATGTGAGGCACTTTCCTGATTTGAAGTGGAATCTAATTTCTCTTGGTGTGCTTGAGGCAAAAGGATGCAAGTACACAGGTATTAATGGTGCTCTTAAAGTATCTAAGGGGGCACGGGTAATCATGAAAGCACAACGACTAGATAACTTGTACGGGTTGATCGGTAGCACTTCAAAAGGTGGAGCTGCAGTGGATGTAGCGGATTCTACATCTGCACGTGTGTGACATGTTAGGCATGGCCACATGAGCGGGCAGGGCAGAAAAGCTGAGACGCGCGGACAGGGATACAAAGTAGGTGGAGCAGTCACCTGTGAGAAGAATTATACGTCATGATCGCAAGATATCGGCGAGGTACATGGACGACTCCAATATCGCAGAAGGATTTATCTTCTATTCTGATGGCTCTAGGTGAACCTGGTGCTGAGAAGCGGAAGGTAACTTTGGGCGATGTAATGGATTCGTTGTACCAAACCGACATATAGGAGTGGGTGGAGCTTCCAGTAAGCTAGAAAGCGATTGGATGCGAGTGGATCTTCAAGAGGACACATTATAGAAACAGGGCGAGGTTGGTAATGAAGGGTTATTCTCAGAGAGAATGGATCGGCTTCTCAGAAATATTCCCACCGACGGTATAACAGATGTTTATTAGATCCGTGATTGGCGCTGGTTGGCCAATGTGATCTTAAGTTAGAAAGATGGATGTGGAGTCTGCACTTCTGTAAGGAAAAGTGAAGAGCAGATCTATATGAAGCAACCAGAGCGGTTCGAAGTTAAAGGGGCTGAGAAAAGACTTTGCAAGAGGTCGTGGTTCGATCTATCGCCTAGGCAATGATTTTGATTCCTTCATGGTGAGTCAGGAATTGATGACATGTAGATCGCCAATTATGACATGTCTGAAATCAATGTACTGAAGACTCGGTTAAGTAGGACATTCAGGATGAAGGATCAGGAAGCTGCAAAGATGGTTCTCGGCGTTGAGACTGAAAGAGGAGTAGGCTTTGGTAATCACAGGTGTGATGGGCTAGGTAAAGCCGGAGAGCTTTCCCTACGCGTCTCTCCTCAATTTTTCCTCAGGACATGTCCCGAAACATATGAGGAAAAGCAGGATATCTCATGAGCCTTATTTGAATGCGGTTGGCAGTGTATGTCATGGTCTAGATTAGACCGGTTATTTCCCAGGCTATCAGTATTGTGAGCAAGTACTCCGACAAGCAACATTGGGTAGTGGTGAGATGATAAGAAAATTATGTATTTTCTTTTAAGAAGATGGGAGCAAGGATGGTTGGGCACATGGATTCTGATCCGACGGAAATGCTCTCCAAGGTCATTCCTGTAGAAAAGTTCAAGTTATGTGTAACTTCTTTGGGCTTGGCGATGGTGGAAAAGAAGGACGGAGTGTGCACGAGAAGCTATGATGTAATGCAGAGATAAAAGAAGAGGTCAAGGAGCTACACTGTTGAAGATTGAAGACTTAATGAAGATTGTTAAGAGAAGTCTTTAATCTGAAGTTCTTGAGGTCGTTCGACCGGTCGTGGGACAGCCACGACTGGTCGTGGGAGGTGCTCGACCGGTCGTAGGTTCGAGCCCTGACACGACTCAAAGTACAGAGACATTATGTTATTTTTCTCCCTGGTCTACGACCAGTCGTAGGTGGTCTACGACCAGTCGTAGGTGTCATAGGAGAGCTATGACTAGTCGTAGGTTACGCAGATTCATTCCACGATTTTGCGGATTGCGGAAATCTGGGTCCTTTCGCAACTAGGATGCGAAAGGAAAGTTGCCTAAACTATAAATAGGTGTTCCTAGGGTTTTTATAGGGCATAAGAAATCTTTCTAAAGGGGTTCTAGGAAAATTAAAGGGTGTAACAAGGGTGAGATTCGAGGTTGTTCGAATCGGGTAAGTCCTCTCTCTTTGTAATTTCTGTTTTCATAGTGGAGATCTGTCGCTTTGTGCCGTGGTTTTTCCCGCAAAGGTTTTCCATGTTAAATCTAAGTTCTCTTATGTGTGCTTGGTGCCATTGAATTGTTATCCTATATCTAGATCTGTGTGATTCTGCATGTCAAAATCCCCAACAAACATACATATACATCAAGTGGGGCCCACTAACCACAATGGTAACAAACTGTAATCGATCCTCAACCCACGTGGGGCCTACCACGCTGACATGGCAGTGTGGGAATACATGCTGCTGTCCACGTGGAAGCATGGGTCCCACACGGCTTGGTCCACTCTTTTCTGTTGTTTGTTGATCAGTATGGCCCACTAGTGTAGCTTTTGATTGGAACTCATTCAATGGTTTCTAACCGTTAGATTTTAAACAAAAAAAATAAAATCGAACAATGCCTAAGATGAGCACGTGGATGAGAATGGTTGGCTTAGATCTCGTGATGCCAAGGCTGGGCTCACTTAAATAAATCACTCACTTTCTCTCTGTGTTTGTGCACAGATAGTGCGTAGGGTGGTGCACGTCCCTCCTTTTTATAGAACTCTCGGAAGCGGATTGCGTAGTGAGTTACTCAGTTCGCTAATCGTCCTGAGTAAACTCTGTGGGGTCCACCATGATTTATATATTCTATCCACTCATTCTATACATATTAACAGATAATGTTAATGCTCGAACCCATAAATGAAGCATATCCCAAGCTCAATGGACCACACCACGGGAAACAGTTTGAATTGAACATGTACCATTGAAAAATTCTTGAGGTCTACTGAAGTTTTGGATTAATCTTATATTTATATTTATGTTTTCCCTTCATCCATGCTTTTTGGATGTTATGAACAGGTTGGATGATAAATAAACATCACTATGGGCCTAGCAAGGTTTCAACGATGGAAATCATTATTCCCACTGTTTCTTGTGCTGTGGTCCACTTGAGCTTTGTATGTGCTTCAATTTTGGTTTCAACCCCTTAAATGATCTGGGAAAATGTATGGACAGCATGGATAAACTACATACATTTACAGTGGGCCCAACAGAGTTTACTTAGTACGATAAGATCATACTGACTACCGAGTAACTCAGTACGCGGTCCGATTTCAAAACCCTCTTCTTTAGTAATGTTAGGAAGATGAAACGCTTCATGGTCTAGAGAGATTTTAGAATAAAGCTACTGTATGGAGTAGGTATAATTTATAAACACACAATCTCATTGTGAGTCCCACGTAAACTAATACTAAGATCTAAAACGGTTCAACTCAAAAGAATAGAAGAAAAGAAATATTAGTACCTAAATTTATCAGAAAACCCTATCCTAGAAATGCAGAGAAAACTAATCCTAATCTTGAAAAAATTCTAACCTTAAAGTATTTCGAAAAAATACAGCCGAAGTTCCCAGCAACGACTCCAAAAACTTGATCGATCCCAAAGGGATGACAAACCCGAGTGCATGGTTGTGATGTAGTTTTAACTCGGTGAGACTAAGATCGAATCCTCAGGGACTTATATTTGCGTATTTATCAAAATACTTTAGAACTATAATTAAAACTAAAACTAATTATGAGATTTGGATTAGAATAAGTAGTGGTGAAGATTTGAATAATGTAAAGAGAAAATAAATAAAATAAAATAAAATATTAGAGCGATAAAGGTCCACTTCTTGCCATTATCAATGCCTAATTCACTGGATTCAATTAGATAACTTAGTTGGATTTGAAGTCTTATCCTATCCAGCCGGATAATAAAGTAGTTAATTCAACATTCATAAACCGAAATAGATATGAGCTTCAATTGATTCAGTTCCCACATGAAGCACCAATTTATTGATCACAGGAAATTCAAAGTATTTATCATGCATGTAGTCTATGATAGATCAATAAATTTGATAGATCAATCCTTGTAAAATAGATAAATAAACAATCATAGTCTTCCAATGCACCCAAAGTGTCCGGAGTCGATAATGGATCGAAGTAAATTAAAACTAAAAATTTGGTTAAACTAAAATTAATGAATTATTCATCATTCAAACTAAATACCTGGAGTAAAAGTAAACTAGAACATTAAAAATAATTACAAATTTTACCTCTTAGCCATAGTTGAGAGATTTAACTAACCATTATCATAGTTGAACTAAACTCTAAAAAAACATGAAAAAGAACTTCATTAATTTTAACTAGGCATAGTTTCAATTCATGAGGCATGGATAAAAAATTGGGCCCATTATTTTCCCTTGGTAGAATGGTGGCTTAACACCATCTATGATTAAGATAGTAAGCAAACACAACAGAATTTAGCATATGGATGAATGTCAACCATCATAACAATGTATGTTCCTATAACAACTGGGGTACATTAGGTGGACAGTGAAGTAATATTGTGATTAAGTGGCTTTGTTCGTGAGTAATTTCTTTCCACCATAGCTTTTAACTCTACAAAACTCGTTGTAGTAGCATAAAACTCAAGCAGTCCAACAAGTTAGTGCATAACTTGGGTGAGTTTAGAGAAAACCTAATGAGTCTCGTAACAAAACTCTGATAAGGTCTTTGTTTATGTTAGAAGTGGTAGGTTCAAACCTCTACATTTTTCTTTATCTAACCTTGTCACTCTCTGAAACTCAGCCAAAAAAAAACAAAAAAAAAAACACTCAGTAGGTCATCAGAGTTAGCGCAAAACTCGGGCAAGTTTACGGAAACCCAATGGGTCTTGTAAGAACCCGAGTCATATATATAGGAACTTGGTAGATTTTCACGTTGATCCGAGTTGACGTAGTTGAGTTCTAAGTTGATGAGTTTCTAAACAATGAATTAGGTTTAAGGAAAAATGAATGAAATAAAGCAGGTTTGTTATAGGAATACTTGTGCAAAATACTTTCTTGTAGCCAATTCATTTGCAATATTTTCTAGCAAGTTTTTATTCTTTCCTCTTTCCCTTCACCTTGTAGTTTTGAATTCCGGTTTCGTAAATGTATATGATTATATCTTACAGGAAAATGGCAGATGCTGTTGTAAGTGTTCTCTTGGATGAATTGGTGTCATTACTTGTAAGCGAAGGTCATCAACAGCTTGAGTTTAATGACCAGTTTGAGGAAACAAAGAAGGAGCTTCAGTACATGCAGAAATATCTCAAGGAAGCTGATCGAGTGAGGAGAAAATATAGGAACGAGATTCTCAAGATGGTAATGAGCGACTTAAGAGAGTTAGTATACGATGCTGAGGATGTAATAGCAGATTACCAGCTTCTATTCCAGAAAAAATGTCAAGGCTTTGCACTGAATTTTACGAGTTATTTCTCTCCTACCCATTTGAAAACCCGTCATCAGTTCAGAAAGCGGTTGAGTAAAATTAATCAAAAAATAAGAGAGGTGAAGGACAGGATGAAGTCCGACTTGGATACAACTCCTCGCCAAACTGGTAAATATGAAGATGATGGGAATATGCCACTGACCCACCCAATCCTAATGGATGAAGATGAAATGGTAGGATTAGAAGATGACTTGGTGAAGATTAGAAATTGGATCTTAGAAGCTAATGGGCCATTAACAGTGATTGGAATAGTTGGACTGGGGGGAATCGGTAAAACCACGCCTGCTCAGAAGTTATATAACAGGGAGAGTGCGGAAAATTCTTTTAAGCACTCATTTTTTGTTACTGTTTCTCAAAATTTCAAATTTGACGAATTGCTGAAAAAGATACTGAAGAACCTAAAGGTAGAAGACAAATAGCTGATAGAAGATGACGTCCGTGAGCTACTGGAAAGGCTTAAGAGCATATTAGATGAGAAGTACTTGGTAGTTTTGGATGACGTGTGGGGAACGGATGAAGGGGGGTGGTGGTATAGCTTGAAGTCCACTTTGCCTCGAGTGGAGGGTAGCTGTGTTATTGTTACATCAAGGAATAAGAGGGTTGTTCAATCAATGAGGGCTACTGACATGTGCATACATCATTTGCAATTTCTTTCGGATGAAGATAGTTGGTCCTTATTTAGCAAGGTAGCTTTTGTGAGAAATGGAGGTAAGTGCACAAATCCAGATTTGGAGGTATTGGGAAAGGAGATTGTTAAGGGATGTGGGGGGCTTCTTTTGGCAATCAACATTGTGGGCGGAATGATGCTGGGGAAAGATGAATCCATCCGTGAATGGAAGCAAATATCAAAGCACCTAATGGAGGAGTTGGAAATCTGTCAGAAAGATGAGATGATCATTTTGACACTAGAGTTAAGCTACGAAGAGCTCCCAACACACTTAAAACCTTGTTTCTTGTGTCTTGCCTCGCTTCCTGAAGATTATGAAATGCCAGTTAGTTACATCGTTGAATTGTGGATTGGTGAAGGTTTTGTTTGGGGAAGAAATGAGAAAACGGCATTTGAGATCAGAGAAGAATGCCTTGCAGAATTATTTAATTGATCTTTGATACTTGGAGCGGCTAAACATGCCTTTGAAAGTCACTTCACTCATTGAAAAATGCATGATATGGTTCAAGATATGTTTATAAAAATTGCAAGAGAAGGGAACTTTTTCGTGAGCTTGGAGAGTGGAAGTAGGATCGGATTCAGTGTGCAGTCTCGCCGCCTGGGAATTTCAAAGAACACAACAGTGGAGAGCATGTGAAACAGTTCTACCAAGCTGAGGACATTGGTTGGAATGGAAATTGAGAGGAATGAGATCATTGCAAGTGTAAAAGTTGTACTCTGCAAAGTAAGGTGGTTGAGGGTGTTATATCTTTCATTGTCAAACACGAAAATCGATGTTGTGGCCAAGAATTGGTTGAGTGGGATAGGGTCATTATAGCACCTCGTTTTTCTTAGAATAGAGAATTCTGCGTTAAGAAGTCTCCCCGATTCAATCAGAAATCTTCGAAATCTTCAGATTCTACATTTAACAGACTGCCCCCCGAATTTGGAAATACTTCCCGTGTCAATCACAACATTGGAGAAACTGACAGCTGTCGAAATCTTTGATTGTCCCTCTTTAGAATGCATGCCGGAAGTGCTTGGAAAGCTTTCAAATCTTGAAAGGTTATATGGGTTTAAGCCAATGAATTTGGGTAGTAAAAATGGATCCGATATTTCGGATCTGAAGAAGTTGACAAGATTCAGAAAACTTACGATGGACATAAAGTCGGAGAAACAAATAGAAGGGGAATGGAATGTGTTATCAATGCTCGATCATCTGCAATATCTAGAACTAAACTTTGAGGTCGTTTCTATTGAAAGGGTAGGAGTTGTAAAGAAGATCGACATTCAGTTTTCTGCTCCTTTAAAATCCCTTACAGACTTGTATCTTCGGGACTACCCAGGAGACAGCACAGCTGCGTGGCTGAGTCCTATTTCCCTTCCCAATCTTCAATTTCTTGGCATTAGTGAGGGAAGGATTAAGAAGATGGGTCCCAGATTTTCGGACTGTGAGAATGGGGTGTGGAAAGTGGAGGTCTTGGTGCTACTAAAGTTGGAAGAGATGGAAGAAGAGTGGACGGGGATGCGAAGGGCAATGCCGTCTTTAAGACTCGTCAAGGTTCGAAATTGTCCGAAGCTCAAGTCATTCCCATTGAATGACACCTTTGAAGATTCTGGTGGAAAGTGGAGCATGTGGAGGAAAGAAGAAGAAAAACGTGAGGGTAGTGTAATTAATATGTAACCTTCCCTTATTATAATTCCTTTTCTAAATCCTACACCGATAATACGGAAACTGGAGCACACTTTTCTCTCTCACACGTGTGACGTGCTCGCATGTGTGCTGCGAATTACGGACGCGGATTGTCTACTGAACAGTGCTCTGTTCCGTGTGTTTTATCCACGTCGTTTATCTTTTTTTTTATATCAGTTCAGGGCGTGTTCCCAAAAATTAAAAAAGGAGAAATTTCCAACCGTACGACCCATATATAGCCCACCAGCCTTTTAAAGCCCACTGCCTTTTAAGCTTCCAACAATAAGTGTCCGCTGTACGGACGCCTCTGTACATGACGAAAATGCCCCTACTCTAAAAATATGACTGCATGTACTCCCTTGTACGCAAATACACGTCCGAACTCTCCCCACCATCCCTAATCCCTATTTTCACTCATTTTTTTCGTGAAATCTCCATAAAATCTCCGTGGAATCCCCATCCGACCATCACATTACATTTTCTATCATCCATTACTCAAGGTGAACTGTTTTCTTTTTCTAAGAGGACGTGGATGCATTACTAAATTTGAGATCTTGAAGACTTGTCTCCAAAGAACGTGTTTCACACCAAGTTACTCTTATTATTATTCTCGAACAGGATTTTACTGATACGGCATTGGCACGAGGTAAGGACATTTAAATTCTTAACAAAGTATCTAGAAATTTGTGATCATTTTCCATCCAGTCTATTCATTTGCTACGGTCAGACAACTACCTACGGATAATAACCGTAGCCATAGATAAAACAATTCGTAGCAATAAAGTGCATCCGAGGTGGGCGCGCCGAACCAGCGGCCCCCCCGCGTCACTCTCTGGACTGTCCGCCGCGGCCACGCCCATCTGGCGCGCCCTCGCTCATAGTGTGGTTCCTATGGCTACGGATAATAACGGTAGCTATAATCCGTGGTAATAGGTTTTTTTTTGGGGGTTTTTTTTTTTGGTTTTTATTTATTTATTTATTTATTATTTTTTTTGTACATGAAGAACTTCATTCTACCTATAATTTTCTCTAACACATATTCATATAAATATGTATATATAAGCATATAAATTTTTTTTCTCTTTTTTTCCATTTCTTTCTTTATTCATTTTAACAAGAATATCTTCTAAACTAAAATTAGTTACTTGATGCACCCTACATGATTTTGGGGTAGGAGAAGCTACTTTAACCAACCAATCTGGTTATTTTCCAAGATTTCATCAGCTCGATGATCGAAAATCCATTTCATTCACTTAGCGGTCAATTTCGTTCATTTCATTTGCATGCATTTCACGGTTATTTTGTTTCAATTCATGATCACTTCTATGAATTTCACGGTCATCCGAAACATTTTCATGTTGATTCATGGTCATTTTGAGAAATTTCGCGATCAATTCCCTTCACTTCACAGTCATTTGCATGCATTTCGCGGTCAATTCGCTTCAAACCATGATCATTCTCATGCATTTCACGATCGTCCGAAACAATTCCATGTTGATTCACGGTCATTTTGAGGCATTTCACAGTCAATCGCCTTCACTTCACGGTCATTTGCATGCATTTCGCGGTCAATTCGCTTCAAACCATGATCATTCTCATGCATTTCACGGTCGTCCGAAACAATTCCGTGTTGATTCACGGTCATTTCGAGGCATTTCACAGTCAAAATCCTTCACTTCACGGTCATTTGCATGCACTTCGCGGTCAATTTGCTTCAAACCATGATCATTCTCATGCATTTCACGGTCGTCCGAAACAATTTCGTGTTGATTCACGGTCATTTCGAGGCATTTCACAGTCAAACTCCTTCACTTCATGGTCATTTGCATGCATTTCGCGGTCAATTCGCTTCAAACCATGATCATTCCCATGCATTTCACGGTCGTCCGAAACAATTCCGTGTTGATTCATGGTCATTTTGAGGCATTTCACAGTCAAACTCCTTCACTTCACGGTCATTTGCATGCATTTCGGGTCAATTCGCTTCAAACCATGATCATTCCCATGCATTTCACGGTCGTCCGAAATAATTCTGCGTTGATTCACGGTCATTTCGAGGCATTTCACAGTTAAATTCCTTCACTTCATGGTCATTTGCATGCACTTTGCGGTCAATTCGCTTCAAACCATGATCATTCCCATGCATTTCATGGTCGTCCGAAACAATTCCGTGTTGATTCACGGTCATTTCAAGATATTTCACAGTCAAACTCCTTCACTTCATGGTCATTT
The DNA here is from genome assembly GCA_037074715.1 of Magnolia kwangsiensis. NCBI lineage: Eukaryota > Viridiplantae > Streptophyta > Magnoliopsida > Magnoliales > Magnoliaceae > Magnolia > Magnolia kwangsiensis. The sequence goes on along the minus strand of CM073571.1, from coordinate 194,982,603 downwards.
GCATGCATTTCGCCATCGTCCAAAAAGAAAGATTCGAAGTTATTATATCTAGAGTTTATTATATCAAGTGCATTGCATAGAGAACTACCAATACCATTTATTTTATTTTATGACGAAATAACCAAATATATCACATGTAGCGGACAACACTAATGGTCCTTGATATCGTGTCATAACCATGGACTTTATTTTCCTTTTCCATGTGCAATTTCCCAGAGGCATATTCATGTGAATAGACATTGCTTGTTCAAAAGATTGTTTGTGAGCATAATGGATCTAACTTTGTTTTTGTGGAAGATGCTGTGGCTAAAAAGGAACTGTGGAAGGTATAATGGTTTAAACCTATTGTTAGACTCTTTTTTTTTTGGAAGGATTTACTTTAAATTTTTATTTTAATCAAAGGAAAATTTAAAAGCACAAGTTCCCTTTTTGTTCCATTCTCATGTTATAGTTTAGTTTAGCTTTCAAGAATTTAACCACACAGTTGTAATAAAGCTTTTGTCTACAATATATTCTCTTATGGAGTGGAAGTGTAGCTCATTCCTTATTCTTTTAATACTAAGCAGAAAAGAAAACAAACAAAATGTTAAATTCGTTTCAAAAGAAGGCGTTTCTGTACCAATATAAAACTGCTCCAAGTATCCTCCTTTACAATAGATTCTACTGCTTCTTTACTACCATAGTTCAGTGAAGTATATGATCATTTTCTCTTCAACTAAGGTGAATATTGCAAATGGTAATTATTTTAGATAGCTTTTGCTGGAACTGACTGACCGTGGCATAGTTACCGATTTGCAGTTTGGTTCCAGCTTGGCTTGCAATTCATGATTCATAGTGTGCCTAATGAATCCAATTCACCAGGTTTGGTTATCAGCTGCTATGAATTTTGTCACAGTTTTGCAAGTTTGTGATCTTGATTTGGTCACTTTGCGAATCTGGGTTGTGTTAAGAAAACAGCTAATCTTGTTAGATTTCATCCATCCAATTCTTCTGAAGCCCAATTCATCATCCGTCTCATGAGTTCTGCAACCTCTGAATTGTGAAATTTTGTCAAATTCAAGTGTTGGAGCTCCCAATCAACAATTTTGAACCTAGTAGTTGGAACTTGTCTATTCAATTTATTTTGATGAAAATGCTAAACTGAGAAATCAATTTTGTTTCACTTAATTCTGAGTACTTAAATGCTATTTATGAAAAAGGACAACTATGGACCGTCCATGTTTTGAGTTTCCCTTTTAGGAAATTCGATTGTTGCCATAGGTTTTTATAAATTATAACTGCTTTGGTGGTGCTAAACAACAAGCCTTTTTATGTACCAAGGGATATATTTCCTCATGTTGTTTTCCTCGTGTAATGGGTCAAATAATGAATTCTAAATTTTCAGTACTTTAATAATAGGCACAACGAAGTTTATGTACTTTATAACTAGTTGCTTTCAGACCGAAGTAAACTGAAATGGGTATGGTTTGATTTTGTTAGCAACCAAACTTGGTTGGAAACTGGATTTGGCTTGTGTCATCTAAGGTTCACATCCTGGCTTCTCGGAACCTGTATTTTACTGCCCAATGGAGCACATGTCAAACTGGACTTGGGAAGAGTATTTGGTGGTCTGATGCATGTAATCATTTTTTGAAGCACAATGTCCTCATTTAAAATCTGGTTAGATATATTTTAAAATAAAGTGTTAACAGCATACGTCCTTCTGAGAGCCATCTGCTTCAGATTAAGGCTTCTTGATGTTGCTCTCATTGCGCATGAATGATTTTACCATCTTTAGCACTGTGGTATTCAAGTTACTTTTTTCATGCTGGTGGAATGCAAATGGCAGTTGATACTTATATCTAACTACTATAGGCTTATATAAATTGTCCTATCCACCTTTAGCATCATGGTATTTAGTTCCTCAATATATGCTTCAGGTGCCATTTAAGTAGCAATGGAAGACCATCTCCTTGTTCACTGTGCATTTGCATGTTGGTCATCATTTTTGCATACAAGGATTGGAGACATTTGAATTTTGATTGATCTGCCCCTTATAATTTCTTGATATGGAGGTAATTTCTTGCAATTCATTAGGATCTTTTGAGGGATTGGAATAACAAATCTTAAGAGGTGTAGAGAAGAACTTCTAGGTGGTTGATCAATTTGATTAAAATACTAATTATTTCTTGGAACCTTGCAAATTGAGGTGAGGTGGTGTGGTTAAGAAGATGGTTGAATATTATTATAACTTGCAAATATCACTGTACAGTATTTGCAACATGAAGTAAATAAATTAACCAGATTAGAGAACCAAACGAATCAACCAATTCCACAACCAATTGGGATCATTTCATAAGTGATGAAACACAGAATGCAAATCCTAACATGTATGCAGCCCTACCATGACTAACTATTGGTACAACATGCATTCTCTGTTTCATAACCTTGACTCATTCATTGAGAAACATTAGTTTGCTATGGAGATGCATCATTGGATCCTCTTAATTAGGTTTGAACTTATTTTGAATTCTTTAACTCTCAAGTCAGGGTTTCAAAAACTTTTCCTTTCCCAAGATTCAGTTTGTTGCGGAAAATGTTGTCCATTTCTTGGATACCAATAAAATCCTGCGTTGCTTGGACATCTAAATAAATCTTACAGACTGACTTTAGTAGTCAACACTAAGATTGCAAAGAGAACTTATTTTTCTATTATTTATTTGTGTCGGTATTCCAAAAAGATGTGCATCATAATTTTATATTGTGACCTTTAGTATAGAAGTCATACTTTAATCATATCGTCTTTCTGTTTCTGGGTATCATGGACTGTAATAGAAAGTCAACACTAAGTCATACTCTGATCACTCTAATATGATGGAACTAACTGTGGTTGGACCATGTTCCAACAATCCCCCAGATTGAAAGATCCTAGCTAGAGAATATTTGGTATGTTGCTGGTTGAATGGGAACCATTGTTGTTTTTTTTAATGTTTATTTATTTATTTATTTTTTTTTTGTAACCATGGTTTAAAAAGCCAAGTCTTCAATGTTGAACAGTGGGCTGTCTTTCGTTTGGGACTCTAACTCTACTGTTTCTTTATTAGAAACATTCTGAGAGATTTAGGTTTTCCATCTAGAGAATATTGGTGTGGGTGATCACAGTGGCCGTGTCAAACCATTGTTTCATTTTTTTCCTTAACCGTTTATTTATAGGTATGTTTAGGATCTTCCGGCCTCGGAGAATTTTGGGACATCCCTCATTCATGATGGAGCTTTTCCTACCAATAGTTTGGATCATGTACAAATTGGGATCATCAGGAGAATTGCATCCTAATGCAGTGAGAATCTGTAATTCATCTTGAGAGTAAATGCTTGTTTTGTTATCATTATTATATTTTGGATTTTGTGGGGTGGTATCAATCTGCATTGAGAGCTTTATGATAGTAAATTTAGTATGTGAGCATGTCATTCCCTATTTTAAATTTTTTCAATCTAATTTAGAGTTCCTTCTGCATGCAGATTAGGAAGGAGGCACTTTGGGCTTGTTTTGCTATGGAACCTAATTCTGAAGCGATGATTTCAGTCAGTTTTCTAGTGGATCACCTTTTCTATTGAATTTATTGTTCTCTGGTTGAAATTTTATTTTTGGCTGCAACGATGTCTTCTGAAATGGCATAAATCTTCTATCAAATATGCTTATTTAGAAAGACAAAAGTTGGGTATACCATTCATATGAATGAGTTCTATGAACACAAAGCAATTTGCATGAAATCTATTGATACTTTCATCAAGAACCATAGGTTCAATCAAGAAATTCAATTTGACCAATTAAGAAACTATCATTTATCTAAGCTTCATTATCGTTTCCCCATATATTGTGGCAAGTGGAATGCTACAATTAACTTTTCATTCCTTTTTTTTTACGATGGCGAAGATTCGAAGTAATTTAAGTTAAGGTTTAGGCTATAGGTTTTAAGATTTGATAATAGGTTCGGGTTTAGGTTATATGTTTTGGGATTTGATAATGGGTTCGGGTTTAGGTTATAGGTTTTGGTTTAGGTTTAGGTTATAGGTTTTGAGATATGATAATGGGTTCGGGTTTAGGTTAAGGTTATATGTTTTTGGATTTGAGAATGGGTTCGGGTTTAGGCTATAGGTTTTGGTTTTAGTTTAGGTTACAGGTTTTGGTTTAGGTTATAGGTTTTGGGATTTGAGAATAGGTTCGGGTTTAGGTAATAGGTTTTGGTTTTGAGAATGGGTTCAGGTTTAGGCTATAGGTTTTGGTTTTAGTTTAGGTTAAAGGTTATAGGTTTAGGTTAAGGTTTTGGTTGAGGTTTAGGTTATAAGTTTTGAGATTTGATAATGGGTTCGGGTTTAGGTTATAGGTTTTGGTTTTGGTTTATGTTAAAGATTTTGGTTCAGGTTACGGTCTAAGTTTTGGTTATAGGTGTTAGTTTAGGTTATAGGTTATAGGTTATACGTTTAAGTTAAGGTTTTGGTTTAGGTTTAGGTTATAGGTTTTGGGATTTGAGAATGGGTTCGAGTTTAGGTTATAGGTTTTGGTTTTAGTTTAGGTATGGGTTTTGGTTTAGGTTATAGGTTTTGGGATTAATAATGGGTTCGGGTTTAGGCTATAGGTTTTGGTTTTAGTTTAGGTTATAGGTTTTGGTTTAGGTTATAGGTTTTGGGATTTGAGAATGGGTTTAGGTTTAGGTTATATGTTTTGGTTTAGGTTATAGGTTATAGGTTTAAGTTAAGGTTTTGGTTTAGGTTTAGGTTATAGGTTTTGAGATTTGATAATGGGTTCAGGTTTAGGTTATAGGTTTTAGTTGCGGTTTATTTTATAGGTTTTGAGATTTGATAATGGGTTCGGGTTTAGGTTATAGGTTTTGGTTGCAGTTTAGGTTATAGGTTTTAGTTTAGGTTATAGGTTTTGGGATTTGAGCATAGGTTCGGGTTTAGGTTATAGGTTTTGGTTTTGAGAATGGGTTCAGGTTTTGGTTTTAGTTTAAGTTATAGGTTTTGGTTTAAGTTATAGGTTTTGGGATTTGAGAATGGGTTTGGGTTTAGGTTATAGGTTTTGGTTTAAGTTATAGGTTATAGGTTTAAGTTAAGGTTTTGGTTTAGGTTTAGGTTATAGGTTTTGAGATTTGATAATGGGTTCGGTTTAGGTTATAGGTTTTGGTTTCGGTTTAGGTTATAGGTTTTGGGATTTGATAATGGGTTCGGGTTTAGGTTATAGGTTTTGGTTTCGGTTTAGGTTATAGGTTTTGAGATTTGATAATGGTTTCGGTTTAGGTTATAGGTTTCGAGATTTGATAATGGGTTCGGTTTAGGTTATAGGTTTTGGTTTCGGTTTAGGTTATAGGTTTTGGGATTTGATAATGGGTTCGGGTTTAGGTTATAGGTTTTGGTTTCGGTTTAGGTTATAGGTTTTGGGATTTGATAATGGGTTCGGGTTTAGGTTATAGGTTTTGGTTTCGGTTTAGGTTATAGGTTTTGGTTTAGGTTATAGGTTTTTGTTTCGGTTTAGGTTATAGGTTTTGGTTTAAGTTGTAGGTTTTGGGATTTGATAATAGGTTCGGGTTTAGGTTATAGATTTTGGTTTTGAGAATGGGTTCGGGTTTAGGCTATAGGTTTTGATTTTAGTTTAGGTTATAGGTTTAAGTTAAGGTTTTGGTTTAGGTTTAGGTTATAGGTTTTGAGATTTGATAATGGGTTCGGGTTTAGGTTATAGGTTTTCTCTTGATCATGAATTGAAGCGAATTGACCGCCAAATGCATGCAAATGGCTGCGAAGTGAAGGGAATTGACCGTGAAGTGAAGGAGTTTGACTGTGAAATGCCTCAAAATGACCGTGAATCAACACGGAATTGTTTCGAACGACCTTGAAATGCATGGGAATGATCATGGTTTGAAGCGAATTGACCGCGAAGTGCATGCAAATGACCGTGAAGTGAAGGAGTTTGATTGTGAAATGCCTCCAAATGACCGTGAATCAACACGGAATTGTTTCAGACGACCGTGAAATGCATGAGAATGATCATGGTTTGAAGTGAATTGACAGTGAAATGCATGCAAATGACCGTGAAGTGAAGGCGATTGACTGTGAAATGCCTCAAAATGACCGTGAATCAACACGGAATTGTTTCGGATGACCGTGAAATGCATGGGAATGATCATGGTTTGAAGCGAATTGACTGCGAAGTGCATGCAAATGACCGTGAAGTGAAGGAGTTTGACTATGAAATGCCTCGAAATGACTGTGAATCAACACGAAATTGTTTCGGACGACGGTGAAATGCATGGGAATGATCATGGTTTGAAGCGAATTGACCGCGAAGTGCATGCAAATGAACGTGAAGTGAAGGGAATTGATCGCGAAATGCCTTGAAATGACCATGAATCAACACGAAATTATTTCGGATGACCGTGAAATGCATAGAAGTGATCATGAATTGAAGCAAAATGACCGTGAAATGCATGTAAATGAAATGAACGAAATTGACAGCTAAGTGAATGAAATGGATTTTCGATCGTCGAGCTGATGAAATCTTGAAAAATAACCAGATTAGTTGGTTAAAGTAGCTTCTCCTACCCCAAAATCATATAAGGTGCATCAAGTAACTAATTTTAGTTTATAAGATATTCTTGTTAAATGAATAAAGAAAGAAATAGAAAAAAAGAGAAAAAAATTTTATATGCTTATATATACATATTTATATAAACCCGAGAGAAAAAAAAGAAATTTTCATCTGTACAACCAGTATATGGCCCATTCTCGAGACGAAGCCCATCCCATCTTACTTTCTAAGAATACTCCCCAGGTGTATGGACGCCTTCCCAAAGGTTGAAAATGCCCCTACTTTTTCCTTCAAGCGGATTGGCTGCTGTTCGAAGACAAGCGCTGACGCTCCTCGAACTCCGAGTTATACGAACGGTTCAAAAGAGATCAACATTACATGGGCTCCACAGTTATGTATTTATTATATCCACAACGTTCATCCATATTTCGAGATCATTTCGGAGCATTATCACAAAAAAAAAAAATCATATCTAAAGATCAACTGGACCACACCACAAAGAGTAGCAGAAAATTGATTTTCACTGTTGAAACTTTTGTAAGGCCCACCATAACATTTATTTTCCATCCAATCTATTCATGAGGTCACAAAGACCTGGATGAATAGGAAAAACAAATTGACTAATGATCCAAAACTTTTGTGACCCTTGAAAAGATTTCAACAGTAGACGTTCAAAGCAAAATGGCAAAGTCATTTGCTGCGGTCAGACATGTAGCTACGGGTAATAACCGTAGCCATAGATAGAATAATCCTTAGCAATAAGGTGCATCCGGGGTGGGCACGCCAAACTAGCGGCCCCCCCGCGCCACTCTCTGGATTGTCCGGCGTGGCCATGCCCATCTGACGCGCCCCCTCCCATAGTGTGGTTCCTATGGCTACGGATAATAACCGTAGCTAGAATCCGTAGCAATAGATTTTTTTTGTGTTTTTTTTTTTTAGTTTTTTTTTTTTTTTTGTACATGGAGAACCTCATTCTACCTATAATTTTCTCTAACACATATTTATATAAATATGTTTATATAAGCATATAAAATTTTTTTTCTCTTTTTTTTCCATTTCTTTCTTTATTCATTTAACAAGAATATCTTCTAAACTAAAATTAGTTACTTGATCTACCCTATATGATTTTGGGGTAGGAGAAGCTATTTTAACCAACCAATGTAGTTATTTTCCAAGATTTCATCAGCTCGATGATCGAAAATCCATTTCATTCACTTAGCAGTCAATTTTGTTCATTTCATTAGCATGCATTTCACGGTCATTTTGCTTTAATTCATGATCACTTCCATGCATTTCACGGTCATCCGAAACATTTTCGCGTTGATTCACGGTCATTTCGAGGCATTTTGCGGTCAATTCCCTTCACTTCACGGTCATTTGCATGCATTTTGCGGTCAATTCGCTTCAAACCATGATCATTCCAATGCATTTCACGGTCGTCCGAAACAATTCCGTGTTGATTCACGGTCATTTCGAGGCATTTCACAGTCAAACTCCTTCACTTCACGGCCATTTGCATGCATTTCACGGTTAATTCGCTTCAAACCATGATCATTCCCATGCATTTCACAGTCGTCTGAAACATTTTCGTGTTGGTTCACGGTCATTTTGAGGCATTTCACAGTCAAACTCCTTCACTTCACGGTCATTTGCATGCATTTTGCAATCAATTCGGTTCAAACCATAATCATTCCCATGCATTTCACGTCATCCAAAATAATTCTGTGTTATTTACAGTCATTTCGAGGCATTTCACAGTCAAACTCCTTCACTTCACGGCCATTTGCATGCATTTTACGGTCAATTCGCTTCAAACCATGATCATTCCCATGCATTTCAGGGTTGTCTAAAACATTTCCGTGTTGATTCACAGTCATTTCAAGGCATTTCACAGTTAAACTCCTTCACTTCACGGTCATTTGCATGCATTTTACGGTCAATTCGGTTCAAACCATGATCATTCCCATGCATTTCACCGTCGTCCGAAACAATTCCTTGTTGATTCACGGTCATTTTAAGGCATTTCACAGTCAAACTCCATCACTTCACGGCCATTTGCATGCATTTCGTAGGCAATTCACTTCAAACCATGATCATTCCCATGCATTTCACGGTCGTCCGAAACATTTTCGTGTTGATTCACGGTCATTTCAAGGCATTTCACAGTCAAAATCCTTCACTTCACGGTCATTTGTATGCATTTCATGGTCAATTTGCTTCAATTCATGATCATTTCCATGCATTTCACAGTCATCCGAATCAATTCCGTGTTAATTCATAGTCAAACTCCATCACTTCGCGGTCATTTGCATAAATTTCACGGTCATTTCGCTTCAATTCATGATCACTTCCATGCAAGTTGAAGTATTGCATTATGTGTGTTGGATTAATTATGTCCTCATCATAACCGCATTAAAAGTGCAGCTTCTTACAAGTTCTTCACTTTTCTATCTGATTTTTATTTACATTTGTATGAATATTTTTCATCAACAAATCAATCTACTTTTTGCACAAAAATCATTCTGCTGTTATTTGTGATTTGTTTATGCTATATAGATATGTTATGTGTAATATAGACATGAACTTGGATTTCTCTGCATGAAAGTAAGGAATCTCCTATTGGGGGAGATTTATATCTGTTTGGGTTTGGATTGCTTTTGAATTATTCTTCTAAATCGGGAAAAGATTTTATTTTTTTCCCTTCTTTTGTGAGTGATCTATATTTGAACTTGAATATCTCTTCATGAAAGGAAAGAATTTCCTTTTGGGGATATTTCTATGTGCTGGGTTGTGAAACTGCAGAAACTTGCTATTGGGTGGCTGTAATTTAGAATAAGGAAGTCTGCTTTCAGGGATTTATATCTGAACTTGTTCTTGATTGCATGTGCTCATGAGGAGGACTAGAAACACTACTTCCTTTTAGTGTATTCAAGTCTGTTGGGTTGTGAAATTCGGCGGGCTGTTATACTTGATTCCTGTTTCTAAGTTGGGTTTTTCAGGTTCTTTATTTTTTACAAAATACACTAATTTTTTCTTCTTTATTCACACCTATATTAGTTATTTTTCAGTGTCCACAATGCAATAAGAAGTCTAAGTTGTCAGAGATCAGAAATCTTTATGTTTCGCGTGTAGTCATTGTTGATGAAGATCTACAGAAGGACTTGAGTTCCTCTTCCATTCCCTCCATCTATCTTTTACATCTAGCTTCACTCTAGTCCTAAAACAAGCTAACTTGATTGCTTTCTAAGCTTTGATATTGTCTCATCCCTATGGGCCTGTTTGGTAATAGTATACAAAATATCTTTTGGAGGGACATCTACTGAAAAAATGCAACAACTGTATCTTTGTACAGTTTGTTTGGCTTCTAGCAATAACACCTTAGCATTAAGATGAGTAGCAGGGTATTGTTGTAAGAGTAAGAACTACTTGTATAAGATGAGTTCCTTATAGGAGTGCATTTTCATTCAGGTGTAGTATTAAGAAAATGCCTCGACAGCTTTGATTATAATTGAGTTGATTGTAAGTGTTTACTAATAAGTTTCTTGGGGTATGTTGTTTACAGTTACGAGATTCTGGTTGACTAGACTAGAGAGGGTAAGAATGCTAAATTGAAGGCCCTAGAATCTAGAGTTTTAAAAATGAGAACCAAGTGAAGAGTATTTGGTGCAAGTTCATTACGAATATTGTAGAGACAAGACTTTGGTTAGAATTGGACATGAAATTCCTCATTTCAAGGCATCTTTTATTGGAAGGATGGACTGATCATGAGAGCGTCTCAAAGGGCATTAGAGCTGGATGAATGAAAGAGCTTAATGAATAAGTAGGGATATGCTTTTAAGTGTATGCCAATGAAGTTCAAGTGAAATTTCATTAGACTACTATTCGACAAGCTATACTATGTGGGGTAGACATTGGTTCAAGGCAACATGAGTAAATGATCATTTCATATTGAAATTTGTATTTCACATTCATCCAGGTCCTTATGACCTTATGAATATGTTGGATGGAAAATAAATACATTTTAATTGCTCTCTAAGGGCCTGTTTAGTATGTTATGGTTTGAAGCGAATATAACCTAAACCAAAACCAAAACCTTAACCTAAACCTATAACCTATAACCTAAACCAAAACCAAAACCTATAACCTAAACTCGAACCCATTCTCAAATCTCAAAACCTATAACATAAACTTAAACCTTAACCTAAACCAAAACCTTTAACCTAAACCAGAACTAAAACCTATAATATAAACTCGAACCCATTCTCAAATCCCAAAACCTATAACCTAAACCAAAACTAAAACCTTAACCTAAACCTATAACCTATAACCTAAACCAACACCTATAACCTAAACTTAAACCTTAACCTAAACCAAAACCTATAACCTAAACCCGAACTCATTCTCAAATCCCAAAACCTATAACCTAAACCCGAACCCATTCTCAAATCCCAAAACCTATAACCTAAACTAAAACCAAAACCTATAGCCTAAATCCGAACCCATTCTCAAATCCCAAAAGCTATAACCTAAACTAAAACCAAAACCTATAGCCTAAACTTGAACCCATTCTCAAATCCCAAAACCTATAACCTAAACTAAAACCAAAGCCTATAGCCTAAACCCGAACCCATTCTCAAAACCAAAACCTATAACCAAAACCTGAACCTATTCTCAAATCCCAAAACCTATAACCTAAACCAAAACCTATAACCTAAACTTAAACCAAAACCTATAGCCTAAATTCGAACCCATTCTCAAATCCCAAAGCCTATAACCTAAACCTGAACCTATTCTCAAATCCCAAAACCTATAACCTAAACCAAAACCTATAACCTAAACCAAAACCAAAACCTATAGCCTAAATTCGAACCCATTCTCAAATCCCAAAGCCTATAACCTAAACCAAAACCAAAACCAAAACCTATAACTTAAACCCGAACCCATTCTCAAATCCCAAAACCCTAAACCTAAACCTTAACCTAAACCTATAACCTATAACCTAAACCCGAACCCATTCTCAAATCCTAAAACCTATAACCTAAACTAAAACCAAAACCTATAGCCTAAACCTGAACCCATTCTCAAATCCCAAAACCAAAACCAAAACCTTAACCTAAACCTATAACCTATAACCTATAACCTAAACCAACACCTATAACCTAAACTTAAATCTTAACCTAAACCAAAACCTATAACCTAAACCCGAACCCATTCTCAAATCCCAAAACCTATAACCTAAAATAAAACCAAAACCTATAGCCTAAACCCGAACCCATTCTGAAATCCCAAAACCTATAACCTAAACTAAAACCAAAACCTATAGCCTAAACCCGAACCCATTCTCAAATCCCAATACCTATAACCTAAACTAAAACCAAAGCCTATAGCCTAAACCCGAACCCATTCTTAAAACCAAAACCTATAACCTAAACCCAAACCTATTCTCAAATCCCAAAACCTATAACCTAAACCAAAACCTATAAGCTAAACTAAAACCAAAACCTATAGCCTAAACCCGAACCCATTCTCAAATCTCAAAACCTATAACCTAAACCAAAACCAAAACCAAAACCTATAACTTAAACCCAAACCCATTCTCAAATCCCAAAACCCTAAACCTATAACCTATAACCTAAACCGAAACCTATAACCTAAACCCGAACTTATTCTCAAATCTCAAAACCTATAACCTAAACTAAAACCAAAACCTATAGGCTAAACCCGAACCCATTCTCAAAACCTAAACCTATAACCTAAACTCGAACCTATTCTCAAATCCCAAAACCTATAACCTAAACCAAAACCTATAACCTAAACTTAAACCTTAACCTAAACCAAAACCTTTAACCTAGACCAGAACCAAAACCTATAACCTAAATTCGAACCCATTCTCAAATCTCAAAACCTTTAACCTAAACCTAAACCAAAACCTTAACTTAAACCTATAACCTATAACCTAAACCGAAACCAAAACATATAACTTAAACCTGAACCCATTCTCAAATCCCAAAACCCTTAACCTAAACCTTAACCTAAACCTATAACCTATAACCTAAACCAAAACCTATAACCTAAACCCGAACCCATTATCAAATCCCAAAACCTATAACCTAAACCAAAACCTATAACCTAAACCCGAACCCATTATCAAATCCCAAAACCTATAACCTAAACCATGAAGTGAAGGAGTTTGATTGTGAAATGCCTCGAAATGACTGTGAATCAACACGGAATTTTTTCAGACGATGGTGAAATGCATGGGAATGATCATGGTTTGAAGCGAATTGACCGCAAAATGCATGCAAATGACCGTGAAGTGAAGGAGTTTGACTATGAAATGTCTCGAAATGACCGTGAATCAACATGGAATTGTTTCGGACAACCGTGAAATGCATGGGAATGATCATGGTTTGAAGCAAATTGACTACGAAATGCATGCAAATGACTGTGAAGTGAAGGAGTCTGACTGTGAAATGCCTCGAAATGACCGTGAATCAACACGGAATTGCTTCGGATGACCGTGAAATGCATGGGAATGATCATGGTTTGAAGCGAATTGACCGCGAAATGCATGCAAATGACCGTGAAGTGAAGGAGTTTAACTGTGAAATGTCTCGAAATGACCGTGGATCAACACGGAATTGTTTCGGACGACAGTGAAATGCATGGGAATGATCATGGTTTGAAGAGAATTGACCGCGAAATGCATGCAAATGACCGTGAAGTGAAGGAGTTTGACTGTGAAATGCCTCAAAATGACCATGAATCAACACGGAATTGTTTCGGACGAACATGAAATGCATGGGAATGATCATGGTTTGAAGCGAATTGACCGTGAAATGCATGCAAATGATTGTGAAGTGAAGGAGTTTGACTGTGAAATGCCTTGAAATGACCGTGAATCAATACAGAATTGTTTCGGACGACCGTAAAGTGCATGAGAATGATCATGGTTTGAAGCGAATTGACCGCGAAATGCTTGCAAATGACCGTGAAGTGAAGGGAATTGACCGCGAAATGTCTCGAAATGACCGTGAATCAACACAAAAATGTTTCGGATGACTGTGAAATGCATGAAAGTGATCATGAATTGAAGCGAAATGACCGTGAAATGCATGTAAATGAAATGAACAAAATTGACCGCTAAGTGAATGAAATGGATTTTCGATCATTGAGTTGATGAAATCTTGAAAAATAACCAGATTGGTTGGTTAAAGTAGCTTCTCCTACCCCAAAATCATATAGGGTACATCAAGTAACTAATTTTAGTTTAGAAGATATTCTTGTTAAATGAATAAAGAAAGAAATGAAAAAAAAGAGAAAATTTTTTTATATGCTTATATGTACATATTTATATAAGTATGTGTTAGAGAAAATTATAGGTAAAAAAAAGCTCTCCATGTACCAAAAAAAAAAAAACCTCCCAAAAAAACCTACTGCTACGGATTTTAGCTACGGTTAATATCCATAGCCATAGGGACCAGCCTATGGGTGCGGCCTCGCCAGATTGGCGTGGCCGCTTCGGACAGGCCAGCAGGGGGCGCAGGGGGCGCTAGTTCGGCGCACCCACCCCTGGTGGAATATTTTGCTATGGATTACGGTATCTATGGCTACGGTTATAATCCGTAGCCATATGTCTGACCGTAGCAAATGTCATTATTATTCTGCTTTGAACGTCTACTGTCGAAACCCTTTTAGGGGTAATGGAAGCTTTGGATCATCACGAAATTTGTTTTTCCTATTCATCCAGGTCTTTGTGACCTCATGAATAGATTGGATGGAAAATAAATGTTATGGTGAGCCCTACAAATGCTTCAACAGTGAAAATCAATTTTCTGCTGCTCTTTGTGGTGTGGTCCAGTTGATCTTGGGATATGATTTTTTTTTTGGGGATAATGCTCCGAAATGATCTTGAAATATGGATGAATGTTGTGGATAGAATAAATACATAACTGTAGGGCCCATGTAATGTTGATCTCTTTTGAACCGTTCGTATAACTCGGAGTTCGATGAGCGTCAGCGCTCGTCTTCGAGCAGCGCCCGATCCGCTTGAAGGAAAAAGCAGGGGCATTTTCAACCTTTGGGAAGGTGTTCGTACACCTGAGGAGTATTTGTGAAAAGTAAAATGGGGTGGGCTTCGTCTCGGAAATGGGCCATATACTGGTCGTACAGTTGGAAATTTCTCTTGAGAAAGATCCAAATCTCAGGTGAGCCACGGTACCAGAAAACAGTGGTGATTGGACACGAACTATTAAAAACTTTCCAGGTACTACTGTAATGTTTATTCACTATCCAATCAGTTGATTAAGACACATGTATACCGAATAAAGGTAAAACATAAATATCAACTTCATTCAAAACTTTTTTACCCTCGAGAAGTTTTTAACCATATGCATTCAACTACCACTGTTTCATGTCACGTGAACCACGTAATATTTTGATGTAACTCATTTATGAACTCTTGCTCTAAAATTATCTGCAAAAATAAATGAACAGTGTGGATAAAACACATACAGCGTAGTAGGGCAAACAGAGCACGTCCGGTAGCTACTGGATATGACTCTGTTGGTTTCTGAATTACCCACTCAATTCAATCTCCTCTCATGAATCCCCTGCAGCTATTGTTTTCATTCTTTATTTTCAGAGCTTTTAATTTCAGGCGCATGTAGAACCGTGCACATCCAATACGCTGGTGCACGTGAAAATTTGAAACACGTGTGAGATCTGAGTTTTTCATTGGAAAAAATTATTAGATTTTCTGTCTAAAAGAAATTGATGGTTAATTCATTTGTACTGATACGTTGAGGCCCATCTGAGTTCCGAAAATTGGCCTTACTTTCCTGTCAGCGATCTAAACATGGTATTGCACCTGATGGAAAGCTCGGATGTCCCACATGTTTCATGTAACCACACACGTGGAATTAGCAAATCTCCATTGTCAGGCTAACACTTTTCATGAGACTAATGTTCTGCTGGCCTACGTATTTGATGCTCTAGCTACGTTTGAAACTTGATACACAGGCATTTAGAAATGTGCACAGGCACTAGATTGTGAGACTCATGTTTCGATAACTATAACTAATAACCCAAACATTAAATTGGTCTAGCCAATTTAAGGACACTTGTTTGTTGCAATAAGTAGATTATATATATATAAAATCATTGAAATAAATGTTGGCCAATCTAATCGTCAGATAATCTAATTGGATAAGTTAAGAGCCTAATTATTCATGATGACAGTCTGCCAAAGTATTGAAGATTTTCTCAGAGTAATGTCTTTTGAATTGAAATTTAATTCCAGAACTCTCATTTTTGGCAATTTAGAATATGGCCATAATTCAATTCATGATTTTAAGCCATTTATAATTCTTTTGAAAACCTACTTTTCAAATTATTAAGGATTGGATTCAAATGTCAGGTTGCTACAACACTGACACACTAGAAATCTGAATAATCTAATTACTAGAAATGGATATAATTTTCAAAATTCCCAATTGCTAAACTACCCCTAAATTCTTTTGACCACGCCTCTAACCACTCTTCCATCTGCTCTATTCACATCTGTTGTCTCTCTCTCTTTGAAGCTGCAAGTGCTTGTGGGGCCCATGGAGCATAAATTACCCATTTAATGACCTCTCGTGAATCTCTCACAATTTTATTATTTTAAAAAAATTCTCAAATCTTATAATAAGATGATGTTATGTATGTGCTCATGGTCAGGAGGTATGCTATTATCTGCACATAGTGCTCCCTTATCTTTGAAGCTGCGCATGCCACCCTAGAAGAAGGTGAAGGTATGCTTCTTTTTTTTTTGGTAATTTCCCTTCAATTTTCTTAATGCTCTTTGCAAAACATTTTTGGCTCAAATACATTCACCTATTCTTAGCTGCTCAGTGAACATCACAGATCCTACACATGTTTTGTGTGTCCACATGTGTAGGGAGCCCCATTTTTGTGTCCATTTTTTATACACCCATTGATTTAATAAATATCTACATCCTTTCTGCTTTTAGTCATGCAATAATACTAATAGAAAGTAGACATGATGGGTATATTTTTATTGGTCCTAGAATGCTCAGGTATTGTCTTAGATTGATGTGAACCGTTCATGTTCTTACAACCTTTGAGTCTTGGATTTTGAACCGTTGAGTTTTGAATTTTGAACATGAGTCTTTAAAAAAAATAAATTTACTTTTCATATTCCATGTTTCCCTTTAAACACAGTCATCCGAAACAAACTTAATTTCTTCAAATGACCCTTTAGCATATTGTTGATGTCAGAATTTGGTCGGCTCTCCCTCCACATCGTCCTCCACGTATTACCCATGGAACCTGCACCAAGGAGACGGGCAAAGGTGACCTTGGCTAAGCCGGGGGACCCTCCGATGCCTAAGTCAGGATAAGGGAATTAGGGTCTAAGTAGAGTAGAAGAGGAGAGCTCGATTTTTCATCCCTGTGGACATGGTGATGTGTCCTATTTATACTTGCTTGTGAGGCGGTCTGTGTTCGACAATCTTGGCATGATTAGAGGGATTCCAGGATCATGAAGATATCGCCCGCAATTTACTGATTGCACAGCGTATTTGGTGGATCGTGCGTATCCGTGGGCGGAGTTACTGGCCACGTCTCAATGTGGCAGTTTCCATATTGAGCGAGTGGGGTATGCGTCTGATCATCGCCTCGGCTCGGCCAATCCGTCAGGAGTCTCAGCATCCGACCCCCCCGCAAGTCCGAGCTCACGCGGCCGGACGAGGATGTATTGTCGTCCGATCGGAAGTGGCACTTCTCCGAACTGAACTCTACCTTAAGACTTGTGGTGTTGACGTTGAGTCCAGCTTGAGCGGACCGCGCCCTAGTCGGGATGGTGCTGAGTCGGCTCGGGATAGTGATCTCGGATCTTCCCATAACAGAAGCCCCTACTCTTCGAGCTTGCCTGCGGGCTCGGAGAGTATTTACGCAGGAAGTTTCCCGCCCTCGTCGCAATGATGACGGGCTTCGAATTGAGCGTGCTGGTTGCTTCGACTAACGCGTGGCGACGGTTACGATCCCTGATCTTCTCCCAGCCTATGAGAAGCCGCCACGCAGGCTCAAGGCGGCGTATTTATGATGGCTCCAACTGCTGAGGCGTCTTTTCGTGTATCGAGGCGCAATACCCGATGTCAGAGCCGTACCGACGGTTCGGCACGCATCCAATATGGTGTCGCCATGTGTGCTCGGAGGTCAGCTCGTGCCGATTTGGCTGCTGCCATTAAAGCTTGCCATCAATGTGAGAATCGTTTGCTGCCTATATAAGGCGCTTCGGACGTTGGTTAGTCATTTTGCATCCAGATTTAAGAGAGTACACCGGAGAGGCAATTTTCGACGAGGGGCGATTCCGGCCAAACTCAGGGTTTTCGGCACAAAGGCGATTTTCGGCCATCATCCGATGAGTCCCGCTCACCTACATCCTTGTTTCCACAATGTCTTCTGATCTGGAGATGGTTCGTGGATATGGCAATGACTCCGAGCGGGAGAGTACTGAGAGCGGGAGCGGGTCTTCCGAAGGCCCTTTCGAGACCACTCGACTGTACCCCCCACCTCGGAAGTAAAAAACATTAGCTTCTAAGACCAAGCAGCCCAGTAAGAAGACTGCCTCACGTGCCCGCCGAGTCGAAACTCTTACCATCACTGAAATGCCTGCGAGCCTGCGGACCGCAGAGGTTGTCCATGGGGGTTCTGTCATGTAAGAATCTCAAATGGAGTGGATTCGGTCGGAGTTCCAGGTCCCGGACTCCGTTCAGATAAGGGCTCCCGGTCCCTTGGACATTGCTGGCGCTCCAGCTAAGGGAGAAGTGGATATCTTCCTCTGCGCACTGCAATGCAAGGTCCGACTCCCTTTACATCCCTTCATTAGGAAGGTGGCCGCTCAACTCGGATTGGCCCCCAGGTAGTTTACCCTGAACGCCTGGAGGGTGATGATCTTTGCCTACATCATCTGGAGGCAAGTCGGTAACTCCGAGCTGACCCCAGAGGAGCTGCTGAGCCTATACTTGGTGAAGCATGACAGCAACGATCCCTGGTATTATTTCGTGACTCGAGGGATCAAGGGGTCGGGCTTAGTAATGCACCTGCCGTCCTCCAACAAGGATTGGAAGAACAAGTGGTTCTGGGCGGCGGGTGACTGGGAGGCTCCAGCGGCTGAGCTTAGGGCTTCAACGGCTCGTATCCCGACCCACTTTACGAAATCAGGTCGGATTTCATCTGACGTCCGGGTTGTTATCTTGGTTTTCACATGTTTTTGTAGAAGTGACATCTCTTTTTATATTTTGCAGCTTTTGCAAAGGGGTTGCCGCTCCTAGACTCGGACCAGAAGAATCAGGTCGCAAAGGCCAGAGCGCGATGGAGTCTCTTCGCTCCTGGGCCGATCTGATAACTGCGGCCAACCTTTATTGGTCCAGGCTCTGCAAATTTCACCCTCTGACCACATATCTGAGTAAGCTGTCCCGACCTCTTCAATGATCTTTCCTTTGCTTTTTTAGTAGCTGACAGTTCTCTTTCGCAGGCATGGCCGAGGCGTCCGGGGCACGGAAGAGGAAGGCAGCTCCGAGCGCAGCGGAGCTGCTTAAAGAAGCGCTCGGAGCTGCTTAAAGAAGCCCCCCGAGTGAAGATCACTCGGAAGAAGCCGGTTCCCCCTCGCATGGGAGAATCTTCTGCTGCACCAACTCCATCAAGCCCCCTAGCGCTGTCGCGGCTCCTCCGGTAGTCCTTCGCCCGGTGGTACGTCTTCCTCCGGGGGTAATCCGAGTGAATAAAGCTGACACCCCGGTCGTGCCGAGCTCTGTTGCTTGGGCTCCCTCTGTCGCCACTCCTCCCGCCGCCGTTCCCAAGCCCCCCATTGTTGTTCCCTCATCTTCTGAGCAAGAGGGGGCCAACAGGATAGCCGAAAATGTGCTTCCCCCCCCCCCCTCCCCCCCCCCCCCCCCCCCCCCCCGAGGTTAAGGGGGAGGTCAGAGCCAAGGGCCAAAACTCGAATGGCAGCAGGGTAGGGGCCGAGGAGGCTGAGGCCTCGGCCCAACCGGGCACGATCGGAGGGAGGTTTGAGCTCGAATATCACATGGCGTGCTTGGCTCCGTGAGCCGCCAAGCATGTCAAGGAGGAGGACATCGCTCGGAACCTCGAGCGGTCGGAGGGCGGCTTCTTGAACTACTTCGCCTCCATGTGCTACATGATAAGTCTCTAAGAAGACTCTTTTTTCCTATTTCCTGTCGTTATACGTACACTGTAATCTTTGCTTTCCGGCTAGGCCGTCCCGGTACTCCTCTCTATTCGGCAGAGGGCGCGGGAGCACAAGAGGAAGAAGGCAGAACTGGAGGCCCTACAGGCCGAGGCGGCAGCCTTAAAGGCTGAGCAAACTAGCCTATGCCAACAGCTTACGGGAGAGAAGGCCAGGGTCAGGCGATTGCAGGGAGTCGTCGTGGACTTAGATGCCAGAGAGCTACATCTACAGGACAAGGCAGATGACTTTAAGAAGAGGGGCGACGCAGCTACTGCTGAGCTAATCTGCGTCAGGGCCCACGCGGACTCCCTGGCCATGGAGAGAGTTCGACTTGGGGAAGTTCTGAATCGCGCCAAGGCCGAGGCGACTGAGGAACGGACACGAGCCGTGAATTAAGCCGTGGAAGCCCAGAGGGCGAAGAACGAGGCCTCTTTGTCCGCGGCGATCGCTGCTGCAGTCGAAAGCTTCAAGACTTCTAAGGAGAGGGATGCTGAGGCCGCAACGTTCTACAATCGCGGCTTCGACGCATGCCTTGAGGCGGTTCTGGATTTATACCCAGACTTAGACCTTGATTCCCTCCTGCCCGACGACTCCGAAGATGCCCTGGCTGAAGTCGTCGGCTCGGATCTAGCTCCTGATGCCCAGGCTCCTCATGCCCAAGCTCCTCCTCAGGCCTGAAAACTCTTTTTTTTTAGCTATCAATGTACTTATCCATGTACTTTCGCCCTTCCGAGGGGATTTAATGAAAAATATTCTTTTCACATTGTCGATTTTCTTGTGAGATGTTGAGCTGATTTCTTTATGGGTTTAGTCCGTTGCCATTTAGTTCTTAGGGTCGATTATCCGAGCCTCCTCGGCCCAAGCCTTACTTGGGTCCGACCCCTTAAGATACTCGGCTCGTCGCCTTTGTTTGGTTGTATGCCGAGCTGAACACTTAGTCAGGTGGTCGGATTATTTTTAAGCTTTTTCCCTTGAAGGGATGCCTCGTCGACCTTTTGTGAGGTTAGCTTCCAATCTCTTAAAGGATCGAACCGTTAAACTTGTGCCTGTGCGAATAGGACAGTTGGATGCGTTCGAAAGTAGAACTGATCTTTTATTGGGAGCCTTAAAGGCTAGTCGCTCGGAAACATACATTTTATTATGAGCCTTAAAGGCTAGTTCTTCACGGGTAGTAGATCTTCAAGTGCTCGGCGTTCCAAGGATGACGGAGATGACGACCTTCGAGGTCTTCCAGGTGGTACGAGCCCGGCTTGGCAGATCTGACCACACGATATGGACCTTCCCAATTGGGTCCGAGCGCTCCTGCCCCTGGCTCAGCCGTGTTCTGGAAAACCCGTTGGAGGACTAAGTCCCCTGGTCGGAAGCGCCTGACTTTAACTTTGAAATTGTAGAAGCACGCTACCTGCTGGTGCCGAGCCGCTGCTCGGAGCTTAAAAACTTCTCTGAGTTCCTCGAGCAAATCCAGATTAGCCGCTATCTGTTCGGAGTTCTGACTTTCTTCGAAGCTCCTGACCCGCACTGTATGGAGTTCGATTTCTACTGGTATCATTGCCTCCGAGCCATAAGATAACGAAAATGGGGTTTCGCCCGTCGAAGTCTGGGTTGTAGTTCTGTAAGCCCAGAGGACGAAGGGGAGCTCTTCGGCCCAATTTCCTTTTACTTTTTCCAGCTTCGTCTTGAGATGATGCTTGATGATCTTATTGACCGCTTCTACCTATCCGTTCGACTGCGGGTGCTGAGGTGATGAGTAGGCGTTCACAATGCCGAGCCCCTGGCACATACTGCGAAACTTGACATTGCCGAATTGACGGCCGTTATCAGAAACGACGGTTCTTGGAATTCAGAACCGGCAGATGATATTTTTCCACACAAAATCGATTACCTTCTGCTCGGTGATCTTTACAACTGACTCGACCTCGGCCCACTTAGTGAAGTAGTCAACCGCGACTATAGCAAACTTGACCTGTCCCTTCCCAGTGGGCAAAGGACCAATGATGTCAATCCCCCATTGGGCGAACGGCCTTGGCCTACTCATGGGGGTCATTTCTTCTGCCGGTTGCCTCGACACGGTAGCAAAACACTTACACTTGTCACACTTCCGAACAAAATCTTTGGCGTCTTGTTTAAGAGTTGGCCAGAAATACCCTTGCCGGAGTATCTTCATGTCCAAGGCACGACTGCCTGAATGATTTCCGTAGATTCCCTCATGAATCTCCCGAATCATGTAAATGGCCTCATCCGGTCGGAGGCACCTAAGGTAAGATTGAGAATGCCCCTTCTTATACAGTACTCCGTCCAATATGGCGTAACTTGTCGCTCGGATCCTTAGTCGTTTCGTTTCTAGCTTATCTGAGGGGGCCTCACCAGTTGATAGGTAACTGAAAATCGGGTCCATCCAGCTAGGAATGGGCTGGACGGGGTTGACCTCCTCTGACTGGCTGATACTCGGGCGTTCGATGAACTCGACCGGAACAAAACGTGGGATCTTACCCTCGGAGGCCGAGGCGAGCCTTGCGAAGGCGTTGGCCCATGAGTTCTCGGCTCTAAGGACCTTCCGGATGGTGCAGCTCTAGAATTTCTCGATCAATTTCCTCGCTTCTTCGAGGTAGGTGATCATTCTGACTTCCTTAGCCTCATACTCCGAGAAGATATGGTTCACCACCAGCCGTGAGTCGCTGAAGACTTGCAGGGTCTGAACACCCAGGCTCGCTGCCAGCCTGAGCCCAGCCAGCAGCGCTTCATACTTGGCCTCATTATTTGAAGCTTTGAACCCAAGCCTGATGGCGTATTGGATCATCGTTGAATCAGGCGCAACCGGGACGACACCGGCTCTTGCTCCTTTAATGTTGGAAGATCCATCAACATAAAGGACCCACCCCAGATCTGATGTGGGCTCTTGATTGCTCAGAGGGGCGGGCAGTGTCGTCTCGACTTCCTTCCTGGCTTGCTCTTCATCCGGAGTTGTGAACTCGGCGATGAAGTCGGCCACGGCTTATCCCTTGAGTGTCGTCTTGGGCTGGAACTGAATGTCAAACTCTCCGAGCTCTACAGCCCACTTGGTCATCTGACCTGACACTTCGGATCTTTGGAGGATCTGCCTCAGAGGGGAGTCCGTTAACACAATTATGGAGTGGGCCTGAAAATATGGCCGCAGTCTTCTGGCCGAGACGACAAAGCAGAGCGCTAATTTTTCTAAAGACTGGTACCTCGTTTCAGCTGGTACCATGGCTTTACTTATATAATAAACGGGATACTTCTTGGCTCCGACTTCTCGGATCAGAGCCGAGCTGACAGCTGAAGTCGAAACGGCGAGGTAGAGGAACAAGGGCTCTCCTTCTTCCGGCTTGAACAATAGAGGCGGTGATCCCAAGTACTGTTTCAACTGCTGAAAGACTTTCTCGCACTCCGGCGTCCACTCCACCCTCTTGTGGCCCTTCAGCTGCTGAAAGAAAGGAAGGCATTTGTCTGTAGCCCTAGATATGAAACGTCCGAGGGCGGCAACTCTTCCCGTGAGACACTGTATCTCCTTTAAAGTCCGAGGCGAATTCATGTCGAGGAGAGCCTTGATTTTATCTGGGTTAGCCTCGATACCCCTCTGACTGACTTGAAAACCGAGAAACTTTCCTGATTCAACCCCGAATGCACACTTGGAGGGGTTCAGTTTCATCTGATACTCTCGGAGGACCCTGAATGTTTCCTCGAGGTCGGCCAGGTGGTTGGAGGCTTGGGTACTCTTCACGAGCATGTCGTCCACATATACCTCCATGGTGCGCCCGATCTGGCGGCGAACATCTGATTCACCAGTCTTTGATACGTTGCCCCAGCCTTTTTCAGGCCGAATGATATGACTCGGTAACAGTAAAGCCCCCTGTCTATGACAAAGGTAGTCTTCTGCCTATTCGGGGGATGCATAGCGATCTGGTTGTATTTAGAGTAAGCGTCCAGAAACGAGAGTAACTCGTGTCCGGCCGTGCTGTCCACCAGTTGGTCGATCTGAGGTAACGGGAAGCTATCTTTGGGGCACGCCTTATTCAGATCGGAATAGTCTACCCAGACCCGCCACTTCCCGTTGGACTTCCTGACGAGCACTACATTTGCTATCCAGTTAGGGTAATATACTTCTTCTATGAAGCCCGCATCGAGCAGGACTAAGACCTCCTCGACAATGGCTTCATATCGTTCGACATCGAACGGCCTTCTTTTTTGCTTCACAGGCCTGTGGTCTGAGTCCACGTTCAGCCTGTGGACTAGCACATCGGGTGAGATCCCCGGCATATCCACATGTGACCATGCAAAAATGTCACGGTGTTGCTTCAAGAAGACCAGTAACTCGTTCCTTCGCTCGGGATTCAGTGATGACCTGAGCTCAACAGTTTTGCTCGAGTCTGATTCATCGAGTGGTATTCTTATCAGGTCTTCGACAGAGGAGCTTTCTTCCGTCGGTCCTCGAGGATCCAAGGCGTCCACGACGAGCGTTTGTTTGGCAGCCCCTTTTCTCACAGCTATCGCATAGCACTTCCAAGCCTCGCGTTGATCGCCTCGGAGATAACCGATCCCACCTTCGGCTGGGAACTTCATCATCAGATGGTAAGTTGAGATAACCGCTCTCATTGCATTGAAGGATGGTCGACCCAGGATCACGTTGTGGACAGATGAAATATTCGGAGTCGTCGGGTAGGAGGGAATCAAGGTCTAGGTCTGGGTATAAACCCAGAACCGCCTCAAGGCATGCGTCGAAGCCGCAGTTATAGAACGTTCCGGTCTTCCTCTTCTGCTGCGCCCCACTGTGCTCGGAGCTGCCTTCCTCTTCCGACGTTGTGGACAGATGGAATATTGACAACTAAGAAGTCACCAAAAGTGTGACTTGATGTTTCCCTTCTCCCGATGTGACTGGGAGGGAGATGGCTCCTTCGAAGATGACTCACTCTCCGGTAAAGTCGTGCAAGGGAGTCTTCACAGGTTGGAGTTTGGACCGTGGAATTCTCATCTTTTCGAACGCCTCGGAATACATGACGTCAGTCGAACTTCTAGTGTCGACTAAGATGCGATACACTTTATGATTAGCTATGGTCATGGTGACCACAAGCGCGTCATCGTGCGGATGCTGTATCCTGCGAGCATCCTCTTCCGTGAAGGTCAGGCTGCACGGAGCAACTCGGAGTTCCTTGTTGGGATGTTCTGCTAGGTGAACATGGTGTTCCGACTCGGACCTTCGGGAATGGGCTTTTTGAGCCCTATTTGAATCCCCTCCCCCAGCCGAACCTCCGAAGATAGTGCTAATCTTTGCGGGCTCTTCTGGGGGGTTCGGCCGCTCTGGCGGCTATTTTTCCCTCCGGGCAGACTTTTCATTTTTTGTGTAATGGCGCAGATGTCCCTTGCGGATGAGGGACTCAATCTCGTCCTTCAGATCTACGCAATCGTCCGTGTTATAACCGTGGTTCCGGTGGAAATGGCAGTATTTCCGTTTGTTCCGGTGCTCTGGATCAGCTCTCATGCAAACCGGCCAATTGAGCAGTCTGTCTCCTCAGATATCTAGAAGAATTTACTTGGCCGATGTGTTGAGCGGGGTATAGGAACGGAATTTTTCCTCCGACCTGCGGCTTGGTCGACGATCGCGGGAAGCGCGGTCATCGGTCCCTTTGCCGGTCGACTGAGAGTCTTCGTTCCGAGGCCTCTTCCCTTTATTTGTCGAGTCGGATACTTGCATACCCTTGCGGGCGTTAGTGAAATCTTCAGTGTTGCTATACTTTTGAGCTTTCGCCATGAAGTCTGCTAGTGTCTTTGGCGAATTTTTTCCTATGGAAAAGGTGAACTTCCCTTCTTTCAGTCCGCTCAGAATGGCAGCGAGGACCATCTTGTCATCGTGGTCCTCGACATGTAATGCTTCCTCGTTAAAGCGTGCGATGTAATCTTTCAGCAACTCTTTCGGTGCTTGCTTGATGGTAAGTAGATGAGTGTTGGGTTTTCGACTTCTCTTACCGCTTATAAACTGTGTAAGGAATAATCTACTCAGTTCTGCAAAAGAGCCTATGGAATTGGGCTTTAGCTGGCGGTACCAAATCTGAGCGGATCTTGTGAGGGTAATAGAGAACCCCCTACACATCATTGCATCTGTCGCAGTCTGAATCTGCATCCACAATCTGTAGGACTCCAAGTGTTCGGATGGGTCGGATGGGTCTCCTGATCCTGAATACTGAATGATGAGAGGCATCCGAAACCTCTGCAACATCACCTCAGCCATGATGGCTGGGGTGAAGGGAGGCTCGGTCTCTTCCATCATCGCCTGGATCGTGGCTGGAACCGTCAATTGTTGTTATTTTTTCTCCAATATCAGGAACTTATCCTTCGGCTCCCCAAATTGCGCTTTCCATGGGTCCTTATTTTCTACAATGACCTCTGGGGTATGTTCAGCCTCTGACATTCTCTCATCTCTCCTCCGTTCCAACTGATGACGGAGGTCCGTGGGTGGCAGGGCGGATGTGGCCGAGTGGACGGTAGTCGGAGCCCGAGCGGGCTCGTTCCGTGCGGATACCTCACTACGTACCGCAGGAAGATTTTGACCCAAACACGGTACCCTCGAACATTGGGGGGCTTCGGGTCTCACACTCCTCGGTATGGAGTGAGTTTCCACAAACAGCCCCACCGGCTCCAAAACGGGTTGTTCCTGAGCCGGGCGTAGCTCTGGCTCTCTCTATTGTTTTATTCGGTTTATCTCGTCGCGCAGGGCCTGGATCTCGTTCTGCATGGCGCGGTACTTACTCGACCGATTACGCGAACGTTGAGAAGGCCCTGGAACGGACTCGGCATGAAGCGGTGATGATGACCGAGTCTGCTCATCAGGTTGCGGCTGCACTACTGTAGCTTTCTTCTTCCTCGCCATTACTTAGGAGAAATGAGAACCTGACTTCTAGTTTTAGGTTCTCGCAGACGGCGCCAAAAAATGTTGATGTCAGAATTTGGTCGGCTCTCCCTCCACGTCGTCCTCTACGTATTACTTCTGGAACCTGCACTAAGGAGACGGGCAAAGGTGACCCTGGCTAAGCTAGGGGACCCTCCGATGCCTAAGTCAGGACAAGGGAATCAAGGTCTAAGTAGAGTAGAAGAGGAGAGCTCGATTTTTCATCCCTGTGGACATGGTGATGTGTCCTATTTATACCTGTTTGTGAGGCAGTCTGTTTTCGACAATCTCGGCACGATCAGAGGGATTCCAGGATCATGGAGATATCCCCCGCAATTTACTGATTGCGCAGCATATCTGATGGATCGTGCGTATCCGCGGGCGGAGTTACCGGCCACGTCTCAATGTGGCAGTTTCCATATTGAGCGAGTGGGGTATGCGTCTCTGATCATCGCCTCGGCTCGGCCAATCCGTCCGGAGTCTCAGCATCCGACCCCCCCGCAAGTCCGAGCTCACGCGGCCAGACGAGGATGTATTGTCATCCGATCGGAAGTGGCACTTCTCCGAACTAAACTCTGCCTTAAGACTTGTGGTGTTGACGCTGAGTCCGGCTTGAGCGGAACACGCCCTAGTCGGGATGGTGCTGAGTCGGCTCGGGATAGTCATCTCGGATCTTCCCATAACACATATCATCGTAACTTGATCGGTTCGTATCATCTTTAAGATGAAATTCAGTTGTGGAAAACCCCCCTATGGTAACTGCAGTAGGGGGGCCACAGTACCTTATCAAAATCTTTTCTACAGTAACAAGTTGGACAATATTTCAAATATTTCTTTTACTGTGGTTGATATGGCAGAGCCTGATGGAACTAGAATAAGGATACAGATACCTCTCCATAGTACACAGTGAGAGGAGTGATTTGTCAATTCAATATACTGGTTTAAATTTCCCTTGTTGTGAATGGAAATTGATCAGAAATATACAAATTGAGTTATCCTAGCCATCTGATTGGTGCGAAAGGAAATGGTTAATGGCTCACATTTGGTGAGAAGTGAAGAAATATATATATATATATATATATATATATATATATATGATCTGTGATGGGTCCTAATAGATGGACAGTCTCATTAATGCATGGCCATAAGTCATGTACAGTAGAGAGATGGCGCCTAACAAAACAAGACCTTTTGTAGTGGTATGCCTACGAGTACAACCACTTTATATATATATATATATATATATATATATATATATATATATATATAGAGAGAGAGAGAGAGAGAGAGAGAGAGAGAGAGAGAGAGAGAATCATGCTCCCTTGCGCACCTATGCACGTGCGCACCTTTGCACACGTGCCATGGGTGTCTAATCTGAACGGTTCATGTGATGAGGAATTCCATGAAACCCCATGTGACAAATTTTCACCCTAATCTAAAATTCTGGTGGGCCAGAGCAAAGAGAAATGCAAATCAAGGGAGGAAACTGTTTTCATTTTTCATGGCCCATCAAGTTTTAGATCAAAGTAAAACTTCGGCTTGGGGGGTTTCACGAGGTGTTGTTTCACATGAACGGTTCAGATTTTGGATCGAAATCACGTATGATGGGTTTTCAAAGAAGTTCGTACGTAGTATGTACGA
Source organism: Magnolia kwangsiensis (assembly GCA_037074715.1). NCBI lineage: Eukaryota > Viridiplantae > Streptophyta > Magnoliopsida > Magnoliales > Magnoliaceae > Magnolia > Magnolia kwangsiensis. The sequence goes on along the minus strand of CM073571.1, from coordinate 194,954,247 downwards.
ACCGGTTCGCAGGTGAGCGTTCCACTATATATATATATATATATATATATATATATATATATATATATATATATAAAAGGAAAAGGTACTATGCGCTCGACCTCACGATAAGCTCCCATGAGGTCGAGCTGTGTGGGCCCCACCGTGATGCGTTTCGAACATCAACACCGTGCATTTGATGGGTTCCCTTTAAATTATGGGATATCCCAAAAATCAGCCGTATACGGAACTCAGGTGGGACATACCATCTAAAATCATGTGAAGACACCGTTAAAGCATATAAAAGCACTTGGTGGGGCCCACCTGAGTTTTGAATGCTGCTGAAACACATAATGGATGGGCTGGATTTGCAAACCACATCTTGGTGGGCCCAAAAAATGAGTATGAATTTTTTAATGGTGCACAGCCCCTCTCCACTTCTGTATGTGGTGTGGCCCACACAAGTCACGGATTGACTTGATTTTTGAGACCTAGGCCCACGATGAAATGGTACATCTAACTGATGGGGTAGATGTTCGAAACACATCATGGTGGGGCCCACACAACTTGACCGCATGGGATGGACTCGTGCGGTGGAGCGCATAGAACCTTTTCTCATATATATATATATATATATATATATATATATATATATATATATATATATATTTCAAATAGTGATTTTCTTATATAATGGAAAAAGAGTTATACAACTTGCAAAGATGGGCCTGATAACAAAATAAGCAGGCCCACCCGCCAGGAAAGGGAATGCACAAGCACTATATATTAACTTTATGTATAGTACATATGATGGCATGAATATGCGATAGAATGTAAGGCAACTCATCTTGGGCTCCACATTTAGGATATAAATAAATAAATAATTTATAAAAGCATGGTAATTACTCAAATGCCCTACTCATGCGGATTCTTCTAGTCAATCACTATCTTTGGAGTTCATGTTAGGACATGAGGCAGATTCAAAACTTGAAGGGCCGCATGAAAGGAAATCATGCAGTTCCGATTAAAATTTTCATGACACCACATAAATTGTGGATCAGGTTAATATTTTTGTATTTTCAGTTCATCTCAATAGAAATGACCTTACAAATGGTTTGGATGTCTAGAAATGACTTTATAAATGGTTTGGATGACATATAAACATCACGGTGGCCCTTAGGTTTTAACAGTAAGCATTTTCCTACCAACTTTTTCTTGTCATGCAGCCCACTTTAGTTTCGTTTTTGGGCTCATGTCCTAACATAAGCTGCCAAAAACAGATACACAGAGTGGATTTCTCACGAACATCATGGTAGGCCCCACTTAGCTTTTGATAAGAGAAACTTTCTGCCGTGGATGCATCCCCTAATAAATTCCTCATTGAGTGATTTGATAACAGGTACATGTGCTATTAACTCAAAATTAAACTAACTTGTGGAACCAGTGTCTAAGTTATAGCCAGAAACAAAATTGGTCCAGCCAACTTAACTTCTAATTAAGCAACACTTGTTTGTTAAAATAGGATCATTTGAATTTATTTATATTTAATTTTAATTGTCCAGTAAATTTCACCAATTCGATGGTTAGATAATAAGAGATAAGCTTAAAATTATATTTATCATAATCTAACTAGTACACTTAATTTGGGCAGTTTAATTTGAAAAACTTAGATGCTATGTATGCAAGCGGATGGTGAAGATGAAAATAATCACTAGTTCTCATTTAACTAAGGCTGGTCAGTAGCTTTTCAACCATTTTATATACATGAATCCGATAATCAATTTGTAAAGTTGCAGCTACTGGGAGTTACAGTTCAGGCTTAGGCAATTTTTGCCTTAGATCGAGCTTTCCTGCATGATTTCTTTTGATCATGGCTGTCCATGAAGTTATGTCACTTTTTCTACATCAATCATTAATTAGTCTAATTTTTCAATGAAGCCTTGAAGAGTTCACTAGCCCTGATGAACAGTTTGGATGGGTGATGGAAATGCCAATGAGGTGATTGCAATTGCAACTACAACCCATCCTCCGGTGGATTACCCTACCATTATAACAGAACACCTTTAAATACCTGGCCAGTGCAACTATTGAATGGCCCCACATGAATTTGAAGGTTTTTGGGCAGTTGTCCATTGTTCTCTATGGTGTGGTCCACCTAGTGATTGGATTGGTCTGTCTTTTAAGGCATCCTATTTCACAGTGGGGATGTGACCCTACAGGACAGTTTTCATGCCATACACATGCCATGATACACCTCATATGTAGATGCACAACCTATTTATTTACAATTAATTGGGTTTGACGCGTTCTCTTTAAGTCCATTTGATTCACATCATAATACAATGTGGATAGTGTTGGCTGGGTATGTCTATTTTATAATGAATACAGTTGTGCTGAAAATGGTTATTTGGTGTTTGGTACAATAGTTATAAATTGATGTGAACCGTTCATGTTCTTATAACTACCACATGGAGATCCTGCTTTCTGGTAATCATGCATCATTAATGATCCTAACCTTTGATTCTTTAATTTGAAAAAGAAAAAGAAAAAAACTTTTCATATTCCATGTTTCTCTTCATACACAGTCATCCGAAACAAACTTTCTTCAAATGGCCCTTTTAACATATCATCGGAACTTCATCGTTTCGTATCATCTCTAAGATGGAATTCAGTTGTGGAAAACACCCTATGGTGACTGTAGTAGGGGCCACAGTACCCTATCAAAACTCTTGCTGCCGTAACAAGTTGGACAATATTTCATTTCTTTTACTGTAGTTGATATGGCAGAGCTGGTGGAACTGGAATAGGATACAGAGACCTCTCCATATTACACATGAGAGCGGTGATGTGTCAATTCAATTCGTTCATTTAAATTGCCCCTGTAGTGGATGAAAAATGATTAGAAATATATAAATTGAATGATCCTAGACATTTGGTTGGGGTGGAAAGAAATGATTAATTGCTCACATTTGGTGAGAAGAGAAGAAATTTAGGCTCCGTTTGTCTAATATATATATATATATATATATATATATATATATGTGTGTGTGTGTGTGTGTGTGTGTGATGGTTCCTACTAGATGGACAGTCTCATTAATGCATGGCCATAAAACATGTACAGTAGAGAGATGGCGCTACCACATTCTGCTTCTGATGGCTCAACCTTATCAACTTTCTTGTTTTGTTAACACCCACTTTATGTATGGTACGTATGATGGTGTGGATATGCGACCATAACAAAACAAGTGGGGCAACTCATCAGGTGTGCTCCACATTTAGGAAATAAATAAATAAATGATTTAGAAAAGCATAGTAATGACTCCATGCCCTACTCATTGGCGGATTCTTCTGGTCAATGACTATATTTGAAAGGAAACCGTGATGCGTCCATAATTAAAACATTCATGGCACCACACAAATTGTGGATCAAGCTAGCAGGACTGAACTTATGAATGGTTTAGATGGCATATAAACATCATGGTAGACCTAGGGAGGTTTCAACTGTAAGCATTTCCCTACTCTCATATTCCTATCATGCAGCCCACTTGAGTTTTGGAGCTGTCTCATTTTTGGGCTCATATCCTAACATAAGCTGCCAAAATGAACAGGGTAGATTTCTCACAAACATCAAGGTAGGCTACTTAGCTTCTGATCAGAGGAACATTCTGCCATGGAGTCAATCCCCTAATTTATTCCTCATTGAGTGATTTGATAACAGGTGCATGTGCCAAAAACCAGATTGGTCCAGTGAACTTAACCTCTAATTGAGCAACACTTGTTAGTTAGAATAGGATTTTTTGAATTTATTTATATTTAATGTTAATTGTCCGGTAAATTTCACCAATCCGATAGTCAGATAATAAGATAAGCTTAAAATTATATTTATCATAATCTAACTAGTACACTTAATTTGGGCAGTTTAATTGGAAAAACTCAAATGCTATATATACAAGTGGATTGTGAACATGAAAATAATCACTAGTTTTCCCTCTTGCATGGCCACTTGAGTTTTGGATCCATCTAATTTTTGGTCTCGTCATGAAATGATATGGAAAAACAAATAGGCAGTGAATTTCTCACAAAATCACAGTGGGCCACGACTAGCATCTCAATGCAAGAAGTGCTTTCAAAGTAAATCCGCCTCAAGCAACACTTGTCTAGCATGGATTGTGAAAGACAAACTATCGATGGCCTGGAAGGGAAAAAATAGGACAATGCCAAATAATCAAATGGACACATACATCATCGTGGTGCCCACAGAGCATGGTTCATTTTTTTCTCGTACCTGGGTGGCCGATGTTGAGGTTAAAATCTGGACAGCTCTCCCCTCAGCCTCTCGGACCGCGGACTGCTTCAACTTCTCGATCCTGTATAGTGAGAACAGGCAAAGGTGACCCTGGCTAGGCCGGGGGACCCTTCGATGCCTAAGTCAGGATAAGAAAATCGGGGTCTAGGTGGGGAGTAGAAGAGAGTGTCAGATGTTGCGTACCTGTAGACGTGGTGTCGTGTGCTATTTATACTTGCCTGTAGAATGGTCTGGATCCGATAATCTCGACACGATCAAGGGGATTCCCTGATCGTGGAGATATTTTCCATATTCTGAGGATCGTGTCTTGTATAAGGCGCGTAGTGCGTATCTACGAGTGAAGTTATCGGCCACGTTTGATTATGGCAGTTTCCATGTTCGTCAAATAGAATATACACATCCGAGTATCTGCTCGGCTCGACTCGTCCAACCGTCTGCCTCTGCGCCTGTTCGGCTAGACTAGGGCGGTTCCCAGATCGCCTGTTCGGTTAGACTAGGGCGGTTCTCAGATCCTAGTAACCTTTAAATCCGATCTGACCTTATAGGTCCGAGCCAATCTTACTGGTCCGAACCAAAGCGGGAGGCTCTATTCTCCAGGGTTCTCGTCGCCTCGGACTTTACATATGCTCAGATCTTCATGGCTCGGACCAACGTTTTGTCGTCGGCTCTTCATATGGGTTCGGATCTTCCCATAACAGAAGCCTCCGCTTGCAGACTCGGAGAGTACTCATGCAGGAGATCTCCTGCTCATACTGCATTAATGATGGTTTTCGAATTCGAAGCGTCCCCTCTTGAGATCGGGCGCATGTGAGTTGCTTTGGGGGATGCGTGGCGACGGTTACGATTCCGAATATCCTTCCGGCCTATGAGAGATCGCCACGCAGGTCTGAGGAAACGTGTACAAGACAGCTCTCACTACTCAGGCGTCGCTTCGCATATCGAAGTACGCTGTCCAAGGTCAGAGTCGTACCGTCGATTAAGAAATCTTCCAACGTAGTGTGGCCACATGTGCTTGGAGATTGGCTCGCGCCGATTTGGTTGCGGCTATTATGGTTTGTCATTAATGCGAAGATCTTTAGTAGGTTATATAAAGGGTCCTCGAATTTTTTCCTGCTACTTATATTGTGAACTCGAGAGTGTACTGGAGGAGTTGATTTCTGACGAGGCGATTCCGTTCGAGTTTGAAGTTTTCGGTGGGTGATTCCGACCGATCACCCTTTTTCGGTAGAAGGCGATTTCCGGTACTCGTCTGGTGAGTCCCTTCCATTAATTTTCATCCTTCTTTTCATAATGTCTTCCGACCTCGAAATGGTGCGCAAGTACGCTGAGGGTTCCAAGCCGGGGAGTTTTGAAGATGGAAGTGGGGCTTCTGAAGGCCCCTTTGAAACCGTACCACTATACCCCCCGCCTCGGAGACAAAAGGGGACGGGTGCAAAGACTAAGCGACCCAGCAAAAAGAAGGCCACCTGAGCCCATCAAGTCAGCGCTGTTGAGGCCACTGAAATGCCCGCGAGTGGGCGCACCGTGGAAGTAGTCCCGGGAGGTTCTGTTTTGTCGGAATCTCAGATAGATTGGATCCGTTCGGAATTTCAAATTTCGAACTCTGTTCAGATAAGAGCCCCCGACCCTATGGACGCGACTGGTGCCTCTGCTCAGGGGGAAGTCGCAATCTTCCTTTGCGCATTGCAGTGTAAGCTTCAGCTCTCACTTCATCCCTTCGTTCGGAAGGTTCTGGCCTACCTCGGGCTGGCTCCGGGGCAATTCACTCCCAACGCCTGGAGGGTGCTGATCTCCGCATTCATCATCTGGCGACAAGTCGGGAACGCTGAACTGACCCCTGAAGAGCTGATGAGTTTGTACCTAGTCAAACACGACAGTAACGACCCATGGTACTACTTCGCGACCCGAGGCGGTAAGGGGTCGGGGCTGGTGATGAACCTACCGTCCTCCAATAAGGACTGAAAAAATAAATGTTTTTGGGAGGCAAGCGAATGGGAGGCGCCAGCAGAAGAGCTTGGAACCTTAACAACACGGGTTCTGACCCACTTCACAAGACCAGGTCAGACTTTAACCAGTATCTATACCACTGCCCTTGCTTCCATTTGTTTCAATTAAAGTGAAGCTCTTCGTTTCCTTTTATAGGTTTTCAGAAGGGACTACCGCTCCTCGACTCGGCTCAAAAGAATCGCATTGCGAAGGTGAGGGCACAATTGGAGGAGCTTCGCTCCTGGACAGACCTAATTATAGCGGTCAATCTTCATTGGTCCGGGCTTTGCAAGTCACAGCCCTTGCTCACGTCTTTCAGTAAGTTATCTCAATCTTTCTGATGAACCCATTTTCGTTCACTCAGTCGCTAACGTTGTCATTTCTTTTGCAGGCATGGCCGAGGCGTCAGACACTCTGAGGAGGAAGGCGGCTCCGACAACGGCAGAGTTGTTGAGGGATGCCCCCCGGGTGAAGATTACTCGGAAGAAGCGGGTCTCCCCTCGTGAGGGGGAATCTGCTGTCGCACCGATCTCTGCAGCCCCCGCACCAAGGCTCGTCGGCTCGACACTTGTAATGCTTTCTCACCCACAGACACCGGTTGCAATGCCGACTCCGATGTTCCCTAGTGCGGTCACGGCTCCTCCAGCAGCTACGCTTCCGGTGCTTTCCGATCCGACCAGGGGCCCAGTTTGGCAGATCTGACCACACGATATGGTCCTTACCAATAGGTTCGAGTGCTCCTGCTCCCGGTTCGACAGTGTTCTGGAAGACATGACGAAGGACTAAGTCCCCAGGGCGAAAATGCCTGACCTTGATCTTCGAGTTGTAGAAACGTGTTACTTGTTGATGTCGAGCCGCTGCTCGGAGCTTGGAAATATCTCTGACTTCTTCAAGTAAATCCAAACTAGCAGCGATCTGCTTAGAATTTCGATCCTCTTCGAAGTTCCTCACTCGCACCGTAGGGAGTCCGATTTCTACTGACACTATTGCTTCCGAGCCATAGGATAATGAAAATGGGGTTTCACCCATTGAGGTCTGGGCTGTGGTCCTGTAAGCCCAAAGGACCAAGGGGAGCTTTTCGGCCCAGTTACCCTTTGCCTTTTCCAGCTTTGTTTTGAGATGGTGCTTGACGATCTTGTTAACCGCTTCTACCTATCCATTTGACTGCGGGTGCCGAGGCGATGAATAAGCATTCATGATGCCAAGTCCCTGACACATACTACAGAACTTGTCATTATCGAATTATCGGTCTTTATCAGATATGATGGTTCGTGGGATTCTGAACCGGCAGATGATATTTTTTCATACAAAATCAATTACTTTTTACTCGGTGATATTTGCAACAGGCTCGGCCTCGGCCCACTTGGTGAAGTAGTCGACTGCGACTATGACAAACTTGACTTATCCCTTCCCTGTAGGCAAAGGACCGATGATGTCGATCCCCCATTGGGCGAACGGCCATGGCCCACTCATGGGAGTCATCTCTTCTGTCGGTTGCCTCGACACGGCTACAAAATGTTGACATTTGTCGCACTTCCGAAAAAAATTCTTCGAATCCTGTTTCAGAGTTAGCCAGAAATACCATTGACGAAGTATCTTCATGGCTAGGGCTCTGCTGCCAGAGTGGTTTCCGCAGATCCCCTCGTGAATCTCCTGAATCACATAGTCGGCTTCATCCGGTCGGAGGCATTTAAGATAAGGCTGGGAATGTCCCTTCTTATATAACACTCCATCTAGTATAACGTACCAGGCCGCTCTGACCCTAAGTCGCCTCGCCTCTAGCTTGTCCGAGGGGATTTTGCCGAATGATAGATAATTAAAAATTGGGTCCATCCAACTTGGAATGGACTGAACAGGATTGACCTTCTTCAACTGGTCAATGCTCGGATGCTCAATGAATTCGACGGGAACAAAATGCGAGATCTTTCCTTCATAGGCCAAGGCGAGCCTTGCTAGGGCATTGGCCCATGAGTTCTCGGTTCTAGGAATCTGCCGGATGGTTCAACTCCAGAATTTCTCGATCAGTTTCTTCACCTCTTTAAGGTAGGCGATCATTCTGACTTCTTTGGCTTCATACTCTGAAGAGATGTGATTCACTACCAGCTGCGAATCGCAACGAACTTACAGAGTCTGAAAACCCAGGCTTGCTGCCAGCCTAAGTCCAGATAACAACGCTTCAGATTCGACCTTGTTGTTAGAAGCTTTGAATCTAAGTCTGATTGCGTACTGGATTATTGTTGAATCAGGTGCGACTAGGACGACACCGGCCCCTGCCCCTCTAACGTTGGACGACCCATCAACATAGAGGACCCATCCCTGATCTGATACTGCTTCTTGGTTGTTCAACAGGACGGGCGATGTCATCTCGACTTCCTTACTAATCTGCTCTTCACTCGGAGTTATAAATTCGGCGATGAAGTCGGCTACAGCTTGACCCTTGATTGCTGCCCTAAGGCGAAATTGAATGTCGAATTCTCTAAGCTCAATTACCCATTCGGTCATCCGACCCGAGACCTCGGGTCTCTGGAGGACTTGCCTCAGAGGAGAGTCAGTCAGCACCACTATGGAATGGGCCTGAAAGTACGGTCGTAATCTTTTAACTAAGACAACGAGGCAGAGAGCCAACTTTCCTAAGGATTGATATCTTGTCTCTGCTGGCACCATGGCTTTACTCACATAGTGTACAGGGTATTGCTTGCTTTTGACTTATCTGATCAGGGCCGAACTGACAGCTGAAGTTGAAACCACGAGGTAGAGGAACAAGGGCTCCCCTTCTTCAGGCTTAGACAAGAGAGAAGGCGAACCCAAATATTGTTTCAACTGTTGGAAGGCTTGCTCGCATTCCAGTCTCCACTCCGCCCTCTTATGACCCTTCATCTGCTGAAAGAAGAGAAGGCATTTGTCCGTAGCCCCGAATATGAAGCGTCCGAGCGATGCAACTCTTCCCACGAGACACTGTATCTCCTTAATGGTTCGAGGTGAGTTCATGTTGAGGAGAGCCTTGATATTATCTGGGTTGGCCTCAATACCTCGCTGACTAACTTGAAAACTAAGAAACTTCTCTGATTCAACTCCGAATGCACACTTGGTGGGATTCAACTTCATCTGGTACTCTCGGAGGACACTGAATGTTTCTCCGAGGTCGGCAAGGTGATCGGAGGCTCTGGTACTTTTCACTAGCATGTAGTCGACGTATACTTCCATGGTGCACCCAATCTGGCTGGCAAACATCTGATTCACCAGCCTCTTATATGTTGCTTCAGCATTTTTCAGGTCGAATGGCATGACCCGGTAATAGTAGAGCCCTTTGTCCGTGACAAAGGTAGTCTTCTACCTGTCTGGGGGATACATAGCGATCTGGTTGTACCCGGAGTAGGCATCCAGAAATGAGAGTAGCTCATGTCCGACCGTGGTGTCCACCGTTGATCGATCCAAGGTAATGGGAAGCTGTCCTTAGGGCATGCCTTATTTAGATCTGAGTAATCTACGCAGACTCGCCACTTCCTGTTGGATTTCCTGACGAGCACGACATTCGTTATCCAGTCAGGGTAATACACTTCTTCTATGAAACCCGCGTCGAGCAGGACTGAAACCTCCTCGACAATGGCTTCATATCATTCGGCATCGAACGACCTTCTCTTTTGTTTGACTGGTCTGTGATTTGGATCTACATTCAAACTATGAACCAACACGTCAGGAGAGATCCCAGGCATATCTGTGTGTGACCATGCGAAAACGTCTCGGTGTTGCTTTAAGAAAGCTAACAGCGCGACCCTCTGCTTGGAATTCAAAGATGACCCGATCTGAACAGTTTTGCTCGGATCTGATTCATCGAGCGACACTTTTTCCAGGTCTTTAACTGATGAGCTTCCTGTTGGTCCGTAGGGATCCAAGGCGTCCACGACAACTGCCTGCTTAGAAGCTCCTTTTCTAACCGCTATCGCATAACACCTTCGGGCCTCACGCTGGTCGCCTCGGAGGTAGCCGATCCCACCTTCGGCTGGAAACTTCATCATTAAATGGTAAGTTGAGACGACTACCCTCATTGCGTTGAGGGAGGGTCGACACAGGATTACGTTGTGCACAGAAGGAACATTGACAATCAAAAAGTTCACCAGGAGTGTGACTTAATGTTGTCCTTCTCCCACTATTACTGGGAGGGAAATGACTCTTTCAAAGATTACCCTTTCTCCAGCAAAGCAGTGTAGGGGAGTCTTCACGAGTCGGAGTCGTGACCGTAGAATTCTCATCTTTTCGAACGCTTCGGAGTACATCACATCAGTCGAACTCCTGGTGTCGACCAGAATGGGGTATACCTTGTGATTTGCTATGGTCATCGTGACCATTAGTGCATCATCGTACAGATGTTGGATCCCGCGCGCATCATCTTCCGTTAAAGTCAGGCTGCATGGAGTGACTCGGAGTTCCTTACTGGGACGCTCCGTCAGGTGAACGTAGTGTTCCGGCTCAGATATCCTGGAATGAGCCTTTCGAGCCCTGTTTGAATCCCCTTCCCCAGCTGAGCCCCCAAAGATAGTGCGAATTTCAGCGGGTTCTTCTGGGAGGTTTTTCAGCTGTTCTCGCGGTCGTTTCTATCTCCGAATGGACTTCTCTTTTTTGGTATATCGACGTAGATGTCCCTTGTGGATGAGAGATTCAATTTCATCCTTTAGGTCCACGCAATCGTCCGTGTTGTGACCATGATCTCGGTGAAAGTGACAGAATTTTCGCTCGTCCCGATGTTTTGGGTCAGCCCTTATACAGACTGGCCAGTTAATTAGCTTGTCTCCTCCGATATCCAGTAGGATTTGCTCGGCAGACGTATTAAGAGGAGTATAATAACGGAATTTTTCTTCTGGCATGCGGCTCGGTCGACGATCGCGGGGAGCGCGGTCGTCCGCCCCTTTACCACTCGGCTGAGAGTCTTCGTTCCTAGGCCTCTTCTCTTTATTTTTCGGGTCAGTTACTTGCATACCTTTACAAGCATTAGTGAACTCCTCGGCATTAGTGTACTTCTGAGCCTTCGCCATGAAGTCTGTCAGCGTCTTCGGTGGGTTCTTTTCGATGGAGAAGGCGAACTTTCCTTCTTTAAGTCCACTTAGAATGGCAGCAAGTGTCATCTTGTCATCATAATCTTCAACCTGCAATGTTTCCTCATTGAAATGGACGATGTAGTCTTTCAACGATTCTTTCGGAGTTTGCTTGATGGTGAGTAGGTGAGTGTTGGGTTTCCGACTTCTCTTACCGCTTATGAACTGCGTAAGGAATAGTCGACTTAATTCCGTGAAGGAGCCCACGGAGCTTGGTTTGAGTTGACGAAACCAAATCCGAGCGGATCCTGTAAGGGTGATGGAAAACCCTCTGCACAACATTGCGTCCGTCACGGTCTGGATTTGCATCCACGATCGGTAGGCCTCCAGATGTTCGGACGGGTCTCCAGATCCCGAATACTGGATGACAGGAGGCATCTAAAACCTTTGCAGCATTACCTCAGCCATGATGGTGGAGGTGAAGGGAGGCTCAGTCTCTTCCATCATCGCTTGAATCATGGCTGGAACTGTTGACTGTTGTTGCTTCTTTTCCAACATCAAGTATTAGTCGTTACGTTCATTGCACCTCCCAGGGATCTTTATTTTCAGCAATGACCTCTAGGGCATCCTCGATCTCTGGAGTTCTTCTTTCTCTCCTCCGTTCCAATTGATGGCGAAGATCCGTAGGTGTCAGAGCGGAGGTGGCTGAATGGATGGTAGTAGGGGCTCGAGTAGTGGCATTCCGCAAGGATCCTTTAGCACGTGCCGCAGGAGGATTTTGACCGGAACGCAGCATCCCCGAATGCTGGGGAGCTTCAGGCCTCACACTCCTCGGCACAGAGCGAGTCTCCATGAATAAACCTACCAGCTCCAGAACGGAGTTTTCCTGAATTAGGGGTTGTTGTGGCTCCATTTGTTGTTTGATTCTATTTACTTCATCGCGCAGTCCCTAAATTTCGTTCTGCATGGTACGATATTTACTCGACCAATTGCGAGAACGTTGGGAAGGCCCTGGTACGGATTCAGCGTGGAGTGGTGATGATGACAGGGTTTGTACGTCTGGTTCCGGTTCCGCAGCCACAGCCTTCTTCTTCCTCGCCATTGTTCTTGTTGAAGGAAAATGAGAACCTGACTTTTAGTCTTAGATTCCCACAAACAGTGCCAAAAATGTTGAGATCAAAATCTGGACGGCTCTCCCCTCAGCCTCTCGGACCGCGAACTGCTTCAACTTCTCGATCCTGCACAGTGAGAACAGGCAAAGGTGACCCTGGCTAGGCCGGGGAACCCTCCGATGCCTAAGTCAGGACAACGGAATCGGGGTCTAAGTGGGGAGTAGAGGAGAGTACCAGATGTTGCGTACCTGTAGACGTGGTATTGTGTGCTGTTTATACTTGCCTGTAGAATAGTCTGGATCCGATAATCTCGGTACGATCAAGGAGATTCTCGGATCGTGGAGATATTTTCCATATTCTAAGGATCGTGTCTTGTATAAGGCGTGTAGTGCGTATCTGCGAGTGAAGTTATTGGTCACGTTTGATTATGGCAGTTTCTATGTTCGTCAAATAGAATATACACTTCCGAGTATCTCCTCGACTCGGCTCGTCCAACCGTCTGCCTCTGCGCCTGTTCGATTGGACTAAGGCGGTTCCCAGATCCTAGTAACCTTCAAATCTGATCTGACCTTATAGGTCCGAGCCAATCTTGCTGGTCCGAACCAAAGCGGGAGGCTCTATTCTCTAAGGTTCTCGTCGCCTCGGACTTTATATGTGCTCGGATCTTCATGGCTCGGACCGACGTTTCGTCGTCGGTTCTTCATATGGATTCGGATCTTCCCATAACAGCCGACATGAGCAGGGGACGACCCTAACATTTTGGGTCGTTGACCTCTCATGGGATGCCTCACCTAACAAATAGCGTAAATCTTTCTCACATGTGTGCAGTGTTTACAAGTGTGCCACGAATCACCCATTCAATGAGCTCTCATGAATCCGTTACAATTTTTAATTTTTATCATTCTCAAATCTTGTAATAAGATGACATATGCTACGTCCTGTAATTAGGAGGTTCGCTAACTTCACACGCACATGGTGGTCCCATCCTCTCTGAAATTTCATCTGCCACCGAAGAAGAAAAAGAAGGTATTTTTCTTTTTTCTTTTGTAATTGTAGCTCACATGCTCTTTTCATGACATTTATACCTCCAAAACATTCACCTCATCTTGACTGCTCCATGAAAATCACAGATTCCGCACATGTTTTGTATGTCCATACGTGTACGAAATCACCATTTTTGTATTCCCCCATCCGTTCTGCTTTTAGTCACAGAATAAAACTAATAGAAGTAGTCATGATGGGTGTATTTTTATAGGTGGTGGCAATGGTCACGGTACTTTTTTAGATTGATTTGAACCATTCCTATTCTTATTACTATTATATACACCTATGCAACTTTTTTTGTACTCATCCATCATCATCTAACCTTTGAATCTTGAATTGAACATAATTCATTAAAAATTTAACTTTTCAATATTTCATTTTCCTCTTCATTCACAATCATCAGAAGCAGATTTTCTTCAAATGGCCCTTGTAGCACATGATCCAGAAATTTCATATGATCGTCTAGAATGTAATCTACAGGTGAAAAACTCTTATATGGTAAATGTGCTAGGGTTCCACAGTACCCTATCAAAATCCTCATTGTGGTAACAGGCCAGATGATATTTCAATTTATTTTTTTTTGTTACTATGGTTAATGAATCCAGATCCTCTGCTTGTCACCAACAAGCATTTCCTGGTTTTCCATATTGTCGCTGGTATTATCAGCACTGCTGCATTAAATGCAGTTTGTTATGGTGTGGGTTACCCCACCATTATAACAGGACACCTTTAAATATCTGGCCAGTCCAACTATCGAGTGGCCCCACATGAATTTAAAGGTTTTTCGGCAGTTGTCCATTTTTCTGTATGGTGTGGCCCACGTAGTGATTGGATTGGTCTGTCTTTTAAGGCACCCTATTTCACAGTGGGAGTGTGACCCTATAGGACAGTTTTCATGCCATACACATGCCACGATACACATCATATGTAGATGCACAACCTATTTATTTTCCATTAACTGGGTTTATAATGATTACAGTTGTGCTGAAAATGGATATTTGATGTTTGGTACAATAGTTATAAATTGGTGTTTGTTTCACTTTGAGTTTAATCCAAATGCTTTCATTATGAAGGACCAGAGATACAAGAGATTTCATCTTGGTAGCTCCAGCAAAGGCAATTTATATCATCTAGAGGCAACCCATCATCCGACAATGTATACAGTTCACAATGTGGTTTCTTGCTTTTAACTTGCTATCTCCATTAATAAATTTGTGAACTATTGTTCTTCCTGCCAGATGGGCAAAAGACTTAAAACTTTCTCTTTATAATATGTATATTTGTAGCCAATTGACCTTTGTAATTAATATTTTCTGATGTGGGGACAGACATACTCTCTTGTCATCTATTCAAGGTTTCACTATAAGATACATTTCATTGATAATGTTAGTAGATTTATATAGTATTTTTTAAAGATACTTTGAGAATATCTTTGAGAATATCTTTGAGTGCATAATAAAAAATATTCAAACTCATGATAGTGGTGAATACAGGAAATTCAAAACCTTTCTTGAAACACATGGCAATACTCACCGTTTCTCTGTGCTCATACTCGTGAGCAAAAGGTCTAGTTGATTCTCTACGGTGGCAAATGCCCCCATCCCACCTCTTACACCATTCAATGCTATCGTTGTATATAGTAAATCTTCATGGAAAATACTTTTTGATTATCAATTTCTTCAAGATTGGGGCTATGAATGTCTCTTGAATGTTTCTTTCTATTGATTCCAATAGGCTGTGGGCGCACCTCCTGACATGTCATTTGCAATGGAACTAAGTTTCCTTTCCCATCGTTACTGTCAGACATGAAAATACACTTAGGCGAGAATACATGTTAGGAACCAACCTTGAGATTGATTTCCATATGATCAATCAACACCTGCACCATTGGTGTGGCCCACCTGATTAGCAGATTGGCTTACTTTTTGTGCTGGGTACACATCATGTAGGTTGTGCCAGTCGGGCTGGTTGGATCTCATGCACACACTACTTCCACCTTGTAGGGCCCACAAAATCACTTGCTTTCACACTTGTTGGACCTATAGTTGGCAGATTGGGTTAATTTCATGATCAGGCCTGAGCCCGAACCATGTTCTCATTAACCAAGCTCACTCCTGACTCTTGTCAGGCCTAATCTGAAAGCCAGATCATCTGGCTCAGTCCCTTGGCATTCCTAAATGTGTGGTGGTTGCAATAGATAAATAGATTAAATGGAGCATATCTCAAAAACCACATATTTTATAAATCTAAAATGAATGGATTAAAAGGAAATCAAAGTCTTTCTCCGCATGAATTTTAAAAAAAAAACTATTTCACTCATCTGAGTGGCTCAGTCCGAGTAATCAACACCGATCTCTCATGTCCTCGAGTTGCTAAGTGACTCAATTGATTAGACCAAGTTTTGAGTGATCCCCTGACCAGTGGCAGATCTGGTCCCACTCAGCTGGAGGTGCATTTGGAGTCCATTGGGTTGGACCCGGGTCAAGGACCAGGTAAAAGCATGTGGGCATCTTCTCACCCTACATGCAACACAGGGAATTATACAACTGGGTCCATCCAACTACTGAACCCTAATGTGGCTGGCTCATGCTACAATAATTAAACCTATTGATAGTCATATTCATTACTTCTTTACAATTTACTCCAAAGATGATTTAACAATTAAATATTTTAGTTTTCTACCATAGCTTTGATGTCCGCCAAATGAATGGACAGAAATTTAGTAGGTATGGCTTTTAATAATGGATCCAATTAGCACATCACCCTTCAATGCACACCTTGCTCTACCATATTCCAGTTATTCCGTCTCTACACTGAAAAGAAAAATCTGGTTTTTTGTGGATTAGAACCATCTATGTTTAATGAACAGTTAAAATATGAAATAGACATTGACCTGAATTGACTAAACAAGCGTCCAATGACTAGAAGTTGGGAATGTTCAACCAATCTGGCTTTTGGTTTATTTTGTAATTTGGGTCTACGATTTAGATGGTTTAACTAGAGTTAACACATGCCATGCGTTCAACTTTCTATTGCCTGCATATTGACCAACACATGCCAACGTATGAAATAACTCCCTTAGAGAAAGAGCACATATCTTGCAACTTGTCCTCAACCAATCTGGCCCTAAGTTCATTTGGATTGGATATAGGTTGAGCTTGAAGTCTAGAAAATCGAGTTTAGGCTATTAATATAAGCAGTTCCTCTGTTGATGGTCCATAAGTGAAAGTTTTCATGTGTTAGTTATCTTATTGTCCACACCAACTTACATAAAAACCATCATTCTAACAGAGCATTCTCAGCTTCATGTTCATACGGAAACTAAGAATCTTTTATCATAATTAACAAATACATTGATACTACGAATACTATATATGTATCCACCATAATTTTGATAATTTCCAACCGACGTACAATTCAAAAAATCATTTTAATGTGTATTTTTAATGCTTTGTGAATAACACACATTCTATACTTATTCCTTGTAATAACTGTGTTTATGATGCAATTGGTTTTTGTGATTAAGTTAGACTGTGATTTCAAACTCTATATTAAACCTTTAAAACATGTGTTTTAAAGTCGCTTGGTTTGTTTTTTTAAAAATAAAAATAAAAAAATTCAAGTTTATATTGCCTCTCAACCTTTTATATAAAACTTTATTAGGGTCATCAATGATCTTAGTCCTAACCTAGCAAAATCAAAATTTTATGACCCTATATAATCTCCACTCTTTTCAGTAAAAGAACCCAAAATCTACATTCTCTCATTCTTACAACCATGTCCTTCTACCTATTTGCTGAAAAACAACGACCAGGACCAACCTTGCTGGCAAACCTCTATTATCTTTGATTTCTGTCAATTGAATGTGGATGAAACTTCTATCATCGATTGCTTGGGCAACTGGGCATTGGAGAATTTCTGCTTCATGTCCTGTTCAACAGCTACATGGTTACTCGAGTGTGCATTTGGGAATACCTATTATTGATCAGGGATTAAAAAAGATTCAAGCATATGTAGAAGAAGTGCCCCTAAATTTTATTTTTTTAATGTTGAACATTGACCCATGATGTTTGCTTTTTAGCCACCCATTTGATGGCCGTCAATCAGACGAATACGTACTCTCTCACTAGATGGACGGTTTGGATCATCTGCCAATATAACCACATGGTCTCTTCCATGGCTTTGCGAAGCATTGGACCTACCAGCCTTAGATGAACTAGAGCCACTCATTCTCTTTGTGCATTCCACGTATTAAAGCCTGTGTGCTGTGGGTTGAATTTTTCCAAACACGTGTTCGAGTTCACACTTGGTTTAAGAGTCTTTAAAATAATATTATAATAAATTGGGTAATACACTTGGTTTAAGAGTATTTAAAAAGACAGATACACCCAAATGTCAGAGATAACCCCTCGTCATAAAACCTAGACCTGTGATATTTGACTCCTACACACAAAGCAAATGTAGTAGTAGGAGCCACCCTCAACATATCCTGGCCTAAAAATCAGCCTGCTCCACTCATTATATGGACCACGTCTGTATCATAAAGGTAACGGTTTAAAAAGAAAAAGATCCCACATACAGCGCACTTGATGAATGGACCATCCTGATTTTATGTCACCAGCTGAGAACCCACCTTAGGAATTCTCCAGATCTCACACAGGTTCCAGAGAATCCATTGGAACGGTCCAAACGTAGTAAGGCCCTAGCCCAAATAAAGATATGCATCTATCAAAGTATTTTCACTGTGTATGAACTAATTGTTGTGTCCCGATCGAGTACTCTTATCCTCTCATCGTTTGTTTATTGTCTGTTTGCAGATTACCGATCATATGATTATCATGCAATCTATGTCAATGGTCTATAAAAATGTAATCATATAGCCACGTGTGTGGTGCAGATGCGAATAGCCAGGTAGCCACCAAAGTTGAATTGTAAACTGGAATATTATTGGATTAACCATATTAATTAAGGATGTTCTCCAGTCCAACTGGTTGACCACATGCTACAATCCATCCAGCCGATAAATTCCAATTTATTATTTGCATTTGACATCCATCCATACCAATAGGTTGGCCTCACCCTTAAGATCACCTGGTGAAAAAAGTAGCCCTGTATACTCGTCAGATGGGCTACACCATTAATAAATAGAAAAATAAAAATATGGTCCATTGGATGAGTGAATATTAGTGATTTTTGTGCCAGATGATATTCATGATAGGACTCACCTACTGAATGAGTTGGATGTGGCACAAACATAAAAGGCTGAAGTTTATCTGCTGGAGGACTTATAGTCAACTGGTTGGACTTGACACCTTCTATTATTTAAGTAGAATGTCAATTTGTCAGGTCAAGTGATTCTTATTTAAGTAGAAAGTCCCCAGTCCAACTTGGCTGGATAAACTCCAATCTATTAAGCACAGTAAGATGGGTAGATTACATGCGTACACCTCAGGTGAAATCCCAGCCGATCATCTGGGGTCCCTTTTAAAAGTGCCTATCTGACCTCGGAGGTATGTTGACATAGCAAAGTTATGTGGGCCCTACAGTGATGTATGTGTTATATCCATACCGTACGTCCATCCATTTTCCAAGACCATTTCAAAGCACGAGCCCAAAAAATGAGGCAGATCCGAAGCTGAGGTTTGGAGCCATGGCTCAGTGGTAGACATACTCTCTTTCAACAATGAGATCATGGGATCCAGTGCCCATGTAAAATAAGTGCAGGTGTGTAGGTACGTGTGAGTGTGTGGGGTGTATGATTCAAAAAGATAAAAAAGCAGATCCATAGCTCAGGTGGATCCCGCCCATTGCTCAAACTTTTATAATATCCATTATTATGTTTATTTCCTATCCAACAGGTTCTTGACGCTACACAACTTCTGTTTTTTTTTTTTTAACAAGCACCCACCTACACACTCACCCACCCTCCCAGACCACATGGACCATCGAGCCCTAGTCTGTCTTGAAACAAAGCCTATCTACCACTGAGCCATGGAGCCGGGCCCAAGTCTATGGTCACGTCCACTTAGATGAAGAAAGAACAAAAATATTAACTTGATTCAAAACTTTTGTGGCCACGGTTGGCGTTCAATCCTTATTATTTTTTATTGTGTGGTCCACTTGAGCTTTGGATCAGCCTCTTTTTTAGGCTTATATGCTAAAATGATATGGAAAATTAATGGATGGAGGGTATGGATATAACATACATCATGCTGGGGCCGCGGAACTTTGCCTCGTGAACACATCTTAGGTGGTATGTTGCACCATGCCATCCGCGTCCGACAATGCAGATCATGTCCAACCCATACGCTTTTCCTTTTTTTTTCTTTTTTTTTTTTTCTTTTTAAAGTAAAATATTCTTTATATGCATCTTATTATTATTATTATTTAAAAAAAAAAAAAAAAAAAAACTTTATATGCTGGCTTGGCCAATTCCAATATTTTTGAGACGGACTGCAGAAGCTGTCTTCGTTCGTCTTCCTCTTGCAAGCTCTACAATCGTTACGGTACGCTTCTGTCAACCACTTTATTATCACTTACAAGGGAAGGAATATCATACAACGGTGACGTCTCACCCGCAACTATCTGTATATGAGAGAAGCATGCAACTAGATTCCTGCAGGAGCATACTGCAAGTTGTATTTAAGAAATCCAACCTGCACAGAAGAGTTGTCCCACTGTGAAAACGAGCTGCCTCTAAAATCAGCCGGTCCATTCATCAGGTGGTCCACACTCTACAGCAAAAAAAAAAAAAAAACCAAAGCAAAAAACAATTTACCACCACCCTTAAACCTCCAAATTCACGTGGTGGCGCTTTCTGATGGTAGGATGAGGATGATTTTTGAACCTTCCCATTTTTATGGTGGGGCGAATCTGATGAACAGGTTAAATTCCATAAACATTCCACGGTACATTAGTTGTGTTGTAGGCTCACGGCACAACTATTTGCTATGTACACGTGGCAATCCAAGCATGGACTTGAAAAGTGAATTCATGTGAATCCTTTATTGGCAGGCTACCAAACAAGTATCACGGCGATAAGATGATCCTATCCTTTCGATTGCTAGATTTTTTATTTTTTTATTTTATTTTAATGACTGTCCATTTTACATCGTCTGAGAAAAGTGTTTCTTTGGAAACATAAACAATGCTAGGTCGCTCCTTATTAGTAGATGGATCAAGTTTATGATTTGGACCTATTTCTCTCATCTTGGAACTGTTACTTTATCTCTCTTTTTCCCCCTTTTTCAATTTTCTTTTTACATGCACTCACACCCACACACACTCCCACGCACTCACACCCCTAAGGGCCCGTTTGGCCGGTTGGATTGGAAGGGATTGGACGGTAGTGGAAGGGATTGGATGGTAAATCCCGGGAATGGCCGGGCATGCCAAACAGTGTAGGTGATATGATCCAAATCCGATGGATCTTCAGACAATCCACTGACAACACCATCATTACCTTTAAATCTCATCCAATCCATCCTAATCCATTCAAATTAGCCTGCCACGTGTTTGGATCATGGGATTGGAAGGGCTCGGAAGCTTTAATCGCGGGATTGGCCGCGCGTGCCAAACGGACTGGATGTATCAATCCAGCGATATAGCAATCTCATGGATCTCAAGACAATCAGCTGACAACACCATCATTACCTAGAAATCCATGCCATCCACCTTAATACCATTCACTCCCTTCCAATCCACCCGGCCAAACGGGCCCTAACCTTGCAATCTTGCATGATATTGATCAAAAGGTTCAATAATTGGATTGATGTAATTCTTGCTTCTTTAGCTGATGTTGTTTGATGTTTCCGCTGTCTAACATGTCCCAAAGTCGTTAATTCCATTAGATTTAGTTTAAACTTTTTTCATCACTATACAATAACGGCAGCAATATCAGGTGGTCCTAAACATTGGTTACTCTTTAATGAGCAATATCATCCATCAATTTTTGCAAGCACCTGAATGGACAGTTTAAATCATCTGATCGTTATGAAATTTTCAAGACTGCCTTTACAGAGCAGCCTGGACCTAACTGATTGTCCAGATAGGTGATGTGGATACCAACGATTTCAAATCCAACTACGTGCATAGCAAGTACTTGCATTTTTATTTTTATTTTTTTGTTTTTTGTAAATAGAAAGGTGGGAGCACGACACTGGGAAATTTGTAGACATGATAACAGTACGTACAAACATTCAGGTGAGCTCCTCAAAAAATAACACGCCTCACCTATCATATATACCCTGATCCCAACAGCCATAAGAATAAGAAAATAAACACGAAAAAAAAAAAATTGTCTCTAAACAGAAAACGGATGCTCCTATAGCAGCAAAACAAGGGAAAATGGCAGCCAGAATCTGACAGCAGACGATGTCAAAATAGACCACCCTCCAGAACAACTAAAAAACTACGATAGTGTAGTCATCAAGGCAACAAAAGCACCCTCTCACAGAACAGCCATTGCAAACATACACTCTCCAACAAAATTCAGGCCTTAAAGCAGCAGCCCCAGCAGCAATACAATTCAACAAAATCTAGCTCCCTCGAGTGCTAGCAGACAGTAAATTAGCAGCACTGGATACCCAGTTTTAACAATACATCCACTACTCTACAACTGCTTCCGATACAATTACAGCAGTCTCCTGATTTACGTCAACCTCCTCCATTTCCTCCGAAAGACTAAATTCAATTTTCAATCATTTGAATTTGTAACCTACCTTATCTAAGATTCCTACATATACTAGACAGAACTTGTAATCCAGTGTGTAATCAGAAAAGACAACTTCTACATAATCTGTCTATTTACACCTGGCACACACCGACCAAAACCACTTATAAACTTACAAAGCCTATTGTGCAGATAACACAGCAATGCCCACAACAAATGTGGGAGGAAACACCAGCCAAACAGTAGGATCCCCCTCAACACCTACAAAAGTGCAAGACACACAGGCAATTCTAGGAACCAAAACCAGCCACAATTGTCATGCCATACCTGAAAAGGCTTGACCAGAAAAAGGGTGAAAAACCACAAAACCCTAATCACAAGCTCAACGGCTCACATGGCCACCCAACCCCTCCCAAGACACAGAAAACAAAGCCATATAGACTGCACGCTGTGATCAAGTTGCTTTGTTCATAATTGCTTTTCCATAGTCCTTACCATAGCTTCCTTTTTCCCCACCATAGCTTTACACTATAAAACTCGCCCCCAAGTAACATAAAACTTTGGTCACTTCAATGAGTTAGTGCATGCCACAAGCACATTTAGAGAAAACTCGGCGAGTCTTGCAACAAAACTCAGGCAACGTCTTTGTCTATTTTAAAGATGGTGGATTCAAACATGTACTTTACATATTTTTTTTCATCAAACCTTTTTACTCTATAAAAATCGGCCAAGTAACACAAAACTTGGTAGTTCCATAGAGTGAATGCAAAACACGGGCGAGTTTAGGGAAATCTAACGAGTCTTGTAATGAATTGAGTCATATGGAAACTTAGCACAATTTCATGCTGATCCAAGTTGACATAGTAGAGTTCTGAGTTGACACGCCAAGTTTCTAAATAATGCATTAGGCTTTAGGAAAAATGATTAAAATAAAGTGAAAATATATTTGGTGTGGAGTTTTGTGCAATTACTTTCTTGTAGCCAATTCATTTGCAATATTTTCTAGCAAGTTTTTCATTTTTTTTCCTCTTTCCCTCCACCTTGTAGTTTTTAATTCCGTTTTCATAAAGGTATGATACTATCTTACAGGGAAATGGCAGATGCTGTCGTTAGTGTTCTCTTGGATAAATTGGTGTCAGTACTCATAAGCAAAGGTTGTCAACTACTAGAGCTTAATGACCAGGTTGAGGAAACAAAGAATTGAGCTTCAATACAAGCAGAGATATCTCAAGGAAGCCGATCGGGTGAAGAGGAAAGATAGGAATGAGATTCTCAAGATAGTAATGAGCGACTTAAGAGAGTTAGTATACGATGTTGAGGATGTAATAGCAGATTGCCATCTTTTATTCCAGGAAAAACACCAAGGCTGTGCACCCAATTTTACGAGTTATTGCTCTCCTATCCTTTTGAAAACCCGTCGTCAGTTGGGAAAGCGGTTGAGTAAAATTAATAATAAAAAAAAGAGAGAGGTGAAGGAGAGGATGAAGTCCTACTTGGATACAGCTCCTCGCCAAACTGGAAAATATGAAGATGGCGAGAATATGCCACTGATCTACCCAATCCTTATGGATGAAGATGATATGGTAGGATTACTACCCAGGAGAATGCACACCTGCGTGGCTCAATCCTACTTCCCTTCCCAATCTTCAGTTTCTTTTCATTGGTGGGGGAAGAATTAGGCAGATGGGTCCCAGATTTTGGGACAGCGAGAGTGGGGTATGGAGAGTGGAGGTCTTGGTGCTACAAGACTTAGAAGAGATGGAAGAAGAGTGGCTGAGGATGCGAAGGGCAATGCCGTCTTTAAGACTCCTCAAGGTTAGCGATTGTCCGAAGCTTGAGTCATTCCCATGCGATGTTACAATTGATAATTGGAGCATATGGAGGAAAGAAGAAGAAGAAGGTGAGGCTACTGTAATTCAATTGCAACCCTTGCTTCACTTGAGCTTTGGATCTGTCTCATTTTTTAGCTCAGGCCCTAAAACGTTCTTGCCAAAATGGGTGGATGGTTTGGATATAAAACATATATCATGGTGGGGCCCACAGAACTTGGTGACGTTAACACACGACTGAGGTGCTGTGTTATTTAATTACCACTGTTTCCTATGGTATAGGCCACCTGAAGTGTGGATCTTCCTCAGTTTTTGGCCCATGCCTTACAATGATTTGGAAAAATGGATGGACAGTGTGAATAAAATACATACATTATTGTGGGGTCCCACAGAGCAAGTGTGACTATCACTTTTGACAGACTTTACATGCTCCTAATATGCTACTGGTCAAGCTATTTGATAGTCTAGCCACGTTGGACACTTGATAAACAGTCATTTAGGAATGGTATACATGACATTAACTTAAATTAAACTGGCTAAATTGTGGACCAATCTATCTTTAAGTTATAGTCCAAAAATTAGATTGGTCAAGCAATCCTAAACTCCTATTCAGGGACGTTTGTGGAAATAAGAACATTGTATATTTCTTTATTTTTAGTCATTTAATAAATGTCTGCCAACCTGATGGTCAAATAATCGAATAAGCAAAGTGCCTTAATATCATCAATGACACTTTGCCCTGAGTATCCAAGTTTTTCTTAAAGCACTGTCTTTTGAATTGGAATTCATATCCAGTGCCAATTTTCACTTTTGGCAATTTGGATTTTGGACACAATTCAATTCTTGATTTTAAGCCATTTATAATTCTTTCTGTAAATCTTTCTTTCTTTTCAATTCTTAGAGATTATATTCAAATTTTAGGTTTCTAAACATGATCAACACGCTGAAATTCTCAAGAATCCAATTAGTAAAAGTGAATTCTTAAGTAATTTTTAAATTCCTAGTTCCCAAACGACCCTAAACTTCTCTAATCTCTCTCTGTCGACCTTTTATGCTCCCTTCCTCTTTGAAGCTGCAGGTGCCGTCAAAGAAGCAGCAGCAAAGTGGAAGGTATGCTTCTTCTTTTTTTTCCCCCTTAACCATCTGTTACAAGTTGTTTGCACAACATTTTTGACTGGAATACATTCACCTAATCTTATCTGCATGATGAAACATCACAGATTTCGCACATGTTTGGTAAGTCACATTTGTAGGGAATCATCATTCTTGTGTTAAATTTGTCATAATTTTCCATTAGGTTGTTTATTGTTGGAACCTTTACACTCACAAAATTGATAAATACTTACAGCGCTTCTGTTTTTAGTCATTTAATAATACTAATAGAAAGTCAACATGATTGGTGTATTTTTATCGAGACTGGCAACGGATGGAAAATGATTAGAAATACACAAAGTGGATGATCCTAGCCATCTGTTTAGCATATTCCAAACCAAGGGTTAAAAAGGAAAAAGAAAAAGAAAAAGAAAAAAAAAAAAACGTGGTTAATGGCACACATTTGGTGAGAGGAGAAAAAATTTTAGCCTCAGATTGTCTAACAAAATTATTTTGGAACATGATCCATGATGGGACCTACTAGACAGATGGTTTCAATTGACATGTGATCATAACCCATGCATAGTAAAGAGATGGGGCTTCCACATTCTGGCTCTAACTGCTCTACCTTATCAACTTTCTTGTTCTGTTACTATTTCCTTTTGTAGTGGTATGTACACAAGGACCTCCCCACTTTATGGATGGTACAGATGAGTGATCCATCTCATGGTTCCAATGCATATATGACAAGAACAAAAAATATGTAGGGAAACTCATCAGATAGGCCACACATTAATGAAAAATAAAAATAAAGAAATGGCTTACAAAAGCATAGCAATGGTTCACATGCCCTACTTGTCAGCTGTTTCTTCTGAGTAATCACTATTTTTAGAGGTTTTGGGTTTGAAGAATGATCTAGTTTGTTAACTGTATGGAAACCTTCCCAGCATAGATGCATTTGGCATCCACGTCCCCCTATCTGGAGTTTGGAGTGAGAGTGGATGGTCTTAATATCTGTGATTAGAACAATCTTCTATGAGGGATCTTGTCCATCCAATTTTTACATGCTACTGACTAAACGGTTTAGACTATTAGCATAGCATGTGTGGAGAAAAGGAAGAAGATCATAATTTTCTCCTAATTGAAAATCCTTCAATCCACAAGGAGAGGAAATTCTTTAATAATGAGAAATAAAATTAATATGATTTAATTGGAAGTGCTACTTAACAGCATGATGGCCTTATACAACCAAAAGGGGCCGTAGATTCCTACTCTGACTCAAAGTAGAAGTTCCTGACATAATAAAAAATACAAAAAAGAAAATAGAAAAGAGACATCAAAATCTATTCAAACTCACAAATAAATCTTAAATGACTAAAACAGAGACTTTGGACTTAAACCCGACTCTTAAAAACCTAAAAATAGCAAATCCAAACTTACTAAAAATTAATCAGTTTTGAACTAATACGCAATCTTGACTCAAATAAGTCTTTTCCCGAGAAATTCTTTGGGGCCAACTGGCTTTGTCAGTTCCCATTTCTTAGGGCCCGTTGATAGCCTTCCAAGTTCCAACCAATATTATATGGGCGGATCCAAGAACTAGTTGCAAAGTTGCAACCGTCAGAAGCTATAGTACCATTTATGCTATTTTCGCCCTTAGATTGAGCTCTCGGGCCTCATTTCTTTGAATTCTGGCCATCCATGAGTCATGTCACTTGCTCTACATCAATCATCCAATGAGTCTAGTTTTTCAAGGAAGCCTTGAAGAGTTGACTGCCTTGATGATCAGTCAGGATGGGTGATGGAAATGCCAATGAGTTGATTGCAGCTATTTCACATGTTCCAGCATGGTTATCCCACCATTAAAAAAAGAAAAGAAAAGGACACCTTTAAATATCTGGCCAGTCCAACTATCGAGTGCCTTGCATGAATTTGAAGGTTTTTGGGTTGTCCATTGCTCTTTATGGTGTGGCCCACCTGGTAGTTGGATTGGTCTAGCTTTTAAGGCATTCTATTTCATGGTGGGGGCCTGACCCTGCTGAACAGTTTTGATGCCATACACATGCCATGGTACACCCCAAATGTGGCTATTTATCTACCACTAACTGGGTTTGAGATGTTCTCTTTGGGTCCGTTTGATGCTCGTCATAATACAATGTGGATTGTGTTGCCTTGGAATGTCTATTTTTACAATGATTACAGTTGTGTTGAAAATGGATATTTGGTGTTTGGTACAATATTAATAAATTGATGTTTGCTTCACTTTGAATTTAATGCAACTGTTTTCTCTGTGTGAAGGACCAGAGATACAAGAGGTTTCTTCTACATAGCTCGAGCAAAGGAAATTTATATAATCTAGAGGCAACCCCAAAATTTTTTAGATGATTTATTGCACTTATCATCCAATAATGCATTCAGTTCATCATGTTGCTATTTTTTTTTTTTGTTCTTTTTTTTTTCTTTTTTCTTTTAAAAAAAAAAAAACCGTTAGCTTGTTAGTCTGTCAGTACACACTCCACCGTTAGCCGCCACCCCCACTAGGGAATCGATACCAAGACCTCAGTGTTGAAACAAGGTATCTTCACTCAGTCTACCACTTGAGCTATGGATCAGGGTGCCTCCATTAATAAATCTGTGAACTCTTGTTCCTCCTGCCGGATGGGCAAAAGCCGTAAAGCTTTCTTTTTATAATATGTATTTGTAGTTAATTAACCTTTGGAAATAATATTTTCTAATATCTAGGGAACGTACTCCCTAGTCATTTGTTTTAAGTTTCACTGTAAGGTACATTTCATTGATGATTTTCATAGATTTGCATGGTATTTTTTATAGATTTAAATTGAAAACTGAGAGTATCTTTGAGTGCATAATCAAAAGTATTCAAACTCGTGGTGGCAGTGAATACAGGAAATTCAAAATCTTTCTTGAAACACAAGGCAATACTCACCATTTCTTGTCCTCTCTCTCCACTACAGATCCTAGGCAGAAGCTGTGCAAGGCCTGCTGCAATGTTTTTAGAAATCCACAAGCAGTTTCACCAGCTCATGTTAAGACATGAGACCATGAATGAAGCAGATCCAAAACTCAATTGGGCTGGCTACAAGAAACAGTAGGAATGTAAATGCCCCCTCCCACCTCTTACGCCATTCAATTCTCTGCATGTGCATCTCCTAACTTGTTATTTTCAATAAAATCAACTTTCCCTTCCCCATTATCACCATCAGCAAGAACCAACCTTCTCCACTTGCATCTAGGGATGACAATGGGCCAAGCAGCCTACCACCCAGACCCACTTCAGAGTAATAATCTTTCATGCATTTCTCTTTAGTACAGATCCAATAATAGCTTCCCCTAGGCAGAAGCTACGTACAGCCCACTGTGATGTTTGTGAGAAATTCACCATCTGTTTCACTGGCTCATGTTAGGTCAAGAGCCCAAAATTGAGGCAGATCCAAAACTCAAAGTGGACCACACCATAGAGAACAGTGAGAATGGAAATGCTCACTATTGAAACCTTCCAGGGCGTTGTGATGTTTATATGACATCCAAACTGTTCATAAGGTCATTCCCACTGGGAAGAACTGAAAACACAAACATTAGCCTGATCAAAATCTTCTGGGGCCCAAACGGTGGGCATTTGCATCTCCACTACTTCTTGTAGTGTGCCCCACTTGAGTTTTGGATCTAGCTCATTTTTTGGGGTCATGCACTTACATGAGCTAGTGAAACAGATGGACGGGATGGATTCCTCGCTAGCCCCAAGTAGCTTCCAACAATTGGCAGGGCAGGATCAGGTGGTGTTGCAAACACCACCCCCAGCAGTGTTGTGATGTGTTGGACGCTGTGGGGCCCACAATTTTTTTTTTTCTTTCTGATTGAATCCTCGGAAGGTCTGTGGGGCCCACGTTGACATGTGTGTTTTATATCCACTCCGTCCATCCCTTTTGTTAGCTCGTTTTAGAGCATCAACCCAAAATAAGCAGATTGAAAGTTCAAGTAGACCACCCTACAGCAAACAGTGGATGCTAACCATCCTTGAGACCTTTCCTTCAATTGATCTTCTTCAACTGTTGGATCCAACCCGAGACCTTTCTCAGCTCAATGTAAACTGTCCTTGTATTTCTTCTTAACCATCTCTGGGTGGACCCTCAAATCAAAAGCTTAAGATTGTCCCATCAAGGACATTGTGGGGTCATAGCCCATCCACGGTGGGGATCAACCGACCAACGGCCTGGATTACTGAACCACAAACCCACTTGTTCTAATTGAAAAACCCCAAATACTGTCAAAATCAAAGCTAATGCATATGCATTCAAATAATAATAATAGTAAAACAAATGCAAATGCAGAAATAAATACAAAAACCATATAAAATCAAATCAGATTACTGAAACTAGGATCTATCAATGCCATGAAGCAAATAAAATTAAATTGAAAAAAGGGAAGCCACATTGTCAGAAAATGAAATCATCCAACATAATCAACGTCAACAAAGAGGATCTACCTATGGAAAATCCACAAAAGGATAGAAAATCCTTTTGGCCTTCGAATCTCATGATAGAAAATCCAATACCAGGCCAAAACTAACCCAAACATACCAAAATCAAAATCAAATAAAAGAAGGTCAGATTCTCAGAAGATTTACATTTGGGTGCCTTTGAATTCGTTCTCGATGGCCAAGAATCGTTCGATCCCCCGCCTCCGGAATTCGATGTGCAGCTCAGATTCATTGAAGAAACGACAGAACGATCACAGAGCAGCAATGGAGAATGGTTGTAGAGCCCATACATGTAGTAATTGCACTCTCACTCTCTCTCTCTCGGAAGCTAGAGAAAGGAGGAAAACGAGGAGGAAAAGGTATTTGATACTCTGGCAGAGCTTGATGGTTCATACACCTGCACTCGGAAGTTGTACCAGTACTGTGAACAAAAATACCATTAGACCATCCAAATAACAGGCTCCCACATTTCCAATGGTTATGGACAAAAAATTACTCTGAAATATTTTTTGTAGATGGAAGATCATTGGACATCTAATGGACGGCTGAAATGGAAAAATAAAAATCAACATTTTTAGTCAATCAACGCGTGTCAATTAATCATCAGGGTATTTTGTTATAATGAAACTAATTTTGACTTATTTGCACTGGTTTTAAGGAATTGGACGGTTGATTTTAAGTAATATTTAGTTCTTAACCGCATTCTTAGAGAAATTTACAACTATACGATCCATTTATGGCCCATTTACGAGACGAAGCACACCTCATTTTACCTTACGGGCCTGTTTGATTTTTAATTCCTCCGTGTAAATACACGGAATTACCTGCTTATTACCTACCACACGTGTTTCGAAGTTGCCTGTAATTACGTTTCGAAAATCGTGTCATACAAACATTTTTATTGCTGATTTAAATATGTCCACCATGATATATATGAGTTATCCACACCATTCATCCTTTTAAGAAAAATATTTTAAGGCATGAGCCCAAAAATGAGGAAAATCAAAAGGTCAAGTGGACCACACCTTAGGAAATAAAGATTATTAAAATGTCAATGGTTGAAAGTTGTTTTCTCCCTAGGGTTCACAGTAATATTTATTTGTCATCCAACCCGTTAATAAGGTCACACCGTCATGGATAAAGTGGAAAAAAAAAATAATCAGCTTGATCCAAAACTTGCAGGATCTTCAAAAAGCTTTCAATGGTAGGTGCTTAATTCCCATTGTTTCTAGTAGTGTGGTCCACTTGATTTTTGAATCTGCCTCTTTTTTTGGCTCATGCCCTAAAATGAGTTGGCTAAAGGGATGGACGGTATGGATAATACACAAACATCAAGGTGAGCCTCACAATTTAACTTTTTTTCTCCTCAGGTGACGTGAGGAGTGTTATAAATGAAAGGTGGCGGTAAAGTCACCTTGGAAATTTAACCGGAAACACGGTAGTAAATAATTATTACCCATTTACGTGGATTTACCGCTATAAATAAAAAATCAAACGGGCCCTACAAGAATAAGCCCCAGCTGTAAAGATGACTCGCCAAAGGTCGAAAATGCGCCTACTTTTTCCTTCAAGCGGATCGGTGATGTCGAAGACGAGCGCTGACGCTCCTCGAACTCCGAGTTGTACGAACGGTTCAAAAGATATCAAAGTTACATGGGCCTACGGTTATGTATTTATTATATCCGCAATGTTCATCCATATTTCGAGATCATTTGGGAGCATTATCAAAAAAAAAAAAAATCGTATCCAAAGATCAATTGGACCACACCACAAAGAGCAGCTAGAAAACTGATTATCACCATTAAAAATTTTATAAGGCCCACCATAACATTTATTTTCCATCCAATCTATTCATAAAGTTATAAAGACCAAAGAGGAAAAACAAATTTCATAATGATTCAAAACTTCCATGACTCCTACAAGGGTTTCAATGGTAGACGTTCAATCCTCCGACGCCTTCTATAGTGTGGTTCACTTGATAGCTAGATTTGTCTTATGTTTCGTCTCAAGCCTTAATACGAGTTTGCCTAATAGATGGACGGTTTGGATATAACACATACCTCATAATAGGACCCACAAAAAACGGTGGGATTACAACAGCAAAAAATAATAATAATAATAATAAATAAATAACCAGGAACTTATGGGTACGGGGTTTTCTATGGCTACGAATTATAACCGTAGCCATATCTGTAGCCCCTGTCATTTCGATATGTCTTTTTATATGTATCAAAAGTCTTTTGATTAATTGAAAAAGTGTAGAATTGTCCAGCAAGTTTGCCTCAAAAATACTGTAATTTTTTATACATATCAAAGTGTATTCGATATGTATTGAAGGTATTTTACCAATAGCTACATATTCTAACCGTAACCATAACTGTAGTCTATACTACTCTATAAAAAAAATTATTTTTTATTTTATTTTTTTATTTTTATTTTTTTACATGGAGAACTTTCTCCTACCTACAATTTTCTCTAATACATATTTATATAAATATGTATATATAAGCATATAAAAAAAAAATTTCTCTCTTTTTTTTCATTTCTATCTTTATTTATTTACTAAGAATATCTTCTAAACCAAAATTAGTTACTTGGCGTACCCTATATGATTTTGGGAGAGGAGAAGCTACTTTAGCCAACCAACATATTTATTTTTCAAGATTCCTTCAGGTCTATGGTCGAAAATCCATTTCATTCAATTCGAGGTCAATTTCATTCAGTTCGTGGTCAATTTCATTCATTTCTTTTACTTCGCGATCAATTCCATGCATTTCACGGTCAATCCCAACGATTCCGTTTTAATTCACCGTCATTTCCATGCATTTCACGGTCAATGACCTTCACTTCACATGCATTTTACGGTCAATGACCTTCACTTCACAGTCATTTTCATGCATTTCACGGTTAATCACGGCGATTCCATTTTGATTCACGGTCATTTCCATGCATTTCACGGTCAATTCCCTTCATTTCACGGTCATTTCCATACATTTCACGGTCAATTCGCTTCACTTCACGGTCATCTTCATGCATTTCATGGTCAATCCCGATGATTCCGTTTTGATTCTGTAAGGCCCACCCCCACAGCACATGATATTGTCCGCTTTACCCGGTGGGCTCACGGCTTTAAAATGCGTCATGTTTGTTAAGGGAGGGACCCCACATATAACCACCACAATTCTAGACAACTCTTCCGATGTGAGACAAGTTACGCTACAGTCAACTGCAACAGTAGCTAGCCCAACACAGTAGCCTGCCAGCCTTCCTTGGGGCCCACCCACATGTGCGCCCGCCCACATGTGCCCGCCCACATGAAGCAGTGACCGGGGCGTCACATTATCCCCCACCGAGGGCAGAGCCGTCCTCGGCTCTGATACCAACTTCTGGGCCCACATTTTTTTGTATGAATCAAGTCCACCGTCTATCAGACGGTGGCACCCACCTGGTGTTGTGTGGCCTCCACCGTCCAGCGGACGGTGGGGCCCTGTGTGATGTATGTGTTATATCCGCACTGTCCACTGGACAGTGGGACCCACCTTGATGCATGTGATGCATCCGGACCGTCCATCCACTTTAACATATAAGGCCTATGGGTTAAGCCACTTTGGACTGTAAAAAGGGCTATGGGTTAGGCCCATTTGATTTATAAAATGTTTATGGGCTGGGCCCATTTGATCCATTTAAGGCCTAAGAATTTGGGCCCACTTGATACGTAAAGCCTATGGGCTTAGGCTCACTTGTTATTTAAGGGCATGGGCTAGGCCCAATTAATTTATAAAATGCTTATGGGCTAGGCCCATTTGATCCATTTAAGGCCCAAGAACTTAGGCCCATTTGATGTGTTGCAAGTCCATGGGATTAGGCCCACTCTGATATGCATGCAAGCTCATGGATTAGGTCCATTTGAATTGTTTAAGGCCTAGGGATTTAGGCCCATTCGACTCATATAAGGCCTCTGGGTTGAGGCCCATTGGATATACATTTGGGGGTCCAATTGGTGTGGCCCATTTGATACATACTAGACTCATGTGACTAGGTTCAATTGATGCAATCTAGGCTCACAGGTTTTGACCCATTGCAATGCACATAAGACCCATTGATGTGGCCCATTTATGTTGCCCATCTGATGAATAAAAGGCCCATAGGATATGGCCCATTTGATATATATAAGGTCCAAGGGGGACAACCTACGGTCCATTGCAATGTGTAAATCCATTACAGACTAAGTATTGATGTTTACAAAGATCATGCCTTGGGAGCAATGTTGGTTTGACGTCCACATTGCGAGTGTAATATTAGTTGGATGTCCACATTACGACTCTCCTTAGGGCTCATTACTCAGCCGTACTTATCGTGTATGGGCCGTCCAGGCCCATCTGCATTGTGAGGTAGTTCATTTTATCATGTTTAGTACAGTTTCATGACTCATGATCATACACATCATATGTATGCTTGACGTGAGAATTGTTTGATCATAGTATTTACCTTCGGACAAGTTGTTTATGGGCTCCCGGTTAGGCAGTGTTGCCCTACATGAGCGCACGGTATGCGCAAGATTGATTGCATGACTGGATAGCGTGATTCATGCATTCCGCATTTGTGTGACATGGTTATTGTGCACCCTAGCGACATCAGGGTCGTAGCCTCCACAGACGCATCGTGGTTGGCAGGATTGGATACTGAAAAATTTTGTTCTACATGGGGTACTATAGATATCCCTGGGTGAAAGTCTCTAAACTCTTATAGTACCAAGAGGTTGCTCCAACGTTTAGATCGAGTGGATAGATGAGCGTTGAGTGCCGATTACCAGATGGCTACGCTCTCCACTGTGTCGTGGTCGGTTGGAAGGGGGTGCGGCCTTACCCGCCAGAGTGTAGGGGGCAATACTAGGCTGAGTTTGACTAGCTCGAGGAATGGGTCCGCTATCGACGAGTCGCGCTCGATATTTGGCAGACGAATAGTGAGGTCTCTTCCACTTACCTTATTGCGCGCGATGTGGCGACAATTTGGTTTAGAGTGTACTAGACCCCGGTGATATCCCATATTTGAGCTGTATTGATGTGTGGACATAGATGAGGATCTGTATGCTTGAGTTACATTGTACATCGCATGGCCTTGGGGTGGCCGATACCATTCATGTCTTGTATCGCATAAGCCTTGGTACGGCTCATGATATCATGGTTCCATTTGCATATTCCGCATCACTCT
The DNA here is from genome assembly GCA_037074715.1 of Magnolia kwangsiensis. Lineage (NCBI taxonomy): Eukaryota > Viridiplantae > Streptophyta > Magnoliopsida > Magnoliales > Magnoliaceae > Magnolia > Magnolia kwangsiensis. Next base: position 194,919,489 of record CM073571.1, on the reverse strand, counting down.
GACATTGCATGTTCATATTACTACCTTGCGCACACACTTTCACCACCCTCTAAGCTTTCTGTAAGCTTATACACGACCGTTGCGTGCAGGTGACGTTGATTCGCAGCAACGCTGAGGCAGGAGCACGTTGCTGAGCATTTTGGAGTTTTTGTACTTTGCCATTGTATTTCCCTTTATGCTCATTGTACTTGTAAAGTTTTTAATCATAGTGAAAATGTAATGGAGTTCTTGGTTGTTGTTTGTGGGTTATGCCTTTGGTTATGCTTATTACGAATCAAACTGATGTTGAAAATCCTCCTTGTAGCATCCCAGGATCGGAACCTGGCGAATGGGAGCTAGGAGCCGAGAATGGAGTTCTACGGAGGCTGTCGGCGCCGGATTCGGTGATCGGGAATTTTGTGAGCCCGGTTTTCGAGTTTGGGGCGTGACAGATTCACAGTCATTTCCATGCATTTCACGGTCAATTCCCTTTACTTCACGGTCATTTCCATGCATTTCATGGTCAATTCACTTCACTTCATGGTCATTTCCATGCATTTCACGGTCAATCCTGGCGATTCCATTTTGATTCACAGTCATTTTCATGCATTTCACGGTCAATCCGCGCATTCCGTTTTGAAATGCGCCGAAATACCGTGAATCAACACGGAATAGCTGGGAATACCATGATATGCATGGAAATGACCATGAATCTTGGTGAATGGACCGTGAAATGCACGGAAATGACCATGAAGTGAAGGGGCATGACCGTGAAATGTGCCGAAATGACCGCGAATCAACACGGAATCACCGGGAATGACCGTGATATGCATGGAAATGACCGTGAAGTGAGGTGATTGGACCGTGAAATGTGCAGAAATGACCATGAAGTGAAGAGGCATGACCATGAAATGCGCTGAAATGACCATGAATCAACACAGAATCGCCGGTAATGAGCGTGATATGCATGGAAATGACCGTGAAGTGAGGTGATTGGATCGTGAAATGCACCAAAATGACCGTGAAATGAAGGGGCATGACCGTGAAATGCGTCGAAATGACCATGAATCAACATGGAATAGGCGAGAATGACCATGGTATGCATGGAAATGACCGTGAAGTGAAGCGATTAGACTGCAAAATGCGCGAAAATGACTGTGAAATGCGTCGAAATGACCGTGAATCAACACAGAATAGGCAGGAATGACTGTGGTATGATGGAAATGACCATGAAGTGAAGTGATTGGACCGCGAAATGCGCGAAAATGACAGTAAAGTGAAGGGGCATGACCGTGAAATGCGTCGAAATGACCATGAATCAACACGAAATAGGCGGGAATGACCGTGATATGCATGGAAATGACCGTGAAGTGCAGCGATTGGACCGTGAAATGTGCGGAAATAATTGTGAAGTGAAGGGGCATGACTGTGAAATGCATCGAAATGACCGTGAATCAACACGGAATAGGTAGAAATGACCATGGTATGCATGAAAATAACCGTGAAGTGAGGCGATTAGACCGTGAAATATGTGAAAATGACCATGAAGTGAAGGAGCATGACCGTGAAATGCATCGAAATGACTGTGAATCAACACGGAATAGGCGGGAATGGTCGTGGTATGCATGAAAATGACCGTGAAGTGAAGCGATTGGACCGCGAAATGCGTGAAAATGACGTGAAGTGTAGGGGCATGACCGTGAAATGCACCGAAATGACCGTGAATCAACACGGAATAGGCGGGAATGACCGTGATAAGCATGGAAATGATCATGAAGTGAGGCGATTGAACCGTGAAATGCGCCGAAATGACTGTGAAGTGAAGGGGCATGACCGTGAAATGCGTCAAAATGACCGTGAATCAACACGAAATAGGCGGGAATGACCGTGATATGCATGGAAATGACCGTGAAGTGAGGCGATTGTACCGCGAAATGCACAGAAATGATCATGAAGTGAAGGGGCATGACCGTGAAATGCGCCGAAAGGATCGTGAATCAACACGGAATAGGCGGGAATGACCGTGATATGCATGAAAATGACCATGAAGTGAAGCAATTGGATCGCGAAATATGCAGAAATGATCGTGAAGTAAAGGGGCATAACCGTGAAATGTGCCGAAATGATCGTGAATTAATACGGAATAGGCGGGAATGACCGTGATATGCATGGAAATGACCGTGAAGTGAGGTGATTGTACTGCGAAATGTGCGAAAAGGACCGTGAAGTGAAGGGGCATGACCGTGAAATGCACCGAAAGGACCGTGAATCAACATGGAATAGGCGGGAATGATCGTGATATGCATGGAAATGACCGTGAAGTGAAGCGATTGGACCGTGAAATGCGCAAAAGAAACCGTGAAGTGAAGGTGCATGACCTTGAAATGCACCGAAATGACCGTGAATCAACACGGAATAAGTGGAAATGATCATGATATGCATGGAAATGACTATGAATTGAGATAATTGGACCGTGAAATGTGCCAAAATGATCGTGAAGTGAAGGGGCACGATCGTGAAATGCTCCAAAATGACTGTGAATCAATACGAAATAGGCAGGAATGACCGTGGTTTGCATGGAAATGACCGTGAAGTGAAGTGATTGACAGTGAAATGCATAGAAATGACTGTGAAGTGAAGGGAATTGACCGTGAAATGCATGGAATTGATCGTGAAGTAAATGAAATGAATGAAATTAACCGCGAACTGATTGAAATTGATTGCGAAGTGAACGAAATGGATTTTCAACCATAGATCTGATGGAATCTTAAAAAATAACCAGGTTGGTTGGCTAAAGTAGCTTCTCCTACCCCAAAATCATATAGGCTACGTCAAGTAACTAATTTTGGTTTAAAAGATATTCTTGTTAAATGAATAAAGAAATAAATGAAAAAAAGAGAAATTTTTTTTATATGCTTATATATACATATTTATATAAATATGTATTAGAGAAAATTGTAAATAGAATAAATTTCTCCATGTAAAAAAATAAAAAATAAAAAATAAAAAAAAATCATAAACTGGAATAAACTACAGTTATGGCTACGGCTATAATCCGTAGCCATGGGTCAAATCATCTTTGATACATACTGAATACTCTTCGATATGTATCGAAAATTGTAGGATTTTTGAAACAAATTTGTTAGACAGTTCTGGACCTTTTTCGATTAATCGAAAGACCTTCGATATATATCAAAAGACATATCGAAAGACCTTCGATACATATAAAAGGACATATCGAAACGCTAGGGGCTACAGCTATGGCTATGGTTATAATCCGTAGCTATAGAAAAACCGTAGCCATAAGTTCCTGGTCTATTTATTTATTATTATTTTATTTTTTACTGTTATAATCTCCACCTCTTTTTGTGGGTCCTATTATAAGATATATGTTATATCCAAACCATCCATCTATTTGACGAAATCGTATTAAGGCTTAAGACAAAAAATGTAAGACTCGTATCTTGGTTCGTACCGTTTCGTAGACTTCCGCGGTCTTACCGATCGAATTCCAGCAACCTTTGACCCTTAACCGATCTTTACGTGTGACTCTGATTTGAATGTCATCAAACCGTATCGACTCAATCCAAGACCATTACCATAGCGACCGCGCCATCGCTACGGTTCCGATGCCGTGACTTACGCGCCGATACCCTGGTCAAGAGATGTGGGCCAACGTTTGGTGCGAGGAAAACGCCGCACGTTGCGAAACCTAAGAGAATCTCTATGAGGTGTTACATCAATCCCATCAATCAATCAATCTCATCACATCACATGTCAAGTACATGTCAAGTACACATCGCCTTTCACCCATACCCAAGCAACCACAAAAGTCAAAAAAGGTCTTACAAGCCCATGCTTTTCTTACACAAAAGGCCACAAAAGTCAAGGATTTCTTACACACCCATCACTCACCACATCCATCACCCATCACTCTCTCTCTCCCTTTACAACTCTTTCTCTCTTTCTCATTTTCAAATCTCCCAAGCAAGAAAATCCCATACGTATGAGAATTTCTCCAAGTCTTCCAACTCCAAGTGTGGCCCACCTCTCCATCCCAAGATCTCTCATCGTAGTAATCCATTTCTCATCTCCTCCATTGAAGTAGAAGCTAAGGTGCTAAGGAACCCATAGGAGCAAGAAGATCGAACGGTGGGTGCTTGATAATAATAGTTTTTCATATTTTTGAGATGGGCCAAGTGAGGCCAACTGATCAATGGTTTGGATCTCACTTGGGACCCTAAGTGTGGCCGATGACCCACTTTAATCATCATGATCATTCCATGATGGGGCCATTCTCCATGGACCCCATCATGATGTTTATTTCCTTACTTTAGATACGTCATCTAGACCGTCCATATTGGTGGGGAGAGGATCTCCACCGTTGGTTTCGATTTTGGGTGGTCCCTTGTGTAGGGGGATTCTTTTGATGTATGTTTGTATGCAAGAGGGGCCCATAGTGGCGGGGCCCCTCCATCCTTGCCGATCTCTCTCCTTTTCTCTCTCTTTCTTTCTCTCTTTCCATGATCATGGCTCTCTATGATGTGTGTATTTTACCCATGCCATCCAAAACGGTGCGGCCCACCTTGATCATAGCCTTTTAATCGAAGCCATCCATCTATTTTGTCCAGGCCATCCAGTGGGCCTAGATGATCAACAAACACAAATATCAGGTTGTTTCAAAATAGGCGGGCCATGTGGGACCCCACCTTGATGAGGTGTACATCCACACCGTCCGTCTAGGGACGCTGGAGTTATGAACTTGCGGTGGTGATAGCTGACAGTAATGTGTTAACTGGCAGTGTGGAGAATCACCTGTCGCATCAAATGTAATATTAGATAATATTATATATTACATTATTATATTGAGGGTAGCCCATTACGTGGGACCCACCTCTTGTTGAACATGTTGGGTGGTGAGTGCTGGTCAGGAGCCAGCCGAATTGGGTGTTAGGTACGGCCCACCTTGATGCCTTAGATCCATGCCACCCATCTGTCAGGTGGTGGGACCCACTGCCTCTTCACATCAGCGGTTTCGTGGGTCCCACGTGTGATGCAGACCGTCCAGATGGTGGGACCCATTCACAGCTCTACTGGCAAACTGAGTAAAGATACCTCGTTGCAACACCAAGGCCCTGGGCAGCGTTTTCCTTGTAGGGGTGGCTAACCGTGCAGTGTACGGTGGGGTCCATGGGACCACCTACACCGTCCACCCATTCTGATGGGCTGTGGGACCCACTCCCATGTGTGGGGCCCTCCCTGACTTGTGCATGGTTGTAACCGTCCAGGCCGTCCACGGCCTGGACGTCTGAGGTGTTTGTATGTATATGTATATATTATATTATATATATATTATACATATTATAATATATTTTAAATATATGTTGTGGTGGGCCCTACGTGGGACCCACCTTTGCCTCCTTTCTGCAGCAATTGATGCACGTGGGTGTAAATATAATATTATATATTATATTTATATCTCCTATAAATTAACAATATATATATATATATATATATATATATATATATATATATATATATATATATATATATATGAGGGTGGGCCCTATGTGGGTCCCACCTCTCCCTTTTTCTGCATAAAGCTGCTATGTACTAATTTATAGTATATTATATAATATATATTTCATACCACATATATGAGACGTGAGGGTGGCACTACGTGGAACCCACCTCTGCCACTTTTAGGCAGTAGCGACTACTCTAATTGCTGCTGTGTACAGTACCAAGTGGACCCCACCACTAGCTGTTGTGCACAGCATTAAGTTTCGTGGGTCTCATTTGTTCTATCCACGCCATCTATATATGAGATCCACCCTTGATGCATGTGTTGTATCCAAGATTGTCCAACCTCTTGGAGAGCTTATGTTAACGGTTTGAGACTAAAAATAAGGTATAGATCTACAGCTCAGGTGGACCCCACCTTGGTATGTTTATGGGGCCCATCTTGATTTATTATGACTATCCATTGAGGCCCACCGTAATATACATAAGGCCTAATTGGTGTGGCCCATTTGATACTTATAAGACCCATGAGATTAGGCCCATTTGATGCAATCTAAGGCCCACGGGTTATGACCCATTGCAATGCACATAAGGCCCATTGGTTCGGCCCATTTATGTGGCCCATTAGATGAATAAAAGGCCCATATGATATGGCCCATTTGATGTATTTAAGGTCCAATGGGATGTACCTAAGGTCCATTGTAATGTGTGATCCCAACAACGATTATGTAACGATGTTTTCGACGATCGTGCCTTGGGAGCAATGTTGGTTTGACGTCCACATTGCGAGTGTAATGCTGGTTGGATGTCCACATTACGACTCTCCTTAGGGCCCATTATTAGGCCCGTACTTATTGTGTATAGGTCGTCCAGGCCCATCTGTATTGTGAGGATAGTTCATCTCATTATAACATGTTTAATATAGTTCCATGACTCATGATCATACGCATCATATGTATGCTTGATATGAGAAGTGACTGATCATAGCATATGCCTTCGGGCAGATTATTTATGGGACCCCGATTAGGCGGTGTTGCCCTGCATGAGCGCACGATACGCGCAAGATTTGCTGCATGATTGGATAGTGTGATTCATGCATTTTGCATGGTGTGACATGGTTGTTGTACGCCTTAGCGACATCGGGGCCGTAACCTCCACAGATAGATTGTGGTTGGAAGGATTGGATACCAAAAATCTTGTTCTACATGGGTTGCTATAAATATCCCTGAGTGAAAGTCCCTAAACCCTTATGGTACCAAGAGGTTGCTCCAACGTCTAGACCGAGTGGGTAGATGAGCGTTGAGTGCCGATTACCAGATGGTTGCGCTCTCCACTGTATCGTGATCGGTTGGAAGGGGGTGCGGCCTTACCCGCCCGAGTGTAGGGGGAAATGCTAGGCTGAGTCTGACCAGCTCGAGGAATGAGTCCGTTATCGACGAGTCGAGCCCGATATTGACAGACGGATAGTGAGGTCTCTTCCACTTACCTTATTGTGCGCGATGAGGTGGCGATCTGGTTTAGAGTGTACTAGACCCCTGTGATATTCCAGATTTGAGCTGTATTGACGTGTGGACATAGATGAGGATTTGTATGCTTGAGTTGCATTTCACATCGCATGCCCTTGGGATAGCCGATATCATTCATGTCTTGCATCGCATAGCTTTGGTACGACTAATGGTTTTCATGGATCCATCTGCATATTCCGCATTACTCTGATATTACATGTTCATATTACTACCTTGCGCACACACTTTCACCACCCTCTAAGCTTTCTATAAGGTTATGTACGATCGTTGCGTGCAAGTGACGTTGGGGCGCAGCAGCGCTGAGGAAGGAGTGCTTTGCAGATTATTTTGGAGTTTTGTTCATCATCGTTGTATTTCCCTTTATGCTCATTGTACTTGTAAAGTTTTTTATCATAGTGGAAATGTAATGGAGTTTTTGATTGTTGTTTTCGAGTTATGCCTTTGGTTATGCGTATTACAAATCAAACTGACGTTAAAAATCCTCCTCGTAGCATCCCAGGATCGGAACCTGGCGAATGGGAGCTGGGAGCCGAGAATGGAGTTTTACGGAGGCTGTCGGCGCCGGATTCAAGAGTTTGGGACGTGACAAAAGTTGGTATCAGAGCATAACTTGGGAATAACCGGGAACAACATTACATATTTGCTATGAGTATGGAATGACTAAGTCCCGAAGTTCGGATAACTTGGCAATCTCCCATTACATACCCTTAACGTGCGTGCTTTCGAGAGTTTTAAAGTTGATAGGCGCCTTCGCTCTTTCCTATAGGACATGACGCGTGGGAGAGTGACCCGATCAACTCCCGCACCACCACCTGAGGATCCTTCACCACCACCTGCGGCTCTGGCACTACCACCTACGATGCCCGTTCCACCACCAGAGATTCATACTGCCCATCCTGAGTATGTTGCTCCTCCACTAGAGACCGGTGCAGACCCGACCATATCCGTGAGTGCCTCACAGTTACAGCAGATGTTACAGGCTGTGACGGCTGCACTTCAGGGCCAGGGCAGGTGGCCAGTTGTTTCACCGGCACAGGCAGAGCAGGATCGTGCGAGTGCCCTCCTTCGTGAGTTTCGACGGCTTGATCCCCCACGTTTTCAGGGTGAGCCAGACCTGACTATAGCTGAGAGATGGCGCGTCGATGTGGAGAAGATATTTGAGACGATGGGATGTACGTCAGAGCGACGAGTTCGATTAGCCGTATTTCTTCTACATGGCGAGGCTGAGCACTGGTGGGCGTCAGTCTCTCGAGCAGCAGGCGCCTATTTTGTATGGACGTGGGAGGATTTTATGGATCGGTTTGACCGACAGTACTTCCCTGATCACATCCGACGACAGCGAGTGTTGGAGTTCGAGGACCTGGTGCAGGGCGACATGACAGTAGCTCAGTATGCGGCTCGCTTTGTTGCACTGTTTAGATTTACCCCTATCTAGTTGATGACGAGGAGTGGAGAGTCCGTCGATTCGAGGACGGCCTACGTTACGGTCTTCTAAGCCGTGTTATTGGGCATGAGCTTCCGACTTTTGAGGAAGTGGTACGAAAGGCCCAGATTTTCGAGGCTGAGTGGGCCGGTTCTCAGTCTGATCGCCGTCAGAGGAGAGACCAGAAGAGGTAGGCTCCTTCCAGTGATTCCCAACAGCGACGACCACAGCAGCAGAGGCGTACAGGTCGCCCAACCTTTCGAGCACCAGAAGCACCTCCACCACCACCTCTGAGACAATTCACCGGCAGTTTTTTTGGGTGTGGTGTGACGGGACACCGTTCGTGGGAGTGTCCTAGCCCCCAGCAGCAGCAGAGAGGTCCATAGCAGTAGAGAGGCCCACAGCAGCCTCCACCACAGTCGCAACAGAGACCCCCACAGCAGCAGCGACAGCAGCCCCCACCTCCGAGGCCACTTCAGCAGCAGCATCAGCACCAGCCTCCGAGGCCGCAGCAGAAGAGACAGCAGTTTCGACCGCCTCAGTGACCCCATCAGCAGCAGCAGCACGCGTAGAGGGGACAGGCACTCCCCAGCTGGCTCAGGCTAGGTTCTATGCGACTCAGCAGGATCCGCAGTCATCTAGAGGAGTCGTTGAGGGTATACTTTCAGTTTCTGCATGCATTGCACGTGTGTTGTTTGATTCCGATGCATCGCATTCTTTTGTGGCCGAGAGCTTTTGCCGATCGACTGGCTTGCCATTGGAGTCTTCTTGTGAGAGCCTATCAGTATCGATTCCCTTGGGGAGGACTGCAGTGTTGGGCCGATTTTTTTCGTCTTGTCCCGTTCTAGTTGGGGATACCTTTTTGCCTGCCGATCTGTTTGCGTTACCGATATCCGAGTTCGATGTCATCCTGGGCATGAATTGGCTTACCGAGTACTATGTCATATTGGACTGCACCGTGAGGACTATCACGTTTTGTATACCTGGCGTGCCGCGGTTCTAGTTCGTTACAGAGCCGAGAGGAGAGCAGTGTCTTATTTGATGTCATGTGCCATAGAGGAGCCTATAGCTATGAGCATTGACCAGTTGCCCATGGTTTGCAAATTTCTCGATGTGTTCCAAGAGATTCCGGGATTACCGCCTCACCGACTCTCCGAGTTTTAAATTGATCTCGTGCCCGGTACCGCGCCTATTTCGAAGGCCCCGTATCGCATGGCACCGTTGGAGTTGCGGGAACTGCAGAAGCAGTAGGACGAGTTGCGAGAGTTGGATTTTATCCGTCCGAGCAGTTCGCGGTGAGGAGCACCGGTACTCTTCGTGAAGAAGAAGGATGGCTCGTTGAGGCTCTACGTTGACTATCGCGAGCTCAACAAAGTCACGATTAAGAACAAGTACCCGCTCTCGAGGATTGATGATTTGTTTGATCAGCTGCAGGGTGCACAGTTCTTTTTGAAGATTGACCTGCGTTCCGGTTATCATCAGATTCGGGTCCGAGATGAGGACATTCCGAAGACAGCATTCAGGACGCGTTACGGTCATTTTGAGTTTCAGGTCATGTCCTTCCGGCTGACCAATGCACCCGCGGTTTTTATACAGTTTATGAACGAGGTCTTCCGCCCTTATCTCAATCAGTTTGTTGTAGTCTTCATCGACGACATTCTGATCTATTCGAGGACCCGTGAGGAGTACGAGCAGAACTTGGAGATTACTTTGCAGACCCTCCGCATACACCAGCTGTATGCGAAGCTGGAGAAGTGCGATTTCTGGTAGGAGGAGGTGAAGTTCCTCGGTCACGTGGTGACGAGGGAGGGCGTCGCAGTGGACCTCTCGAAGGTCGAGGCAGTGCGTTAGTGGGGCCAGCCCACGACTGCGACAGAGATCCATAGTTTCCTTGGTTTGGCGGGCTATTATCGATGTTTCATTGATGGTTGTTCTCGTTTTGTAGCCCCGCTGACCAGGTTGACTCGGAAGGGCGCAAAGTTTATTTGGAGTGACGCCTACGAGCGAGCATTTATGGAGTTGAAGGACCGTCTGACGTCTGCTCCTATCCTCACTCTTCCCTCTGGGAGTGACGGTTTTATTGTATTCACTGATGCCTCGCATATTGGTTTGGGTGCTGTCCTGATGCAGCACGGGAGACCAGTGGCCTTTACATCTCGTCAGCTCAAGGTCCATGAGCTGAACTATCCTACGCATGATCTGGAGCTGGCTGTAGTTGTCTTCGCACTGAAGGTGTGGATGCACTATCTTTATGGGGTCAGGTTTGAGCTCTTCTCTGATCACAAGAGCTTGAAGTACCTCTTCTCGCAGTCTGAGTTGAATATGAGACAAAGGCACTGGATGAAGCTCCTGAAAGACTGATTTTGATCTTCAGTACCACCCGAGTAAGGCGAACGTGGTAGCAGATGCCCTCAGCCGTCAACCACGAGGCCTAGTGGCGCATATGATGATTCAGGAGTGACGGATGCTTAAGGATATCGCAGCGTATGATTTTGAGTTTGGCCTGCAGTCTTCCATCGTACAGTTATCGAGTCTGTCGATTCAACCCTCTCTTGTCGCTAGGGTGATCGAGGCTCAGTAGGCTGATGAGTCGTTGAAGAGTTATATGGCTGAGGCTACATCTGAGAGTCAGGCAGATTGACATATTGGTACAGACGGTGGACTTCGCTTTAAAGGCCGATTATGTATCCCGGATATTCTAAAGTTGCACAGAGATCTTATGACCGAGGCACATAGATCACGATTTTCTATCCACCCGGGCTCGACGAAGATGTACTGTGACATGAGACGACAGTATTTTTAGGCGGGGATGAAGCGCCAAATCGCCAGTTTTGTGGCCGAGTGTGACACGTGCCAGCGTGTCAAGGCCGATCATCAGAGACCTCCTGGTATATTGCAGCCGTTGAGCGTCCCGATGTGGAAGTGGGAGCACGTGTCGACTGATTTCATTATGGGTTTGCTGAGGACTCAACATGGTCATGACGTCATTTAGGTTGTTGTGGATCGTTTGATGAAGTCGGCACATTTCCTTGCGATGCGTGCAACTTGGTCTATGGACCGGTTTGTGAGATTATTTATCGAGGAGATTGTGAGACTGCATGGCGTTCCAGTCTCAATCGTTTCTGACCGAGACTCGAGGTTCACGTCTCAGTTTTGGGGGAGCTTCCAGCGAGCGATGGGGACTGATTTGCAGCTCAGCACTGCGTACCATCCGCAGACCGATGGCCAGACCAAGAGGGTCAACCAGATCCTCGAGGATATGCTTCGGGCCTGCGCGATTAATTTCGGGGGTAGCTGAGATGAGCATCTGTGATTGGCTGAGTTCGCATACAATAACAACTATCAGGCGACCATCGGCATGGTTCCTTTTGAGGCACTATATGACAGACCATGTAGATCACCGAGTTGTTGGACTGAGGTTGGAGAGCATCGTCTCTTAGGTCCCGAGCTTGTGCAGGAGACGTCAGAGGCTATTGACATCATCAGGCAGAGGATGCGCACAGCTCAGAGCCGACAGAAGAGTTTTGCTGATCGTCGGCGTCGTCCCTTAGAGTTTGACGTAGGAGACCATGTGTATCTCAAGGTCTCGCCCATGAAGGGCTTAGTTCGGTTTGGAACGAAGGGCAAGCTTGCCCCGAGGTTCATAGGACCTTTTGAGATCACTATACGCGTCGACGTCGTGGCCTATCGGCTTGCTTTGCTATCACAGTTGTCTGGCATCCACAACGTTTTTCATGTCTCTATGTTGAGGAAGTGTGGGTCAGACATTGTTCCCATTATTGATTGGCAGCCGCTAGAGGTTCGTGAGGCCGCCAGTCCGTATCCTTGATCGGAAGGATCAGGTCTTTCGGACCAAGGTCATTCCGTTGGTGAAGGTTCAGTGGGGTCACCATTCTGTAGAGGAGGCTTCTTGGGAGCGTGAGGCCGACATTCGAGAGCGTTATCCTCATCTCTTTAATGGTTGATCATGTATTGTATTTTGTATGCTGCCTCTGATTCTATATGATGATGTTATGTCTCTTCTTCCTCATGAGTTATGCGTAGTTGCATAATTGTGTAAATTTCGAGGATGAAATTTTTATTAGGAGGGGAGAGCTGTAAGATCCGTATCTTAGTTCGTACCATTCCGTATACTTCTGCGTCTTATCGGTCGAATTTCGGCAACCTTTGACCCTTAACCGATATTTATGTGCGACTCTGATTCGAATGCCGTCAACCCGTATCGACTCAACCCAAGACCATTACCATAGCGACCTCGCCATCGCTGCGGTTTCGATGTCGCGACTTGCGCGCCGAGGCTATACCCTGGTCAAGAGATGTGGGCCAACGTTCGGTGCGAGGAAAACGCCGCGCATTGCGAAACCCAAGAGAATCTCTATGAGGTGTTACATCAATCCCATCAATCAATCAATCTCATCACATCACATGTCAAGTACATGTCAAGTACACATCACCTTTCACCCATACCCAAGCAACCACAAAAGTCAAAAAAGGTCTTACAAGCCCATGCTTTTCTTACACAAAAGCATGGGCCCATAGTGGCGGGGCCCCTCCATCCTTGCCGATCTCTCTCCTTTTCTCTCTCTTTCTTTCTCTCTTTCCATGATCATGGCTCTCTATGATGTGTGTATTTTACCCATGCCATCCAAAACGGTGCGGCCCACCTTGATCATAGCCTTTTAATCGAAGCCATCCATCTATTTTGTCCAGGCCATCCAGTGGGCCTAGATGATCAACAAACACAAATATCAGGTTGTTTCAGATTATCTTGGAGTTTTGTTCATCATCATTGTATTTCTCTTTATGCTCATTGTACTTGTAAAGTTTTTGATAATAGTAGAAATGTAATGGAGTTTTTGGTTGTTATTTGTGGGTTATGCCTTTGGTTATGCTTATTATGAATCAAACTGATGTTGAAAATCCTCCTCGTAGCATCGTAAGATCGAAACCTGACAAATGGGAGCTGGGAGTCGAGAATGAGGTTATACGGAGGCTGTCGGCCTCGGATTCGGTGACCGAAAATTTTATGAGCCCGATTTTCGACTTTTGGGGCGTGACAAAAAATAAGACAGACATAGCTATCAAGTGGACCACACTGTAAAAAGCTGTAGAGGATTGAACGGTTACCATTGAAACCCTTTTAGGGGTCACAGAAATTTTGAATTATTATGAAATTTGTTTTTTCTCTTCATCTTTGTGACCTTATAGATAGATTGGATGGAAAATTAATGTTATTATGGGCCGTACAAAATTTTTAACGATGAAAATCAATTTTGCCGTTGCTCTTTGCGGCGTGGTTCAGTTGATTCTTGGATATGATTTTTTTTTCGATATATAATGCTCCCTGATGATCTCGAAATATGGATGAAGCGTCGTGGATATAATAAATACGTAACTGTGAGGCCCACGTAACTTTGATATCTTTAGAACCGTTCGTACAATTCGGAGTTCGAGGAGTGTCAGCGCTCGTCTTCGAGCACCACCGATCCACTTGAAAGAAAAAGCAGTGGCATTTTCGACCTTTGGTAATCATCCGTACATCTGGGCGTTATTCTTGCATGTTGAAAAAAGGTGGGCTTGGCCTCGTAAATGGGTCATAGATGGGTCGTACAGTCGTAAATTTCTCGCATACTTACTGACCATCATGCTGCAACAAAGTATCAATAACCTCGGGAGATATGCATAATGTATAGTGTCCTCGGCTTTTCATTTCTACAAGTGGGCCTATTTTAAGTGATCAACACCAATGAATGATCTGTTGGTTATTACACCGCATTAGCGCACGCCAAAAGTTGCTTGAAATGATAATCCTGACCATTTTAATTTCTTTCTAGAAAATGGATGGCCGGTAATATAAATTCGAATGAGGCATTTTTATTTTTTTTACACACGCACACACACCCCACACACTCACACTAATGGAATTTCACTGGATACTCAAACCCTTGACCGGGTGTTGAAACTCCCGAGAGCCTACCACCCGACCCAAGCAAGAATTCGAATGAGGTATACCTTGGCGGTTGTCTTTTCAATTTAGGTGACCTTGGGGCACAGCCAGAGTGGTCTGTGTCGCTAAAAACTGGGCCCCACTTGCACCCAACGGTATTGCTCTACGAGCTTTCCTAAGCCCTCACGAGTGTACAAGACAGATAGTATATACGGTATCACACGCTCCATGATGGCTGAAGGTGTACAATCCAAGGCCATCCATCAGGTAAATCTTATCTTTTACATGTTCTCTGCCAAAAAATAAGCTTGTATCCTCCGGGTCTCATTCCGTGATGATTTAGGCCATTAATATAAGTTGTTCCAACATGGATGATCCATTAAGTGAAAATTTTCATTTGGTAGATATCTTATTGTCCACAACAAATTTTTATTTGTTAGATATATTACTGTCCACACAAAGTTACATAAAAACAACATTTTTCCAATGCATTCTCTACTTCATGTTCATATGACTAAGAATCTCTACTCATAATTAGCAAATACATGGATACTACAAATATTATACAAGCATTCACCATTATTTAGATAAGCCTTGACTGACATACAATTAAAAAAATCACACTGATTTCTGCATTTTTTTTTGCCTTAAGAATAATACACTCATTCTCTTATAATAATTAACCATATTTATGATGCAGTTGGTTTCATTTTTAGGTTAAAGTATCATTTCAAATTCTATGTCAAACCTTTAAAACAAGCATCTTAAAATTGCTCTTTTCTTTTTTGGGTAAAGTTTCAAATGCATCTTGAACTATTATATAAAACCTTTATTAGGTTTTTCAATGATTTTAATCCTCGCCTGACAAAAACAAAATTTTGAACAGGCCTGACCTAAATAGTTCAAACGTGTTTGAAGCCAATCTTACCAATCTTAGGTCTTTTCCACCTGTAATCCCGTGGCTCATTGGTAGAGTTTTAGCACAAGGTCATGGGTTCGACTATACATTGTGGTGTGAATGTGCTGCCGTGTGAGGGTGTAGTAAGTATGATAAAAATAAATAAATAAAAATATCTCAAGTCTTTTCCATTGGCACCCTATATAATCTCAACTGGTTTCATTAAAAAATAAGAAAAAAGAAACACCCAAATTTACATTGTCATATTCTTCCCATGGTGTGTCCTCCTACCCACTTGCTGAAAAGCAATGACCAGAAACAATTCCTATAAGTCTATACTAATTGTCGACAACAAAGTTTGTTTTTATTTTTGTTTTTCATATTTCTTTTCATTATGTGATGATATATTGAATACGCAAATATGGGACCCATATCAAGGACTCTGGATGGCTAGCCAGCATCCGGCCCCTAATGGAGTACACATGTTTAAAAAGTGAACAGATTGGGATTTACCAGAAATGACCAAATTCTAAAATATTTGTAGCAATTGATATTTGATCTGAATTTTTGGTCCCAAACTTTCTGAGTGAAACTGTACCATTGCCATTCCTTTTCTTCCCATAGGGTCTATTTCACGGCTTTACCAAGCATTGGACCTACTAGCCTAGAAACTCATTCCTTTTCTTTGTGCATTCCGAATGCTGTGGATGCATGCTTTTTCTCGGAGCATTCGTATTAAAGCCTGAAATGCTGTGGATGGCATGCTTCCAAACATGCGTTTGAGATTAGGAAACGGATTACGTGATCTGTTGACATTGTCGTGTTTCATGAGCCTCACCATGATGTCTATTATATCCACACCATCTATCCATTTTGCAATATCATTTTAGCATATAATTCAAAAAATAAGGCAAATACAAAGCTAAAGTGAACCACACCATACAAAGCAATGAAATTTAATGTCTACCATTGAAAAGTTTTTGATGGCTACATAAGTTTTGGATCAATCTGGTATTTGTATTTTTCCCATTTTATCCGGATTTGTCTGACTTCATGAACAGGTTGGACCACAAATAAACATCATGGTGGGCACTAACAAGGTTTCAACGGTAGAAATCATTGTCCCCACTATTTTTTATGGTGTGGTCTGTTTAGGCATTGGATCTTTTTATTTTGGCATCAAAACCTAAAATGATATCCCCGAATGAATGAACAGTGTGGATATGACATTATGGTAGAGCACACAGAACTTAGTAACCGGCACACCAGGCGCACACGAACATCTCCCTTGACCATTCCCATTCCACCTTGGCGACTGTGAGGCTATCCCATATGTGCTGTTGGATTGGGATTCGGTAGTCGGTTTTTGTCCTTACTGCGAAAGTAATGTCTACTGCGAAACGGATTGGCTACTCGCCCTGCCAGGCTGCCACCGCCCCGTGGCTGATGGTAGTTGCTCCGTGGGCCCACCATGATATATGTGTTTCATCCATTCTGTTCATATATTTTTTAAGTATAATTTTAATGTTCCATTGAAAAAATGATAGGGATATAAATCTCAGGTGGACCACACCACAGGAAAGCAATACTGATTGGATATCCACCATTTAAATCCTCCTAAGGCCCACTGTACTGTTTATTTGACATCCAATTTGTTGATTAAGTCACACATACCCAGATGAAGGGAAAAAACAAAGATCAGCTTGATCCAAAACTTTTATGCTCCAAAAAGTTTTTAATGGTCAACCTTCATTCAACACTGTTTCCTGTAATGTGGTCCACTTGAGATTGTTATATATCTCATTTTTGGAAATGATATAATAAAATAGATGGACGGGATGGATGAAACACATACATGATTGTAAGGCCCACAGAGCACCGACCACCAGCCAATGGCCGGTGGCAGGGGGAGTAGCCAATCCGTTTCTTGTCTACGGTATGTGTTTTATCCACGCCGTTCATATATTTTGCCAGCTTACCTTAGGAGGTCTGATGCTAGGGTATGCTCATTGTTGAGTAGAAATCAAGACAAGTAACTTGAAGCACAAGTAACTTATTTAAAGTAACTCATCGTCCAAACACGCCCTAAATGATTTTTTTTTTTTTAAAATTATAATATAATAATTCTGTCATATCCTGAATTGCTAACTATATCATGGATCAGTGATTTTTTTTATTTTTTTAGTTGGGCCACATGTTACAGGTCCTTGTAAATGAACATTGTAGATCATCACCTGACAGACTGGACTCCAGGGACTAACCACGTGGGCAAAATTCTCTTTCTTCAATTTCATTCCATTAAATCTGGGAGCAATTAACCTCTATCATGAATTGCTTGGGCAACTGGCATGGGGAATTTCTCCTCCAGTACCTGTATGGCAAGCTACATGGTTTCCGAGTGTACATGTGAGAATAGTGTTGCTCGATGATCGAAAAAGATACAAGTGTATGCAGAGAGAAGTTCCCCGAGATTTTCCATATGGTCATATAGTCATATAGTCCCTACACAGCTTCTCATATAGCTATATAGGCCCTACACAGCTTTCAAAGCGTTGGACCTATCAGCACAGACGACCTAAAGTCAGGTTTTTTTTTTTTTTAATTCCTTCATTCCACGTGATATAAAAGCTACAGCTATGGAAGACATGTTTCCAAACATGTGTGTAAGATTACCTTATTCATCTAATAAGATAGATAAACAGTAGAGAGATGGTAAAAATGAAAATATTTAACCAGCCGTCATGAATGTTGGACGGTCACATGCATCCAAAGTAACTAGTTGCATCCTATCTACTCATTTCTTCCCTTCAAATATATATATATATATATATATATATATGCTCACTTGCTGCACCAGTTTGCACTAAACTCATGCTAACTTTTTGAGAACTCATCACACGTGATGTGACTCTAAAATCTTAACGGATCTTAACAGTCCATGTGATGTAGCAACCCACGAAACCTCAAGGGCTTGACTTATACTTTAATCCAAAACCTTCATGTGCCACGAAAAAGGAAAAAAATTTACTCCCTTGATTTGCATCTCTCTTTGCTATGACTCACTAGAGGTTTAGATCATGGTGAAAATTGGTCACTCGGAGTTTTATGGGATGCTGCATCACATGGACTTTTTGAATTAGATGCTCATGACACGTGTGCAAAGGTGCACACATGCGTAGGTGTGCAAGGGAGTAGCTCTCTCTCTCTCTCTCTCTCTCTCTCTCTCTCTCTCTCTCTATATATATATATATATATATATATATATATATATATATATATATATATATATATATATAGCGGCATGTTCATCTACGCACGTGTGCACCTTTGCAAACATGTCATGGGTGTCGAATCCGAATGATCCATAAGATGCGGAATCTCATGAAACCTGAGGGGGTGAATTTTTACCCTGATCTAAGATTCTGGTAGACCATAGCAAAGAGAAATTCAAATCAAGGGAAGAAACTGTTTGCATTTTTCATGGCCCACCGAAGTTTTGGACCAAAGTAAAAATTCGTACTAGGGAGTTCATGAGGTTCTGCTTCATATGGACCGTTCAAATTTTTGTGACTCATCAGATATGATGAGTTCTCAAAAAAGTTCGTATGTATTGCGTACGAACTGGTTCGCAGGTGAGCGTTTCCGTGTGTGTGCGCGCGCGTGTATGTGTGTGTGTGTGTGTGTGTGTGTGTGTGTGTGTGTGTGTGTGTGTGTGTGTGTGTGTGTGTATATATATATATATATATATATGGTGATCCGCAGCCCCATAATCTGGAGGTATGCTCTCGGCACTAGATGGAAGTATATCTGCGGCTGGATAATCTATGTATGGATTTGGAAATGGATCTAGAGATTCTCTCCGAAGAATGAATCTGTTACCCCTTCCTGTTCGGTCATATGGCAAAACATGAGGTTTAACTTATAAATGTGTTGGTTGGAGCGATGGGATTTGTTTGATTCCCATTGTCTGCTGCCTCTTTAATCTATTCCCCTGCTATGTGCCCTGCTAGTCTTGGTCCTCAACCAACAGGATCAGGGACGGGAGGTCTATAACTAACTATCACACATTTGCTCTAGGAAAGACAGATGCCTATGTGGGATCATCGTCATTATATATATATATATATATATATATATATATATATATATATATATATATATATATATATATATATATATGTGTAGAGAGAGAGAGAGAGAGAGAGAGAGAGAGAGAGAGAGAGAGAGAGATGCTCACACACAACTAGTTGGACGATTGAAATTGGTCCAACTAGCTGTGTCATTTAATAAGCAGTTAATGTTAATAATTTTTTTTTTCATATAATGGATGAAAAGAAGTTATTTGTTTGGGTGGGCTCTATCGTAGCATTAATGTGAAATCCACCCAATCATTAGGTGAGTCACTGTATGTTAGACCTAATGCAAAAAAGACCAACCCCATCCCTTGTTCACGCGGACCACACAATTGACAAAAGTGTAGATAAAAAGCTTACCTCTAAACTCTTTCTCTTGGTGTGGCCCACTTGAATTACATATTGGCCTGAATTTTGGGTACAAGGCCTAGCATTTAGTTCTCGTTAGGGTGGGCTTTGTAGAAATCAGGATTGGATGTCTCTCCTAACTTTTTCAATTGGTATGTCATTATCGCCGCTACTTCCACTAGTGTGATCCACTCGAGTCTTAGATTTGCTCTTTTTTTTTTTTGGGGGGGGGGGGGGGGGGGGGGGGGGGGGGATTCATCTTAAAATAATATAAAAAAACAAATGGACGGTGTGGATGAAACTCATGGATCACAGTGGTCCCTCAGAGCCCATGCCTATTCCTAACCAGGGATTAACAAGATTAGTACCTAATCCCCTAATCCACTTTCTTAGGCAGCAATGGAGGCATCCATTGGAAATGGACGTGGCTGAAGCCATCACCAGAAACTTCCTTGGATGGGAAGCTAGGTGGGGTACATTGTTATGTTTGTGATAAATCTACCCTCTTCATCTGTTTTTCCGGATCATCTTTGGAACATGGGCCCAAAAATAAGATACAAAACTCATGTGGACTGCATGACTGGAAAAAGTGGGTAGGAGAATTCTCACCATTGAAACCTCAATGAATCCACTCATCCATATCATTGGTGAGTGCATTCCTACTAAGATGGATTGAAATTATATATGGCCGCATGAATGTTTCAATTGTGGAAATTCAATCCTCACCTTTTCTTGTCGTGTGGCCCACTCGAGTTTTGAATCTATATAAATGTTGGGTTCATGTCTTAACATGATCTAGAAAAATTGATGAGCAGCATAGATTTATCACAAACATCAGGGTGGACCCCACCTACTTTCCAGTGGTAGCAGTCGGATACAGTGGGCTTCCGTTTCCCATAACTAAGGGAGAGAGCATTAACAAGGGAGAGAGATAATATATGAAGAGAGGAGGAGGATAAGAGAGCTCCTATTAAAAGAAAATAGAATATTTAGATAAGTTATATACTTATAATTTACTAGGGCAATCTATCATATATGTAACAAATCTGGTCCGTTAAATAGTTACTATGATCCCTTATAAATATATAAGCAAGTGAAATATATAAAATATTAAATTTTTATAATTAATAGTAAGATATTCTTCTACGAGAAAATTGTGTGGTTAGAAATTCATTCTAACAATTCACATTCAACTTGCATGTGTGGTTGAAGTGATTAGTATCATTAATTTACTAATATTTTGTAAATAAAATTGAATTAGTATGTCTTATTTGATAACCGAACTGGATATGTAACATGTGTTCCTATTGTACCTATATAAAACTTGATGTCATACACCATCTCATAAGGAGGTATTATTTAATGTGTTAGAGCAAATTGAATAGTCTAACCAGTTGTATGTGAGCATCTCTCTCTCTCTCTCTCTCTCTCTCTCTCTCTCTCTCTCTCTCTCTATATATATATATATATATATATATATATATATATGTCAATGGTACCATGAGGTCTAGTGATTGTTTGTCTCCAAGTGCAGAGGATCATAAGTAGTATCCCGTGAATACGGGGTCCATCCCACAGGGAGATGAATTGTGAGAAGAAAAAAATCAAATGCAAAACAAACTAAGTAATAAAAACTTAACCAATTATTTGATTTTGAAATTTTTGAATGGATGTAATTAAATGAATTAAAATAACACCCAAGCTTCAAAGTTTCACATATAGGTTAATGTTCCAAAATCATGATGACTTAGATAACATAACTAGGATCTGAGCACTATGGTCAGCCAAGTCAAAAAATAAGACAGTTTAAATATTAAAAAGTGATATAAAATATTAGAAAATAATGGATCTGCATCATTGACATATATTCTCAAGCGCCAGTGATTCTAAGTATTCAAGATCTATAAAATAATGAATATCAAAGAAATATAACAGGTTGAGTACCTCTCCTATCTAGAAAATCTGATTGATGTAGACTAAGCCTATCCATCAATGTGAATCTCATATGATGGAAACATATGGATCTCACATGAGGATAAAAAAATAAAACCTAAATAATAGATAACATGCATATACTATTTTTCTCATCATTAAAACAATCAATCATCATAATCTTAAAGAAATATTAAACTCATGTGCTTCTCTTCTAGCTTGGGCTAGAAAGAACTTAGAAAAACATAATTAAATTGCAGAAATAAAAAGTAACAAGAAAGAAAAAATAAAAATAAAAAAGATCTAAAATAAAAAGAACAACTTAAAAGCTTTAATAAAACTAAAAACTCTTTAAAAATCCTAAACTTTGCTTTGGGATGCCTTGAATCGTCTTTTGGAATGCCCTAGGAAGCTCTATTTATAAGTAGGGAACTCCAATTTTCGTAAAAAGTTGAAAACCCTAGAAATCGCATCAAATATATGTATTTTTTTAAAATAGACTCCTCGCTGCTTAGTTCGTTTAAAACAGACTTTCTACTGCGCAGTTTTTCAGAATAAACTTCACAGCTTCAAAATACACTTTTTCAGGATGATTTCAGAATTCTTCACTTCAAATCGTCGATTCTCTTCATTCGTCACTTGATTTTCTTGGATATTTGGCATGTGAATGCTTCAATCTTGGTCTCCTAAGATTCAACCCTTTCCTTGGTAAATCTTGAGCATTAAATCCATGCTTTTTAGCACCATTTTTCAATCCAAGCACTTAAATTCACCTTGCAACACATGCATGAGTAAAATAGAATATTAAGATGATTTATGTTCATAAAATCAAGAGATAAATAGGAAAAATTATACAATATTTGAGTCTCAACACACCCCCCAACCAGCATTTTGCTAGTCCCGAGCAAAATAAGCGAAGAAGAATAAAAATAAGAATAAAAATTAATTCTATAAATAAAATTAAAATGAAAATAAGATTCTAACTACACCACTTTCGCAGGTAATCTCGATTGCATTTAGTATATACAATAAGCCTATAAACCCCTAGGTTTTTCCTAGTGGACGAGTTATAGTCTCGTGAGGGTTTCCAGAAATGTTACCCACAAATATTAACAATAAGAAAAATAGTTCAACACTTAAAAATTTATACAATTATTCTTCCATTCATCATATGAATTCCAAAATAAACCAATACTTACCCTAAGTCTGAAGTTATTTAAAATCTCAATTTTCTAATCCATTACATCATTGAGTTCAGAAACTTAATCAAAATTTAGAATAGTTATGATCCAATATCTTTAGGTGCTCTGTGACACTAGTCTAACTTTGAGAAATATGCATGTTCTCTATCCAAAATCCTTTCAATCATTCCAAGAATATGAAATCTCTAGTTATCCCATTTTTTCATGTTATTTCTTCTTTTATCATCATATCCTCATTTTTTTAGACCACTCTTAGATAAAGATTTCCACCAGGTTTGCTTCATAACATAAGGTATTGTACTTGTAATGGTAACAGTAATGGATACTTAGGAATTCTTACTCCAGATTACTGACACGATTATTATGGTCATTACATTCATGCTCTATAATAATTAAAAAATTTTCATTATTTTTTTTCCTTCAATATTCATTCTTTTAAGCATATATTAATGGTACTAGTTCATTCATCCTTACTTGAATCAAAAGTTGTTATTTTAGTTCACATATCATATTCTTCACTTAGTTAGCTAGGGTGTATTGTGAATTCAGTACATCAAATTATAACTCATTTTAAACTAGTGATTAGATAGTTGAACTCAAGTCTATAATTTTTCAGTTATCAAATTTCTGACTACTATCAACCTAGACTAAGTATTAACTTTGCCTTTAGAATTTACATGATATCATGTTTACATTCTTGTATATAAAAGTATTATTTTGAAAATATTGAAAAAAAATAAAAAATAAAAAATAATAAAATTCCCATAAACCTAAAAATAAACGTAAACCTAACTGAAAACTTAAAAATAAAAAAGTAATAATAATTAAAATAAACTAAAATCTAATAAAATAACTGAAACCAAAGAAAAAAAAACATTCAGTTGGATGACTATCCACACCCCCCAACCTAAAATCTACTTTGTCCCCAATGTAATGATAATATAATGAAGGAGAACAATAAAAATAAAAGAAAGGGTGGATAGTACCTACCATGAAAAACTCACCTGCTATGTGACACTAAAAAGAATCGAATATGATACAGATCTAGAAATGCTCCGTCAGACTAGGAGTATCATTCTTAATATTCTGGCTCATGAAGAGGGACGGACTCTTCTCCCAAATGAAAATTTTCCACATAAGGCTTTAATCTCTGACCATTAACCTTGTACACATTGCCATTACGTGGATTCTCAATTTCAACAGCCCCATGAGTATAAACATTCTTCACAATAAACCATCCACACCCCACAATAAATACCACTAAATTAAATAGTAATTATGATATTTAAAATAAAAATAAAAACTTAACTAACAACCCAAGCGGCAGGGCCGACCATGAGGGTTCAGTCCATAAAATAAAAATAAATCAACAATCCAGGCGGCAGGGCCGACCATGAAGGTTCAGTCCATAAAAAAAAAAAATATAAATAAATCAACAAAAGTAAAACTAATGCAGAAAATTAAACTATGCTAATCTGAAAAATAGATTCAGCGGATGATCTGTGTGATCAAACAGTAACTGTAGGACAACCGTAGCACTTAGGTGATAAAATCCTAAGCAAGGCAGCCTTATGTCATAGTTAGTGCTTGAAAGACCCAACTGAATTTATTTTCAAAGAAAAGGAAAAAGAAAAAAAATATACAGAAAATTTGGAGGGTTTAAAAGAGAACTTACCTTAGAAAAAACTTACCGTAGGTATCTTGCATAGATCTGATCTATCTTAGTCTCTCCCGGCAACGGCGTCAAAAACTTGATTTCTTGCCTCCAGTGTAGATGTTCGTAAGTAGTATCCCGTGAATACGGGGTCGATCCTACAGGGAGATGAATTGTGAGAAGAAAAAAATCAATGCAAAATAAACTAAGTAATAAAAACTAACCAATTATTTAATTTTAGAATTTTTGAATGGATGTAATTCAATGAATTAAAATAACACCCAAGCTTCAAAGTTCCACACATAGGTTAATGATCCAAAATCATGATGACTTGGATAACACAACTAGGATCTGAGCACTATGGTCAGCCTAGTCAGAAAATGAAACAGTTTAAATATTAAAAAGTGATATGAAATATTAGAAAATAATGGATCTGCATCATTGACATATATTCTCAAGCGCCAGTGATTCTAAGTATTCAAGATCTATAAGATAATGAATATTAAAGAAATATAACAGGTTGAGAACCTCTCCTATCTAGGAAATCTGATTTGATTGATCTAGACTAAGCCTATCCATCAATGTGAATCTCATATGATGGAAACATATGGATCTCACATGAGGATAAAAAAATAAAACCTAAATAATAGATAACATGCATATACCATTCTTCTCATCATTAAAACAATCAATCATCATAATCTTAAAGGAATATTAAACTCATGTGCTTCCCTTCTAACTTGGGCTAGAAAGAACTTAGAAAAACATAATTAAATTGCAGAAATAAAAGTAACAAGAAAGAAAAAATGAAAATAGAAAAGACCTAAAATAAAAAGAACAACTTAAAAGCTTTAATAAAACTAAAAACTCTTTAAAAATCCTAAACTTTGTTTTGGGATGCCTTAAATCGTCTTTTGGAATGCCCTAGGAAGCTCTATTTATAAGTAGAGAACTACAATTTTCGTAAAAAGTTGAAAACCCTAGAAACCGCATCAAATATACGTATTTTCTCAAAATAGACTCCTTGCTGCTTAGTTCGTTTAAAACAGACTTTCTGCTGCGCAGTTTTTCAGAATAAACTTCACAGCTTCAAAATACACTTTTTCAGGACGATTTCAGAATTCTTCACTTCAAATCGTCGTTCTTTTCATTTGTCACTTGATTTTCTTGGATATTTGGCATGTGAATGCTTCAATCTTGGTTTCCTAAGATTCAACCTTCCTTGGTAAATCTTGAGCATCAAATCCATACTTTTTAGCACCATTTTTCAATCCAAGCACTTAAATTCACCTTACAACAAATGCATGAGTAAAATAGAATATTAAGATGATTTATGTTCATAAAACCAAGAGATAAATAGAAAAAATTATACAATATTTGAGTCTCAACATCTAGTTGTGTGGGCCCCACCATTATGTTTGTTAAACATCAACACCGTGTATTTGATGAGTCCCCATTTAGGTTATGGAATATCCCAAAAATTAGTCTTATACGGAACTTAGGTGTGCCATATCATCTAAAACTATGTGAAGGCATGCCTAAAACATATAAAAGTACTCTACAGGGCCCACCTAGATGCAGCTGAAACTTGGTCTGACCCCTCATCTAAGTGGGACACACATAATGGATGGTCTGAATTTGTAAACTACAATTCAGTGGGCCCAATAAATGATTATGAATATTTTAATGAGAGTGTAACACCTCTCAACTGTTGTATGTGGTAGTGGCCCACCCAATTCATAGATTGGCTTGATTTTTTAAGCCTGTGGCCCACCATGGAATGGTGCATCTAACTAATGGCGCGGATATTCAGTACACATCACGGTGGGGCCCACATAGCTCAACTTCATGGGAAGTCCCATGAGGTCAAACTCATAGGACCATTTCTACACACATGTAAACGCTCACTTGCGAACTAGTTCGTACATACTACATATGAGCTTTTTTAAGAACTCATCATATCTGATGAGTCTCGAAGATCTGAATGGTCTACATGAAGCAGAACCTCATGAAACCTCCTGGTACAAAATTTTACTTTGATCCAAAACTTTGGTTGGCCATGAAAAATGCAAACAGTTTCTTCCCTTGATTTGAATTTCTCTTTGTTATGGCCCACTAGAATCTTAGATCAGGGTGAAAATTCACCCCCTAAGGTTTCATGGGATTCCGCATCTTATGGACCATTCGGATTCGACACCCATGCCACGTGTGCAAAGGTGTGCATGTGGGTAAGTGCGTAGGTGAGCATGCCTCTCTCTCTCTCTCTCTCTCTCTCTCTCTCTCTCTCTCTCTCTCTCTATATATATATATATTATATATATATATATATATATATATATATATGTTATGGACCGTTCAGATTCGACACCCATGACACGTGTGCAGAGGTGCGCATTTGCGAAGGTGAGGCATGCCTATATATATATATATATGTATATATATATATATATATATATATGTATATATATGTATATACATATATATATATACACATGTATATATATATATATGTATATACATATATATACATATATATATATATATATATATATATATATATATATATATATATATATTATATATATATATATATAGGGAAAAGGTACTATACGGTCGACCGTATTGT
Organism: Magnolia kwangsiensis; assembly: GCA_037074715.1. Taxonomy (NCBI): domain Eukaryota; kingdom Viridiplantae; phylum Streptophyta; class Magnoliopsida; order Magnoliales; family Magnoliaceae; genus Magnolia; species Magnolia kwangsiensis. Next base: position 194,892,298 of record CM073571.1, on the reverse strand, counting down.
ACCTTCCATGAGGTCGAGTGCTAGGGCAACATGTTATTCGTTAGATGGCGAAGAAATTTTGTAGGGAAAGTGAATAAACAAAAACGTAAGAAATTTATGTGCGAGCCTTTTGCTGTCGGAAGATCGTGATCTATAATTCTGTGTGGGGCCCACTATAATGTTTGTGATAAATCTAACCCATCCATTCATTTTTCAAAATCATTTTAGGATATGTGACCAAAAATGAGGAAGATCCATAAATTAAGTGGGACACATGAGAGGAAACAATAGGGATTTAGTGACCACCGTTGAAGCATTCACATGGCTACAACAGTTTTGTATTGGTTTATGTTCATGGTGTTTTCATTTCATATCAGTGAAAATGACCTTATAAACGGTTTGGATGGAATATAAACACCACGGTGGAGCCTAGGGTTTCAACGGTAAGCATTCCTTTCTGCATGTTTCATCTCGTATGGCCTACTTGAATTTTGGATCCTCCTCATTTTCGGTATAATGTCCTAAAATAATATCTAAAAATGAATAGACGGGTTAGATTTCACACAAAGATCACAGTGGGCCCCACATAATCCTTTTGTAAATCTTTACAAGAAAGGCTTTAGTAGGAAATCCGCTTCCCTGGTTTGGGAAACATACTGGCTACTACTCCCCAGTGGTCGGTACTATATGGCCCCACCATGTTGTATGTGTTTCATCTATACCGTATATATATTTTTCTAGATCATTTTATGGTAATGATACCAAAATTGGGGTATATCCCAATCTCAAGTGGACCACATTATAGGAAACAGTGTTGAATGGGCGGTTGACTATTAAATTTTTTGGGGGGGGCCATAAAAGTTTTGGATCAAGTTGATCTTTGTTTTTTTCCTTCACATGGGTCGACATGACCTAATCAGTTTGGAGGTCAAATAAACAGTACAGTGGGCCTTAGGATGATTTTAAGCGTGAGCAGCACTCTCCACACTTTTTTCTGTGGGTGGGGCCCACTAGAACTTTTGATCTGCCTCATTCTTTAGATAATACCATAATATGATCTCTCAAAGTGGATTAGCGGTGTGGAGATATAATACATACATCATGTTGGGACCCACATAACTTGGTGACGTCACTTCAGCTACTCAACCTCTCATGGTGGACCAGATATTGTTTCAAGCTTCCTTTTTGTCTTCAGTCCTAAAATGCATGCAAAAAATGGATGAATGGGGTAAATTTTTCATAAACATCATGGTGGGCCCCACCTTAGTTTTCGGTACGCTAACTTCCAATGAAAACTCAAAGCAGATTGCGTCTCGAGAATCCAGGGGTGAAGTGCATATTCCAGCGGGTTTCCTGTGAGAACGCAAACTAGCTGCTGACGGGTTGAGTAGCCAAACCGGCTGCAGAAGTCATGTCGCTGAATTTTGTGGGCCCACCACAATATATGTGTTGTATCCATACCGTCCATCCATTTGGAGAGATCATTTTAGGGCATGATCCAAAGAATGAGGAAGATCCAAAGCTCGAGTGGACCCACTGTAGAAAACAGTCAGGATAGTAACAACCACTGTTGAAACCTTCCTAAGGTTCATCATGATGTTTATTTAAGATCCAACTCGTTCATGCACTAACACAGACATGAAATACAGAAAGTTCAAATATTAGCTTGATCTAAAACTTTGTAACAATTAGAAGTTTTTAATGGTGGGTGTCACTCTCTCTACTATTATCTGTGGTGGTCCACTTGAGCTTTTGATCTGACTCATTCTTTGGGTCATGCCATAATATGATCTCTCCAAATGGTTGGACGGAGTGGATACATAATATACATCATAATGACACCCATAAAACATAGTTACGTAACTTCGGTAGAAGTCCCGTTACCCAAACCTGTCAGTAGCTAATCCACATCCGTTTCCTATCAAATTTCTTCCGATTTTACTTATTTAGTTTCCTTGTAAAATTTCCTCACCATCCGGCCAATAATGTAACGCCAACACTCGACCGTATGAAAGGTACAATACGGTCGAGTGTATAGTACCCTTTCCCATATATATATATATATATATGGTATAATTAGGGATATCCACCCATATATCATTTATTTATAGTTATATCCTAAAAATGTTATAATAATTTCTTTAATAGATTTGGTCTAAAAGCCTACAAAGAGATAGGCATAGATGACAGAGATCTATTAGAATAAAATCTAGACTTCTGGTAAAATTTCCTCACTATCCGGCTAATAATGTAACGCCAATGCTCGACCGTATGAAAGGTACAATATGGTCGAGTGTATAGTACCTTTTCCCATATATATATATATATATATATAGTATAATTAGGGATATCCACCCATATATCATTGATTTATAGTTATATCCTAAAAATGTTATAATAATTTCTTTAATAGATTTGGTCTAAAAGCCTACAAAGAGATAGGCATAGATGACAGAGACATCTATTAGAATAAAATCTAGACTTCTGGTATTTGAATTTAAGGCAGAAAACAAAGGTAGTGGCAGGGGCTATTCATCTATTAGGCCCACCCTCAATATACCTTCGCCTAAAAATCAGCCTGGTCCGCTCATCAGGTGGGCCACATCTATATTAGAAAACCAAACAATTAAAAAGAAAGAAAGAAAGATCGTAAGTCTATATTTAAGATACGCATACAGAACCCCTGATGAATGGACCATCCTTATTTTATGCAATCGGCAGGGGAAACCACCTGGAGAAATCTCTCGAGCTCTCACACATTTCAGAGAATTCATCCCAACAGTCCAAACGTAGATGGGGCCATAGCCGAAATAGACAGGGACTGCATCTCAAGTGCATACTGAGTAAACTTTGTAGGGCTCATCATGTTAATTGTATGTGTTGAATCCATGCCGTCCATCCGTTTTACTAGCTCATTTTAGCTATGTGCTAAGAATTGAAGTATATAAAAAGCTAGAGTGAACTACGCCACCGAAAATAGTCAGGAATTGAACTAGTAGCATCCAAAACTTCATGGAGCAACATAAGTTTTGGATCAAGCTGATATTTGTGTTGTCCCTTCCTCCATGTTTGTGCTACTGAACAGGTTGGATGACAAATAAACATAACTAATGATATAGTAATGTTTCAAAAGCGCACATCATTATCCCCACTATTTTTTCGTGGTGCGGTCCACTTGAGCTTTGAATATGTTTTAATTTTGGACTCATGCCCTAAAGTAAAATAGTCGGCTGAATAGGTTGGATGACAAATGGGTCCTAGTAAGGTTTCTATGGTAGTCATTATTATCCCCATTGTTTCCTGTGGATGGAACAGGTTAGATGACAAATGGGTCCTATTAAGGTTTCTATGGTGGGTGGTGTGGTCCACTTAAGATTTGGATATACTTCAATTTTGGTCTCGTGTCCTAAATTGATATCGTAAAATGGAAAGATGGTGTGGATAAGTCACATACATCATGGCGAGACATGACAACATATTAAGTTACTTAGAAGGGAATTCGTGTGCAGCCAAAATAACCATATGCATCTGCCATAGTTGGTGAAATAACACCTAAATAGTCTCCTGCGACACACAAAAGCTTGGAGGAGCTTAAAATGGATGGCTAAGTTTGGGGGGGGGGGGGGGGGGGGGGGGGGGGGGGAATACGACCACTGAATTTATTTATTTTTTGTCAAATTTAATTTAATTTACTAATTTAATCAATAAAATAATTTAATACTAAGACTTCCAAGCCAAAGCGGGTTCAATCACATAGATCACAAATGATGCAACAATTAAGTAAGTAGTCTATAAATCAAGATAGTGATTTTGCATGTGGGATGTACTAACTATTCAACATTTAGCATACATCTAATTATGCATTTATATAATTTAATTAATTAAATACATGAGCATAAATAGAAACATGCACAAATATCAATATCAAACACAAGCATGTATATAGTAGTTCAATTTTCTTACTTCACTCTCAGTAAACACACTCTCCTTAAGTATACCAGTATTTTAATATCGGAGGTTTAAATTATGTCACATCTAACCTTTACAATGGCCTCTACTATACTAACCACTAACTTATACATATACACTCGTATTAAAGGAACATATTTCTACCCATGTCAGTGGCTCTTGCGGAGACTTGGTTAATTTTATATGTGCTAACTAACAACCACAAACGGTCCTAATTCAAGGCCTTATGTATACTCCCGCCGAAGGCTCCCTATAGAGACTAACACGTACGCATCCATGTCCGTTGAATGTGTTCCTGATCTAAGTTCCTACCGCTACGTATACGATCTTGTCAGATGCTCCCCACACGTGCTCATCCATGCCTGGTGAATTCAGCCCTATACAAGAGCCAAGGTTCTACACAAGAGCCAAGGTTCTACATAAAAACCTATTTGAGTTTGGATCACAAACTCTACACTCAATCCTATATAAGGAAAAAGTGTAAATGGACTTTACAAATGACAATTTTACTTGTCAAATTGAGATCTGTTGATGTGCTTTACTTGAGTTACTTAATCGATGCTCTACCGTACTTCAATCAACTTTTCTTATGCTTTCCGATTATTAACATCGATGCTTCAACTCATACGAACAATTACATTATATATGATACTCCAATGAAGTGACTAAGACATATGGGGATGGTGGAATATCATACAATTAATGGATAGTTAATTTCTTATGAGATTTACTTAGATGGGTGTTATAGACAGTTTAGACAATGATTTAACTATAAGTTCATGTTTATTCTTTATAACAAGGTGGAGATTGAGTTTATCTTCATAATAAAGGTTGAATCCTCATTGGAGTGATAAAACTCAAGAAGAATCAAATCTCATAAGTCTAGAGGCTGAGGATGAGGGATAAGAGTAGAGAATTACTAAGCTTTATTGCACAAAAACCATCAAAATTCCTAAATACCGAATGCCCAATATAAAGGAATCGAATTCCAATGATAAAAAATGGGTAAAAAATCGGCATTGCCAATCAATCGATTGGGTCGTCGATCAATTAAAACTCGACAAAATAGTCCAGTGAACTCGCTGGATAGTTTTGGCTAAGTTTAATCAATCAAGCCCGATAGCTCGATATTGTTCGAGGATTTGCTCGCTCAATTGATCAATGGAACTCACCTAGAGACTGTTGGTTTTGGGTAATTTGGTTCCAGCAGCTTGAGACCTCTAAAGTCTTTTTAAGCATAGTCTTCTATGGCTTGTAAGGTTATGGAATGATCAAAGAATGTTAACCTATTAAGATTAGGATAATCTACATGTTAGGTTGTTTTAGGTTAGGGTTAGGGTCTCTAAAGCAACTTGATTTATTTGTTTTCTAATTCCTTAATGTACCAAGTCTTCATGTGTCTTTGGTTTTCAGCTTTTAAGGCTGACTCAACTGAAATATTGATACACTAACACACATGATTGACAAGTAGATACACAAAGAAGTGTGTACTAATAGTGGGTATTAAATGACCACCATTGAAACGTTCACATGACTATAGAAGTTTTGCATTAGACTGAGCTTTTTGTGTTTTCAATTCATCATAGTGGGATTAACCTTATAAATGAATTACGCGTTATATAAACATGAAGGTGAACCTAGGAAGGTTTCAATGGTAGGCATTTCTTTGCATGTGTTTCCTCTATCATGGCCCACTGATTTTGGATCCACCTCAACTGGTCAATGACCTAAAATGAAATGATAAAATGGGTGAATAGGGCAGATTTATCACAGTCATTCCGGTGGGAGCAAAGTATCTTCTGCAAGCAAACATCTTTCTAAAGCCTTCCTGGAGGCAATCCGCGTCCCTAGCTGAGTATTGTCCGTTTGCAGATTATCATGGGAGCGGATTTAGATGTGCCCCGTGTTACCGATGGATGTTACATCTCTTAGTGTGGGACCCACTTTGATGTATCTGTTCTACATCCACGCCGTCTATCTGTTTTACCATATCATTTTAGGGTATGAGCCAAAAAGTCTGGCAGATCTAAATCTTATTTGGACTATACTATATGAAACAATGGGGATGGAGATTAAATGCCCCATTATTAAAAACTTCCTTAGCCCACCTTATTATTTTTATAATGTTTATTTCCCATCCAACCTGTTGGTAAGGTGACACAAAACTGATTGAAGGGAAAAAAAAGAGAGAAGCAACAAATGTATATAAGCTTGATCCAAAACCATTGTGATAAACAAGAAGTTTTTAATTGTCACTCACCATTATCTCAAAAATGGATGGATTGTATGGATGTAAATACATACATCAAGGTAGGCCCCATAGTAAGAAGTATACCGTCGTGGGTGAGTGGCGCACCAAATCCAATCTACACCCACCAACGAGAAATTTCCTACTGTACGACCCATTTATGGCTCACCAGCCATCTGATACCCACCTCTTTTTAAGCTTCCAAGAATACTCCCCTATTTACGGCCGACTTTTCAAAGGACCGAAATACCCCCGTCATTCATTCCTTCCGGAAGCCGATTGGCTGGTGTTCGTAGACGAGTTCTGACGCTCCTCGACATGGGCTCCGGAATGATGTGTTTATTATATCCACACCGTTCATCCTTATTTCAAGATCATTTCAGAGCATTATCGGAAAAAAAGAATCATATCCAAAGATCGACTGGACCACACCACAAATAGCAGCTGGAAACTTGATTTTCACTGTTAAAAATTTCATAAGGCCCACCATAACATATATTTTCCATCCAATCTATTCATAAGGTCACAAAGACCTGGATGAAGAGGAAAAACAAATTTCATATTGATCTAAAACTTCTGTGACCCCTTAAAGGATTTCAATTGTAGACATTCAATCCTCCACTGCCTTTTACGGTGTGGTCCACTTGATAGCTAGATCTGTCTTATTTTTCGCCTCAAGCCTTAATATGTGCTCGTCAAATAGATGGACGGTTTGGATATAACACAGGCCTCATGATAGGACCCACAAAAGGAACCAAAATTCCAAGGCGAAAAAAAAAAAAAAACGCCCAGATTGCCGCAGCACTACCGCCGGTACGGCGGCAGTGCCGCCCTAGTCTGGCAGATTTTTTTTTTTTTTTTTTTTTAATTTTTACAATGAGAACTTTTTTTCCCTTCCTTTTTTCTCTAATACATAATTATGTAAATGTGTATTTAAAAGTATATAAAAGTATTTTTCTATCATTTAATTCATTTCTTTGTGTATTTATTTAACAAGCATATCTCCTGAAGTAGAATGAATTGCCTAACGTATTACATGATTTTGGGGTAGGAGAAGCTAATTTAGCAAACCAATATACTTATTTTCTAAGATTCCATCGGGTCGATGGTTGAAAATCCATTTCATTCATTTCACGGTCAATTTCATTCGTTTTATTCACTTCGTGATCAATTCCACGTATTTCACAGTCAATTCGCTTCACTTCACGGCCATTTTCATGCATTTCACGGTCATTCTCGGCGATTCCATGATGATTCACGGTCATTTCCATGCATTTTACGGACAATTCCCTTCACTTCACAGTCATTTCCACGCATTTCACGGTCAATTCGCTTCACTTCACGGTAATTTTTATGCATTTCACGGTCATTCCCGACAATTTTGTGTTGATTCACAGTCATTTCCACGCACTTCACGGTCAATTCCCTTCACATCACGGTCATTTCCATGCATTTCATGGTCATTCTCGACAATTCCGTGTTGATTCACCGTCATTTCTACACATTTCACGGTCAATTCCCTTCACTTCACGGTCATTTCCACGCATTTCACGGTCAATTCGCTTCACTTCACGGTCTTTTTCATGCATTTCACGGTCATTCCCAACAATTCCGTGTTGATTCACAGTCATTTCCAGGCATTTCACAGTTAATTCCCCTCACTTCACGGTCATTTCCACGCATTTCACAGTCAATTCGCTTCACTTCACGGTCATTTCTATGTATTTCATGGTCATTCTCGACAATTCTGTGTTGATTCACGGTCATTTTCACGCATTTCACAGTCAATTCCTTTCACTTCACGGTCATTTCTGCACATTTCAGTGTCAATTCGCTTTACTTCACGGTCATTTCTATGCATTTCACGGTCACTCTCCGCAATTCTATGTTGATTCACGGTCATTTCCACGCATTTCATGGTCAATTCCCTTCACTTCACAGTCATTTCCACACATTCACGATCAATTTGCTTCTCTTCACGGTCATTTTCATGCATTCCACGGTCATTCCCAGCAATTTCGTGTTGATTCACGGTCATTTCCACGCATTTCACGGTCAATTCCTTTTACTTCACAATCATTTCCACAAATTTGATGGTCAATTCGCTTCACTTCAGGATCATTTCCATGCATTTCACGATTATTCCCGGTAATTCCGTGTTGATTCGCGGTCATTTCTCGACATTTCACAATCAATTCCCTTCACTTCACGGTCATTGTCTCGCATTTCACGGTCAATTCACTTCACTTCACAGTCATTTCCATGCATTTCACAGTCACTCCCGACAATTTTGTATTGATTCAAAGTCATTTCTATGCATTTCATGGTCAATTCCCTTCACTTCATGGTCATTTCCACGCATTTCACGGTCAATTTACTTCACTTCACGACCATTTCCATGCATTTCATGGTCATTCTCGACAATTCCGTGTTGATTCACAGTCATTTCCATGCATTTCATGGTCAATTCCCTTCACTTCACGAACATTTCCATGCATTTCATGGTCAATTCACTTCACGGTCATTTTCATGCATTTCATGGTTACTCTCAGCGATTCCGTGTTGATTCACTATAATTTCCACGCATTTCATGGTCAATTCCCTTCACTTCACTGTCATTTCACGATCAATTCACTTCACTTCACGGTCATTTCCACGCATTTCACGGTCATTCTCGGCAATTCCGTGTTGATTCGCAGTCATTTTCATGCATTTCACGGTCAATTCCCTTCACTTCACGATCATTTCCACGCATTTCACGGTCAATTCCCTTTACTTCACGGTCATTCGTGAAATGCATGAAAATTATCACGCCCCAAACTTAGAAACCGAGCTCACAAAATTTCCGATCGCTGAATCTGGCGCCAACAGCCTCCGTAGAACCCCATTCTCGGCTCTCAGCTCCTATTCGCCAGGTTCTGATCCTGGGATGCTACGAGGAGAATTTTCAAGATTAATTTGATTCGTGATAAGCATAACCAACGGTATAACCCACAAACAACAACCAAAAGCTCCATTACATTTTCACTATGATAAAAAACTTTACAAGTACAATGAGCATAAAGGGAAATATAATGATGATGAATAAAATCTGCAAAGCACTCCTACCTCAGCGCTGCTGCGCCCCAACGTCACCTGCACACAACGGTCATGCATAAGCTTATAGAAAGCTTAGAGGGTGGTGAAAGTGTGTGCGCAAGGTAGTAATATGATCATGCAGTATCAGAGTAATGCGGAATATACTGATGGATCCATGAATACTGTAGGCCATACCAAGGCCATGCGGTGCAAAGCATGAATGAAGTCGGCCATACCAAGGCCATGCGATGTGAAATGCAACTCAAGCATACAGTCCTCATCTAAGTCTACATATCAATATAGCTCAAATCTGGGATATCACCGGGGTCTAGTACACTATAAACCAGATCGCCGCACCATCGCGCGCAATAAGGCAAGTGGAAGAGACCTCACTATCCGTCTATCAATATCGGGCTCGACTCATCGATAGCGGACCCACTCCTCGAGCTGGTCAGACTCAGCCTAGCTTTGCTCCCTACTCTTGGGTGGGTAAGGCCACATCCCCTTCCAACCGACCACGACACAGTGGAGAGTGCAACCGTCCATTAATCGGCACTCAACGCTCATCTGCCCAATCGGTTTAGAAGTTGGAGTAACCTCTTGCTACCATAAGGGTTTAGGGACTTTCACTTAGGAATATCTATAGCACCCAATGTAGAACACGATTTTCAGTATCCAATCCTGCCAACCACGATACGTCTGTGGAAGCTATGGCCCCGATGTCGCTAGGGTGTACAATAACCATGTCACACAATGCGAAATGCATGAATCACACTATCCAATCATGCAGCAAATCCTGCGCGTATTGTGCGCTCATACAGGGTAACACCGCCTAATCGGGGTCCCATGAACAATCTGCCCGAATGCATATGCTATGATCAGTCTCTTCTCATATCAAGCATGCATATGATGCGTATGATCATGAGTCATGGAACTATACTAAACATGTGATAAAGTAATGCACTATCCTTACAAAGCAGATGGGCCTAGACGACCTATACACAACAAGTACGGACCTAACAATGAGTCCTAAGGAGAGTCGTAATGTGGACATCCAACCAACATTATACTTGCAATGTGGACGTCAAACCAACATTACTCTCAAGGCATGATCGTCGTAAACATCATTACATAATCCGTGTTGGGATCACACATTGCAATGGACAGGTACACCCCATTGGGCCTTAAATACATCAAATAGGTCATATCATATGGGCCTTATGTTCATCAAATGGGCCACATCAATGGGCCACACCAATGGGCCTTATGTGCATTGCAATGGGTCAAACCTGTGGGCCTTAGATTGCATAAAATGGGCCTAATCTCATGGGTCTTATATGTAACAAATGGGCCACACTAATTGGGCCCCATATGTACATCAAATGGGCATCAACCCATAGGCCCTAGTACATCTCAATGGGCCTTAGTCCATGGGCCCCTAAAACATCAAATGGGCCTAATACCATGGGCCTTAGAATACATTAAATGGCCTAATGACATGGGCCTTTCATCCACATCAAAGTGGGCTCCCAATGAACTACTACAACTACATTAAAATGGGCCTCAAAACAGGCTAAGGTGGGGTTCACTTGTACTATGGATCTGGCTCATTCTTAGCCTCAAGTCCTAAAATGGGCTTTAAAAATGGTTGGGCTTGGATGTAACCCATGCACCATGGTGGAGGAGGGTCCTCATGAATTCTATATAATATAATGTATAATATATATATATATATATATATATATATATATATATATATATATATATATATATATATAATGTATATTATATATAATATAATATACTATAACCATGTCCAGGCCCTGGACGGCCTGGACGATGGTACAATATATATAACATATATAATATAATATAGTATAGTATATTGTAACGCCCTGAAAATCGGGGGTCGTGTAGAAACCCGACTCCCGAGTTCCAGACCATCACTTATGTAACAAATATGATGATGATTCAATGTTGTCTGAGTTAGTGCTTTAACATGTGTAAGATTATACCAAAACTGCAATTCATACTCCAGATCCAGTGATAAAACGCAAGTGGAAGACTGAAGAATATATATATCACCGTATAAAAAATAAGATAATCTCGAACTGTTTCCAAAGTATGAATACATCACTCAGTCACATATACATATTATAAACCAAAATCAATGTCATGTAATAGTCCAACTAGCAAAAATTCCGCTGATTCAGGCCACCTATGTGAAGCCGTCAGAGAACTGTATATACGAGAACTAGTCCTGGTCCTTGTAGTAGTCCGGCTCCAGCTCCTGGATCACCTCACAACCTGCATCTAAGATAAAGTCTGGTAGGTGTTGCAAACACCGTCCCATAACGTGGGAGTGAGTGATCAACTCAGTGGAATCATAGAGCAAAGATTAACATGTTATCAAATCAATCACGCGATAATAGTAAAGCAATCAATCAGACATTCCTAGATACTGTTGTTAATGTAAGCATGAAATGACATGATGAATGCCCTCACCGACATACTCCCTCATGCGACACTATCTTACGTCCGCAGCATGCTTTCTTCCCTCAGTGCTCCACATCTTCTAGGCACATGCAGTGCGATATGAATTTGATTACCAAGTTGTTATTAGTCCTTTTCATACAGCAGGATTTAAAAACTAAGGTACTTCCCTTATATCAATCCCAACACAGATCTTGTCTAGGGTCGTCACTCCTAGTAATCTCATACGATGTTATATTTCTAGGTCGCTGCAAGGGCTGCCAGGGCTGTTGCTCGCACTCGTTGCACCGCTCCTCCATCACCTTATCAATACAGGCCTAGTGTACTCTCATTGCTACGGAAGGGTCGTCGCCTCCCGTAGACTCAGAATACGCTCGAGGTCACTACAAAGGGCTCGTCACCAATCAGAGTAGGTCGACAGCTCGAATGTAGTGTCCCATACCACCACAATCGGCTCACGAGTCTAAGGTGCTCACTGGTCACTACGGGGAGGTTTGTGGCTCCAGCGTAGGCCGACAGCTCGACCACGGTATCCCATACCACCATGCCCGGCTCATGAGTCTTAATGGATCAAGGTACCATTGTTAACAGGGCTTTCACTGGTAAGTTCAGTACCCTAGGTTCAAGCAGTTATGACCAATACAAGATGAACATACAATGGTCAGTCGGGTTGCTTGACTAGCTCGACTAGTACGAGCGCACCTTAAGCTGAACGACATGAAGTGCATAAAATACCTCGTGTGGCCTAACCACTGCCATCAACCGAAGCACGACTCGAGTTCGTCGACGCATCCTTCATGGCAAATAGAAGCCAACCACGAATTTGAATCTATTACCGACTGCCTGGACTAGAGCATAGCCCCAAACACTTGTAATTCTACATCAGTGATCATGTGAGAATGACAGAAATGAAACACAATTAATCCAAGCATAATGACAGCATGTTATAACATACAACATAAGCAAATCAACCAAATACAAGCATTTCATATATATAAGGAAATCAATTCATATAACAAACATGGAGGAAATCATATACATCATTATATTAATTGAGAATTCAATCTCAAAACTAATCTACAAAAATATTTGCTCAATACATACTAATATAAACATCTATACAAACACTTAGTCTTCACACATTTGTCCACATAGCGTATGTCGGCCCAAAGTGTGCATTAGGGCGAATCTCTTCGCCAAACAGATCATGCACGCCTAACTAATATCATGACACGGCAAATACACATGACAATCATTTCAGCAAAATATAGACGTATACAGTATTTTCTATAAATGCCTAAAATACCTTAAATCTCATATTCTCCGTACGCAGTCGAAATGAAAAACAGACAGCATGTTCTACATGTTAAACGGTGTTCTCGTCGATAATATACTATTAAACGACATTGAAAGCTTTGAAATCAGTCAACCTAAGCATCTAGAATCCTCACATTTCTCCGTAGAAGCGTAACAAATCGAACAGAAACTCTACGCTTCGTCAACGTCTGTATGACGACCTATAGCACAAGATACATCAGCTACTTCGCTACTTGTGTCGAAGGAATCCCTAAAACAGGTTGAGGTTAGGGTTTTCTTACCTAGAATGAAGTTAGAATCACCGGAAGAGTGATTGGAATGCGGTGATTAAGCGCGTGTAGAAGCAAGATCGAATGCCAGGGACTTTGCCTTACACTTTCACACAATCTCTCTCTTTTCTCTCTTCTCCTTTCTAGGTCTTTTTACAAATTCGTATGAGAGGGGTGTGAGAGGGTTTAAGGTCTTTAAATAGGTTAGAAACACACCTATTTAGACTTTAAACCAAAGTATACTTGGGTTATAGCCAAATCGGGTCTTTTTCGATCCAAAAGGGCGCTTCTAGAGGTCCCCTGACCAAATGCGGTCGGACTTAAGCTCATGAATATTGGATCCTGATCACATTAAGTTTTCAGTCCGATAGTGTTCCCAGATCACACGTGGCGGACCGGTTTCAGTTCAGCGGTCACTGAGATTCGATCGAGGATTTCAAGTACACTGACCTGAGTGAGAAATGTTCCCTGATCCAAGGGTGTATTTGGGTTAGATTCCAACGGTCTGAATACTTATACTTAACCCGCAAGCGAAACGTGCCAGATTTATTTAAATCACATTTAATTTTTATTGAATTTCACTCTTTCTCACACTCCTTGCTCCAGGCTCAATGAAATAGCCTCAGAACATCAATTGGGTTTGATTTTCAAAGCGATTGTCAAGTCCAGCTAAGCGGTCATAATGGTCTAAGATTGTAGATATTAGACTTTCGACGCGCAGTTTAGATCCAATACAAAGTTTCAAAGGGTTCCTGAGAGCAAACGGGCTTAGAGTTTGATCATATGTTTCAGGACATTATAGCGTCAATGATTCCACAAGTTTTGGATCTTGCAGAACGTATTTAAAGTGAACAGTGCTAATTTCACAGCTAATCTAACATAGCGTTAGTTAACTTACGCTTAATTTCTAAAGGAATTAATCCTAAGTGATTTCTGATCGAGGTGGTACTCGAGTCTCCATATGAATTTTTTCGAGATGTTATATATATATATATATATATATATATATATATATATATATATATATATATATATATATATAAATTACAAGATCGTCCAGGCCCTGGACGGCCTGGACCGGACACACTTCAAATGTGGCCCCACATGGGATCCACCGAATGTTTATTTGCCGTCCAACCTGTGGACAAGATTACACAGACCCTAGTGAAGGGAAAAACACAAGTTTCATCTCGACTTCTATGGCACGTAAAAGGATTCCAAAGGCAGAGGTTCAATCCCACTGTTTCCTGCAGTGTGGGCCACCTGAGTTATGGATGCAGCTGAAAATTTGAGGGGGCCCGCTTCGGAAAGGGACCCACATGAATGGATTGGATGAAAAATACACATGATGGTGGGGCCCACATGTGGGGCCGTGGGCCCCTGGCGTCCGCCCGCCCGCCCACGAGTCAGCGCTGCAGGCGCTACCTGCGCTAGTAGCAGAAGCAGATGCTGCTTCTGCATTTTTTTTTTAATTTTAGAAAACCCTTGATTCTAAGGTTTTTCAAGTATGGGGCCCGCTCCAAGTGAATCCGCTCCAACCATGAGATTCTATGGCTCATAACGGGCGAAATGAGTCCAAAGTTCGGGATTTTTGGATGATTAGAAACGTCAGGCAATTCTTTTAATGGTAACCACCAAAGTTCCTATGCTATAGCCCACCAGATGCTCAGTTCGACTTCATCCTTCGACTTAACGGGTAAAATGAACCGGAGAATAGAATGAACGGTGTGGATTAACATCATGCATCAAGGTGGGGCCTACACAAGCAGCCCACCTAAATAGCCTTGAACCATGGCTGATATTTGTGTTTTCCTTTCAACGTCCAGCGTCCAGGGATGCTGGACGGCTATGTATTTCGGGTGGTCTGCCCACGTGGGCCACCAAATGATGGATGGCGCGAATACAATGCTTATAAAGTGGGCCCCACTGTTGAGGGTCAAATATTGCATATTAGACCCCGATTATTTTCTGGATTTATGCATAAGATACTGTTTAAAGGCCGATTTAATCGTGTTTATGCTGCAGGTTGAATTTAGGAGCTTAAGTTGAAAAAGGATGCTAAAAACATTGTTTTAGCGCTAAAGATGCACCAAGGCAAGTTACGGGACTCCAGGGGACCAAGATTGCCGAATTTACATGCCAGAGATCTATAAAAATCAAGAAGCTAAAGCTCCAATGGCCTGGAAGACATCCAGAATGCAAGATCACAGGGTTCCCACCATCCGTTCGGCTTAAGACTTCATGCACGACCTGAGGACAAGAAATCAACCGTACATGTAGAAAATCAGCCATTGAATCGCCATGGAAGTGGCCCAACGATCAAATCAGCCCATAAAATGTTTAATTGGAGCCCACCTGATCTTTGGATATGCTTCAATTTCGGTCCCAACCGTTAAAATATTATGAGTAAACAGATGGCTGGATTGGATTTCACATAAGCATTGTAGTGGGCCCCACAATGCATCGTGTGTATATGGTGTACACACATGCCGACGTGCACCGCACCAAGGAGCTCGGTCAGCAAAGACGCTGACCGATTCTTATCTTCCAAAGCGAAGAAACGGACAGCGTCCTTCGCTGTCCGTCCATTTTTTCAGCTGTGGGCCCCACTCATAGTCCTTTTCGATGATCCGAACCGTCCAAGTACCTCAGGGGGTGGTCACGACCATTACCTAGGTGAGCTTCTGGTCCCATGAAAGCTATTGGAACATCCTGGCCGTTGAAAGCAAGATGGATGGCCGAACAAAAGATCAAGTGGGTCGCACCGATTTCACTACAAAAATACATCATCCCAGATGGTTTTTTGTCCTGGAATCAATGGACGAAGTGGATTTTTCAATTGGCTTCCTTAAGTGGGCCAGTGCATGTAGCCGGGGCGAACTGCGGAGTCTCTGTTCCGCACCAGAGTTGCGAACGGAGCTTAGTGGGCCACCATCGTCATTCCATTCACTGATCCAAGCCGTTCATTAAGATAAGGAGGTGAAACCGACCACCCCCTGACCTTGTTCTTGATTTTCTTAGATAATGCATGTATACCAGAGCTTTGACGCAAGTTGGATGGCGCCAAGTAAGCATTCGTGAAACACCGCAGTCTGGGTCCAAAACCGAGCAGGACTGAATGTTTTTCGCTGGGAAAACGAATGGACGGTTTGGAATTCTCAAAGGTCGATGGAAGTGGGTCCCACAGAGAGTCCAGCGCCGGTACATTGGTGGGCCCTGTTACGCACGCGGCTGCATAACAGATACGCATGGACTGCGTATGTTTTCTGTTTTACTTACTGCGAAAGGTTGCTGCGTAACATCTTGCGCAAGGACTTCCACCGCCCTAACAGTTATAAAAGGAGAGGGAGAAGTAGAGATTGGGAGGAGAAAGGTGGGCTGGACGGCTGGAGCTTGTGGATGAGGGAAGAACGTGGAAGAGATAGAGAGGGGTAGAACGGCTTAAGTTTCTTTCCTTTTTCTTTGTTTCTTTCTATTTTTTTTCCCTTGATTTTTTCAGAGATCTAGCCACTCATGTGCGGCTAAACCTCTTAGCTAGGGCTAAGAGGTGAAGCCTGTAGCATGATGGGAGAGACCTTGCTTGTGCTTTTTGTTTAAAAACTGAATTGATGTTGATTATTAGTTTTGTTAATGGAATGTTTTAAATCTTTAATGGTCTGTTGTGATTGAAATTACAATAGGTCTGCAATGGCTTTGAGCATGTTATTTTCCTTTTATGTCTATAACGTCAGGAAGCCCTATTGTTCACCATAGTCTCCTGGGCATGGTCGGATGACGGTACCCTTCCTAACCCTCATACATGTGATTGGTTGGTAATTAGTTTAATTCTGTTGTTTGCTTTGTCTACTGGGCATGGTTTGGTGATGGAATCCATTCTAATTCATATACCTTTCATCTCTTTAAAACTATATCTACAGCAGTTCAGTTAATTTTCATGATTTTTAAAGCAAGCATCAGATCTCCCTGATTTCTACAAGTGGATCCTCTGAATCCCTAGTTTCCCATCTCTGATTTCTCGTATAAATTTTAGATTAATATTTTCATCATTATTCCTCAAATTACATTCAGTTTAAATTTCATCTTAGCCTAGTTTTATTTCTATTTGATTTTAGATAACGTACGAGTTTCAATCCCTTGGGATTCGACCTCGGTCTTACCGAGTTATTACTACATCACAACCCTGCACTTGGGGAGTGAACACCCACTTGAAAGTAGCTTGGATAAAATATATACTTCATGGTGGGGTCCATCCGAGCAGGCCACACAAGTACATCATCATCCCATAAAAAAAAATATGAAAAAGAGAGGGAGAGAGAGGGAAAGAGAGTGGGACACTCGTGTGATGGAGGGCTCCGCCACTATGAGCCCTCCCTTAAAAAAATCATACAATCAAATGGATCCCTTTACACATGGGACCACCGAAATTGAAAATCAAAGGTGAGGATCCTTTCCTCACTGATATGGACGGTCTAGATGACCTTTCTAATACAATGAAATAAACATCATGATGAGGTCCATGGAGAATAGCCCCATCATGGATGATCATGATGATCAAAGTGGGTCATTGGCTACAACTTAGGGTCCCAAGTGAGATCCAAACCATTGATCGGTTGGTCTCACTTGGCCCAACTTGAAAACATGAAAAATCACTATCATCAAGTACTCACCGTTCGATCTTCTTGCTCCTATGGGTTCCTTAGCACCTTAGCTTTGATTCCAATGGAGGAGATGAAGAATGGATGACTAAGATGGGAGATGAAGGGGTAGGAAAGGTGGACCACACTTGAAGTTTTGGAAGAGAGGGAGAGGCTCATACGTATGAGATTTTTAGTTGCTTGGAATGAAGTTTGAGAAATGAGAGAGAGTTGTAAAGGGAGAGAGAGAGAGAGAGAGAGAGAGAGAGAGAGAGAGAGAGAGAGAGAGAGAGAGAGAGAGAGATGGGTGATGGATGTAGTGAATGATGGTTGTGTAAGAAATTCTTAACTTTTGTGGCCATTTATGTAAGAAAGGCATGGGTGGTGTAAGAACTTTTTGACTTTGGAGGCATTTTGTGTAAGAAAGGTATGGGCTTGTAAGAACTTTTAAACTTTTGTGGCTTTCTTGGGAAAGGGTGAAAAGTGATGTGTACTTGACATGAGATGTGATGAAATTTGATTGATTGATGGGATTGATGTGACAAGTCGTAAAGATTTCCTTAGGTTTCGCAACGCGCGACGTTTTTCTCGCACCGAACGTTGGCCCACATATCTTGACTAGGGTATCGCCTCGGCGCGCGAGTCGCGACATCGGAATAGCAGCAACGGCGCGGTCGCTATGATAAAGGTCCTGAGTTGAGTCGATACGGGTTGACAGCATACGAATCTGGGTAGCGCACAAATATCGCTTAAGGGTCGAAGGTTGCCGGAATTTGACCGGTAAGACTGTAGAAGTCTACAAAATGGTACGGACTAAGATACGGGTCTTACAGCTCTCCCCTCCTAATAAAAATTTCATCCTCAAAATTTACACAATCAACGCAACTAGGCATAACTCATGAGGAAGAAGAGACATAACATCTTCATATAGAATCAGAGATAATATACAAAATACAATACATGATCAATCATCAAAGAGATGAGGATAACGCTCTCGAATCTCAGCCTCGCGCTCCTAAGAAGCCTCCTCTACAGAATGGTGACCCCACTGAACCTTCACCAACGGAATAACATTGGTTCTGAGGACCTGCTCCTTCCGATCAAAGATACAGACTGACTGCTTAATGTAAGAAGCGTCCTCACGAACCTCCAGGGGCTGCCAATCAATAACGGGAACTATATCTAACCCACACCTCCTCAATATGGAGACGTGAAAAATGTTGTGGACGCCAGACAACTGAGATGACAAGGTAAGCCGATAGGCTACTGCGCCAACGAACCTAGTGATCTTAAAAGGTCCTATGAATCTCGAGACAAGCTTGTCCTTCGCTCCAAATCGAACTACGCCCTTCATGGGTGAGACCTTGAGATATACATGGTCCCCTACATCAAACTCTAAGGGACAACACCGACCATCAGCAAAACTCTTCTGTCGGCTCTGAGCTGTGCGCATCCTCTGCCTGATGATGTCAATAGCCTCTGACGTCTCCTGCACAAGCTCGGGACCTAGGAGACGACACTCTCCAACTTCGGTCCAGGAACTCAGTGATCTGCATGGTCTGCCATATAGTACCTCAAAAGGAGCCATGCTGATGGTCGCCTGATAGCTGTTGTTGTATGCGAACTTAGCCAATCGCAGATGCTCATCCCAGCTACCCCCGAAATCAATCGTGTAGGCCCGAAGCATATCCTCAAGGATCTGGTTAACCTTCTCGTCTGGCTATCTGTCTGCGGATGGTACGCGGTGCTGAGCTGCAAATCAGTCCCCATTGCTCGCTGGAAGCTCTCCCAAAACTGAGACGTGAACCTCGAATCTCGGTCAAAAACGATCGAGACTGGAACGCCATGCAGTCTCACAACCTCCTCGATAAATAATCTCGTAAGCCGGTCCATAGACCAAGTTACACGCATCGCAAGGAAATGTGCCGACTTCGTCAGATGATTCACAACAACTCAAATGGCGTCATGACCGCGCTGAGTCCTCGACAAGCCCATAATGAAATCTGTCGACACGTGTTCCCACTTCCACATCGGGACACTCAACGGCTGCAATAGACTAGGAGGTCTTTGATGATCGGCCTTGACACGCTAACACGTGTCACACTCGGCCACAAAACTGGCGATCTGGCTCTTCATCCCTGCCCAAAAATACTGTTGCCTCATGTCACGGTACATCTTCGTCGAGCCCGGGTGGATAGAAAATCGTGATCGATGTGCCTTGGTCATAAGATCTCTAGGCAACTCTGGCATAGTCGGGACACATAATCGGCCTATGAAGCGAAGTCCACCGTCTGCACCAATATGCCAATCTTCCTGACTCTTAGATGCCGCCTCAGCCATATAACTCTGCAACGACTCATCAGCCTGCTGAGCCTCGATCACCCTTGCGACAAGAGAGGGTTGAAGCGATAGGCTCGATAACTGCATGATAGAAGACTGCACACCGAACTCAAAATCATACTCTGCGATATCCTCAAGCATTTGCCACTCCTGAATCATCATATGCGCTACTAAGCCTCGTGACGGATAGCGAGAGCATATGCCACCACGTTCGCCTTACCCGGGTGGTACTGAAAGTTAAAATCATAGTCTTTTAGGAGTTCCATCCAGCGCCTCTACCTCATATTCAACTCAGACTGTGAGAAGAGGTACTTCAAACTATTGTGGTCAGAGAAGAGCTTGAACCTGACCCCATAAAGATAGTGCCTCCACACCTTCAGTGCGAAGACAACTGCAGCCAGCTCCAGATCATGCGTAGGATAGTTCAGCTTATGGACCCTTGAGCTGACGAGACGCAAAGGCCACTGGTCTCCCGTGCTGCATCAAGATAGCACCCAAACCAATATACGAGGCATCAGTGAATACAATAAAACCATCACTCCCAGTGGGAAGAGCGAGGACAGGAGCGGACGTCAGACGGTCCTTCAACTCCATAAATGCTCGCTCGCAGGCGTCACTCCAAATAAACTCTCCGCCCTTCCGAGTCAACCTGGTCAGCGGGGATGTAATACGAGAGAAGCCCTCAATGAAACGCTGGTAATAGCCCGTCAAACCAAGAAAACTACGGATCTCTGTCGCAGTCGTGGGCTGGCCCCACTGATGCACTGCCTCGACCTTCGAGGGGTCCACTGCGACACCCTCCCTCGTCACCACGTGACCGAGAAACTTCACCTCCTCCTACTAGAACTCGCACTTCTACAGCTTCGCATACAGCTGGTGTGCGCGGAGAGTCTGCAAGGTAATCTCTAAATGCTGTTCATGCTCCTCACGGATCCTCGAATATATCAAAATGTCATCGATGAAGACTACAACAAACTGATCGAGATATGAGCGGAAGACCTCGTTCATCAATTGCATGAAGACCGCGGGTGCATTAGTCAGTCCGAAGGACATGACCTGAAACTCAAAATCACTATAACGCGTCCTGAATGCTGTCTTCGGAATGTTCTCATCTCGGACCCGAATCTGATGATAACCGGAACGCAGGTCGATCTTTGAAAAGAACTGTGCACCCTGCAGCTGATCGAAAAAATCATCAATCCTCGGGAGCGGGTACTTGTTCTTAATCATGACTTTGTTGAGCTCGCGGTAATCCTCGCGGAGCCTCAACGAACCATCCTTCTTCTTCACAAAGAGTACCGACGCTCCCCACGATGAACTGATCAGACAGATAAAGCCTAACTGCGTAACTCGTCCAACTGCTTTTGCAGTTCCCACAACTCCAAAGGTGCCATGCGATACGGGGCCTTCGAGATAGGCGCGGTACCGGGCACGAGATCAATCTGAAACTCAGTGAGTCGACGAGGCGGTAATCCTGGAATCTCCTGAAACACATCAGAAAAATCACAAACCACGGGCAACTGGTCGATGCACATAGCTATAGGCTCCTCTATGGCACATGACATCAAACAAGACAACCGCTCTCCTCTGGGCTCTTCAACGAACTGGAATTACGGCACGCCGGGTATACAAAACTTGGCTGTCCTCGCGGCGCAGTCCAATATGGCATAGTACTCGGTGAGTCAATCCATGCCCAAGATGACATCGAACTCGGACATCGGCAACACGTATAAGTCAGCGGGCAAGAAAGTCTCTCCTACTAACACGGGATAAGACGGACAGAAGCAGCCTAATACTGTAGTCTTCCCCAAGGGCATCGATACGGTCAACCCCTCGCGAGCAGACTCTATCGGTAACCCTATTGAACGACAGAATCCCTCAAACATAAACGAGTGCGAAGCACCGGAATCAAATAAAACCCAAGCGATGCATGCAGAGACTGGAAGTATACCCTCAACGACTCCCCCAGATGACTGTGGATCCTGCTGAGCCGCATAGAACCTAGCCTGAGCTGGCTGAAGAGGTGCCTGTCCCCTCTGAGCGTGTTGCAGCTGCTGCTGGGGTTGCTGAGGCGGTCGAAACTGCTGCCTCTGCTGCTGCGGCCTCTGAGGCTGATGCTGATACTGCTGCTGAGGTGGCCTCGGGGGTGGGGGCTGTTGTCCCTGCTGCTGTGAGGGTCTCTGTTGCGGCTGTGGTGGAGGCTGTTGTGGACCTCTCTTCTGCTGTGGACCTCTCTGCTGCTGCTGGGGGCTGGGACACTCCCACGAACGGTGTCCCATCGCACCGTACCTAAAAAAAGTATCGGTGAATTACCTCGGAGGTGGTGCTGGTGCTCGGAAGGCTGGGCGACCTGTACACCTCTGCTGCTGTGGTCGACGCTGCTGAAAGTCGCTGGAAGGAGCCTGCCTCTTCCGGTCTCTCCTCTGACCACAATCAGACTGAGAACTGGCCCACTCAGCCTCAAAAATCTGGGCCTTCCGTACCACTTCCTCAAAAGTCGGGAGCTCATGCCCAATAACGCGGCCGTGAAGACCGTAACGTAATCCGTCCTCGAAGCGACGGGCTCTCCGCTCCTCATCATCTACTAGGTAAGGTGCAAATCTGGACAGTGCTACAAAGTGAGCTGCGTACTGGGCTACTGTCATATCGCCTTGCACCAGGGCCTCGAACTCCAACGTTCGTTGTCGTCTGTAACACCCCGGATTTTGGCCAATCTGGGATTTGACGTCCTCAGACAGTGGGTCAATTAAAACACCTGAAAAATCGTTCAGAACCCAATTCCATAGCCAAAGAAACCACTTAGGATAAATTTCTTTAGAAACTAAGCATAAGTTAGCTAGCGCAACGTTGGAGTGGCTGGGAAACAGTCCCTGATTACTTTAAATACGTTCTACAAGGCCCAAAGCGAGTGGAACCAATGGTGCTATAATGCTCTAAAACCTCGGACCAAACTCTAAGCGGGTTTGTTCTCTGGACCACTTTGAATCTTTGTATTGGATCTAGACCGCACGTCGAAAGTCCGATACCTCCTATCTTAGACCGTTAGAACCGTCTAGCTGGACTTGACACTCATTCCAAAAATCAAGTCAAACCGATGATCACAGGCTATTTCATTGAGCCCGGACCGAAGAGAGTGTGAATAGGGACATAGTTGGAATTTCAAATTCAAATCTGGCACACAAATTTGACGCATCAGTATTAAGCATTCTGACCGTCAGAATACAGCCAAATTACACCCTTGGATCAGGAAAAATTTCTATTACATATCACGAGACTTATAGGCCTGATCTTGGTGCGGTGACCGTTAAACTGAAACTGGGCCGCCACGTGCGATCTGGGAACCCTACCGGCCTGAAATCTGGATGCGTGCTAGATCCAGTATGCACGAGCTTAAGTCCGACCGCATTTGGCCAGGGGACCTCCAGAAATGCTCTTTTGGACCGAAACAGCCCCGATTTGGATATACTTTAAGTATACCTTGACTTGGAGCCTATTTTGGACATGTTTAGGCTTATAAAAGGGGTTGAAACCCTCACTCCTCTCTCCCATCCGAATTTGCAAAAATCCCTAGATTGGGAGAGAGAAAAGGTGAGAGTTTGTGAGGGAGATTGGAGGAGAATTCCTTGCCGCTTGTGCTACCTGTTGCAAGTGCCTAAGCAACGCAACTCAATCACGTTGCCGGTGATTTCTCCGCTTTTCTAGGTAAGTAAAAACCCTAAATAGATGTTGATTTGAGTTTTCCTTGTTTCCATAGCGATGTAGCTTATGGATCTTATGTATTAGGCTCCTTACTCGCCGTAGACGAAGCATATACACTCCGCTTCAATTCCCGAGTCTACAAGACACTAGGTGCGGATATTAGACGCTTTGATTGACTGTTTTCAAAGCTTTCAATGTCGTTTAATAGTAGATTCTTGACGGCAACGCCGTTTGACATGTACAACATGCTCTCCGTTTCCTGTTTCGTAAATTAACGAAGAATATGAGATTTAGGGCATTTTAGTCATTTGTAGGAAGTACCGTTTACATTCATATTTTGCTGATGTGATTGACATGGTTTGTTGTCGCATTAGGAAGTTAGGAATGCGTGCATAATTAGTTTGGCGAAGAGATTCGCCTAGTTGCGCACTTTGGGTCGACATACTATATGTAGACTTAAGTGTGTAGTGTATGTGTTTGTATAAATGCTTGTATTAGTATGTATTGAATTAAATGATGTTATTTGATAGTTTGTGATTGATTTTTCAATTATTATGCTGACCTAAATGATTTTCTACATGTTGACAAAATGCATGATTTCATTACATGCATGGAATGTATGTGCTTGAGGATTTGCTTAAGTTGAATATGCATGGGAAGTATGCCTTGAAGATTTGCTTAAGTTGAATGTTATAACATGTGCTAACATGCTCACATGATGTATTTCAATTCCAACACCTTTGTATAGTGTTAATGTAATTCCATAGATGTGTGGGACTTGACTTAGTCCAGGCAGTCGGTAACCGAGCGAATTCGTGGCTGACTGGTCATAGCCACGAACGACGCGTCGATGAATGTGATTCGTGTTGAGAGTTGGCGGCAGTGGTTAGGCCACGCGAAGTGTTTCACGCACTTCATGTCGTTCAATTCGAGATGCGATCGCACTAGTCGAGCCCGTCAAGTAACCCGACTGGCCGATGTTTGTTCACCTTGTATGTATCATAACTGCTTGAACCTAGGGTACTGAACTTACCATTGTAAACCCTGTTAACCATGGTACCTTGATCCATAAAGACTCATGAGCCGGGCATGGTGGTATGGGACACCGTGGTCGAGCTGTCGGCCTACGCTGGGGCCACAAACCTCCCCGTAGTGACCAGTGAGCACCTATGACTCGTGAGCAGATTATGGTGGTATGGGACACTATATTCTTGCTGTCGGCCTACACTGATAAGGTGATGGGGGAGCGGTGCAACGAGTGCGAGCAACAGCCCTGGCAGCCCTTTGTAGTGACCGCGAGCGTATTCTGAGTTCACGGGAGGTGACGACCCTTCCGTGCAGTAGAGTACAGTAGGCCTGTATTGATAAGGTGATGGGGGAGCGGAGCAACGAGTGCGTGCAACAGCCCTGACAGCCCTTGCAGCGACCTACGAAATGTACATCGTATGAGATTACTAGGAGTGACGACCCTAGACAGGATCCGTGTTGGGATTGATACAAGGGAAGTACCTTAGTTTCCCAATCCTGCTGTTTGAATGGATTAATAACAACTTGGTAATCATATTACCATAGCATTGCATGTGCCTGGAAGATGTGGAGCACTCTAGGGAGTGTGGCATGCCGCGGTCGTAAGATGTTGCCGTATGAGGGTGATCGTCGGTGAGGGCATACATCACGTCATGTCATAATTGCATTAACAACAGTATTAGGATTGTTTGATTTATTGCTTTACTATTATCGCATGATTGATTTGAGAACATGTTAATCCTTGCTCTATTATTCCACTGAGTTAGCTACTCACTCCCACGTTACGGGACGGTGTTCCGGACACCCACCAGACCTTTTTGTGATTGCAGATGATGGCGCGGCCTGTGAGGCAGAGCCGGACTTGATGATGATGAGGAGGATCCCTCCTTTATGCGTGTTCTGATCAACGGGACTACAGGGAGGTTGATTAGATACTTTGACATTTGTCATTTTATATTTTTAGAGCACTCATGTATATTCTTTTGGTTACTTTTGAAGTATACATGTATGTATATAACCTGGTAACATGTTCACACTCTGGAGACATACAATGGTTTATATATGTTATACATACTATTACAGTCTTCCGCTTGCAAATTTAACTATCTCTGGAGTATGATATGCTGTTCTGGCTTAATCTCACTCATGTTTAATACATTATCACAGACAACATTCAATCATACCTTTCTATGTTGCATAGATAACATTTTGGAACTCGGGAGTTGGGTTTTTGCTCGACCCCCCGATTTTCGGGATGTTACAGATGGTATCAGAGCATGATTTGGATTAAACCGGGCCTGGGTTATGGTCACGCGACGTACGCTGTCGCTTCCTTTGACTTAGGTGGGTGCGAGAAGGGTCTAGAAACACGTCTAGGATCACAGATTCGCCGATAGGCGAAGTCTATTAGAATCGATCACAAGATCGAGTCTGTAATGCATCTCGGGTCGCGTAAGGCAACCCGAATCACTTCTAAGCTGTAGGAAGTCGGGTTGAGACGTCCTATGAGCGGTTTTGAACCGCAAAAGTAAATCCTTGGGCCGTGGGATGACCACGACTCCTGTAATCAATCGCCAGGGCTTAAAAACCCCGTTTCACCAAAAATCTTCAAAATTCCTCCTCTAAACATTCCAATCTTCATTTCTTTCTTATCCATTTCATATTAGGCATCAAACCTAATGTGAAAATAACACAAATTAGTACTTTCATAAAATTTTACAGTGAATAGTAAAATTTCATGAAAAATGGCCATAGGGCCATTCTAACTTCACTTTCTTTAGAAACTAAGGAGCTAGATAGGTGTACTGGCTCCTTCTACCCCAAATTCATATGCTGCATCATATGTTTTGGTATTCGGGATTGCGATGTGGACCCGGAAAGCTCCGAACACATGTTTGGGCTCATAGAGACCAAATTAGTATGAACCAGGGGGTGGGACCTAACTTTTTGGGACCCTGGGACCATGGGGGACCAGACCCATGGGGTCCCACCGGTCAACTTGAGAGTTGACCGGCGATGCCATCGCCGGCCGGGCGATGCATCGCCGGCCGGCGAGCTCCGATGGGGCCGTCCTTCGGGCGCACCCCCTTAAACAGGGTCCACATCACCCCTATGCACCTCCCACCCCAAGAAAACCCCAAATATGGGTACTTCCTTCACAAACAGCCCCTCCCCTAGCCCCATTTTCGTTTTCAGCTGCCCTATCCCAAAAATTCATGATTCCAAACCACCCTAGATCCATTCCCTGCCAAAAAACGACCACCCTTCGTCATTCCTTTGAAGTTGGCAGCCCTCCCTCTTGAAGATTTCATCCGTTGGAGCTCCTAAAACCCCAAAATCGAGCTGAAATCGTGAGGTGCTCCATTCCCCTTTTTCATTTTCATTTCTTTCTGAAAATACATCCTAGGGAAGCTTGAAGCATCCCTCTACAACGCCTAGATTTCATTCTGTCCCTTTGGGCGACCATTTCTTCGCATTTCCTTCATTTTCCATGGCTATTGTTAAGGCTGTTTCAGCCTTTTTCCTCCCTTTCCATCGTTCTCTCTCTCATGTCCCTTTTATTTGAGCCTTTATCCCCTTTTTGGGTCTCAGAATCATGCTAACCTCAAATCCCATTTCTCAACTTTCTCCGTTTGAGAAGTATTGAAAACACATGGCCGATAGAGCTCTAATGGGCAACTGACAGTATTGAACTTGATAGTATTCAAGAAGGTCAGTCGGGACCCTGGTAGAAGTCCTTTGGTAGAATCAGGCATCTATGTCGTTGCCCTTTAGCTTGTTTGACTACTGTTTGAAATTTCTGTGTTGTTTTGTTGTTAGGTAGAAAAATGTGTTTGTGTTGTGGTTTGGGCTTAATATAGCCAAAATTTGTCGAATGGAATGCATGTTGTTTCATTTTGCTATAAAATATTGTCCCTAGATTGGGAGTATTATAACTCCCTGAGATCCAGCCTACAAATTAATTTTTATCCCCACCCACCCTCCTACCAAGCATACCACATCCAATCCTGCCATGGGACTAGGAATGCAGTTCCATTTAATACCACTAAGCGCTACCGACCACATAGGCTCTAGGTGTTTTGGTTCTAGTGTTAGCACTCCTAGATTTGAAGGGTCTGATGACATAAGAAATCCAATTCCAGTTAGACAAATCTTGACCCTAAGCGATAGAAGAATTCCCTGTAGTAGAAATGGAATAGAAAGCCATTTACTGTATAATCTTAGGCTTGGGATTATAGCTACAGAGTTACAGACTAGGCTACTAGTTGTCTTAGGCAGTGTAAGGCCTATATATGTTAAGGGATAGTAGGTTAGATTTGGTTGGAATGGGACTCCCTTCCTTCGGTAGATTCCTTTATGGCTTATAGACTTCTGTTGTTGCCCATAGGAAGGAACCATACACTCTAAGGGAACATTTATAACTCCCTCAGATTGAACTTAGAATGTACTAGCACACCCCTTAGAATTGCCTTCCCCAAGGACTTATTGCATTCGGGAATGCGGAATAAAGGAACTACATGTAAGCGATGTATTCGCGGTTTGAATCGACTTCTTAATCCTAGTGGTTACCAATAAATCCAATGCCCTGATCAAGCAGAGGATCGGCGTCGACTCGGATTAAGAACTGATACAACGCATTTTCTGTCCTGATTAGACAGAAGGTTCAACGTATCCGGCTTAGACCCACTATACAACCTTTCTTCTGTGATGGCCCAACCATTTACAACCAAACAGGATCACATTGTCTTTGGAAAATGGCGAGGACTTAAAGCCAGTAGAGAATTAGACATCTTGCCACCAACTCATACCTGCCCCTGAATTCAATCATAATAGAGATTAGGCTCATCTCTATGATCATAGGTACCAATGCCATAGAACGCATCATTAGCAAGGAAGACCATATAGAGAAAGGCTATTTCCATTTTAGGTTAAGGATAGCCCCTAAGTTGCACCTCGTTCCGATATACGGAGCGATGCATAGATTCTTGAATTTAAGTAAAACTAAGTTTTAAGGGGGGTAGAACGTATGGAGTCCAATCCGGTTAGGTTAGTCAACGCTCCCGTTCGATCAAAGTGGCGCAGCGGAAGCGTGGTTAGGCTCTTCCCCACTGGCCCAAGATCGAAACATTTGATTTAGGTTATATGTACGGTTAGGTTATTAAGTAGGATTTGAACCTTCCTTAGAATGTCAATACTAAAGTCCCTCTAGGTACTCCTTGCCCTTCGCCAATGTCGGGGACGACATTGTGTTTTAAGGGGGGTAGATTGTAACACCCCGGATTTTGGCCAATCTGGGATTTGACGTCCTTAGACAGTGGGTCAATTAAAACACCTGAAAAATCGTTCAGAACCCAATTCCATAGCCAAAGAAACCACTTAGGATAAATTTCTTTAGAAACTAAGCATAAGTTAGCTAGCGCAACGTTGGAGTGGCTGGGAAACAGTCCCTGATTACTTTAAATACGTTCTACAAGGCCCAAAGCGAGTGGAACCAATGGTGCTATAATGCTCTAAAACCTCGGACCAAACTCTAAGCGGGTTTGTTCTCTGGACCACTTTGAATCTTTGTATTGGATCTAGACCGCACGTCGAAAGTCCGATACCTCCTATCTTAGACCGTTAGAACCGTCTAGCTGGACTTGACACTCATTCCAAAAATCAAGTCAAACCGATGATCACAGGCTATTTCATTGAGCCCGGACCGAAGAGAGTGTGAATAGGGACATAGTTGGAATTTCAAATTCAAATCTGGCACACAAATTTGACGCATCAGTATTAAGCATTCTGACCGTCAGAATACAGCCAAATTACACCCTTGGATCAGGAAAAATTTCTATTACATATCACGAGACTTATAGGCCTGATCTTGGTGCGGTGACCGTTAAACTGAAACTGGGCCGCCACGTGCGATCTGGGAACCCTACCGGCCTGAAATCTGGATGCGTGCTAGATCCAGTATGCACGAGCTTAAGTCCGACCGCATTTGGCCAGGGGACCTCCAGAAATGCTCTTTTGGACCGAAACAGCCCCGATTTGGATATACTTTAAGTATACCTTGACTTGGAGCCTATTTTGGGCATGTTTAGGCTTATAAAAGGGGTTGAAACCCTCACTCCTCTCTCCCATCCGAATTTGCAAAAATCCCTAGATTGGGAGAGAGAAAAGGTGAGAGTTTGTGAGGGAGATTGGAGGAGAATTCCTTGCCGCTTGTGCTACCTGTTGCAAGTGCCTAAGCAACGCAACTCAATCACGTTGCCGGTGATTTCTCCGCTTTTCTAGGTAAGTAAAAACCCTAAATAGATGTTGATTTGAGTTTTCCTTGTTTCCATAGCGATGTAGCTTATGGATCTTATGTATTAGGCTCCTTACTCGCCGTAGACGAAGCATATACACTCCGCTTCAATTCCCGAGTCTACAAGACACTAGGTGCGGATATTAGACGCTTTGATTGACTGTTTTCAAAGCTTTCAATGTCGTTTAATAGTAGATTCTTGACGGCAACGCCGTTTGACATGTACAACATGCTCTCCGTTTCCTGTTTCGTAAATTAACGAAGAATATGAGATTTAGGGCATTTTAGTCATTTGTAGGAAGTACCGTTTACATTCATATTTTGCTGATGTGATTGACATGGTTTGTTGTCGCATTAGGAAGTTAGGAATGCGTGCATAATTAGTTTGGCGAAGAGATTCGCCTAGTTGCGCACTTTGGGTCGACATACTATATGTAGACTTAAGTGTGTAGTGTATGTGTTTGTATAAATGCTTGTATTAGTATGTATTGAATTAAATGATGTTATTTGATAGTTTGTGATTGATTTTTCAATTATTATGCTGACCTAAATGATTTTCTACATGTTGACAAAATGCATGATTTCATTACATGCATGGAATGTATGTGCTTGAGGATTTGCTTAAGTTGAATATGCATGGGAAGTATGCCTTGAAGATTTGCTTAAGTTGAATGTTATAACATGTGCTAACATGCTCACATGATGTATTTCAATTCCAACACCTTTGTATAGTGTTAATGTAATTCCATAGATGTGTGGGACTTGACTTAGTCCAGGCAGTCGGTAACCGAGCGAATTCGTGGCTGACTGGTCATAGCCACGAACGACGCGTCGATGAATGTGATTCGTGTTGAGAGTTGGCGGCAGTGGTTAGGCCACGCGAAGTGTTTCACGCACTTCATGTCGTTCAATTCGAGATGCGATCGCACTAGTCGAGCCCGTCAAGTAACTCGACTGGCCGATGTTTGTTCACCTTGTATGTATCATAACTGCTTGAACCTAGGGTACTGAACTTACCATTGTAAACCCTGTTAACCATGGTACCTTGATCCATAAAGACTCATGAGCCGGGCATGGTGGTATGGGACACCGTGGTCGAGCTGTCGGCCTACGCTGGGGCCACAAACCTCCCCGTAGTGACCAGTGAGCACCTATGACTCGTGAGCAGATTATGGTGGTATGGGACACTATATTCTTGCTGTCGGCCTACACTGATAAGGTGATGGGGGAGCGGTGCAACGAGTGCGAGCAACAGCCCTGGCAGCCCTTTGTAGTGACCGCGAGCGTATTCTGAGTTCACGGGAGGTGACGACCCTTCCGTGCAGTAGAGTACAGTAGGCCTGTATTGATAAGGTGATGGGGGAGCGGAGCAACGAGTGCGTGCAACAGCCCTGGCAGCCCTTGCAGCGACCTACGAAATGTACATCGTATGAGATTACTAGGAGTGACGACCCTAGACAGGATCCGTGTTGGGATTGATACAAGGGAAGTACCTTAGTTTCCCAATCCTGCTGTTTGAATGGATTAATAACAACTTGGTAATCATATCACCATAGCATTGCATGTGCCTGGAAGATGTGGAGCACTCTAGGGAGTGTGGCATGCCGCGGTCGTAAGATGTTGCCGTATGAGGGTGATCGTCGGTGAGGGCATACATCACGTCATGTCATAATTGCATTAACAACAGTATTAGGATTGTTTGATTTATTGCTTTACTATTATCGCATGATTGATTTGAGAACATGTTAATCCTTGCTCTATTATTCCACTGAGTTAGCTACTCACTCCCACGTTACGGGACGGTGTTCCGGACACCCACCAGACCTTTTTGTGATTGCAGATGATGGCGCGGCCTGTGAGGCAGAGCCGGACTTGATGATGATGAGGAGGATCCCTCCTTTATGCGTGTTCTGATCGACGGGACTACAGGGAGGTTGATTAGATACTTTGACATTTGTCATTTTATATTTTTAGAGCACTCATGTATATTCTTTTGGTTACTTTTGAAGTATACATGTATGTATATAACCTGGTAACATGTTCACACTCTGGAGACATACAATGGTTTATATATGTTATACATACTATTACAGTCTTCCGCTTGCAAATTTAACTATCTCTGGAGTATGATATGCTGTTCTGGCTTAATCTCACTCATGTTTAATACATTATCACAGACAACATTCAATCATACCTTTCTATGTTGCATAGATAACATTTTGGAACTCGGGAGTTGGGTTTTTGCTCGACCCCCCGATTTTCGGGATGTTACATCGTCTGATGTGATCAGGGAAGTACTGTCGGTCAAACCGATCCATAAAATCCTCCCATGTCCATACAAAGTCGATGCCCGCTGCTCGGGAGACTGATGCCCACCAGTGCTCAGCCTCACCATGGAGAAGAAATACGGCTAGTTGAACTCGTCGCTTGGTTGTACATCCCATCGTCTCGAATATCTTCTCCACATCAGCGCGCCATCTCTCACCTACCGTCGGGTCCGGCTCACCTTGGAAACGGGGGGGATTGAGCCGTCGAAACTCACTAAGGAGGGCGCTCACGCGCTCCTGTTTTGCCTGGGCCGGTGAAAAGACTGGTTGCCTGCCCTGTCCCTGTAGTGCAGTCATCACAGCCTGTAACATCGGCTGCAACTGGGAGGCACTCACAGATACGGTCGGGTCCGCACCGGTCTCTGGTGGAGGAGCAACATACTCAGAATGGGCAGTGGGAATCTCTGGTGGTGGAATGAGCATCGCACGTGGTGGAGCGAGAGAGCAGGTGGTGGTGCGGGAGTCGATCGGGTAACTCTCCTAGGCGGCATGTCCTACAGGAAAGAGTGAAGGCGCCTATCAACTTCAAAACTCTCTAAGGCACTCACATTTAGGGTCTGTAACTGGAGATTGCCGAGCTATCCGAACTTCAGAACTTATCCATTCTAAACTCATAGCAGACATGTAATGTTGTTCTCGGTTATTACCAAGTTATGCTCTGATACCAACTTCTGTCACGCCCCAAACTCGGAAACCGGGCTCACAAAATTTTTGATCACCGAATTTGGCACCGACAGCTTCCGTAGAATCCCATTCTTAGCTCCCAGCTCCCATTCGCCAGGTTCCGATCCTGAGATGCTACGAGGAGAATTTTCAAGATCAATTTGATTCGTAATAAGCATAACCAATGACATAACCCACAAACAACAATAAAAAACTCCATTAGATTTCCACCATGATAAAAAACTTTACAAGTACAATGAGCATAAAGAGAAATACAATGATGATGAATAAAATCTCCAAAGTGATCTGCAAAGCGCTCTTACCTCAGCGCTACTGCGCCCCAACGTCACCTGCACGCAACGGTCGTGCATAAGCTTATAGAAAGCTTAGAGGGTGGTGAAAGTGTGTGCGTAAGGTAGTAATATGATCATACAATATCAGAGTAATACGGAATATGCTGATGGATCCATGAATACTATAGGCTATACCAAGGCTATGCGGTGCAAAGCATGAATGATGTCGGTCATATCATGATGTCGGCCATACCAAGGCCATGTGATGCGAAATGCAACTCAAGCATATAGTCCTCATCTAAGTCCACATATCAATACAACTCAAATCTGGGATATCACCGGGGTCTAGTACACTATAAACCAGATCGCCGCACCATCATGCCCAATAAGGCAAGTGGAAGAGAACTCACTATCCGTCTACCAATATCGGGCTCGACTCGTCGATAGCGGACCCACTCCTCGAGTTGGTCAGACTCAGCCTAGCTTTGCCCCCTACTCTCGGGCGGGTAAGGCTACACCCCCTTCCAACCGACCACGACACAGTGGAGAGCGCAACCGTCTAGTAATCGGCACTCAACGCTCATCTACCCACTCAGTTTAGACGTTGGAGCAACCTCTTGGTATCATAAGGGTTTAGGAACTTTCACCCAGGAATATCTATTGCACCCCATGTAGAATACGATTTTCGGTATCCAATCCTGTCAACCACGATACGTCTGTGGAAGCTACAGCCTCGATGTCGCTAGGGCGTACAATAACCATGTCACATAATGCGAAATGCATGAATCACACTATTCAATCATGCAGCAAATTCTGCGCGTATTGTGCGCTCATGCAGGGCAACACCGCCTAATCGAGGTCCCATAAACAATCTGCCTGAATGTATATGCTATGATCAGTTTCTTCTCATATCAAGCATGCATATGATGCGTATGATCATGAGTCATGGAACTATACTAAACATGTGATAAAGTAATGCACTATCCTTACAAAGAAGATGGGCCTAGACGGCTTATACATAATAAGTATGGACCTAACAATGGGTCCTAAGGAGAGTCGTAATGTGGACATCCAACCAATATTACACTTGCAATGTGGACGTCAAACCAACATTGCTCCCAAGGCACGATCGTCGTAAACATCGTTAAATAATCTGTGTTGGGATCACACATTGCAATGGACCTTAGGTACACCCCATTGGGCCTTAAATACATCAAATAGGCCATATCATATGGGCCTTATGTTCATCAAATGGGCCACATCAATGGGCCACGCCAATGGGCCTTATGTGCATTGCAATGGGTCAAACCCGTGGGCCTTAGATTGCATAAAATGGGCCTAATCTCATGGGTCTTATATGTAACAAATGGGCCACACTAATTGGGCCCCATATGTACATCAAATGGGCCTCAACCCATAGGCCCTAGTACATCTCAATGGGCCTTAGTCCATGGGCCCTTAAAACATCAAATGGGCCAAATACCATGGGCCTTAGATGGCCTAATGACATGGGCCTTTCATCCACATCAAAGTGGGCCCCCAATGAACTACTACAACTACATTAAGATGGGCCT
The DNA here is from genome assembly GCA_037074715.1 of Magnolia kwangsiensis. Taxonomy (NCBI): domain Eukaryota; kingdom Viridiplantae; phylum Streptophyta; class Magnoliopsida; order Magnoliales; family Magnoliaceae; genus Magnolia; species Magnolia kwangsiensis. The sequence continues at coordinate 194,857,096 of CM073571.1, read as the reverse complement.
CAAAACAGGCCAAGGTGGGGTCCACTTGAACTATGGATCTGGCTCATTCTTAGCCTCAAGCCCTAAAATGGGCTTTAAAAATGGTTGGGCTTGGATGCAACCCATGCACCATGGTGGAGGGTCCACATGAATTCTATATAATATAATGTATAATATATATATATATATATATATATATATATATATATATATATATATATATATATATATATATATATATATATAATATAATGTATATGTATATTATATATAATATAATATACTATAACCATGTCCAGGCCCTGGACGGCCTAGACCGCATACACTTCAAATGTGGCCCCACATGGGATCCACCGAATGTTTATTTGCCGTCCAACCTGTGGATAAGATCACACAGACCCTAGTGAAGGGAAAAATACAAGTTTCATCTCGATCCAAAAGCTTTTGTGGCACGTAAAAGGGTTCCAAAGGCAGAGGTTCAATCCCACTGTTTTCTGCAGTGTGGGCCACCTGAGTTATGGATGCAGCTGAAAATTTGAGGGGGCCCCCTTCGGAAAGGGATCCATCACATGAATGGATTGGATGGAAAATACACATCATGGTGGGGCCCACATGTGGGGCCGTGGGCCCCTGGAGTCCGCCCGCCCACGCGTCAGCGCTGGCAGCAGCAGCAGTGCTGTTTCTGCATTTTTTTTTTGAAAAACCCTTGATTCTGAGATTTTTCGAGCATGGGGCCCGCTCCAAGTGAATCCGCTCCAACCATGGGATTCTACAGCTCATAACGGGCAAAATGAGTCCAAAGTTTGGGAATTTTGGATGATTAGAAACGTCAGGTAATTCTTTTAATGGTAACCACCAAAGTTCCTATGCTATGGCCCACCAGATGCTCAGTTCGACTTCATCCTTCGACTTAACGAGTAAAATGACCCAGAGAATAGAATAAACGGCGTGGATTAACATCATGCATCAAGGTGGGGCCTACACAAGCAGCCCACCCAAATAGCCTTGAACCATGGTTGATATTTGTGTTTTCCTTTCAACGTCCAGCGTCCAGGGACACTGGACGACTATGTATTTCGGGTGGTCTGCCCACGTGGGCCACCAAATGATGGATGGAGCAAATACAATGCTTATAAAGTGGGACCCACTTAAAAGTAGCTTGGATAAAATATATACTTCATGGTGGGGTCCATCCGAGCAGGCCACACAAGTACATCATCATCCCATAAAAAAAATATGAAAAAGAGAGGGAGAGAGAGGGAAAGAGAGTGGGACACTCGTGTGATGGAGGGCTCCGCCACTACATGCCCTCCCTTAAAAAAAATCATACAATCAAATAGATCCCTTTACACATGGGACCACCGAAATTGGAAATCAACGGTGAGGATCCTTTCCCCATCGATATGGACGATCTAAATGACCTTCCTAATTCAATGAAATAAACATCATGATGGGGTCCATAAAGAATGGCCCCATCATGGATGGTCATGATGATCAAAGTGGGCCATCGGCCACAACTTAGGGTCCCAAGTGAGATCCAAACCATTGATCGGTTGGTCTCACTTGGCCCAACTTGAAAATATGAAAAATCACTATCATCAAGCACCCACCGTTCGATCTTCTTGCTCCTATGGGTTCCTTAGCACCTTAGCTTTGATTCCAATGGAGTAGATGAGGAATGGATGGTTGAGATGAGAGATGAAGGGATAGGAAAGGTGGACCACACTTGGAGTTTTTGAAGAGAGGAAGAGGCTCATACGTATGGAATTTTTGGTTGCTTGGAATGAAGTTTGAGAAATGAGAGAGAGTTGTAAAGGGAGAGAGGGAGAGAGAGAGAGAGAGAGAGAGAGAGAGAGAGAGAGAGAGAGAGAGAGAGAGAGAGAGAGAGAGAGTGATGGGTGATGGATGTAGTGAGTGATGGGTGTGTAAGAAATTTTTAACTTTTGTGGCCATTTATGTAAGAAAGGCATGAGTGATGTAAGAACCTTTTGACTTTAGAGGCATTTTGTGTAAGAAAAGTATGGGCTTGTAAGAACTTTTAGAGTTTTGTGGCTTGCTTGGGAAAGTGTGAAAACTGATGTGTACTTGACATGAGATGTGATAGGATTTGATTGATTGATGGGATTGATGTGACAAGTCGTAGAGATTTTCTTGAGTTTCGCAACGTGCGGCGTTTTTCTCGCATCGAACGTTGGCCCACATCTCTTGACCAGGGTATCGCCTCGGTACGCGAGTTATGGCGCGGTCGATATGTTAAAGGTCTTGGGTTGAGTCGATATGGGTTGACGGCATACGAATCAGGGTCGCGCGCAAATATCACTTAAAGGTCGAAGGTTGCCGGAATTCGACCGGTAAGACCGCGGAAGTCTACGGAATGGTATGGACTAAGATACGGGTCTTACAAAAATGACTGTGAAGTGAAGCGAATTGACTGTGAAATGCGTGGAAATGACTCTGAAGTGAAGGGAATTGACCGTGAAATGCGTGGAAATGACTCTGAAGTGAAGGGAATTGACCGTGTAATGTGTGGAAATGACCGTGAATTGACACGGAATTGCCAGGAATGATCGTGAAATGCATGGAAATGATCGTGAAGTGAAGTGAATTGACTGTGAAGTGCGTGGAAATGACTGTGAAGTGAAGGGAATTGATTGTGAAATGCGTGGAAATGACCGTGAATCAACACGGACTTGCGGGGAATGACCGTGAAATGCATGGAAATGACCGTGAAGTGAAGGCAATTGACCGTGAAAAGCGTGGAAATGACCGTGAAGTGAAGGGAATTAACCATGAGATGCGTGGAAATGACCGTGAATCAACACGGAATTGCCGGGAATGACCGTGAAATGCATGGAAATGACCGTGAAGTGAAGCGAATTAACCGTGAAATGCGTCAAAATGACCGTGAAGTGAAGGGAATTGACCGTAAAATGCATAGAAATGACCATGAATCAACACAGAATTGCTGGAAATGTCCGTGAAATGCATGGAAATGACCGTGAAGTGAAGCGAATTGATCGTGAAGTGAAGGGAATTGACCGTGAAATACATGGAATTGACTGTGAAGTAAAGCGGAATCGTCGGGAATGGCCGTGAAATGTATGGAAATGATCGTGAAGCGAAGTGAATTGACTGCGAAATGCATGGAAATGATCGTGAAGTGAAGGGAATTGTCCGTGAAATGCGTGGAAATGACCGTGAATCAACACAGAATCGCCGAAAATGACCATGAAATGCATGAAAATGACCGTGAAGTGAAAAAAATTTACCGTGAAATGCATGGAAATAACCGTGAAGTAAAGGGAATTGACCGTGAAGTAAAGCGAAATCACTGGGAATGACCGTGAAATACATGGAATTGATTGTGAAGTAAATGAAATGAATATAATTAACCGCGAACTGAATGAAATGGATTTTCGACCATTGACCCTATGGAATCTTGGAAAATAAAGAAGTCGGTTGGTTAAAGTAGCTTTTCCTACCCCAAAATTATATAGGGTACATTAAGAAACTAATTTTGGTTAAATGAATAAAGAAATAAATAAAAAAAAGAAAGAAATTTTTTTTATATGCTTATATATATATATTTATATAAATATGTATTAGAGAAAAATGTAGGTAGAATGAAGTTATCCATATAAAAAAAAAAAGTGCATAGGTGGATTTGGGGCCCACCAAAATCATGAACATTGAGTGTGGGGTCCATTCAGAATTATGTGGGGCCCACGACGAGACCCATCCAATTTTTTTTTAAAAACCGAGCGGTACTACTGCACCTGGGTGGTACTACCGCATAGGCATCCAGAGGTTGGTGGTAGTATCGTTGGATCGGCGGTAGCACTGCCCAAATTTTATTTTTGTCAAATGCTAAGGTAATGGCTACGGTTATAATCCGTCGCATTACAAAACCACCTATCCGCCAAGGAAAGAGCAGGGGCATTTTTGAGCTTTGGAAATGCCTCCCTACGCCTGGGGAGTATTTTGGGCAACTAAAAAGAAATGGACTTTAAAAGGTTGTGGCCATATACTGGTCGAACAGTTAGAAATTTCTCCCCACCAATCATTCCGTATGAATCCAATCACTGTGAATAGTCAAAATTCATAGATAGCCATGGACTCTTATTCGGTAGTGATCCCTTAGTGCTGTGGACCCACCATGATGAGCGTGTTCTATGGACTCACGTCCGTCCACTGTATGAGCTCATTTTATGGCATCTATCTAAAAATGATGAAGATCAATCAATTCTTCTTAGGTGGACCACATTACAGGAAAAGGAGTAATTGAATGTCCACCATTAAAACTTCTTAAGCCCACTGTGATGTTTATTTTCCATCTAATCTATAGATTAGGTCACACGGTCCTGGATGAAGAGGAATAAAAAATATTACTTGATCCAAAACCTTAATAAGTTTTTAACTGAGATCATTTAGTGGACTGTTTCCTATGGTGTGGATCACGTGAGACGTGGATCTACCTCAAATTTTTTTTTTTGGCTCATTTCCTAAAATGAGCTGAAAGATAATAAACGCACAGAAAATTTTCAACAATGACCATCACCGACCTGTCACTGGAAGGCCACTACCGAAATTGAATCCAATAGTAGTTGCCGACAGCCAGTCAGCCGCCGAGGTTTAATGGTAATGGTAAAGGAAGCTGCTCGTGTCCGACCTGTATCTTACAAAAAGCTGTCTGACCATATATGTGTGAGGGCCCACTATAATGTATCTGTTTATCCATGCTGTTCATTTCTTCTCTAAGATCATATTATGGTATTAGCCAAAATATTAGGCAGATACAACGCTCTAGTGGACCACACCATATAGTGAGTTGGGTTGCATTTTGTGTTAAATGTCAGGATCATCTCTAATATGATTCGGAGGAGCGTTGGATCTGCCTCATTTTTAGGATCATATCTTAACATCATCTCAAAAAAGATATGAACGGCGTGGATAAACAAATACATCACTGTGGCTCCCACACAGATCTACTCGGACGGGTTGTTGTCCGTGCGGGGAATCGGACGCAATCAGCTCAATACAAAAGGGGAAGGTCATTGCGCGTCTGACTCGGATTGCTTTCTCATCTATCTAAATGTCAGTACACATGAGTAGCCCTAATTCATTAGAAAGATAATATCCAACCATCAGATTGCCTTCTTCATTTCCAATCTCTGTCTACCGCTGATTGTAGAAGCCATTTTATCTCTCTCTCCATTGATTCCAGTACGCTTCATTCTACCATTTTAATAATACAAAAGCATATATATATATATATATATATATATATATATCACATTGCTCGCCAAGAGATTCACCCACTACGGTGGCCACACCCCTCTTCGCGGAGAGGGACGCAGAGGGTGCTCTGTGGGCTCTATCATGATGTATGTATTTCATCCACGCTGTTCCATCCATTTTTCCAAATCATTTTATTGAATAATCCCAAAACTGACTAAGATAGTGTTGATTGAATGGCCACCATTAAAAACTTCTTAAAAGCTATAAAAGTCTTTGGATAAGCAGATATTTGCTTTTTCCCTTCATCCATTTCTGTATTACCTAAGGTATTTAATAGCAGATAGTTAATCGTAATTATTGGTTTCCTACAGTGTGGTCCACCTGAGATTTATAGCTGTCTCATTTTTTTGAATCAAGCGATAAAATGATCTGTGAAAATAGATGAACGGCGTCGATCAAACACATATATCATGATAAGGCCCATGGAGCACCAATCACTAGCCAAGTGGCTAGAGGCAGCGTTACTAGCCAAACCGCATCTGAAATCGGTCTTAAAGCATACTCATCAGTTTTGACAGGATCCTAAGATGATATGAAAAAACGGATGAACGGCATGGATGTAAGTCATATACATCAAGGTGGGCTAAAAACAGGGATACACGGATCTACGTGCATCCCCTAATCCACCGAAGCCACGCCCCTCCTCGTGCGAGAGCGGATTAGGTGAGACCGGGTCTCACGCAAGATGGCCCACCTTGATACACTGTCCATCCATTTTTTTAGATCATTTTAGGACATTATCCCAAAAATGAATTGCAAATTCAATTATTAGGCGGACCTTATTATAAGAAAGAGTGGTGGTTGAATGCTCTATCATTAAATTCTTCGTAGGGCACACTTTAATGTTTCCCGTGGTGTTTTTTTAATTTCCAATGTAATGATAAGCTTACATAGGCCCTGTCCGAAGGGAAAAAATATCAGCTTAATACAAGACATGTGTTCCATTAATGGTCAATAAATACTATTACCTATGGTATGGTTCACCCGATAATTGAATATGTTTTATTTTTGAGACAATCCCCTAAAATTATCTAGAAAAAAGGATGGACGGCAAGGATACATAATACATACCTCAAGGTGGCCTCACCCTAACCCCACATTGAGGACCGCACTGTCTTGCATGAGTCCAGGGTCTCACCTCCGCTCTCCTTTGGAGGCCGGCTTTCCCACTAAATTCTTTAGTTGAGAACTTAGGTAGGGCCTATAATGATATTTATAAGAAATTTATTCTGTTCATCCAGTTTGTGATCTCATTTTAGGATAGACTATAAAAACAAGCAAAAAACAAGCAGGATCTAATACTCAAGAGGGCCACACAGAAGGGGAAAACTAGGAAAAGAAATGAGTGTAATTCTTGGGATTCACTTTGATTCTTATATGCCATCTAAACCGTTTATAAGGTCATTCCCATTGGGATAAATTGAAAACAAAAATTCTTAGCCTGATAAAAAACTTTTGTAGCCATGCAAATGTTTCAACTGTAGCCTACTGTTTCATCTCGTGTGGCTCACTTGGGTCTTGGAGTACTAAAACGAGTTTGAAAAACGGATGGACAGAATGGATTCTCACAAACATCAAAGTGGGCCTCATCTAGATTCCCAATGCACTTCTTACCAAAAGGCTTTGGCAGTAAATCAGCTTCCCATTTTCGCATGTATGCCGGTTCGTCATAGAGCCTTTTCCAAAGGAACTTCCTGCCATGGGAAGTTGAGCGGGGTTCACTCCAATGTTTGCGACAAATCCACCCGTTTAACAGTTTTGCCTAATCATGTTAGGACATGGTACAAACATATCCAAAACTCAGGTGAGCAGTTACGGAAATGCCTACCATTGAAACATCCCTGGCCTCTACTGTGATGTTTATATATCATCCACACAGTTCATAAAATCATTTCTGATCTTTATATGCCATCCACACTGCCCATAAGTTCATTACTTCTAGGTTGAACGGAAAAAAAATATTAGCCTAACTTCTATAGCGCCACAAATGTTTCGATAGGACATTCAATCCTTACTATTTCCTGTCATGCTGCTTATTAGAGTTTTGGATCTGCCTTATTTTTTAGCCATTGTCCTTGCATGATCCGGAAAAACATATGAATGAGGTGGATATCTCACAAACATTATGGTGTACTCACCTAGCTTGGGAAGCTCCTGCAAAAGGATTTTGCAAGCAAGTGGTCACACGGAAATCAAACCTAGGCAAAACATGAGTGGTTGTTGTGCTGTAAACCACACATTCCATTCCAGAGATAAGAAAATAGGAGTTTTGATGTGGGGAACTTCTATGGGCTCTGTATCATAATGTATGTGTTAAGACTCATCCATTCCATAGATAAGAAAATAGGAGTTTCCAAGAATTATTTTTTATAATGATTGGATATAAAGGCTCATCCATTAATTTTCTTAATATATCACAATTTTGGATCTAATGGTCCAGATTGATATCTAATTAGGTAGTTTGGTCAGGTGGATTGTACTTTCTTTAAGTAAAATTTTTTAATCAGGTGATTAGACTTTTGATAAATAGTTTGATTGGAATAGATCATAAATTTAATGGTCCAGATCATTAGTTTAATCTTTTTCCCTAACTTCTATGATACATATCCAAGATCAACTTATAGATTGAGACTAACATGACCAAATCATGGTTAATTAATGCCTTAGATGAAAATCTACTCTTAAATATTGAGATACACCCTTAAATCTAAGTGAATGACGCGGGCTCATTTTTTAAAGGTAGTAGGGCCTGCTGCTACACTACTTTAATTATTTGCATTAGATCTTTCATCTAAATGATATAAAGTTCTTTATAGTTATAGATCTTCTATTAAGTTACCAAAGCAAGATGTCTAGGTAGGGCACACCTAGATCAGATTCTCTTACAGGTGAGGCCCTTAAAAAATGTAAGATTGGCCACTATATGCATCATCACATTTTTAAATCATAATTCTACCAAAATTTAATATTACTTAAATTATTTGGATTGCGATCATATGATGGGCAAGGTGTCCTGTATCGGTTACGTATCGGCCGTATCGGCCGATACGTAACGGAATCGGTAAGGGCTGATACGCGTATCAACCTCGTATCAGCTGTTACTGATTTTTGTAGGTGTATTGGCCGATACGGGGCGTATCGGGCCGTTACGGGGGCGTAACGGTCACCCGTAACGGTCAAATAACGGTTTTTTTTTTTTTTTTTTTCATTTTAAATACTTTTTTTGCTATTTTTTCCATACTTCTTGCTTCCAAACTATTTTTCACTCCTTCTAATAGTAATTTTGACCAACCTTGGCTAGTTATTTGGGACAAAAACACATTATATTACGGATTTGGTTGAATCAAAGCTCGGTGGGCCATTTTTTAGAAATTCTTCAAAAATAGGTATTTATTTATTTTAATATGTTTTGTTGTTTTAATCATGCCATATGATGTGTTAATCATAGTAGAACATGATAATGTGCATTTTACAGATTTGGGGTGCCATTTAATATTTTTTTCTATTTATGCATGAATTTTGGGCCCTTTCTTTAAAATTTGAAAAATCAATTTTTAATGGTTGTTTTGCTATTTTAATGATGCCATATGATATGTTAATCATAGTACAACATGTTAATGTGCATTTTACAGATTTGGGGTGCTATTTTATATTTTTTTTAATATTTTTTTCTATTTACGCATGAATTTTGGGCCCTTTTTTTAAAATTCGAAAAATCAATTTTTAATAGTTATTTTGATGTTTTAATGATGACATATGATATGTTAATCATACTAGAACATGTTAATGTGCATTTTACAGATTTAGGGTGCCATTTTATATATATTTTTATATTTTTTTCTATTTACGCATGAATTTTGGGCCCTTTTTTTAAAATTCGAAAAATCAATTTTTAATAGTTGTTTTACTGTTTTAATGATGCCATATGATATGTTAATCATAGTAGAACATGTTAATGTGCATTTTACAGATTTGGAGTGCCATTTTATATTTTTTTTCTATTTACGCATGAATTTTGGGCCCTTTTATTACAATTCGAAAAATCAATTTTTAATAGTTGTTTTGCTGTTTTAATCATGCCATATGATGTGTTAATCATAGTAAAACAGCTTAATGTGCATTTTACAGATTTGGGTGCCATTTTATATTTTTTTTTATATTTTTTTATTTACGCATTTATTTTGGCCTTTTTTGAAAATTTGAAAAAAAAAATTTTAATGGTTGTTTTGCTGTTTTAATGATTGCATATGATGTGTTAATCATAGTAGAACATGTTAATATGCATTTTACATATTTGGGGTGCCATTTTATATTTTCTTTATATTTTTTTCTATTTACGCATGAATTTTGGCCCCTTTATTTAAAATTCGAAAAATCAATTTTTAATGGGTGTTTTGCTGTTTTGATGATGCCATATGATGTGTTAATCATAGTAGAACATGTTAATATGTATTTTACATATTTTGGGTGTCATTTTATATTTTTTTTCTATTTACGCATGAATTTTGACCCCTTTTTTTAAAATTCGAAAAATCAATTTTTAATGGTTGCTTTACTGTTTTAATCATGACATATGACGTGTTAATCATAGCAGAATATGTTAATGTGCATTTTACATATTTAGGGTGTCATTTTATAAATTTTTCTTTGTATTTTTGAATTAGTGACTTTATATTTTTATTTGCTTATATTGGACAGGTTTTGGAGCTTCTTAAGGTTTAGTTAGAACATAAAATTATCTTTATTAATATAGGTCATACACTCATACTCATATCCTAAACCTAAAGAAATGTCTAGGTTTGGCCAATAATAAGTAAGTGAGGATATTGGATGGCAACATTGTGAGAGGGTTGGTGGTATTAGGCACCAAATGAAGTGCAAGTATTGTGATAGGATAGTGTCTGGTGTAATTAACCGTCTCAAACAACATTTGGCACATCGAAAGGGTCAATTTACACCATGTGTCAGAGTACCGAAAGATATAATGCTATTAATGCAAGCTAGTCTAGATGAGTTGAAGGGTAAACGTGATGCTGTACAAAAGAAGAGAGATGATATTTTAGAAGCAGCTCGACAGGAGGTGTTTGGTCCTGAATATATGGGCGTTCGTGATGAAGATATTATTGATTCTGACGAAGATTCAGATCGAGAATTAACTATAGCTAGGAGAGAGAGCGTGAGTCTATATCGTGAAGAGGAAGAACGTCACTACATGTTTGGCACGCATGAGTCAGTGCGTGATACAGGAGGGGGCAGTGGTAGTGGGAGTGGGACAGAGAGTGCAACTGGAAGTGCAACTGCTTCTGCAGCTGGGACTGAGGGCAGGAGGATAGGTTTGGTGGGTTACGACGTGTATTTGGAAGCCGACGACAAACATCTTCACGTGATGCCCCTATACATTTGGATGAAGAAGTAAATAAGCCTAGGAGACCCTCTATTAATCCAATTCTGTTTAGGAAAGAATCAACTAAACAAAAGAAGATAAAACAAATGTGGAGTAGAACTTCCGTTGAGAAATTAGGTAGAGTAGCAGCAAAGTTATTTATACATGCCAACGTACCTCCTAACGCGGCCAATTCTCCATATTGGCAGGTGTTAATTGATGCAGTAGTAGAAGCAGGTGAAGGAATAAAAGCTCCCACGGCTAAAGAGATTAGGGAGAAATGGACAGATGTAGAGTATGCGGATGTAAAAACATACATGACTACCTTTAAACCTGTATGACAAGCCAGAAGATGCACGATCATGTGCGATGGTTGGACTGGCCCAACCAGACACAGCATGATCAACTTCATGGTGCACTGCCACTTGGGAACTATATATCACAAGTCAATTTATGCCTCAGAAGTAACAAAAAATTCTAATTATATTACTGGACTAATGGATAAAGTTGTGGATGAGATTGGAGAGGAGAACGTAGTGCAGATTGTGACAGATAATGAAGCATCATATAAGCTTCCAGGATATGTTGATGAATAAGAGAAAATATCTTTTTTGTTTACCATGTGTTGCCCATTGTATTGATCTTATATTGGAAGATATTGGGAAGAAGAAGAATGTTAAGAAAATGGTCGAAAGGACAAGAGAAGTAACGACGTTTATTTACAACCATAATCAAGTAGTCGCAATAATGAGAAAGTTCACGAAAGGATGAGAATTGTTGAGGCCTGCGGTGACTAGATTCGCAACAAACTTTATAGCATTAGAGAGTTTATTCCAGCATAGGGGAGAGTTGAGTGAAATGTTCGCTTCCCGACAATGACTCAACACAAAACATGGGAAGAAGACATCAGGGACATCGGTCGACGTTGTGAACACCATACGGGACAACAAATATTGGAAGAAGGTTAAGACGATCCTAAAGGTGATGGAGCCACTAATGAGGGTAATCTGTCTTGTTGAAACCGATGAAGCACCTACCATGAGCTTCCTATATGATGCCATGAATAAGGTAAAGCTTGCAATTCAACGTGATTGTAGAAGCTGGGAGACTTATTGAAAGATGATCGACAGGAGATGGACAAAATAACTCCATCACGATCTTCATGCAGCAGGTTATTACTTAAATCCTAGGTATAGATATGCCCAGTCATTTGTTGCGGATGATGAAGTTCGTGTCGGGCTAAAAAAATGTGATAAAGAGATTAGAACTTGACTTAGATCTGTAAATAAAAGCGTTGAATGAATTAGATACATTTGGAAATCGCCTTGGTAGTTTTGGAGATGCTCTTGCACAACATGTAGTATCTAGGTTGCAACCGGCCGAATGGTGGATTAATTTCGGAGAGAGTACGAAGGCTCTCCAAAAAATTACAGTAAAAGTTTTGAGCCAGACAACATCTTCCTCTAGCTGCGAAAGGAATTAGAGTTGTTTTGCGCTCATTCATTCAAAGAATAGGAATAGATTGCAGACTAGAACATTAGATAGAGTTGTCTTCATACACTACAATATAAAACTAAGAATGCGATGACATCATATGAGCATTACACCTGCCGATGACGGAGACTACTGTCCAATAAACTTGGATAATATTTATGATGAGGATGACCCACTTCTACCTTGGTTGGAAATAAGGAAAAAATAAATTGAAGAGGATAGTGAAGAATTGAAAATTGATGACCTAAAAATACACAAAGCACAACAAGAGAGTCGTGCAAATGTGTTGGACCCAGTAAGAGGGACAACGTTTATGCCATGTACGGAAACGGCTCGAGATCAACAAAAGAGTATGAGTAGTAGTAGCTTGTCCGTGTCGGATGATGGTGACGATGACCCCCCCGCCTCTGGTGCTGGCACTTCTGGTGTTGGTCAACGCCCTATTCAGCCGTCTACAGATCGCGATGCCGATGAATATCGACAAGGTGGTACACGAGGTCGAACCTACGAGTGTACCGAGTCACGATACAGCCAATAGGAGGGTACATCTAGTGGTGCACCGCGTCCGCGAGGTCCGGAACATCAGTAGGCTCATGGTCTTGGTTATTATGATGGATATTCTTATGATCAATTGGATTATAATTATGATGGTTATACTGAGCCTGTTCCATCACATTCATATTGGAGTAGCCCTCCTGATCAATATCCATATGATTATAAATATTTAGATCCAAATCCAAGTTACTCATCACAGTAGACGCACTCTCAATCTCAAGATTCTCAACAGCCTGAGTATGGTTACCGGTATGGCTATTCAACGGGCACTGGTGGATATCCTTACTCAGGGTCAAAGTCGTTACCTAGTCAGGATCAGTCATCCTCTGGTTTCGTTGATCTAGTATTTCCTTCTGGCACTGGATATTATGGATATGCAGAACCTACACCTATTGGACAGCCTCAGCCTGATGGTGACAATGACGATGATGTGGAGGTCGAGCAACCACAAAAAAGTAGATTTTCATTTTGGTGGTGACTTGTGATTGTGAGTATATATTTGTATTAAGGTAAGTATTTGCATTTTGCAGCAGACAGCTCACAAGTATTATTGCAAGAAGCCATGCAATTATGCACACACTTGACACTGCCGAACTTGTATTTAAAATAGCTCATCTGACAACCAATCAAGTAATCCTTAATCAAGTTGCAAGGGAGCATATCAGACACTACTAATTTTTTTTTTAATATTCTTGACTTGAGGATGACAGGTCACAGACAGGAATCACAGTCACCTGCACACTGCACAGGTATGTTCGAGAAATTTCTCAAAAATAATTGTAAACACACCTAATGTAAGATATTTACATATTACATTCATTCTAATCTATCTATCATTGGTAATAGATAGTTAGAAAATTAAATATATGAATTTTGTAGTTAAATTCAGGTTATCTGGTTCATAAAATCATCAGACAGTCCGATACAACTTCTCACCAAAGAGTGGACCGTTACGCCCCCATAAACATGTTCCATTTTATAAATGAATGCATATTTGGAATGCTTAGAATATTCCGGATTTAATCCATATTTTTTTATATTTTTTTGGCCAAAAAAAAAATTTGCGCCGTTACGGGCCGTTACGCCTCCGTATCGCCGTTACGCCTCCGTATCCGTATCGATTTTGGATGTCACTGTTACGCCAATCGATACCGATACGGGACACCTTGATAATGAGGCCCACTTAAAGTGGTCATGATCACATATTTCTGAGTCTATGATAGGAGATGTTCATCATGCATCTAGTTCTATAAATAGCAAAATTAATTATATATCTTCGTATCTTCACAATTCCATGCTCATCCCAACTCTTGTTCTCGTGACGGGCTACTTTTTAATAATATCATTTGAATTTCTTATGATCTAGTTTAATTTAGACATATTTAATCCATAGGGTGGATTGTATTTTACATATTCTTTCATGTGAAACCCATTACACTTGATCAGGGGTGGCTCAACATTTTTGGGAGCCTTAGGCAAGTTATAAAAATTAGGCTTTTTAGTTTTAAATTTTTTTTAAAAAAATAATAAATTCAAAATTAAATCATAAATTTGCTTCTTGCCTTTTTAGATGCAGAATTGCTAATTAAACTTTTGTATTCAAGTTTACCCAATAAATCAGTTTTGATAGATAAAATTGCTAAACCGTTTAATCTATCTTGAGACATAATTGTTCATAAATAATTTTTTCTAATATTCAGTTTTGAAAAACTTCTTTCTGTAGATGCAACTGTAACTAGTATAGTAAGTAGTATTCTATATGTAATAAAACAATTTGAAAAATAATTTAGTTCTTTTATTAGATTAAGTATTTCAATTGGAGTATTAATTTCTGTTTTTACAACTTCTTTTAAAACTTTTAATTCCGAAAATAAATCTAAACCATTAGAAAAATGAAGTTAGAATTTAATTTAGTAAAATGACATTAGAATTTAATTTTTTGAGAACTTAGTTAGCAATAAAGTAGATAGTTGTGATCCTAGGTCTTAGGAGAAGAATTTATTGGGAATGATGCTATTATTTTGAAAAGAGATGATAAAGTTAAACTGTTATTATTGATAGTGCTAGTTTTTAGGATTTGTTTTTTATTTTCAATTTTAAATTTGTAAACTAATGTTTAAATATTCTTATTTTTTAGGCCTTTCAATAAATTTTATTTTAAAAATTTTATGCTTTTTTCTTTTTCTTAATTTTAATTTTACTATAATACAGGACCTTTATAATTAAAAAAATTTAATTTTGCTATAATATATGGCCTTCATAATTAGGGGCCTTAGGCGATTGCCTCACCTGCCTACCCCTTTGAGCCGTCCCTGCGCTGGATAAAGGGTTGATACATACCACTGATTTGTGTTCACATCACGTAGTCTAGACCCGATTCTATCAGTGATCTAAAAGGTACCAAGTGTATTTACAAGGATTTTAATATAAATCGTGATGGAACACAAAAATATCACCATCAAACATTAATCTTCGAGTTATCATGCATATATGATCAAATATAAATCTTTATACCAAGTTAGTGTGGTGGGGCCCACTTTGATGATCACGGATCTAGTTAGGTCCACTACACATCTAAGAGTTGTATTTACAAGATTCTAAATAATAATAAAAAAAAAGAAATCTTATACAAACATACATATAAATCAAGTGGGGCCCACTAACCACAATCGTACCAACCTGTAATCGATCTTGAACCCACGTGGGGCTACTATGCTGACGTGGCAGTGTGGGAATATATGCTGTCCACGTGGAAGCATGGTCCCGCACGGCTTGGGACGCGGATTAGATACTTACAGGTTGAGTGGTGAGACTCGCTACGGAACTGACGTCACCTAGTTCGTTGGACCACAATATGACGTATGTGTTGTATCCACAACGTCTGTCCATTTGGAGATACCATTTTAAGGCATGAATCGAAGAATGAGGCAAATCCAAAGCTTTAGTCGAAAAATGCTCTAAGTGTTAAAAATGTATGATTAATGAAATATGATGATGGGCCATGGATCTACGCGTGATAATTCATAATTTCCCATGTACAAAAAGAAATCTAACCACATGAATAATAAGATCTAAGTATAATAAGCATATTAGAGTCATTTAGTTGAATGATGGTCCATTACATCATGTTATATCATCAAATTATCACGGCCATCCACATTCCTGGCACTAGATCTGGAGTTCTACTCATAATCAAATTATGAAAATTATATCATATTAGTATTAATGCAATATGGAACAACATGAATGCTGATTATTAGGTAAATCATGTGATCCAATAGTCATTTTATGTAATCTTAGCAATTTATCCATTAATTGGGCACTTTTAACGGTTGATTTGATAATCCAAGGGCCGATCTTTAGTCTAAAGGGTTTGGATCTATAATCTAGGGTATGGATTGGTTGTTCAACAAATGGATTGTAATAGATTTAGGTTTAAATTGGTCAAATGGTCCACTCAATGATGAATTTTGATCAACTAAAACTTAAAAGATTAAATTATACCCCTCAAAATTTTCATATATTTTACACACCACATTAACTAAGGCACATCATAATGTTCACTAAGGACACATTGTCATCATGATCTACGGCTGAGATCAACCCAGTCACATCCACATGACTAGTAGTTTATAAGAAAACATTAATTTTTTAGGGCAACTCCAACACCATAGACACAAGTATAGGCATAGTGATTGGCCTTGCATTTTGAAAATTACAAGTTCATAATGAAAGAATCAGTTTGCTTGTACCAACATCTGATGACTCTCTTAAACAATAAAACGATTTATTTAGCTAGTAAACTAAGTCTTCATTTTTTTTATAAAAAAAAAAGAAAGGAAGCTTTGAGTTGAGTCATATATATTTTTCCTAATAAGATATTCATTTTTAAACACATATTCCACATCTAACCACTTTTTTTTTTTTTTTTTTTTTTCAAAAAAAGGCTTTGTTAATTCCAAAACTTCCTGTACAACAGGGAACTCCTTTACATAAAACAAGAGACCCTACAAGAAAATCGGCAAAATACTTACAGGGAAGCACCATCTGGAATCACACCAATTTAATAGATCCCAAACCAACTTTATCTAGAAAAATGAAACCTCGCACCTGACGAGGAAGCTCTACTTGATTGTCGAAAAAAACACTAGACTGAGAAGCACTTCCTAGGCGAGCCAGAAAATCTGTTGGACAGTTTCCTTCCATAAGGACGTGTACAACTCTGGTTGTACCCCTCCTCAACTAATTGATCCTAGACAACCAAGCTTTCCATTTCCAACCTAATTGTGCCACACCATTGATCAGGTTTACAACCATCCACGAATCCGACTCAATAATAATGTGGTTAAAACCTCTTTGAAGACTGAACGCAAGGCCATCATGCACCGCATGCAGTTCAGCAATAGTGTTTGAGCCAATATCATAGCCAGCTGAAAGTGCAAAAACGAACTCATCCCTTTCGCCTCTACAAATGCCGCCACCACCTGAATTCCCCGATTTTCCTCTGGCTGAGCCATCTACGTTAATTTTGACCCATCCGCTCAACGACCTCTCCCACTTTATCACCATTGGCTGGCCACCTACATCTGGCCCCCCCATCCCAGACTAACAATCTCCACTGTTTGACTCGTTGAGCAACGCATTCCACCATTTGATTTTTTGAATCATACGAACCGAGGACACTGGTCTACTATCAAAAACATCTGCGTTTCGAGCTTTCCACAGTTCCCAAATAATGAGGGAGGGAATCAACATTTTGTTTTCCGATCTTCGCTGCATGGAAGAAACTACCGCCCACCATTGATGAAGCCGAGCTTCAATTGAGATAGCTGACATGACGCTAATCCCCATCCAAGATCCAATAGCCAACCATACAGTCTGCGCCAAAAAACTGTTAACGAAAAGGTGAAGAGGAGTCTCGATGGAAAAGGGTTGAGAGATCTGAAAACTGCAACAAACACACCTGGATGCAAGCTGCACTCCCCGGGATTGCACCGCACTATCCACCGGGATTGCATTTTGGAGCACTTTCCAGACGAGCAGTGAAATTTTGAGGGGAAGTTTTGTATGCCATACCCAACGTGACCAACTCCGACTCGGATGGGGGACCCTGGTGATCGACCAAGCTGATTTGACAGAAAACACCCTTGAAACCGTGAACGGCCAGAACGGCAAATCCGCTTCCTTAGAGATACAATAGCCTATCTAAAAAATGTGACCCTCAGAGGAAGGAGAAGATACGCAGCTGAGGGGGCCAGGGGGCCAAGCGGTCCCACCACGTCACATACTTGGGCGTCCTGGAAATCGATCAACACTTCTGCTTCAGCCAGCAGATGGAGAGGACCCAGCCTAGTCCAATTCGACCTCCAGAAATTTCATTTACCTTCACCAATCTGCCATTGAACACAAGAATCCACTATAGAATAAGCTCCCTAATTCGCTTCCACAGGGGAGAAGCGAGCCAGCTTGACGATTCTAAACCTTCTGCCGACACGTCAAGAGGATGTTTCGCCGACATAAATGTTTTCCAAACATTCCCCTCCTTCCTGTATTTAACAGTCCAAGACATTTTAAGGCGAAAGGCCCTCATTATGTCTTTCAACCACTTAAACTCTAGGTCAAGCACAATTATAATACTTAAAATAATATAAATAGCAACATGAGAAGTTTTTTTTTTTTTTTTTTTTCTTTTTGAAAGTTGATACCTTATTCATGAGTATACGTATGCTCTTTTACTCCCATTAGGGCTTTGCATCTTTCAACCTTCCCATCAATATTATTAATTGTCTTGTAATTTTTCTCCATTGGTTATTCAATTAACTCTCATCTCTTATTTTTATGCAAAGCCACTATTTACTTCTCCATAGATTCTCCACTAGCTAGAATCCATGAGATTTGATGCCTCTTAGGATGAACAGGCTCATTTATAATGTAGGCGTAAGTAGTCACATAGTCTTAGAGCCTGTTGGAGGTTAATTTGGGGCCTTCATCTTGTGAATTTTCTGGAGCAACAAGTTGACTTTTAACATTTTTAGAAGATTTAAATCTTAGATTTCTCTAAGCTAGGTTGCACATTTCCTTTTTGCATTGAATAATCATTAAAAATGGCATCCCATCTATTTATTATAATAACTTACAGACAATAGGGTCCCATGATCTGTCACCCTAGATTTATTTGGAAAGCCAAGAAAAATATACTGTTTGGACATTACATTTAGCTTTATCTTTTACCCTTTTAAACATTTAACATAAAAATACAACTAAAAGTTCAAATGAATGAATATTAACATATTTTTCAAACCATCTCTTCTCAGAGTTTTTAATCTAATTCGATTGTAGGGCAAGATCAATTTACCAAATAGGAATCCATATAAATGGATTCTCCCCAAAACAATACTTAAGCCCGGTCGAATCCATTGTGCTTTTGGCATGATTTATAAATTCATACATTCAACCATTCCATTCTATCACGGAATACCATGGATTGTGTAGTTCCTCTTAATGACTTGCTCATTGTAAAGCCTTTAAATTCATTAGAAGTCTATTGTCCTTCATTATTAATTCTAGTAAACAATTTTTATTTATTATTTATTATTTTTTCAAACAATGCTTCCAACTTCATAAATAGGGAAACGTATCATTCTTCCTTTTTAAGTATAGAAACCATATCTTTCGAAAGAAATCATCAACAAAAAATAAAATACATCGAACATTCCGTGACTTGACTGAGACATCTCAAGTTTTAGAATGAATCAAATTTATGACTTTCTTACTTTTAATAGCAGATGAGAAAAAACATAGAGCAGCTTTGCAAATAAGCAATCCTCATATAAATTAAATATTAATAGATTTTAAACCTCAAAATAAATTTTAATCAATCGGTAACGTTAGTATGAACCTATTGTGCTAAATCATAGTGGACTCCATCCTGATATTGGCAACAATCACATAGCCGATCATGGTATTTTTGATCAAATAAGATAAACTACCCATCAAATCTCCTATTACAACTACCATTGCTTCGTTACAATCTTCAATCAAACATTTTCTTCAAAAAATTATACTTATCTACATTAAAAATTTTCGATGTAGGAGTTTCTTCCATGGGATTTCCACATGTGGTCCATTAAAATTGTTTAATGATATCATCTTTGTAACCATGATACCTCTAATCCCCAAAATTTTATGTATTTGTTATCATGTAAATTATGATTTTTTTTATTTTTTATTTTTTTTCAAAAGGAACCTCTGCTTTCATTAAACAAAAGGATCTACACAGGGAAGAAAAGGCGCGGCACCACAAAAACGTAATGGGCCGCACTACAGAAAGAAGTCACATTCGGGCGGCCACAAGAAACTAGACAGGCCGCCTATCATTTCCAAACTGCACACCTAAGCTAAATATTCCCCCCCTAAAGAGCTGATGGAGAAGCCACAAAAGAAACAAAAAAAGAAAGCTACTGCCCAATCCGAATCCGCAACCACACCCACGACCACTACCTTTTGAATCTCTTTCTCACAACCCCTAAGCCCACCTTATCAAGGAACAGGAGGCCTCTCACTACCTGAGGGAGAGCCGCAATGTATGGGAAAAGGGCAGAGTCTTGCTTCTCGTACCCTAAATTTGTTATGTCGTTCGCCGGCCCATTACCTTCTCTACAAATATGTTGAAACTGAACATTACCGTAGGAATTGAGAATCCTAATTCTATCAAGCCAATACTTCCATTTCCAACCTGGGTAAGAGTTGCCCGACAGAAAACTGACTGCCATAAATGAGTCAGATTCAACAATGATATTCTTCAGGCCGTGATGGATGCAATGGATAAGGTCATGTGGACCACACGAATCTTAGCCCTGGTATTAGAAGCGAGGCCTTAGCCAACGTAAAATCCAAAAAGAAAATGACCATCCCCAGCCATGCTCACTCCCCCTCCTCCAGCCACTCCTAAGTTACCCCGAGACGACCCGTCGACGTTGAGTTTGACCCACCCACTTGGTGAATTCGTCCAACGCACCACGTGGGACTCTTCGTGATGGGGTTGCAGATCAATCCCCAAAGAAAACAGAACCCTGCTGTGACTGCCAACACGAGATCCCGGTGAGGCTCGGCTGTTAAAAATTCTTCTTAGCCAACCGAAAATGCACGATATCAGGATCCCGTCACTCACCAAGATCCTGTCGAATCTAGTGGTATTCCTACATTTCCAAAGCTCCCACAATATAAAACACGACAACTGGTTCTTGAAGGGACCTGTAGGTCCAAAAGCTGTACGCGAGCCCCACCAATGGGAGAGCCACTCGCTTACCGTAAGACTGCGTACCATATGGACATTGTATAGCCAAGCAAAGTGGGACAAGACCATCCTCGCCCTGGCACTGTGCAACAAGATATGGTTAACAGTTTCCACCGTGGGTCTCTGCATACTGGATTGCTCACAATAGCTGCACCTCGAGGCCATCTGCACCCCTCGAGTTTGAACAGCTGTATCTACCACAACTGCCCCTCTGAGGATTCGCCAAACAAAAGTGGACAACTTCAGGGGAATCATTGCATTCCAGATTTTTCCGCCCCAAAACATCTGGGAACTGCGCGAGCACAGCAGCTCTCCCATGCCGAAGAAACAGAAAACTTTCCAGAAGGATTATGCGGCCAGAAGGGGGTATCAGCACCGTCTGTCACACAATAACCCTCATAGAAAATAACGTCTATATGATTTTGAGAAAGCACAGAGAAAACGACAAAAGGAGGGAAAGGGCCCATCTTCCCCAAAAATTCCTTCACTTTAAACGATAGGAGAGTGGGAGGAATAGTGGTCGTCAGCCTGTCTTGCAAAGGGCCCAGCCCGGTTCAGTTGTCTTTCTAAAGGCTTAACACATAACCAATATGTGTAAAAGTAGTCCTATGCAGCATGACATGAAACAAAATGCTTGAATCCTAAATTCATTAACGATTCATATTCTCTCATTGAATTGCCCACAACACTTTTCCATCTTCGGATGAGCTATCATTTTCACTAGATTTTCTTGGGAACCTTTTAAATTTATTATTTGATCATGGAAATTAAGCTTAGGACTTTCCTCATTTGTCTTTTTAAATCTATAATTATTTTGTAAATGGATCCTCTTTCTTCGGTTCTAACACTTCACTTCTTTTTTGTACCATTTTTCGTGAATCATATTGGATCTTTTTTCATGTCTCCCACTAGTTCTTCTTACAATAGATCTTTTTTTAATTTTAATTTTTTTTTTTTTTTTTTTTTTAACATCATTGCATCATCGGAGGACCCCATGATTATTTTTATAAAATTCTTTGGCAATAAGCAATGTGCATATAGCCGATTCTATATTGAGATCTAGACCATTGCTAAGATCCATAATGAAACTATCTGACAAACTAACAAAGCAAAAGAGCTATGTTTTCTTTATCATCAATTTTTAATCTCCTGTTGCCAGTCCACTAACCAAAGTATTGAACTCATTCAAATGTTCTTACAAAGATGAGCTTTCATATTCAAGAGGTTCAACTTAATTCAATTAGACAAAAGTCTTATGCAATATAGACTTCCTTTTGTACACATTCTGTAACTTGTCCCACAAAATTTTATTAGTAGTTTAATTACATATATTAAATATATTTGAATAATCTAGTGCAAGAAACAGATATGCGATACCCTATTAGTTTTTCCCTAAAAAACTCCATCTTTATTGTATGCATGCTTCTTTTCCTTTCTTCTTATTGTGATTTTGCAACCCTTATTTACCAACACTACATTTACTTTAACTTGGGAAATATGTAACTCAAATTGGAAGTTTGATACTTTTGAGTTTAGGAAAACTTGATCCTTTCATAGAAAACATGGGCAATATAAACACCAATGCTGATGTTGCGAAGATGCCTCTCAACATATAGATACTAATTGCTGCAAAAATCCTGCACACAATCAATGCAAATGAAATAAAGGTAGGAAAGAAAAGAGCATAAAAAAAATGAGACAATATAAGGATTTACATTGTTTGACGAGAATGCCTACCATGTGGCAATGAAAAGGCTTTTTTCTTCACTAATTAAGAGTAAATATAGAATATAAGAATTGTTTCTCACCCATTCAAATAGGCACATGCATGCCTCCCATGTACTTGGAAAAAGTATGTTTGGAAAACTAAAACTAAAATTATTTAAATTAACACCACACAGAATCATGTATAAATACGTTGTCCTTAAAGCTTGATTAGCCCCCTTCTCAATTACTGATGGATTACAGGCGAATTGTTTCCATGATAAGATAAGCATTTTCTCTAAGATCCTGTATGCAATAATCAGGAAGGGATCTTCTCAGGAACTTGATAAACGCAGGTGATCGTCTGGAAGATTTGATAAGTGGTCGAGCTCAGTGATTTAATTGTTCGAGCTACTCATCGATTTTCTTAAAAGGAAAATGTTTGGAGAGATCAAATCGAATTTTGATGGGATCTGTTTGACTTGGATGAAGCACCAAGTTATTGATCACAGGAAATTCAAAGTATCTATCGTGAGCATAGTCGATGATAAATTAATGAATTTTACAGATCCTTTACAAAATAGATAAGCAACCAATCTTAGCCTTCCTAAACATTCAAAGTGCATGGAGTCGATAATAAATCAAAGTAAACTAAAACCAAAGCTTTATTTAAACTAAAATCAATCAATTATTCATCATTCATACCAATTTACTTAAATAAAAATAAACTAGAACATTAAAAATAACTACAAATTCATCTCTTAGCCCTAGTTAAGATATTTAGCCAACCATTGTCATAATTGAATTAAACTATAAACAAAACATGAAAAAGAACTTAAAATCGAAAGATTAGAGAAGAAGAACGATTCTGTAGAAGCTCCGCAACCTCTCTCTCTCTCTCTCTCTCTCTCTCTCTCTCTCTCTCTCAAACCAAATAACTAGTGTAAAAGTAAACTAAAACATTAAAAATAACTACAATCTTTACCACTTAGCCATAGTTAAGAAATTTAACCAACTATTGTCATAGTTGAACTAAACTCTTTAAAAAAAAAAAAAAACATGAAAAAGAACTTCATCAATTTTAACTAGGCATAGTTTTGGTTCATGGGGCATGGATAAAAAATTGGGCCCATTATTTTCCCTTGGTAGAATGGTGGCATAACACCATCTATGATTAAGATAGTAAGCAAACACCATAGAATTTAGCATATGGATGAATGCCAACCATATTAACAATGCACGTTCCTATAACAACTGGGGTACATTAGGTGGACTATGAAGTAACATTTTGATTAAGTGGCTTTGTTCTTGAGTAATTTCTTTCCACCATAGCTTTTCACTCTACAAAACTCGTTGTAGTAGCATAAAACTCAAACAGTCCAACAAGTTAGTGCATAATTTGGGTGAGTTTAGAGAAAACCTAATGAGCCTTGTAACAAAACTCTAACAAGGTCTTTGTTTATGTTAGAAGTGGTAGGTTCATACCTCTACATTTTTCTTTATCAAACCTTGTTACTTTCTAAAACTTAGCCAATACCAAAAAACTTGGTAGGTCATTAGAGAAAGCACAAAACTTGGGCAAGTTTAAGGTAACAAACTGAGTTTAAGGAACTTGGTAGATTTTCACATTGATCCGAGTTGACATAGTGGAGTTCTAAGTTGACTCGATGAGTTTCTAAACAATGCAATAGGTTTAAGGAAAAATGAATGAAATAAAGTGGGTTTGTTATGGGAATACTTGTGCAAATACTTTCTTATAGCCAATTCATTTGCAATATTTTTCTAACAAGTTTTCGTTCTTTCCTCTTTCCCTTCACCTTCTAGTTTTGAATTCCTGTTTCATAAATGTATATGATAATATCTTACAGGAAAATGACAGATGCTGTCGTCAGAGTTATGTTGAATAAATTGGTGTCATTAATTGTAAGCGAAGGTCGTCAACAACTTGAGTTTAATGACCAGTTTGAGGAAACAAAGAAGGAGCTTCAGTACATGCAGACGTATCTCAAGGAAGCTGGTTGGGTGAGTAGAAAAGATAGGAATGCGATTCTCAAGATGGTAATGAGCGACTTAAGAGAGTTGGTGTACGATGCTGAAGATGTAATAGCAGATTTCCAGCTTCTATTCCAAAAAAAATGTCAAGGTTGTGCACTCAATTTTATGAGTTATTGCTCTCCTGTCCTTTTGAAAACCCGTTGTCAGTTGGGAAAGCGGTTGAGTAAAATAAATAAAAAGATAAGAGAAGTGAAGGACAGGATGAAGTCCTTCTTAGATACAACTCCTCGCCAAACTGGTAAATATGAAGATGGTGGGAATATGCCGCTGACCCACCCAATCCTAATGGATGAAGATAAAATGGTAGGATTAGAAGATGACTGGGTGAAGATTAGAAATTGGATCTTAGAAGCTAATGGGCCATTAACAGTGATTGGAATAGTTGGATTGGGGGGAATCCGTAAAACCATGCTTGCTCAAAAGATATATAACAGGGAGAGAGCAGAAAATTCTTTTAAGCACTCATATTTTGTTACTGTTTCTCAAAATTTCAAATTCGACGAATTGCTGAAAAAGATACTGAAGAAACTAAAGGTAGAAGAGAAATCGCTGAGGGGGGATGACGTCCGTGAGCTACTGGAAAGGCTTAAGAGCATATTAGATGAGAAGTACTTGGTAGTTTTGGATGACGTGTGGGGAACAGATGAAGGGAGGTGGTGGGATAGCTTGAAGTCCGCTTTGCCCTCAGTAGAGGGTAGCTGTGTTATTGTTACGTCAAGGAATGAGAAGGTTGCTCAATCAATGGGGGCTACTGACAAGTTCATACATCGTCTGCAGGTTCTTTCGGATGAAGATAGTTGGTCCTTATTTAGCAAGGTAGCTTTTGCAAGAAATGGAGGTAAGTGCACAAGTCCAGATTTGGAGGTCTTGGGAAGAGAGATTGTTAAGTGATGTGGAGGGCTTCCTTTGGCAATCAACATTGTGGGCGGTATGATGTTGGGGAAAGGTGATTCCATCCCTGAATGGAAGCAAATATCAAAGCACCTAAAGGAGGAGTTGGAAATAAGTAAGAAAGATGAGATGATCATTTCTACGCTAGAGTTAAGCTACGAAGAGCTCTCAATACACTTAAAACCTTGCTTCTTGTGTCTTGCCATGCTTCCTGAAGATTATGAAATGCCAGTTGAGTACATTGTTGAATTGTGGATTGGTGAAGGTTTTGTTTGGGGAAGGAATGAGAAAACGGCATTTGAGATTGGAGAAGAATGCGTTGCAGAATTATTTAATCGATCTTTGATACTTGGAACGGATAAAGATGTCTTTGAAAGTCACTTCATTCGTTGCAAAATGCATGATATGGTTCGAGATATGGTTATAAAAATTGCAAGAGAAGAGAGCTTTTCAGTGACCTTGGACAGTGGAGGTAGGATCGGATCTAGTGTGCAGTCTCGCCGCCTGGGAATTTCAAAGAACACAACAGTGGAGAGCATCCGAAACAGTTCCACCAAGCTGCGTTCATTATTTGGAATGGAAATTGAGAGGAATGAGATCATTGCAAGTGTAAAAGTAGTACTCTGCAAAGTAAGGTGGTTGAGGGTGTTAGATCTTTCATTGTCAAACACAAAAATCGTTGTTGTGGCCAAGAGTTGGTTGAGTGGGATAGGGTCATTACAGCACCTCGTTCTTCTTAGAATAGAGCATTCTGCGTTAAGAAGACTCCCCGATTCAATCAGAAATCTTCGAAATCTTCAGATTCTATATTTAAGAGACTGCCCGAATTTGGAAATGCTTCCTATGTCAATCACAACATTGGAGAAGCTGACAGCTGTCGAAATTTTTGATTGTCCCACTTTAGAATGCATGCCGGAAGGGCTTGGAAAGCTTTCAAATCTTGAAAGGTTAATTGGGTTTAAGCCAATGAATTTGGGTAGTAAAAATGGATCCGATATTACGGATCTGAAGAAGTTGACAAGACTCAGAGAACTTTCGATGGACATAAAGTCAGAGAAACAATTAGAAGGGGAATGGAATGTGTTATCAATGCTCTATCATCTGCAAATTCAAGTACTAAACTTTGAGGGCAGTTCTATTGAAAGTGAAGGACTTGTAAAGAAGATCGACAGTCAGTTTTTTGCTCCTTTAAAATCCCTTAGAGAGGTGTATCTTTTCGACTACCAAGGAGAAAGCACAGCCGACTGGCTCAGTCCTATTTCCCTTCCAAATCTTCAATTTCTTGCCATTGGTGGGGGAAGGATTAAGATGATGGGTCCCAGATTTTGGGACAGTGAGAATGGGGTATGGAAAATGGAGGTCTTGGTGCTACAAAAGTTGGAAGAGATGGAAGAAGAGTGGACGAGGATGCGAAGGGCAGTGCCGTCTTTAAAACTCGTGAAGGTTGACGATTGTCCGATGCTTAAGTCATTCCCATTGAATGACACCTTTGAAGATTATCATGGAAAGTGGAGCGTATGGAGGAAAGAAGAAGAAAAAGGAGACGGTAGTGTAATTAACATGGAAACTGAAGCACACTTTTGTATCTCACACGTGTGACGTGCTCGCATGTATGCTGCGAATTACGGACCCGGATTGTCTACTGAACAGTGTTCTGTTCTGTAGGCCCCAACATGATATATGTTTTATCCATGCCGTTCATCTATTTTTCCATATCAGTTTAGGGCATGATCCCAAAATTGAGAAAGATCTAAATCTCATGTGAACCACACTACCAGAAAACAGTGGTGATTGAACACGAACAATTAAAAACCTTCCAGGTCCCACTGTAATGTTTATTCACTATCCAATCAGTTGATTAAGACACATATATACCTGAATGAAGGGAAAACACAAATATCAGCTTCATCCAAAACTTTCGTGCCCCAAAGAAGCTTTTAACCATATGCATTCAATCACCGCTGTTTCATGTCATGTGGTCCACGTAATATTTTTATGTTCCTCATTTATGGATTCTTGTCCTAAAATGATCTGAAAAAATGAATGAACGGTGTGGATAAAACACATACAGCATGCTGGGGCCCACAGAGAACGTCCGGTAGCTACAGGCTATGACTCCGTCAGTTTCCGAATTACCCACTCAAACTCCTCTCATGAATGAAATCGGATTGCGTACTGAGTTACTCAGTACTCTTTTATCGTACTGAGTCAACTCAGTTGAGCCTACTGTGAATGTATGTAGGTTATCCACGCCGTCCATCCTTTTTTCTTTATCATTTTAGTGATTGAGTCCAAAATATAAGTATGCCCAAACTTTAAGTGGACCACACCAAAGGAAACAGTGGGAATAATGACATCCACCGTTGAAACATTTCTAGGGCCCACAATGATGTTTACTTGTCATCCAACCTGTTCATAAGATCACACAGACATGGATGAAGGGAAAACACAAAAATCAGTTGGATCCAAAACTTCTGTCAGCCCCCAAAAGTTTCAACGGTGGAATTTCAATTCACACTGTTTCCCATGGTGAGGTCCACTTGAGATTTTTATATATTCATTTTTGGGCTCAAGTCCTCAAATTATCTGTTAAGATGGATGGACGGAGTAGATAAAATATTTAAATCACGGTGGACGCCACTGAGTTTACTCAGTACGCAATCCGCTTCCTGAATGAATCCTCTGCGACTTTTGTTTTTATTTACTTTTTTATTCTCAGCTTCTAAGTTCAGGCGCATGTACAACCGTGCACATCCAACACGTGGGTGCACGTGAAAATTTGAAACACGTGTGAGATCTGAGTTTTTCATTGGATAAAATTATTGGATTTTTTGTTTATATAAAAGAAATTAATGGTTAATTCAATTTAGAATATGGCCATAATTCAATTCCTGATTTTAAGCCATTTATAATTCTTTTGAAAACCTACATTTCAAATTATTAAGCATTGGATTCAACTGTCAGGTTGCTACAAGACTGACAAACTAGAATTCTCAAGAATCTAATTACTAGAAATAGATATAATTTTCAAAATTCCAAATTGCTAAATGGTCCCTGTCTCTTTGAAGCTGCAAGTGCTGTGTAGGGCCCATGGAGCACCATCCAGTAGCTAGACTAGCTCCTGGCAGTATCAGTATGCAAGCGCCCCATTTATTTTTTTTTCTCGTACACGTGCGACCAACTTGAGCAGTGGACAATCCCAACATTTTGGATCGGTGCCATCTCATGGGTTGCCTCACCTAATGAAATCTCTCACATTTGTGCCATACAAGTGTGCTGCAAATTACTCATTTAATGACCTCTCATGAATCTCTCACAATTTATTTATTTTTAATTCTCAAATCTTATAATAAGATCATTTTATGTACATGCTCATGGTCAGGAGGTATGCTACGTGCACAGAGTGCTCCCATCCTCTTTGAAGTTGCGCGCGCCGCCCTAGAAGGAGGAGAAGGTATGTTTTTTGTTTTTGTTTTTTTTTTTTTTTTTCCTTCAATTCTCTTACATGATCTTTGCAAAACATTTTTGGCTCAAATACATGCACCTATTTTTGTTTCCCACGCATGTTTTGTATGTCCAAAAGTTTAGGGAATCACCATTTTGTGTCCATTTTTTACACACCCATTAAATACCTCCATCGCTTCTGCTTTTAGTCATGCAATAATACTAATAGAAAATAGACATGATGGATGTATTTTGATTGGTCCTCCCATGCTCAAGGTACTTTCTTAGATTGATGTGAACTGTTCATGTTCTTATAACTACCACATGGACCTGATGCTTTCTTGTAATCATGCATCATTAATGATCCAAAGCTTTGAATCTTGAATTTGAACATGAGTATTTTAAAATAATAATAATAATAATAATTTACTTTTCATATTCCATGTATCTCTTCGTACACAGTCATCTGAAACAAACTTTCTTGATATGGCCCTTTGGCATATCATCGGAAGTTGATCGGTTCTTATCATCTCTAAGATGGATTTCAGTTGTGGAAAATCCCCTATGGTAACTGTAGTAGGGGGCCACAGTACCCTATCAAAACCCTTGTTGCAGTAACAAGTTGGATGATATTTTATTTCTTTTACTGTAGTTGATATGGCAGAGCTGGTGGAACCGAATAGGATAAAGAGGACTCACAAGTCAATTCAATACATTCCTTTAAATTACCCCTGTAGTGGATGGAAAATGATTAGAAATACACAAATTGAATGATCCTAGCCATCTGGTTAGTGTGGAAGGAAATGGTTAATGGCATTTGGTGAGAAGAAGAGAATAAACGTAGGCTCCGTTTGTCTAATATATATGTGTGTGTGTGTGTGTGTTCCTCATTGAGTCATTTGATAACAGGTACATGTGCCGAAAACCAGATTGGTCCGGCGAACTTAACCTCTAATTGAGCAACACTTGTTAGTTAAAATAGGATTATTTGAATTTATTTATATTTAATTTTAATTGTCCAGAAAATTTCACCAATCCGATGGTCAGATATTAAGATAAGCTTAAAATTATATATTTATCATAATCTAACTAGTACACTTAATTTGAGCAGTTTAATTTGAAAAACTTAAATGCTATATATACAAGTGGATGGTGAAGATGAAAATAATCACTAGTTTTCCATGTCTACCTAATTTTTGGTCTCTTGCCCTAAAATGATATAGAAAAACATATGGACATAATTAATTTCTCACAAAATTGCGGTGGGCCACAACTAGCATCTTGACACAGGAAGTGTTTTCACAAGAAATTCGTGTCGAGCAACACTTGTCTAGCATAGATTGTGAAAACATGAACTATCGATGTCCTAGAAGGGAATGAATAGGACAATGTCAAAGAATCAAACGGACCCACAGAGCACCGTTCATTTTTTTTCTTGTACATTGGTGACCGACTTGAGCAGGGGACGACCCAAACAATTTGGGTAATTGACCTCTCATGGGATGCCTCACCTAACAAATAGCATAAATCTTTCGCACATGTGTGCCATGTTGCAAGTGTGCCACGAATTACCATTCAATGACCACTCATGAATCCTTTACAATTTTTTAATTTTTATCATTCTCAAATCTTGTAAGAAGATGACATATGCTACATCCTGTGGTTAAGAGGTTTACTAATTTCACACGCACATAGTGGTCCCATCCTCTCTGAAGTTCCATCTGCCACCGAAGAAGAAAAAGAAGTCATTTTTCCTTTTGTCTTCTGTAATTGTTGCTCACATGCTTTTTTCATGACATTTATATCTCCAAAACATTCACCTCATCTTAACTGCTCCATGAATATCACAGATTCCGCACGTGTTTTGTATGTCCACACGTGTAGGAAATCACCATTTTTGTATTCCCCCATCCGTTTTGCTTTAAGTCATAGAATAAGACTAATAGAAATGGTCATGATGGGTGTATTTTTATAGGTGGTGGCAATGGTCAGGATACTTTTTTAGATTGATTTGAACCATTTGTATTCTTACTACTATTATATACACCTATGCTACTTTTTTGTACTCATCCATCATCATCTAACCTTTGAATCTTGAATTGAATATGACTTATTAAAAATTTAACTTTTCAATATTTCATTTTCCTCTTCATTCACAATCATCCCAAGCAGATTTTCTTCAAATGGCCCTTGTAGCACATGATCCAGAAATTTCATATCAACGTCTAAGATGTATTCTAGAGGTGAAAAACTCTTATATGGTAAATGTGGTAGGGTTCCACAGTACCCTATCAAAATCCTCATTGTAGTAACAGGCCAGATGATATTTCACACACACACACATATGGTTGATGAATCCGGATCCTCTGCTCATCACCGACAAGCATTACCTGTTTTTCCCGATCATCGCTGGCGTTATCAGGATAACACTGCTGCATTAAATGCAGTTTGTTATGATGTGGCCCAATTATATTTTAGCCAGAAAGAAACTGCTGTTTGTGGCAAGCAAAGGATCCGGACTCAATGGTTAGAAATACCCAAATAGTAGATTCCAAACCAATGTTCGGAGAAAAAGGGTCCGTGGCCCACATTTTGGAGGAGAGGAGAGGAGAAGAAATTTAGGCTCGGTTTGTCTAACAAAATTTTTTTGATGGGTCATACTAGGTGAACAGTCTCAAGTGTGTTCATTTAATAGAATTGGATTTGATGAGGCCGGGGAAATACCAAGTATTAAAAATTGTTTGCAGTCAGCTGACTTTGTCATTTCTCATTTCCTAAGGCTAGTTGATAGCTTTTCAACCTTTTTATATACATGAATCCGATATTCAATTTGTAAAGTTGCAGCGACCGGAGGTTAACGGTTCAGGTTTAGGCTATTTTTGCCTTAGATCAAGCTTTCCTGCACGATTTCTTTTGATCATGGCCATCCATGAAATTATGTCACTTGTTCTACATCAATCATCAAGTAGTCTAATTTTTCAAGGAAGCCTTGAAGTATTCACTAGCCCTGATGTACAGTTTGGACGGGTGATGGAAATGCCAATGAGGTGATTGCAACTATAACCCATCCTCCAGTGGGTTACCCCACCATTATAACAGGACACCTTTAAATATCTGGCCAGTCCGACTATCGAGTGGCCTCACATGAATTTGAAGGTTTTTGGGCAGTTGTCCATTGTACTAGATGGTGTGGCCCACCTAGTGATTGGATTGGTCTGTCTTTTAAGGTGTTGGATAATATGTTGAATTAAATAGACTATAAAATCGAGAACCAAAAAGGAAAATAAATTTAGAGAAAGAAAAACTTATTGAATTGAGTCGAGGCGTGACTGAGTCACTCGGCTTGAAATCGAATTTGCTCCCCTTGGACAGCGTCCCAAGTGCAACAGGTTTCCAGAGCAATCGACCTCCAGGATACAACGACTATACTGTACACGGGCTCGAACCACTTGCAGTTTAATCCGAAAGTGCTGAGTTGACTCAGCAATGAACTCAGTAACAATGGTAAAACCGTATCAGAGAGAGTTTTATAAGACAGTATTTTTGCGTATTTTGAAACTGGAATCGGAAGTCTTTATATAGACTCCGAAATGGTGCATAAGCACCCTTTACAAAAGGTTATGTCCGTTGGGTTTAAACCCAACAGGGGCGACCATCCGGAAGGGAAGCATCTCTCTGGTTTAAAACGAAAAGGCGCAAGTGTGAGTACACTCTCGTACATACAGTCCTGCGA
Source organism: Magnolia kwangsiensis (assembly GCA_037074715.1). Classification (NCBI taxonomy): domain Eukaryota; kingdom Viridiplantae; phylum Streptophyta; class Magnoliopsida; order Magnoliales; family Magnoliaceae; genus Magnolia; species Magnolia kwangsiensis. The sequence goes on along the minus strand of CM073571.1, from coordinate 194,824,264 downwards.
GTACCCATACACACACACCCACGCGAGTACACTTACACCGCACCCGCACTCGCACCCGCGCCCAGCCCAGCCCATCCCGTCCCGTCCCGTCGCGTCGCGCACGCGGACGCGGACATGGACTCGGCTCGGCTCGGCTCGGCACGGCACGACTCGGCTCGGCGTCCGCGCGCGCGTGTGTGGTTAATGGCATAGATTAGAGCTATTGACATAGCCCCCCACAGGACCAAATTCACATGCCCCCTGAAAGGGGCTCAAGCCCTAGGCAAAAAGTCTATCATATAAACAAGAGAATTTCTCTTGTCAAATCCGATGTGGGACAAAACCAACACCTCAAAAACACCAAAATTTTAAATGTGGAAGGAAAATACTGAAATTTAAAAATTCAAAAATTTAATATTATTTTAAAATAAATACAACAATCCTCCACATGTTTTTAAAATAAAATGCTTTCGGATTAAAGCGAAATAGTTGTGCAATAGTGCCGGTGTCACCATAGACTTGAACCGACATTAGAGTAAGCAAGACAGGTCTACAGGAATCAGGTGACACCATAGTCTTAAACCTTAATCCTTTTAATGTAGATCGCAAGTACATGCCACTCACACAACTCTTCCTCTACAAGTGATTTTGTGGTTCGGTGCGTTTCGGTCATACACCATTACTTGGATTTCATGAGTGCTCTAGATAATTCGCCTAGATTCTCATAGGAAGCGGCCTCCACCTCCACACCCATATAGGTGAATTCCATCAAGTGTATGCAGCAACTGTATACACCACCAAATATATGGCTATGGATCCATTAAGAGTTCTAAAAACTCATCCTTCTGCGTTGCTGCTCGCACTGTACACCATAGAAGGGGCTCATATAACTCACTGCAATGTCTACCTCGTGTCTTTTTGTTTACCTATTGAACCTATCTCATGGGATCTCCACTTGTATAGGTTGGGTTACCGACACTAACAGCTCATATATTAGGATCAGCCCCATTCCCTTCGATGTATCATTGACTAACTTTTTAGATAGTCCTTTAGTCAGAGGATCTGCTAGATTCTTTTCTGACCTCACAAAGTCAATAGATATGACTCCATCACGCAACATATGTTTCACTATGTTGTGTCTGAGTCTAATATGCCTGCTTTTTCCATTATATATTTTACTTTTTGCTTTCGCTATAGCTGCTTGATAGTCACAATGAATAGACACGACCGATACAGGCTTTGGCCACAATGGTATATCAGCTAAGAGATTTCTAAGTCATTCAGCTTCTGATCCAGCCTTTTCTAAGGCAATAAACTCGGATTCCATAGTTGACCGAGCAATACATGTCTGCTTGGTGGACTTCCAAGAGACTGCTCCTCCACCCAAAGTGAAGACATATCCACTAGTGGATTTTGTCTCATCTGAATCACTGATCCAGTTAGCATCACTATATCCTTCTAATACAGTAGGATAACCATTATAATGTAAACCATATGTCATATTACCTTTTAGGTATCGCAAAATTCTAGACAATGCATTCCAATGTTCTTTTCCAGGGTTATGTGTATATCTACTTAGCCTTCCTACTGCAAAGGCTATGTCAGGTCTAGTGCAGTTTGTTAGATACATGAGGCTACCAATTATTTTAGAATATTTCAATTGAGACACACTATTTTCTGTACTCTTCATGAGAGTCACACTATAATCATAAGGAGTACTGACAGGTAAACAGTCAAAATGGTTAAACTTTCTCAATATCTTCTCAATGTAATGAGATTGTGATAATATAATAACACCATTTTTCCTGGTTACTTCAATACTCAAGATTACACTTGCCTCTTCTAAGTCTTTCATGTCAAACTTAGATGACAAGAATTTCTTAGTTGCATTAACTAATTTAATATTAGTTCCAAAAATAAGCATGTCATCAACATAAAGACATATGATAACATAATCATTTCCAGAAATTTTACTATATACACATCTATCTACATCATTTATATGATAACCATTTGATTTTAAAACACTATCAAATTTTTCATGTCATTGTTTAGGAGCCTGTTTTAAACCATATAGTGATTTAATTAGTCTACATACTTTATTTTCTTTACCTAATATCTTATAACCCTCAGGTTGCTCCATATATATTTCTTCTTCTAAGTCTCCATTTAGGAAAGCCGTCTTAACATCCATCTGGTGTACCACTAGTTTATATATGGAGGCTATCGCTATTAAGACTCTAATAGTTGTAATCCTAGTTACAGGGGAATATGTATCAAAATAATCTATTCCTTCCTTTTGTTTAAAGCCTTTTGCTACCAACCTAGCCTTAAACTTATCGATAGTTCCATCTGATTTTAGTTTCTTTCTAAACACTCATTTGCAGCCTATTGGTTTGTTACCAGGTGGTAGATCTACAAGTTCCCATGTATTATTAGATATAATAGATTCTAACTCATCATTTATTGCTTCCTTCCAAAAGGTTGCATCTGGAGAGTTAATAGCTTCTATATAAGTCGTAGGATCATCTTCTACTAAGAATGTGAAAAAACCATCTCCTAGGTTAGTTTCTCTTCTAACTCTAATACTTTTTCTTGGTTGTATCTCTTTTACTACTTTCTCGTAAGCATTTTTACTAGTAGACGCAATATCTGATTCATTAACTTTTTCTATTCCTATAGATTTAGATTTCATAGGGAATACGTTCTCAAAGAACTCTGCATCCCTAGCTTATATAATTGTATTAGGATCTTATCCTTAGTTTTTAAAACTAGAAATCTATAGGCCGCACTGTTTTGTGCATACCCTATAAATATACAATCGGTCGTTTTAGGACCTAATTTTCTTTTCTTAGTTCCAGGCAATCCTACTTTAGCAAGACACCCCCACACTTTAATATATTTATAATTAAGAATATGATTCTTCAAAAGTTCATATGGTGTTTGTTCAGAAGATTTAGATGGAATCCAGTGTAGGATATAACAAGCAGACAGAATTGTTTCTCCCCACATATTTGAGGGTAAGCCTGAACTATTTAACATGGCATTCATCATTTCTTTTAAAGTTCTATTCTTACGTTCTGCTATTCCATTTTGTTCTGGTGTATAAGGAGCTGTAGTTTCGTGAATTATTCCATTCTTTTCACATAATTCTCTAAATTGAGAAGATTCAAATTCATCTCCTCTATCTGTTCTAAGTCTTTTAATTTTTATATTTAATTGATTTTTAACTTCAATTTTGTATTTATAAAAAGCATCTAAAGCTTCATCTTTGTTCCTTAATAGATATACTCTAGTGAACCTAGAGTAGTCATCTACAAAAGTTATATAATATCTTTTTCCTCCTCTAGACATGTGATTTTTAAAATCACCTAAATCACTATGTATCAACTCTAATAGAACAGATGATCTTTCTATTTGTTTAAAGGGTTTTCTAATAAATTTTGATTCTACACATGTTTCACATTTTTCAAACTCTTCATTAGATATATTAGGTAATAAACCTAATCTTTTCATTTTCTTTAAAGATGCCACATTCACATGATCTAATCTATTATGCCATAGATAAAAAGGTTCAACGATATAAACAGAACTAGATGTTTTCTTATTATCATTGGATACATTTACAATAAATAAACCATTGCTACAGTACCCCTTACCAACAAAAGTTCCATTTTTAGTCATTACAAGCTTATCTGAATCAAATACTAATTTGACACCAGCCTTATTGAGGAGCGAACCAGAGACCAAGTTTCTTCTAATGTCAAGCACATGGAGGACATCATTTAACATTAGAGTCTTTCCAGAAGTGAGTTTCAGAAGTACTTTCCCTTTCCCTACAACTGGAGACGTTCTAGCATTTTCCATGAACACCTGTTCATCATCTCCTGATACTTGGTAGGAGGTAAACATGCTACGATCCTTACACACGTGTCTAGTTGCACCAGTATCTAGCACCCACTCCAAGTTGTTTACAAGGAAGACTTCTGACACCACAGGCACTGCTATGTCAGACTCATTGCCTGTTTCTGTAAGATTAGCTTGTGGCTTATCTTTATTTTTCTTAAGCCTGCAGGTTTTAACATGATGCCCAGGCTTTCCACAGTTGTAGCAGTTTCCCTTTTTCTTGAATTGATTGTTTGCATTCTTCTTTTTGAGCCTGCATTCATTTGCATAATGTCTAGGTTTGCCACAGTTATGACAGTTGCCCTTTTTCTTATTATTTGTCCGACTTGATTCCACAAGATTCGCTTTTGAATCTATCTCATTTTTATTTACTTTTTGGTCCCTGATTCTATTGGTCTCCTCTATTCGTATGTGTACGATAGTGGTTTCCAAAGAAACACAGTTCTTCTTATGTTTCATTCTATTTTTATATTCTTTCCAGGAGGGCGGTAACTTTTCTATTAACGCTCCTGACAGAAACACCTCATCCAACTTAATTCCTTCTGTCGATAGTTCGTGAATTAGACTTTGAAAGTCATGAATCTGATTTGTGACAGATTTATCGTCTGTCATTTCATAGTGAAGGAAATTAGCAATTGCATGTTTCTTAGCGCCTGTATCTTCTAATATGTATTTCTTTTCTAAAGCAATCCATATGTCTTTAGCAGAGGCATAAGAAGCATACACATCATATAATTCGTTGGATAAAGAGTTTAGAATATAATTTTTGTAATTATTTTCATCTGTTACTTCATTTTGATTTGCTAGATCTATAGTAAATTATTCAGATAAAATGTATGAAACTTTTAGGGTGGTAAGAGCGAACATCAATTTCTGTTTCCACCGTTTAAAGGATTGTCCAGCGAACGGTTCGATTTTGGCTAACTCAGTAGAAGCATTTACTGTTACTGTAGCCATAGTCTATGTAATTCAACAAAATTCGATTTCAAGATTGTTGGATAATATGTTGAATTAAATAGACTATAAAATCGAGAACCAAAAAGGAAAATAAATTTAGAGAAAGAAAAACTTATTGAATTGAGTCGAGGCGTGACTGAGTCACTCTGCTTAAAATCGAATTTGCTCCCCTTGGACAGCGTCCCAAGTGCAACAGGTTTCCAGAGCAATCGACCTCCAGGATACAACGACTATGACCCGGTCCCAGCGGTGCACTCACTGTACACGGGCGTGACTGAGTCACTCACTTTTAGGGTGGTAAGAGCGAACATCACTCAGTCGAGGCGTGACTGAGTCACTCACTTTTAGGGTTGTAAGAGCGAACATCAATTGTTGGATAATATGTTGAATTAAATAGACTATAAAATCGAGAACCAAAAAGAAAAATAAATTTAGAGAAAGAAAAACTTATTGAATTGAGTCGAGGGATTGTTGGATAATATGTTGAATTAAATAGACTATAAAATCGAGAACCAAAAAGGAAAATAAATTTAGAGAAAGAAAAACTTATTGAATTGAGTCGAGGCATGACTGAGTCACTCGGCTTGAAATCGAATTTGCTCCCCTTGGACAGCGTCCCAAGTGCAACAGGTTTCCAGAGCAATCGACCTCCAGGATACAACGACTATACTGTACACGGGCTCGAACCACTTGCAGTTTAATCCGAAAGTGCTGAGTTGACTCAGCAATGAACTCAGTAACAATGGTAAAACCGTATCAGAGAGAGTTTTATAAGACAGTATTTTTTCGTATTTTGAAACTTGAATCGGAAGTCTTTATATAGACTTCGAAATAGTGCATAAACACCCTTTACAAAAGGTTATGTCCGTTGGGTTTAAACCCAACAGGGGCGACCATCCGGAAGGGAAGCATCTCTCTGGTTTAAAACGAAAAGGCGCAAGTGCGAGTACACTCTCGCACATACAGTCCTGCGAGTACCCATACACACACACCCACGCGAGTACACTTACACCGCACCCGCACCCGCGCCCAGCCCAGCCCGTCCCGTCCCGTCCCGTCGCGCACGCGGACGCGGACACGGACTCGGCTCGGCACCGCTCGGCTCGGCGCGCGCGCGCGCGTGTGTGGTTAATGGCATAGATTAGAGCTATTGGCATAGCCCCCCCACAGGACCAAATTCACATGCCCCCTGAAAGGAGCTCAAGCCCTAGGCAAAAAGTCTATCATATAAACAAGAGAATTTCTCTTGTCAAATCCGATGTGGGACAAAACCAACACCTCAAAAACACCAAAATTTTAAATGTGGAGGGAAAATACCGAAATTTGAAAATTCAAAAATTTAATATTATTTTAAAATAAATACAACATAAGGCACCCTATTTCACAGCGGGGGTGTGAGCCTACAAGACAGTTTTCATGCCATACACATGCCATGATACACATCATATGTAGATGCACAACCTATTTATTTAGCATAATTAATTGGGTTTATAATGATTACAGTTGTGCTGAAAATGGATATTTGGTGTTTGGTACAATAGTTATAAATTTGTGTTTGTTTCACTTTGAGTTTAATCCAAATGCTTTCATTATCAGGACCAGAGATACAAGAGATTTCATCTGAGTAGCTCCAGCAAAGGCAATTTATATCATCCAGAGGCAACCCATCATCCAACAATGTATACAGTTCATCATGTGGTTTCTTGCTTCTAACTTGCTATCTCCATTAATAAATTTGTTAACTCTTGTTCTTCATGCCAGATGGACAAAAGCATTAAAACTTTCTTTTATAATATTTATATTTGTAGCCAATTAACCTTTGTAATTAATATTTTCTGATAGTGAGGACAGATATACTCTGTTGTCATCTATTCGAGGTTTCACTATAAGATACATTTCATTGATAATGTTAGTAGATTTAAATAGTATTTTTTAAAGATTTAAATTGAATATTGAGAATATCTTTGAGTGCATAATCAAAAGTATTCAAACTTATGATAGTGGTGAATACAGGAAATTCAAAACCTTTCTTGAAATACATGGCAATACCCACCGTTTCTCTGTCCTCTACCCATTAGAAAATGGGTCATTGATTCTCTATGGTGGCAAATGTCCCCATCCCACCTCTTACACCATTCAATGCTATCGTTGTATATAGTAAATCTTCATGGAAAATACTTTTTGATTATCAATTTCTTTAAGGTTGGGGCTATTAATCTCTCTCGAATGTTTCTTTCTATTGATACCAACAGGGCTCACCTCCTGACATGTCATTTGCAATGGGACCAAGTTTCCCTTCCCATCATTACTGTCAGCAAAAACCGTCTCCACCTAAATCTAGGGATGGCAATGGGCCAGAGCCCACTTCATCATGTATATATAATCTTCCTTGCTTCTCTCTCTCTCTCTCTCTCTCTCTCTCTCTCTCTCTCTCATCCAACGGCAACTTCCTACAGGCAGAAGCTATGTGGGCCACTGCAATGTTCGTGAGAAATCCACCATCTGTTTCACCAGCTCATGTTAGGTCAAGAGACCAAATATGAGGAAGATCCAAAACTCAAGTGGGCCATGCTAAAAGAAACAGTAGGAATGAAAATGCCTATTATTAAAACCTTTCAGGGTCCATCTTAATGTTTATATTGCATCCAAACCGTTTACAAGGTCATTCCTATTAGGAAACTGAAAAAACAAATATTAGCCTTACAAAATCTTCTGGGACCCAAATGGTGGTGCATTTGCATCACCACTTATTCTTGTCATGTGCCCCACATTTGAGCCTTGGATCTGTATCATTTTCGGGGTCATGCATTAACGTGAGCTGGTGAAATGGATGGATGAGGTGGATTTCTCATGAACTTAGGCGAGAATACATGTACGAACCAACCTTGAGATTGATTTCCATATGATCAATCAACACCTGCACCATGGGTGTGGCCCACCTGCTTTGCGGATTGGCTTACTTTTTGTGTTCGGTACACATCGTGTAGGGTTGTGCAAGTCGGGCCGGCTGGATCTCATGCACACACCATATGGGCCACAGTAGCTAGGCAACATCCTTAGTGGTCATGGCACGGGAACTTGTGAAATTTATGACACGACTGACCAGATGGATGATCTGGGCCCACTGATCACATATAAGGCCAGGGGAGTGGATGTGGACTAAGATGGGTCCATCGCACTGATCAAAGATCTACAGGTATACAAGACAAAGTCCTTTTTCTCTCTCTCTCATCGATTCCATGAAAGAAGAAAAGGAAAATAAAAAAGAAAAAGAAAAAATCAAAATCAAAAGCGCTCGTATTTTGATCAGACAGAGGCGAGCAATTCAATCTCTTTTCTTTGTTTTGGATCTTCGATTGGAGGAATCGAAGAAGAAGAAGAAGCTCGATCTACAGGTATTCTTGTTGGAATTCTCTTTTTCTTTTGAATGTGTTTAGTGAGATTCTGCTGCGTTTTTCTTAGGGCTTGTTTAGATGCCTGTAAATTGGGTAAGTGGGAAGTGACTTACAGGAAAGTCACTTATAGGTGGTGTTTGGGGGAGAAAAATCACCTGTAAGTCACTTACAGGCAAATCTACAAAAAAACTGCAGGGGGATGGGGGTGGGAAGTCACTTCCCTGTAAGTGACTTACAGGCTCAACGTTCAGATTTTTAAAAAGTGGGGAAGAGAGAGAAACGCACCAACCCACCAAATCTCTCTCCGTCTCTGTAATCTCTCGTTGCAGTTACCGCCTTCCGTCTCTTCTTCTCATAAAACGGTAGGGTTTCATCTACCCTTTTTTTCTCTTTTAAAAATGGGAGTAGTTTGATGTTGCTCTATAAGGCACGTTGGCGTCCAAACAGTCACTTATATCCTGTAGATCATTTATCTGGTTGGTCTCACTGTTTGTGGCCTGTGGTTGGTGATCCTGTGATGTACGCCCAGTGTTGGTTAATCTCTTAGATTGCACAGTTGAAATGTAAGTAATTTAATGATCTACATCAGTGTTGGTAAATCTCTTAGATCCTGAGCATCAAACTCCTCTTTAGAGAATGAGAAAAACTTTGGTGATAGAGTGGGATTGATGATACGCTGGCCCTTGGAAATTACATCAGATTGCACAGTTGGAATGCAAGTAATTTAATTATTATTTTTTTTTTATTAATGTTTTTAAGTTTATTGTCAATGCTTAAATTGAATTATTACTCCATATTATAGATATTTTGAATTTGTGGGCTTACTTTTATAGTCCACTTGATGATTGGTTTAGCTTAATAATTATCTCAAATATTCATCTTTATGGACTTAACAAAATAACATATTTGATCCCAAGTTATATATATATATATATATATATATATATATATATATATATATATATATGATTATAACATTTTAGAATGATTCTGCAATCTAGCTCTGTCCGTTGTGAATATACAGCTTTCTACTTATAAGTAACTTACAGGTTATCCAAATAAAAAAACTAACTTACCGTACGTGACTTACAACTTACATCCAAACAGATTACCGGTAAGTAACTTATAGGTAAGTTACTTACAATTTAAAAGAACTTACGGGCATCTTAACAAGCCCTTATTTTTTCTTTTTAAAATAATGTGAAGCTTTTTTCCGAATCGGTTTGAATCGGATTATTTACAGTTCTTTGCTTGATTTCTTAGTTCTTTATCGGAATCGTTCGGTTTTCGCTTCGATCTCCCGATGAGAAGTCGAATTTCCTTGTGATTTTGCTTGTATGCTATGATTTGATACTTTCTTCAGATTTGTTTGGGGAATTCACTCAGTAGAAGCTTCAGTTTTCTGATCCCTTCTCGGAGGGATTTGTCTCTCTTCCCTCGGTCGTTTCTAGAAAGATCGATATCTTCCCATAAAAGGCAATCAGATCTCAGGATTTTGTTTATTTAGGTTAATCAGGTTTTTACTTTGACGAGCATGATTAAGCTCGTAATAATTAGATCTCAGGGTCAGTAGCTTCCGAGATCCTGCTGCAGCTAAGATTTCTGCTTTCAGGTAATTCGAAAGCTCTAAAACGATCTTTCTTTAAAGGATTCCTCTCTGTATGCCGATACTTTTTGTTGGATCTCTTTTCAGCAGATGATTTTGTTTGATTGTACCTTTTATTTTGGGGACTTTGATGAAATCTCTAAAATACTTGATTTCTAGCAAGTTTATCTCGCTCTGGTTCTTTATTTTTTCTGTTATTTGCATCGATTTTGATTTCTGTTGTTGTTTTCATTTTCCTGGATTTTGTTCTTTCAGATCCTGAAGAGAAATTTCTTTCTCGAGCGGATCGTTCCTTCTTTCATGATTGATTTTCGTGAGTTTTATGAGTCGTTTTGGTGCCTATAACATTCCGATCTGTGTATTTTTCTGCATTGTATCCCAACTTCTGAAGTGAGAAGTTTTCTTGACTTTCGAAGTCGATTTCTGCTGGAAAAGTAGCTGAAGTCATACAGTTTTTTTTTATAGCTTATCCTCCTGATTCCATGTATTTAGGTTTCATTTCTGGTATTTTCTGCCTAATTTTCGGAGCTTTTTCTAGGCGATCTTCAATAAAATGCAAACCATTTATTCCTGTTATTTCTTCTTCTTTTCCCTTTTCATCGTCCATTATTTTCTAACATTTTTGTAACTGATGGCTCTGTAATGGGAGCTAAATTCTCGCGAGAATATATGCTTTTGTTATTCTTGTGGTGATCAATAAATTGTATCACTGATCTGTGCTATTGAAGGTAGATTGGTAGCTTTGAATTCGAAATTGTCATGTTGCTTCTGGCTACTAGTTTCTATACTTTCTGGAAATTTTATTTTAGTTGGTGGCCTATTGTGTCGGCCTTGGGGAATGTTTTGAATTGTTTCCCTCTTTCAAATTTTAAGGTTGAATGTGCTGATATTTTATCAGATTGGAGTCGGATTCTATGGGGAGTTAAATGAACAGTGCATGCTCAATTTGCTATTCTTCATTATTAGTTTTAAGTTACTTGATATGAATAGCTTTACTAATTATAAGCACAATGTTTTAGCTTTCATTTTATTTGAAGTTATTATATTTTTTGTTGTAGGCCAATGATAATAATGTTGATGATGATTTATATTGCTGTGAATGCCAGGTCAACCAAGGTGGACTCGATAGACTAATCAAACTTTCATCTATACCCATCTGTGCTACAAGAGGTACATTGAGAGATGAGTTGTGCCAGACTTTAGGGCCATTTGGGTGTGAGAAAGTCCAACTTGTAACTCCTCAGAACCCGCTCTGCTGTAAGACATCACAGTGTATGACAATTCCCAGCAGATTAAGTTGCAAGTTGGTGTACATGGTTGGAAATCTGTTTCTTCAGTTTCAATGCATTTTCTTATGAATTTGCTGGATGATGAATATTAGTTTCGATTGATTTGGACAATATGATTCCTCTAAAAGGGTTTGCTAGACCAACTGTGTTTTGTTAATTATAGAAGGTACATATCTAGTAGATGTTTTCTCAAGATGAACAGAAGTACACCATTTTCTCCATACTTGCTAGTTCTTCTCAAGTATTTGCAAATGAATTTCTTATTATAAAATAAATAAAAACTTTCGTTTAGTAGTATTTTGAATTCTATTATTTAATTTAAATTTCTTCAGAACAACAGCCCGTTTGGTAGAAGCAACAATACCTCTAGCCGTGCTCCTTGAGTAGTAGCTCCTTTGGAGCCCGCTTTCACGTCGACCCAAGGGTCCTAGCGTGAAACTACCAGATTTTCCCGTTGAGTCTAAAAGAGATACATTCAACAATACAAAATTGTAATGATTACATAAATAAGGTGTTTATTTTTCTTCATAAATCATCATAAATAAGGTAGTTTTACAATAGAAAATTGTAATGATTACAATTTCCATTTCTTATATTGCATTTGAATATTGATTCTTGTACGGTAATTCTTGTGTTCGCAAACACTTTTCAAAGATAACGATGGCTCATTTGCTTATAATTACACTGGAAAGTGGAAAAACAAACATGCTCTTAAGGATTTCATTGTCTTTCTTTTCCCCTCATTGATGGGATTTTGCCATCCATGGTATGTAGAGATTTATGCACAGAAGGTTATTCTTACTCACTTTCTTTTTTCTCTTTCTAACTGAATATAATATTCTAGCATTTACTTTATCCATATGCAGTTGGTGCCATGTGAAACTGGCTTATTTACTTAACATGCACTTCTTAACTCAGGTAATTGAATATGTTGTCAATAAGTGATTTGATATATGACGTAGAATTTCAATTTCAAATGATATATGACAGTGGCCTCCTCTTTTATATCCATTTTCTAAGGAGGAAATTGATATGCTCTTAAATACATTTACCAATGAAATTGATATGCTCTAGTTGATAATTATCTAATCAATTTAGCCAGTGGTCCATACATGGCATTTGAAGCAGTTCCATCAATGATTCCATCAGATAGTTTAGGTGAATGTTTGGGCAATTTCCTCTTCTTTTTTTTTTTATGCAGATGGGATGCTCTGCCTTTTCCCCCAATTGAATAATTATCTGGATGGGGAAAAGATGAAAAGGTTCCCTGCAGCCCCAGACCAATCACATTTGGAGACCGAAAACCAGATAAGAGAAAAATGAAAATTTGCCCACTCCAAACACCTTTGCATTTGGATGTCTCTGAATGGAAAGCTGAACCAATGGTAATTCGGGTACCAAACTTCCCAGTATGTATTGAAACTAAGTGGAGTTGATCCAACCTTTCAACATCACATAAACTAGGAAAAAAAAAAAAGGAAAATGGTTCATGCATCCTTTTGAAAGAAAAAAACATCTGAATGTGATTCAAATCACCTATGAAATATGTATTGTCTTGTCTCTGATAAATCAGTTTAGATAAACCTGATTAGCTTGGCTCTGCTGAAATATGCCAAATCTTTGTTTCATAGATTTTTTTTTTTTTTCGTGTCATTGTATTAATTACTGAGATTGTTCAATAAAGATCGACACAAATCTGGTGCTACAGGCAGATTACAATACACATCAGATGACCCATTTCTTTTTGACAGTCCAACTTCTTTTTTATTTTTTTATTTTTAAAGTACATCAGGAAAACAAACTCAACTGATTTTCCACTCCCACTTAAAAGTTAGACAGTTCTTTAAAACTTGTAAAATCTGCTAAGGATACAGAAAAACATCTATGAAGTTATTGGTGCAAAAGTCTGCCCAAACAGAAAACCAATTCACTGAACGCATTAGCTAAGCTATTGCAGTTGCATCCACTAGTCTTGGGTTTGAGTCACTTATTGAACACCGATAGTGATGGCGGGTTTTCCGTGCTAGTGCGGAATTAGTGGAGAGTCGTTTTGCCTATGTTGCAACTAATGATGGCCAGCATGTGTCGCACAATTGGAGCCCATCATATTGTTGATCAATCTTGTCTCCCCAATATCTTTCTCATTCGAAGCCTGATCGGGCCGAGTGACCAGTCAAATCGAAGATCTTCACGAGTAGAATAGAGTGACTGAATCGGATATCCAAACTGGGCTAAATATTTAGGTCAAAATTTTGTCGCTACTTGCTCACCTTATGAAAACCTGGAAGCACGTGATACATGTGCTTACAAATTACTTTAGAGATGCAAACGCTAGGTGTAATTAAGTGGAATTTAACTTTTATTAACTAGGTTTTTATAGTTTGAATGTACCAAATAAAAATATTATGTTTTTTCAATTATCTGACTGTTAGATTAATAGATATTTATTGGAGGATTAAAAATTTAAATATTCAATGGTCTTATTTCAAAGTTATTTTAATTCCACACAGGTTTAAATGTTTTAAGTTTTAGTTTCAGCATGGAGATCTGTATAGGAAGAAATGAGAGCGATTTTCAGTTGTTTGATGAGTACGAATCAATTTTTCAATTGCTGAGAGCTCAATTCTTCTGTATTTGTTTTTAAAATGTGGGTTCTATATGGGTTGTAGGAATTTGGATGCCAAGAAGACATGATGTTCTGTGGTGTGTTTGATGGCCATGGCCCTTGGGGACACTATGTAGCAAAAAGGGTCAGAGAATCGCTGCCATCGTCTCTGCTTTGCAATTGGTAGGAGACTTGCTATGAGCTCAATTACATCAGAATTCCTTTTGGAATCTGATAAAATGCTTAATCGATTTGACATTTGGAAGGAATCCTATTTGAGAACTTATTGAAATGAGTGATTCACTTGAGCAAATGAATCATAACCTTGAAGGTTTGAAGAGTGATCTGAATGAAGTTACTGAGGGAAGGGATTGCCTTGATTCTGAGGTACTTGTATTGAAAGGGCAGCTAGAAATGGCACAAGCTGTTGCTGAAGAAAATGAAGCAATTGCTACAGAAGCTCGACAAGTGCTTGCTGATTCTTTTTATCATTACCTTATTTCTGATTTTTCCCCCTACTTGTGTCATGTTTGTTTCTCAATGTTTTCCCTTTCGATCTCAATGGCTGAGGCAAGGAGAACTATGCCGAAGAGGAGGAGGTGAAGCTGTTAGAGAAGTCTGTGGAAGAGCTAGAATATACCGTAAATGTATTGGAAAACAAGGTCAGCTCATCAATGGTGGTTACTGGGATATATTCAGAACGTTTCCTGCATTAGCTTTAATTCACTTAATAGTTTTCTTAAGTAGCTTTTACTTTCCATTTCTTTTAGGGAGAGCTTGTCAAAGGAGAGGCTGAAAGGCAACGGTTGCAGATAGAGGATTTAGAAGGGGACCCTACTGAAACAATTCATGTGGAAGGCTATATGGGCAGTTCATGTGCATTTGTATTTTGTTTTGAAAACTTTAAATAGACCATTAATTGTTTTGTTGAAATTGTGCTGATTGTTGTCTTGATGAATGTTAAATGGGTGAAATATGCACAGGTTCAATCATATGTTGTTTATGATATTGTTAGCTTTGGTTGATAGAGAAATGAGGTCAAAAATTGAATTTAGCCTTGGTTGATGCCAAAAGAGGCTAAATCCATCTTTAGTCTCGGTTTTGCCTCGATAACATAAACTGAGACTACAACTCCTGTGGCTAAAGGCTTTAGCCTCAGTTGTTGAGAACTGAAGTTAAAAATAGTTTTAGCTTCGGTTGGAGGCAACTGAGGCGAGGCTAAATTTGAATTTAGTCTCAGTTAGAAACAAGGGAGGCTAAAATTTTGATTTAGCTTCATTTTGAGAAAATTGAAGCTAAAAAGATTCTTTTAGCCTCACTTGAAGAACCGAGGCTATAAAAGTCATTTTAGCCTCGGTTGCTAAAACTGGGGCTAAAGCCTTTAGCCACGGGGGTTTCAACCTCGGTTTGGATAATTGAGGCAAAATTGAGGCTAAAGGCTTTAGCTTCAGTTTTTAACCTTTTTAACCACAATTTTGAACTGAGGCTAAAGCCCCCTTTTCTTGTAGTGCATGTCTAATTAGTCATGTGTGGTCCCACCATCATGGTTATTGAAACTAGGCCAACTCTTTGGCTCATTAACATATCCTCAGACATTAATGGTGATTTTTTGCCCTGACTACTTGCACCTTGTAGGGCCCCACAAAGTCACATGCTTTCACACTTGTGGGACCTATACATGGTAGATTGGGTTGATTTCATGATTAGGCCTGAGCCCGAACGATGTTCTCATTAACCAAGCTCAATCCTAAGTGACTCTTGGTGGGTGTAGTCTAAAAGTCAGATCATCTGGCTGAGTCTCTTGGCATTCCTTAATGTGTGGACGTTGCAATAGGTACATAGAAGTCTAGTAGGTACGGCTTTTAATAATGGACCCACTTGGCACATCACCCTACAATGCACACCACCTAGCCCTACCATATTCAAGTTATTCTGTCTCTACAATGAAAAGAAAATTCTGATTTTTTGTGGACTAGAACCATTTGTGTTTAATGAACAGATGAAATGTGAAATAGACATTGACCTGAATTGACCAAACAAGCGTCCAATGACTAGAAGTTGGGAATGTTCAACCAATTTGGCTTTTGGTTTATTTTATAATTTGGGTCTATAATTTAGATGGTTTAACTATAGTTAACACATGGCATGTGTTCAACTTTCTATTGCCTGTATATTGACTAACACATGCCAACATTCGTGTGTGTGTGTGTGTGTGTGTGTGTGTGTGTGTGTGTGTCTATAAAGTTAAGACTGTCATTTCAAATTCTATATTAAACCTTTAAAAGTTTGCTAATTTTTTGTTTGTCAAGTTTATTTTGCCTCTGAGCCTTTTATATAAAACTTTGTTAGGGTCATCAATGAGCTTAGTCCTAACCTAGCAAAATCAAAATTTTATGACCCTATATAATCTCCACTCTTTTCAGTAAAAAACCCAAAATCTACATTCTCTTGTTCTTGCAACCATGTCCTTCTACCTATTTGCTGAAAACCAACGACCAGGGACCAACCTTACTGGCAAACCTCTCTTATCTTTGATGTCTGTCCATTGAATGTGGATGAAACTTCTATCATCGATTGCTTGGGCAACTGACATGGGAGAATTTCTGCTTCAGGTCCTGTTTAACAGCTACATGGTTGCCCGAATGTGCATTTGGGAATGCCTATTGTTGATCAAGGATTAAAAAAGATTCAAGCCTACGTAGAAGAAGTGCCCTAAAAAATTTTTATGTTGAACATGGACCCATGATGTTTGCTTTTTAGCCGCACATTTGATGGCCATCAATCAGACGAACAGGTACTCTCTCACTAGATGGACGGTTTGGATCATCTGCCAATATAACCACATGGTCTCCTCCATGGCTCTGAGAAGCATTGGACCTACTAGCCTAGATGAACTAGAGTCACTCATTTTCTTTGTACATTCCACGTATTAAAGCCTGTGTTGTGGGTTGAATGTTTCCAAACACGTGTGCGAGTTCACGCTTGGTTTAGAGTCTTAAAAAATGTGATAATAATTTGGGTAATACACTTGGTTTAAGAGTATTAAAAAAGACAGAGGTATACACCCAAACTAGGGCTGTTCACGAGTTGAGTTAGCTCGAAAAACTCGCTCGACTCGACTCGAGTCCGCTCGGATTGATACAGTTTGAATGGCTGATTCGGGCCGAGTCAAGCTAATTGTTTAAAGCTCGAGTCGAGTTCAAGCCGAGTTCGAGCAGGGAACATTTCAACTCGACTTGACTTGAAGCTCGAACTCAAGCTCGATTTGGCTCGACTAATAAATATATTAAATATTTTATATATATATATATATATATATATATATATATATATATATATATATATATATATATATATATATATATATATATATATATATAAGTTTTAAGTATTAACTTTAAAAAAAACCCCTAGAATTTCTATCCGACTGCATGCACCCCTTTCCCTTTCCCTTTCCCTTTCTTCTATTTCTCTACCTACTGCCAGTCGCACACATGCCCGGACCACCACCACCAGTTTTCATTTTAGCTCCATAATAATATGATTTCAATCTCTTGAAATCTAATTCTTTGTTGAGAAACCTAAGAAATCTGAGATGGACGCTTCTCAGATTTGTTAGAGCTTCAAAGAAATCCAATGGTTTGATTGGGTAAAGCTCTTTACTTGGATTTCTGATTTGTGTTCTGCTCTGTTTCTTTTTTAGTACTTGGATTTCTGCTGGTGGAAGAAGATTAAGAACAGATCGGTTCCTACAGGTTTCCTCATTCGATTCGAAACTTTGTTTGTTTTTTTCATCGGGTTTTACTTTGATTCTCTTAAGATTTTTGATTTCATCAATAGAGGAGGATTAAGAACAGAATCTATTACTCTCTCACCCAACAAGCTCGAGCTTGACTCGAGGTAAACTTAACTCGACCTGAACCACTAGTTCAACTCGAACTCGATTCGACAGCTTTAGCAAACAAGCCAAGCTTTAATGTTGAGCTCAAGCTCGAACTCGAATACAACGTGGACAAGCTGAGCCGAGCTTGGCCCACCTCGACTCGACTTAGCTCGATACCCACCTCTAACCCAAATGACAAGGATAATCCCTTATCATAAAACCTAGACTTCTGATATTTGAATCCAACACACAAAGCAAATGTAGTAGTAGGGTTTGTTCAGAAATGAATATACCATTCTCTTTATAAAAAAAATAAAAAAATGTAGTAGTAGGGGCCACCCTTAACATATCTTGGCCTAAAAATCAGCCTGCTTCACTCATTAGATGAACCACATCTGTATGATAAAAGTAACCAGTTAAATGTTGCGAGATGTCTTAAATCTAATCCCTTTCGCAACTGGGATGTGAAAGGAAAATATCTTAAACTATAAATAGGGGTCTCTAGGGCTATTCTAAGATATTCTAAGGCTCCCTAAAGGAGTTCCAAGGGTTCTTAAAAGGGTTTTAAAGTTTTTAAAGGGTGTAGCAAGGGTGAGATTCGAGAATCGGGTAAGTCCTTTCTCTTTGTAATTTCTATTTTCATAGTGGAGATCTGTCGCTTTGTGCCGTGGTTTTTTCCCGCAAGAGTTTTTCATGTTAAATCTATGTTCTCTTGTGTGTGTTTGGTGTCATTGGATTGTTATCCTAGATCTAGATCTGTGTGATTCCGCAGGCCAAAAATCCCAACAAGTGGTATCAGAGCTATCGTTGGGGCACAGATCTGAATCTAAGGGATTTGTAATAATGGGAAGTACCAGCTATGATATTGAGAAGTACTCAGGGAAAAATAATTTTGAGTTATGGAAGATTAAGATGATGAGTTCCTTAATAAAGCAAGGCGAAGATAGTGCTCTTGAGGAGCGGAAGTCTACTATGATTGATAATGATTGGAATACTCTTGATAAGAAGGCATTATCATCGATTCGTTTATGTCTTACGGATGAAGTTCTTTACAACGTCATGAGGGAGAAAACTATGGCTAAGTTATGGGAGAAGTTAGAGGATGTCTATGCGAAAAAATTCTCTGAAAATCGCCTGCACTTGAAGCAGCAGTGGTATAACTTCAAGATGGCAGAGGATGGAGATCTGGAGGCTCACATCAGTAACTTTAATAAATTGGTTTGTAAATTGCTGGATATGGAGGAAGTGATGAAAGATGAAGCATAAGTATGTATGTTGCTGAATTCTCTTCCGGCGTCATATGCGTCATTCAAGGACACTATGTGCAGCACGAATAAAACCCTAAGGAAAAGCTATGAGACGATTAAACAACGATATGGGGATATCTTCAGATGCCCTGTTTACAGTGGGTAGGAATTCTGGACAAGGTATAGGTTCTATATCCAAATCCAAGGGCAAGGGCAAAGGAAAGGTAAAGTGCTAGAACTATGGGAAGGAAGGACATGTGAAGAAGGATTGTGAAAATTCTAAATCGAAGAGGAAAGATTCTGAGGCTTCATGCAAGGAAGCCAACGCTGCCACGTCAGATGAATGTGATGGTGATTTTTTATATGTGTCTTCGGTCAGATGGTCATACGATGATCGTAAGGACAAGTGGATGCTAGACACAGGGGCATCTTTTCACATGACTCCTCATCGGAGTTGGTTCACCAGCTACAGGGAGTACGATGGTGGACAGGTATTTATGGGCAATGACATTGCCTGTAATGTTGTGGCTGTTGGTATGGTGCGCATCAGGATGTTTGATGGGGTGAAGTGCACCTTGACAGATGTGAGGCACGTTCTTAATTTGAAGAAAAATTTAATTTCTCTTGGTGTACTTGAGGTAAAAGGATGCAAGTATACAAGTATTGACGGTGATCTTAAAGTATCTAAGAGGGAACGGGTAATCATGAAAGCGCAACGACTCGGTAACATGTACAGGTTGATCAGGAGCACTTCGAAAGGCGGAGCTGCAATGGATGTAGCGGATTCCACCTTTACACGTGTGTGGCATATTGGGCATAGCCACATGAGCGAGAAGGGCAAGAAGGCTAAGATGTGCGGACAAGGATACAGAGGAGGTAGAGCAGTCACCTGTGAGAAGAATCATACGGCATGATCGCAGGATATCGGCGAGGTACATGGACGACTCCAATATCGCAGGGGATTCATCTTCTATTCAGATGGCTCTAGGTAAGCTTGGTGCTGAGAAGTAAAAAGTGACTATAAGCGATGTGATGGATTCATTGTACCAGATCGACATATGAGAGCGGATGGAGCTTTCAGTGAGTCAGAAAGCGGTTGGATGCAGGTCGATCTTCATGAGGATACAACATAAATACAAGGCAAGGTTGGTAGCGAAGGGTTATGCTCAGAGAGAAGGGATCGACTTCTCAGAGATATTCGCACTGACGGTATATCAGGTATCTATTAGATCCGTGATTGGCGCTGTTTAACCAATGTGATCTTGAGCTGGAAAGATGGATGTGGATTCTTCACTTCTGTAAGGAAAAGTGAAGAGCAGATCTACATGAAGTAACCAGAGCGGTTCAAAGTTAAAGGAGCTGAGAAAAGACTTTGCAGGAGGTCGTGGTTTGACCTATCGCCTAAGTAGTGGTTTGATTCCTTCATAGATGAAGGATCAGGGGGGCTACAAAGATAGTTCTTGGCATTGAGACTGAAAGAAGAGTAGGCTTTGGTAATCACATGAGGAATACCTTATGTGTAGATATTGATCAAGGATGTGGTGGGCCAGGTAAAGCCGGAGAGCGTTCCCTATGCATCTCTCCTTAAGTTTTCCTCAGGACATGTCTCAAAACAGAAGAGGAAAAGCAGGATATCTCATGAGCCTTATTCGAATGCGGTTGGCAGTGTATGTCATAGTCTGTATTAGACCGGTTATTTCACATGCTGTCAGTGTTGTGAGCAAGTATCCCGAAAAATAATATTGGATAGCGGTGCGATGGTAAGAAGACTATGTCTTTCCTTTTGAGAAGACAGGAGCAAAGGTGGTTGAGCACGTGGATTTTAATCTGGCAGTCATGCTCACCTAGATCGTTCATACAGAGAAGTTTAAGTTTTGTGCAACTTTTTTGGACTTGGCGATGACGGAAAAGAAGGACGGAGTGTGTACGAGAAGCTATAATGTAATGTAGAGATAAGAGAAGAGGTCAATGAGCTACACGGTTGAAGATTGAAGACATGGTGGAGATTGTTGCGAGATATCTTAAATCTGAGTCCTTTTGCAACTAGGATGCGAAAGGGAAGTTTCCTAAACTATAAATAGGGGTCTCTAGGGCTATTCTAAGATATTCTAAGGCTTTCTAAAGAAGTATTAAGGGTTCCTAAAAGGGTTTTAGGGTTTCTAAAGGGTGTAGCAAGGGTGAAATTCGATGTTGTTCGAATCAGGTAAGTCCTCTCTCTTTGTAATTTCTATTTTCAAAGTGGAGATCTATCGCTTTGTGCCGTGGTTTTTTCCTGTAAGGGTTTTCCATGTTAAATCTGTGTTCTCTTGTGTGTGCTTGATGTCATTGGATTGTTATCCTAGATCTAGATATGTGTGATTCCACAGGCTAAAAATTTCAACAGTAAAAATAAAAAGATCGCACATACAACACACTTGATGAATGTACCACCCTGATTAATTTTATGCCACGAGTGGGGAACTGACGCAAGGATGAACGTGATGAGAGAATTCATGGAGCTTCTTTGGACTCCTCACAGAGACTTCTCGAATCCACAAGAAAAAACAAGGAAAATAGAAAATAAATCCTATAAAATTCATAATTTGATTGATAAATGAAATAAACAAGTTTACAACCCTAACCCTTTAAATAGGGATACCAAACAATGAGAGAAATTTCAAAATAATAATGCAACTAATGCTCCTAGAATTCACATCTTACTATAAATAGTAAACTTATTTATAGACAATCGTGATGTCTACTAGTTCGCAAGGTTTTTGGCCAAAAATAATAAGCGTGGCTTCACCAAGTTGCTCAAAAATAATAAGTGTGGCTTCACAAGTTGTTCCCCTAATTATTCTCTTTTCACGTTGGCGCAACTCGTGAAAAGTTATAATAAAACTAAAACTTACTATTTATAGTAAAAACGGAATTAAAATAGAGAAACTACCGTTGATCTTATGGTATTTCGCAAATCCGGCTAGTGCAAATTGGCATAGCGGGGTTGGATGGCTAAAGGAGCTTGTTTTACTCGAAATCATATATTTTATGTCCGAAAACTCATTCTGAATTGTGAGATATGCTTGATTTAAAGTCTAATGGTCCAGATCACTCCAATAGTTGACCAGGCCTTTTCTGATCCATCCTGGCCATGAAACTTTTCGCAACCCCCTCTACATCAGGAACTCACCTTGGGAATTCACAGATCTCACACAGGTTCCAGAGAATCCATCGGAAACGGTCCAAACCTAGATAGGCTACGTCGTAGCCCAGGTAACAATTTGCATCTCTCAAAGTATTTTCATTGTGCATGAATCAATAGCCGTGTCCCGAGTCTACCGTTTGTTTATTGCCTGTTTGCAGGTCACCGATCATATAGCCACGTGTCTGGTGCAGATGCGAATAGCCTGGTAGCCACCAAAGTTGAATTGTAAACTCGAATGTTTTGGGATTAAGCGTATTAATTAGGGATGTTCTCCAGTCTAACTGGTTGACCACATGCTACAACCCACCCAGCCTATAAATTCCAATTTATTAATTGCATTTGACATCCATCCATACCAATAGGTTGGCCCCACCCTTAAGATCACCTGGTGAAACAAGTAGCCCTGTATACTCATCAGATGGGCTACACCATTAATAAATAGAAAAATAAAAAATGGTCCACTGGATGAGTGAATATTATTGATTTTCGTGCCAGATGATATTCATGACAGGACTAACCTACTGAATGAGTTGGATGTGGCACAAACATAAAAGGTTGAGGTTTATCTGCTGGCGGACATAACTTATAGTCCAGCTGGTTAGATTTGACACCTTCTTTTATTTAAGTAGAATGTCAGTTTGTCAGGACAAGTTGTTCTTATTTAAGTAGAAAGTCCCCAGTCCAACTTCGCTGGATAAACTCCGATCTATTAAGCACAGTAAGATGGGTAGATAACCTGCGTACACCTCAGGTGGAATCCCAGCCGATCATCTGGGTCCCTTTAAAAAGTGCTTTTTACGTTGGCTTGGTCATTTCCAAACCATTTGAGCCTCCGACTGTTGCAAAAGCCATCTTTCCTCTGCCTCTTTTTACAAGATTTCCATTGATTTAGGTACGCTTCCTTCTCCGGACGCGGATTGCGTCCTACCCCTGCCCGGACGGTAATCCATCCTGGCGGGGCTCTGTGGGACCTATCAAGATGAAAGTTTTTTTAATCAACGCCCTTAAACGATTTTCTCACATATATATTTAAGAAATGAACCAAAAAAAAAAGAAGTAGATACAAGGCTTAAGTGGACCACAAGGTGGGGATTGAACGTCCGGGCGGGGGTAGGACGCCATCCGCGTTCACTTTCTACTACTTTATTATGACTGGTAAAGAGAAGGGATATCTCATACGGGCAACATCTCACACGCAGCTAGCTGTGTATGGGAATACCGTACAATTAGCTGCCTGCGGGGGGTTCCTTGCTGTGCTTAAGGAAATCCAACCCCCACAGAGAGTTGTCCCACTGTGAAAATGGGATGTTTCTAAAACCAGTCAGTCCATTCATCATCAGGTGGTCCACACTCTGCACTAAACAAAGCAACGGGTACACTGACCTCTGAGGTGTGTAGACGTGACAAAGTTCCGTAGGCTCTACGGTGATGTATGTGTTATATAGGTACCGTCCATCCATTTTACAGGATCATTTCAAGGCACAAGCCCAGAGGCAGATCCGAATACGAGGTTTGGCTCCATGGCTTAGGTAAACATACTCTCATTCAACGCTAAGACCAGGGGATCCAGTGCTATGTAGTGTGGGTGTAGGTGGGTGGGTGGGTGTGAGTATGTGAGGGTGTACGAGTGAATTTTTTTTTTTAAAATAATAATAATAATAAAAATCTTGGGCCAAGGCAGATCCCGCCCATTACTCAAACTTTCCTAGTGTCCATTCTGATGTTTATTTCCCTTCCAACCTGTTCACAAGGCCACACCAATTATTATTTTTTAACACACCCACACCCAACACACTCACCCACCCTCTCACATCACATGGACCATCGAGCCTTGGTCTTGGTGTTGAAACAAAATTTGTCTACCAATGAGCCATGAAGCTGGACCTAGGTTTATGGTCACCAAGACTTAGACAGAGAAAAAATAAAAATTATGATATTAAGAAGTACTCATGCAAAAATAATTTTGAATTATGGAAGGTTAAAATGATTAGACAATTAACTAAGTAAAGCAAAGATAGGGCTCTTGAGGAGCACAAGCCATCTATGGATGACTATGATTGGAAGACCCTTGATAAGAAGGCCAAATCTTCTATCAATTGTGTCTAATGGATAAGGTTCTGTACAATATTTTGAGGGAGAAAACTGCAGCAAGTTTGTGTACGAAGTTAAAGGACGTTTATGCGAAAAAGTCCCCTGAGAATTGCATACATTTGAAGCTGTAGTTGTTCAACTTCAGGATAGAAGAGGGTGGAGATGTAGAAGTCTATATCAGTAATTTTAATAAGTTAATTTGCAAGTTGCTAGACATGAAGGAAGTAGTCAAAGATGAAGATCATATATGTATTTTGTTGAATTTTCTTCCAACGTCATATGAGTCATTCAAGGACTCATTGTGCATTGGTAAATCATCCCTGTGGACATCCTTATCTTATCACGTCAGGGGAAGGCTATAAGAAAGATAAACAATAGTGCAAAGACTTCTTCTGATGCACTGCTTACAAGGGGTATAAATACTGAGTAAGATACATATCTTCAAGGTTTATATTCAAATTAAAGGGCAAGAGCAAAGGCGAGTTAAAGTGCTGGAATTTTGGGATGACAGGACACATGAATAAGAATTGTACAAATCCTAAGTTGAAGAAAGAAAACTTGGAGACTTTTTTCAGGGAGGCCAATATTGTCACATACGATGAAGAGACAAATGGAGGTAATGTGTTGTCAGTGTCTATGATCGGACACTTGTACGATGTTTGTAGGAATGAGTGGATCCTCAACAAAGGAGCATCATATCACATGACTCCTTATCAGAGTTGGGTCGCCAGTTACAAAGAGTGCAATGGTAGACATGTCTTTATGGGCAATGACAATGCCTATAATGTGGTGGCTATTGGTACGGTACACATCAAGATGTTTGATGGGGTGAAGCATACCTTGACTGATGTCAGGAACGGTCCTGATATAATGAAGAGTTTAATTTCTCTCAGTGCACTCGAGGTTATAGGATGCAAGTTTACCGGTCTTAATGATGTCCTTAAAGTTTCAAAAGGAGCACTCGTAGTTATGAGAGTGCAGAAGCACGAAAACCTTTACATGTTGATCAGGAATACTTAGTAGGTGGAGCGACATCGATTATTATGAATTCCATGTTTACATGTATGTGATATGCTCGTCTAAACCACATGAGCGAGCGGGGCATGAATGTACTCTTTGACTGTTGTTTGATTCCAGTTTTTAAGAATTCTAATATATATAAAAGCATTATATATATGGTAAAAAATTTATATTATCTTTTAAATCTGGAAAATATAAATATAAGGGAGTGCTTGATTATGTGTGTTCTAATGTATGGGGGCCATCGCCAGAGGTTTCCATTTGAAGGTCGTCATGGTTTGTCTCATTCATTGACGACTACTCTTAAAAAGTTTGGGTTTTACTTTATGAAACGTAAATTCAAAATTTTCACCATATTCAGACAATGGAAGATAATGGTGGAAAAACAATTAAGTCGAAAAATAAAGGTTTAAGGGCTGACAATGGTGATGAGTTTACTTTTACTGAATTCAATGAATATTGTAAAGATGAAGGGATCATCAGGCACAATACAATGAGCTACACGCCTGAACAAAATAATGTGGCTGAAAGGATGAATCAAATTCTCTTGGAAAGGGTGTGATGCATGTTAAATAATGCCACATTGGACAAGGACGTATGGACTGAGGCTATTAACACGACTTTCTATGTGATGAAATAGTTCCCTTCTACGACTATTGATTGTAAGATCCCAAGAAAGTATGGAGTGGTCATAAAATTGACTACTCATATTTGCTCATATTTGGTTGTGAGGCTTGCTCTTATGTACCATCTGTTGACAGAGATAAGCTTGACCAAAGAGTCGAAAGTACATCTTTATTGGCTATAGTGTTGGTGTGAAAGGTTACAAGTTGTATGACAAAGTTACACACAAGGTCATCATTAGCCGTGACGTCAGGTTCAATGAAAGCTTTCTATTTCGCAAGAATGTTCAGGAACCAGATATCATTAACATCCAGATTGATACAGATGATACTCAGACAGCGACAGATGCGCATACAGAGGTATAAGAGTAGGTGGAACAACCACCTATGAGAAAAAATCCACCGCGAAATCGAAAGTTACCAACAAGATACAGAGATGACTCTAATATCGCATATGCCCTCATTATAGATGAGGGGAACCCATCTACTATTTTGGATACTCTTGATGAGCCTGATGCAGAAAGGCGGCTATGACGATGAGATGTACTCGTTGCACAAAAATAACACATGAGAGTTGGTAATGAAGGGTTATACTCAGAAAGAAGGCATTGACTTCACAAAGATATTCGCGCCGATTGTAAAGCAATTATTTATTGAATTCGTATTGGTACTGGTTACTCAATATGATCTTGAGCTGGAACAGATAAATGTGAAGACTGCATTCCTGCACGTGGAATTGGAAGAACTAATCTAGATAAAGCAACCAGGGGGATATGAAGTTAAAGGGGTAGAAAATAAAGTTACAAGTTAATAAGGTCGTTGTACGGCTTGAAACAATCGCCTACGTATAAAAAAATTAATTCTTTCATGTTGAGTCAGAAATTTACTATGAGTGAATACAATCATTGTATTTATTACAAGACATTGAGTGATAGTATCCTCGTACTGTATGTTGATGATATGTTGATCGCCAATTATAATATGTTTGAAATCGATGTATTGAAGACTCATTTATCAGGGACATTCAAGATGAAAGATCTAGGGGTTGCAAAGAGAATTCTCGACAAAAATATTCATAAAGATAGGAAGAGGAGTAGGCTTTGGTTATCTCAGTCATAATACTTTGAAAATGTATTGATCAAGTATGAGATGGACCAGGCAAAGCCAGTGAGTATTCCCCACGTGGCCCACTTTAAGCTTTCATTAGAACAATATCCTAAATCAAATGAGAAAAAATAAAAAAGTAGGTTGTCTCATGTGTCTTATTTAAATGTCATTGACAATTTAATGTATGCCATGGTCTGCACGAAACTGGATATTTCATAGGCAATCGATGTTGTGAGTAAATATATGTTAAACCTCGGCAAGCAACATTTAAAAGCGGTGAAATAACTACTTTGAAATATTCGATGTATAAAAAACTACTTCTTAACTTTTAAGAAGACATGAGTAAAGTTGGTTGGGTATGTAAATTCAAATTATGCAGGCAGTATGGGTTTTAGAAAGTCGACTTCAGGTTACTCATTTGTAATAGCAGGTAGAACAATTAGTTAGATTTCGAAGCTTTAGTTCGTGGTGACTCTTTTTACGACCGAAGTAGAGAATAAGGTAGAAACGGAAGCATTTAAGGAATGTGTTTGGTTGAGAGGCATGAAAAATCAATCGAGGTTTCAACAAGAGGCCATGTTGATTAATTGTGACAGCGAGAGAGCTATCAATTTGGCTAAAAATTCTGTTTATCACTCTCATACTAAACACATTGATGTTCGTCACCACTTTATCCGCTAGGTGCTTGAAGGAGACATGACTCTAGAGAAGATTCACACTAGCGTGAATCCGACGGACATGCTTACTAAGGTGGTTCCTATAGAGAAGTTCAAGTTCTGTGCGACTTCTTTGGGCTTGGCGATGTTGTAAAAGGATGACAAAGTGTGCATGAAAAGCGTTGATGAAGCTATGATGCAAAGAAGAGATAATAAAAGAGGACAATAAGCTACATGATTGAAGATTGAAGACATTGTGAATATTGTTGTAATAGATATCTTAAATCGAGTCTGTTACATGGTCTGTCGACGCCATCCATAGTTTGTTTGATTACACCTTTAATGGCATCGAACTATGCTCAATCATATCAAGATTTTCTGGATTTTCTCCAGTTGCTCGCTAGATTAACTAGGTACTTTTTCGATGTCATCAATGAGTGTTTGATGCCATCGTAAATGTCTGAAAAATCATGTTTTATCTCTAGACAATTAAGGTGTTAGTTCAATGTCATCGTTGAGTGTTCGATGCTGTCGAAGGATTAGTTTCGATGCCATTTATGAGTGTTCGATGCCATTGACAGATTTTGAGAAAAAATTTCACAAAATTGCGAATTTGTGAGATTTGTTTCCGATTTCATTTGAAATTCTTTCCAAGGCTATATATATGGGTGTAAATGGGATTGAGAGGTATTTTAAGGTTTTCTAATTTATCCAAGGGTTTCAAAGGGTGTAACAAGGTTAAGTTTTGAGGTTGTTCGAATCGAGTAATCTCTTTCTCTTTGTAATTTTTTCTTTCATAGTATTCATTTGTCACTTTGTGCCGTGGTTTTTTCCTACAAGGACTTTTCCATGTTGAAATCATTGTGTTCTTTTTCATGTTTATTTAGTGTTATTGGATTGCTATTCTTAATTCATCTCTATGTGCTTCCACGGTCCCCAACATTTCTTCACCTATGTTCCCTCTCTTGTGGCTCACTTGAATTTTGGATCCACCTCATTTGGTCAATGACCTGAAGTGAATCCATAAAAGGGATGGATTGGGCAGATTCATCACAAATATACCTGTGGGAGCTAAGTAGCTTCCAACTGGTAACATCCTACCAAAGCCTTCCTACAGGCGGTCCGAGTCCCTAGATGAGCATTGTACGTTTACATACTACCAATCATGGAAGCGGATTAGATGCGCCCAATGCTATCGATAGATGGTAGGACTCTTAGTGTGGGACCCACCTTAATGTATTTATTTTACATTCATGCCGTCTATCTATTTTTCCGTATCGTTTTAGGGCATGAGCTAAAAAATCTAGCAGCTCTAAATCTTATTTGGACCATGCTATAAGAAACAATGTTGATTAAATGCCCCATCATTAAGAAATTCCTAGGCCCACCTTATTGTTTCTATAATGCTTATTTGCCATCTAACCTATTGATAAGGTGGCACAAAACTAGATGAAGGAAAAAAAAAAACAAACGTAAGCCTGATCTAAAACCATTGTGGTGAATAGAGCTGTACATGAGTCAAGTTAGCTCATTAGCTCACTCGAATCAACTCGGATCGAAACCGTGTTCGAGCCGAGTCAAGCAGATTTTTTAAGCTCAAAAAAATTTCTAACCAAGTTTGAGCTTTCCCAAGCTTGACTTGACTCAGACCGAACCTAACTCGAATCGAACTCGGATTGAACCAGTTTGGTGACTTGGTTAATTCAATATTGTTGTTGCTCACCAAGTGTTTGATGAAATTACTCAACGAAGTGTGGCTAGTGGCAACTTGCACTTCAGTCTGTTATTTTCAAACTTTTTCTCTAGTTGTCATATTTTATAGATAATGTTAAAGTTGCATTTTCTTTTTGTGCTTCTCTTGAGTTTGATGGGATATCTGTCTTTTCTGAAATTTGGGAATATCAGAAAGCACTGAATAGCTGATCAGGAAGCTGCCATTCCAGATGTTGGTCTGTTAGATTGCACAAGACTTCAAGGTAAGTTGGAGATGAGATTATAACCTTGGTCCCTTTTTCCAATGTGAGGTAACAAGCTAACTTGACTCGTGTACAGCCCTAATAGCAAGGAAGGTATGTATATGAAACCAAATGCCTTTTTTTTTTTTCTTAATTTTATGTTGTTTACAAGGTGTTTGATGAAATACTCGTAAATCTATTGTTGTTATTTTACATACAACAATATTTTAAAAGTATAGTTCATGCATTTGTGAAAATGCCACACAAGCGAACTCGACTTGATCTTGGCTCAAACTTAGCTTGAACTGGCCCGAGCTACTGACCGAAATGACCTGAGCTGGCAAGTCAGGCTCGAGGACCGAGTAGAGCCAAGTTTAAGCTGGGGTCAGTAAGTGGCAGAGCCGAGTCAAGTTGTGCCAAGCTCGACTCTGACCGACTTGTGTTTACCTCTAGTGGTGAATAAGAGGTTTTTAATTGTCAATCACCATTATTTCGTATGGCATTGTCCACATGAGATATGGATTTGCTTCATTTTTGAGTTAATGCCCTAAAGTAATAGGAAAAAAATAGATGAACAACATGGATGTAGAATACATATGTTATGGGAAATTCTAGGGCATGTCCTATATGGGAGAAACCTCCGAATAGTGAGACTAGGCAGGATTATACTTAGCTCGACCGCATTTCGTCCGCTTGAAGTCAGCTCAGACTCAATTCTGAGGTACAACGTCGGTGTCGTCCGTTGAGTTTAGTAGAAAAAGTATGGGCGCAAGAACTGATAAGTCAGTTTGAATGGAGACGTGACCAATGTATTGTCCTAGTAACACACAATCTTAGAATAACTGCACAACCCCCGATATCTGCACATTTGTCATTCGTGGCTAGTGGCTAAGATTGGGTCGAGAAATATGGGAACGTCCACTTTAGTTGCAAGGTATAAATAGTCATTGAATACACAGGAATAGGTACGCAAGATCTCACACCCTACACCCAGCTACACTACTTAGACCTAGATTCCTAGCCCAACTTTGGCATTGGAGGGTTCCCTGCTCTACCTAGGGTCTCCTTTGTCCTTCTCTTATGCAGGCTTATAGAGCTCAGAGTGAGTGTTCGGAGCTCGGCAAGGGTGAACCAGATATTTGCAATAACATTTTGGCATCATATATGGGAAAGCGAAATGAAAGAGCCTTTTTAGCTTTGCTAGAAATGGCTAAGGGAAAATGGAGAGCACTTCCAGCACCAGCGGTGGAGCATGAGCCCGCTAGGCAATGATACTCATCCTCGATACTCCATGCTGAGTCAGCCCCAACATGACCGTCTCAACGGACTTAGAGCCGTGGAGGCAAGTATCGAGCGCTATAAAATCAAGTGCATGCGTTGGTCGATGAGATCAATTAGATGAAGCGGCAATAGGAGGTAGGTCAATATCTGCCCCCCGACCAAGGAGAGGCCACTCTGCCTATTGTAGAGCGACCCATCCTCATCTTTTCACAAGCGGGAGTATCTCAGAGCATGTCAAGCCGGGCTTCGACTCACGTATGAGATGCAGCTGCCCGAGTTTCGACTTATGTGTCTGAGACCTCGGCCTTGGCCCCGACTAACCTCTGCCATGAATTAGAAAGGAGAAAAAGGGATAGGACGCCTGAATTCAATGCTCCTCACGAAGAGGTTGCTAAGAACAGGGATCCGTGGGAAGCTTAGCTTGATGAGCTTCGAAACCAGATCAAGAGCATGCAACGAGATCAACAGGCGCAAGCTTCAACTGTGGTAAAAGCGATGATGGAGGAGACCAAGCCTGCATTTACTAGTGAAATTATGGGCACAATTTACTAGTGAAATTATGGGCGCAACAATGCCTTCGAGGTTCAGGATGCCCCCTGTCATCTAATACTCAGGTTTTGGGACCCAACGGAACACATGGAGTCTTATCGCTCCTAGATGTAGATCCAGTCAGCATTGGAAGAAATGTTGTTGCAGAGCATTCTCTATAAGCCTCACATGGATTACGAGAAACTAGTATCGGCAGCTCAAGCCAAAGTCGATTAGTGCATTCACCAAGCTCAGCAGAGCCTTCTTGACGTAGTTCATTGTCGGGAAGAAGAGTTGGAAGTCATCGACTCACCTAGCCTCAAGCAGAAAAGCGGAGAACCACTGAAGGATTACATTTTTCAGTTCAACAAGGAGGCTTTGCAAGTGGACGATTACTCTGATAAGATGGCTCTGACCGCAATAATCAGTGGGCTTAG
Organism: Magnolia kwangsiensis; assembly: GCA_037074715.1. Classification (NCBI taxonomy): domain Eukaryota; kingdom Viridiplantae; phylum Streptophyta; class Magnoliopsida; order Magnoliales; family Magnoliaceae; genus Magnolia; species Magnolia kwangsiensis. The sequence continues at coordinate 194,792,515 of CM073571.1, read as the reverse complement.
AGACGGGAGATTCCTCTTCTCAATAAGGAAGAATCCCCCAACCACCCTTAGTGAGATCATAAGTTGAGCTCAGAAATATACCAATGCTGAAGAATTCTTCAACTCACGAAAAATGCTGAAAGCTCAAAGCACCCTTCCAATGATAAGAGGCATAAGGATGTCCCACCTCAACCTAGTATGAGTAGGAAGAGAGCAGATGAGGATTTGTCTCGTAGCCAAAGGCCAAGGAGAAAGCCTGAAAGTCGATTCAGCTTGTATATTCCTCTCAACACGTCTCTAGAGAAAATCCTACTGGAGACCTGGTGTCACGCCCCAAATTCGAAAATCGGATTCACATGGATCCCGATTGCCGAATCCGGTGCCGACAGCCTCCGTAGTGCCCCATTCTCGGCTCCTGACAATCAAATGCCAGATTCCGATCCTGGGATCCTACAAGGAGGATTTTCAGAATGAATTTTTTTTTTTGTAATGGAGCATAATCACAAGCATAACCAAGTCACAAAACGACATCACCATATATCCACTATAATAAAATTTTAAGTACAATGTAGAAAGGGAAATACAAAGTGATCAAAAAGCTCCAAAAGGTCCTGATGTGCACTCCTGCCTCAGCGCTGCTGTCGTCCAACGCTACCTGCACGCAACTATCGTGCATAAGCTTACAAAAGCTTAGAGGGTGGTGTAAGTGTGTGCGTAAGGCAAACGCCAAGTGTACAGTATCAGAACAATACGGAAGTATGTGGTAAGTCCATAGAATCAACCATGCCAAAGCTATGCGATGAGATATGAATGTCATCGGCCACACCGATACAATGCAAGGCCTATATAGTCGAATGTCATATGCGAAATGCAATCCAAGCAAGTCGGTACTCCTCAAGTACGTATATCAGTACAGTTCCTCTCTGGATATCACCGGGGTCCAATACACTTGCAGAGACTGCCACCTCCCTAGCTGCACAGTCAAGCAAGCGGATAAGACTTCACTATCTGCCTGACCAGTAGTATGCCAATACCTACCCGGTTCGTCGATAGCGGACTCATTTACGAGCTAGTCAAACTCAGCCTAGCTTATAGCCCTCTCACTCAGGCGGATAAGGCCACATCCCCTTCCAACCGACCACGACACAGTGGGAGACGCGGCCTACTGATATTCGGCACTCGGGCGCTCATGTATCCACTCGGTCTAGACGCTGGAGCATCTCCTGGTACCAAAAAGGTTCTAGGACTTTCATCCAAGGACATCCTAAGTGTCCATAGTGCTAGAATAAGTATTTTCGGTATCCAATACGGCCATCTACGATGTACCTGTGGAGCCACGACCTTGATGTCGCTAGGGCGTGCAGTGATCAAGTCATACGTATGTGAGATGCATGAATCACGCTGTCAAAACATGCAGCAATCCAGTACGTACTGCGCGATCATGTGGGCGCTCAGTCACATAACGAGCCCCATAAATGGTCTGCCCAATGGCGTATGTTATGATCAGTCATTACTCATATCAAGCATACATATGATGCGTATGGTCATGAGTCATGAGATTATTCTAAGCATGTTATAAGGCAATGAATAGCAATAGGTATGGACCTATCAATGGGCCCTAAAGAGAGTTACAATGCGGACATTTAACCAACATTGTACATACAATGTGGACGTCAAACCAACATTGCTTCCTAGGCACGGCTTGCCATAAATATCATTTCACGAACCATGATAAACATACATTGCAATGGACCCTAAGGACATCCGTTAGGCCTCGATCCCTGGGCCTTAGATATATCAAATGGGTCGTATTACATGGGCCTCACATTCACCAAATGGGTTACATTGATGGGCCTCACCAATGAGCCTTATGTACATTGCAATGGTCCATGATCCATGGGCCTTGAAATACATCAGAGTGGCCTCACAACTTGAGCCTTAAATATGTCAGATGGGCCCATACACATGAACTTTAAATATATCAACTAGGCCACTCCATTTGTGCCCCATGCACATCAAATGGCTTAATCTCATGGGCTTTAATATGTATCAAATGGGCTTAAATCCCGTGGGCCTTATATAAAATAAGTGGGCCGGATTCTATGGGCATTGCATATGCCAAATGGGCCGAAACCCATGGGCATTACATATGCCAAATGGGCTTAATCCCGTGGCCCTTATATGTATCAAATGGGCCTGATCATTTGGGCCTCAGATATATACCAAGGTAGGCCTCAATGAATGGCCAAAGTTAAATCAATAAAGGGCCCTATACATATACCATGGTGGCCCATTTGAACCATAGATCTGGCTCATTTTGGCTCAATCCATAAAATAATTTTTCAAAAACAAATAAATGGACGGTTTAGATGCAACACATGCATCGTGGCGGGGGTCACATGAAGGCCCACCATCATAATCATATATAATTTATGTACGGTATATATATGTACTATGATATTATATATACATATATCTTCACATACACACACGCATACACACACGCACACACACACGCATACACACATGTGCACTCACACATGCATACACACACATGTGCACTCACACACACATGTACACACCCACACACACACGTGCACTCACACATGTGCGTACACACCCACGCACACACACGTGCACATTACAGTGGGCTCCACCGTCCGTACGGACGGTGGATTTTAAGCACTTACATCACTGTGGGTCCCAGGTGGGGCCCACCATAATGTTTTTATGCCATCTGACCCGTCCATTAGGTGACACAGACCTGAATGACGGGTGAAAACAAATTTCAGCTCGATTCACAACTTCTGTGGGCCCCAAAAAGAGTTTTAATTGTAGAACTCATTTCACACTGTTTCTCATGGTGTGGGCCACCTGAGCGTCAAATCAGCCTGATCTTTGGAGGGAGGCACGTCAGGGGGGTGGCCCACCTAATGAATGGGTCGGATGGTAAATTGGCATCAGGGTGGGGCCCACGGCTAGGGCCGTGGGTCTGCTTCGTCCGCCCGCCTGCTGACGACCGCAGGACGCCTGGCATCCTGCCGTGACGCCAGAGGCAGCAGCGCCTCTGCTGCTATCATTTTTTTTATTTTTTATTTAAAAAAAAAAAAACCTATTTCCAAGGTTTTTCAGGTCTGGGGCCCGCGTGAAGTGCATCCACTCCGTCCATTGTATTCCCGAGCACAAAACACACCCATCAAGACCAATATCGGCCATTTTTCAGCGTGTAGGAAGAGTTTTGGTAAAGTTCAATGGTAATGGTACCATTTTTAAAACTATGGCCCACCAAATGCTCCGATCAACCCCATCTTTCATTTCAACGCTTAAAATGGAGCTCTAAATGGGATGGACGGCATGGATTGAATACATACATCAAGAGGGGGCCTATACAAGTGGTCTTCTCCAAAGGCTTAGAAATAAGCCATGATTTGTGTTTTCATTCCAGTGACGTCCAGCGTCACTGGACTCTTTTGGACTAGATACGAATTTTAAGTGGGCCTTACCTAGGTGGGCCACCACATGATAGGTGGTGTGGGTACAATGCATATAAGGTGGGCCCACTCATGGATGACTTGGATAAAATACTTACTTCAAGGTGGGGTCCATCCAAGTGGGCCATACGGCCATTTCATCACATACAAGGAAGTAAATGGAAAGAGAGAGAGAGAAATAGAGTGAGACACGCGTGATGGAGGGACCCCGGCACTATGGGCCCTCCGTTTCAATCATCCAATCATACATCAAAGGTCCCCTTGCATATGGACCATCAACAAAAGATCAACGGTGGAGATCCCACTCCACTAGAAATGGACGGTCTAGATGACCTCCTCAATACAAGGAAAGTAAACATCATGATGGGGTCCATGGAGAATGGCCCCATCATGGAATGATCTTGATGATCAAGATGAGCCATTGGCCACATCTTAGGGTCCCAAGTGAGATCCAAACCATTGATCGGTTGGCCTCACTTGGCCCACCTTAAAAACATGAAAACTAGTCTATCAAAGCACCCACCTCTTGATCTTCTCGGTCCGTTGGATAGCCGGTCTCCTAGAGCTTCACTTTGATGGTGAAGATGGAAAATGGATGGCTAGGATGATGGAATTTTGAGATGGGAAGTGAAAAGTGGGCCACCAAAATCACACCTCTCTCATGGGGAGCCTTGGACGTGGGAGGCTCTCTTGGTTGCTTGGGTTTGGTGTGAGAAAAGAGAGAGAGGGAGAGATGAGATGTAGAGAGATGGAGTGATGTGAGGTGAGTGATGGGTGAGGTGAGTGATGGGTGAAGTGAGTGATGGGTGAAGTGAGAGGTTAGTTGACTTAGGTGGTTGCTTAACTTATGGAGAAAGGAAGCATGGGTGGGTGTACTTGACATGAGAGGTGATTGATGGGACATATTGTAGAGATTCCTTGGGATTTGCAACGCGCGGTGTTTTTACTCGAACTGAACGTGGGTCCGTATCTCATCGCCTGGGTATCGGATCGGTGCGTGAGTTGCGGCGTTGGAACCGCGACGATGATGCGGTCGCAACGATACAAGTCTCGGATTAAGCCGGCTCAAATGAATAGGATACGACTTACGGTCGTGCGCAACGTCAACTATAAGTCGCAGATTGCCGAAATTTGACGAGAAGGATCGCGAAAAACAACGGAACAGTGCGGATTAGGATACGGGTCTTACATCTGGGATAAAAGGCTATTGCATTGGCCTAGTTACATGAAGATGGAAGTAGGTTAGGAAGACAAACATAAATATTATCGCTTTCATCACGACCATGGCATAATACTGGTGATTACGTCGACCCGAAGGAAGAAATTGAGACCCTCATCCGCAAGGGTCACTTATGTCAATACATAAAGGAAGAGAAGCAAACTCAGAAGGACGAGTAATTAGGCAGGGCTACAGATGACGGTACTGAAATCCATACGATATACAGTTGTCTGTCCGGAGGCGGCAACTCGAACTAGGCTCGTAAATCCCATCCTCAGAGTACCAACCTTGAACACCACATTCACTTGGCTAACAGGCCGAGAAAGAAGCTCCGGGTAAACCCATGCAGTCTTACATTTACAGAGGATGACATGCGTGGGATTCAGCATCATCATGATAATGCTCTGGTAGTCGTGATGATGATAGCCAATCATAAAGTATACCGCATCATGGTCGATACTAGGCGCTCAGCCGACATTCTATACTCCGAGGCATTCGAAAAAATGGGTATTGACAGGTCATGCCTTCGACCTGTAAAAACCCCACTGCATGGCTTTGTAGGTGACAATGTTATCTCAGAGGGAGCGATTTCTCTCCCGGTCACTGTAGGAGAAGGTTAGAACCAAGTTACTCTACTGGTAAATGCACCATCGACTTATAATGTTATCATTGGGCGATCATCTCTTAACGCCATGAAGGCAGTAGTATTTACGTACTTCCTGATGATGAAGTTCCCTGCTGTTGGGGGAGTCGGCTATGTTAAAGGCGATCAGCGAGAGGCTTGGCGATACTATTCCATGGAGATTAGAAAGGGCTCAGCAAAGCAAGCCTTTACAATCGATATACTCGACCCCAGAGGTAACATCTTAGTGGAGAGTTCCCCCATGGAGGACCTTTTGACCCTCCCGCTCGATGGCGCCAATCTGACTAGAATAGTCCAGCTCAGATCATCATTGAGTGCCGAGCAACGAGACTAGATGCTGAATTTTCTACGACAACATAAAGATGTCTTCGCATGGTCCCACTAGGACATGCCGGGCATCACCTCAAAAGTCATGGTCCATAGACTGAATGTAGATCCAGAGCATAAGTTAGTTAAGTAAAAAAGAGAGCTTTTAAGCCCGAAAGGTGTGCGGCGATTGCTGAGGAGGTTGTCAAACTCCTCGACATCGGCTTCATAGAAGGGTCCACTACCCTGACTGGATCACCAATGTTGTGCTCGTCAAAAAAGCGAACGAAAAATGGTGGGTTATGTAGATTATTCCGACCTTAACAAGGCTTGCCCCAAGAATAGCTTCCCCCTCCCGAGGATCGACCAATTGGTTGATAACACTGCCAGGGACGAGCTTCTAACATTCATAGATGCATATTCTAGCTATAATCAGATAGCTATGCACTCCTTAGATAAGCAAAAAATGGCTTTCATCACATACAATGGACTCTACTACTACTGGGTCATGCCACTCAGGTTGAAGAATGAAGGGGCTACCTATCAGCGGTTGATAAAAAAGATGTTCGCTCAGCAAATCGGCAACACTATAGAGGTTTATGTCGATGAGATGTTGATGAAAAGTGTTAGGTTAGCTGACCTTATCTCAGATCTGGCCGAGGCTTTCTCCATACTTTGGAAGTATCGAATGAAGCTAAACCCGACCAAATGTGCGTTCGGTGTAGGTTCAGGTAAGTTCCTCAATTTTCAAGTCAGTCAGAGGGGAATCAAGGTCAATCTGGAAAAGACAAGGGCTCTCTTAGATATGACCTTACCCCGGAATTTAAAAGAAATTCAATGCCTTATAGGAAAGGTATACGCGCTTAACCACTTCATCTCTAGAGCCATAGATAAGTACCTCCCATTTTTTTAGCAATTAATGGGTAGTAAGAAGGTGGAGTGGACTCCTGAGTGTGAGAAAGCGTTTCAACAACTAAAGCAGTATTTAGGATCATCCCCATTGTCATTTAAGCCAGAGAAAGGAGAACCGTTGTTCCTTTACTTAGTTGTATCTTCCGTGGCCGTCAAATTAGCTTTCATTAGAGAGTCTGGAAAAAGCAATACTCGGTCTACTATGTCAGCAAAGCATTGATTCCAACAAAAACAAGATATCAAGATATGGAAAAACTTACCTTAGCTCTAATCGTTTCGACTCGATGGCTACATCTATACTTCTAGACACACCCCATAATTGTCCTCACAAATCAACCCCTCCAGCAAGTGCTGCAGAAGCCCGAAGTGTCTGGACAGTTGACCAAGTAGGCAGTTGAGCTCAGTGAGTTCGATATCAAATATCGGTCGAGGACAACCATCAAAGGTTTGACAGTGGCCGACTTCATAGCGAAATTTACCACTCAAAATAGTGAGGCAGAGGCATCTAGCTCAGACGCATCTGTGATCTCGACAGGGAATCTTACCGTCACTCCTATCCCTTAGAGTGCCAAGTAGATCGAGGCAGAGGGTAAGTGGGCATTCTTTGTGGATGGTTCATCAAACTCGAAGCAAGGGGGAGCAAAGATCGTTCTAGTTGCTCCCTATGCAATGACAGTTCAGTATGCGATAAGGTTCGGGTTCCGAGTCTCCAACAATGAAGTAGAATATGAAGCCTTGCCAGCCGGACTCAAACTGACAGCCGCCTTAGGAGCTTGAGCTCTGAACGTCAAGTGCGACTCACAGCTCATCGTAAATCAGGTATCATCGGAGTTTGAGGCAAAAGAAGCTAGAATGGTAGCCTACCTGAACAAAGCTTGGAGGTTAATAGGGAAATTCTAGAAGTGTTGCATCAGCCAAATACCAAGGGCTGAGAATTCTTGGGCAAACGCACTTGCCAAACTCGCTTCGGCGACTTAGGGAAGAATTTTGAGGTTCTTCCCAGTGGAGTTCTTGAGTAGGCCAAGCATCGACAATCATGAGGTCATCCAACCCGTGTACGTAATTTCGAGTTGGATGGATCCGATAGTCGAGTTCCTCAAGGACAGGAAGGTTCCTGAGGACAGGTTAGAGGTCCGACGCCTGAGTGTTAAATCAGCACAATACGTTATCATCGAAGATATCTTATACAAGAAGGGATTTTTCCAACCGTATCTGAGGTGCCTATGACCGGACGAGGCCAAGTATGTAATCAGAGAGATTCATGAAGGAATATGCAAAACCATTCTAATTTCAGAGCTTTGGCACAAAAGATCATTCGTCAAGGATACTTTTAGCTAACGATTTAGGCTGACTCCGGAGATTTTACCCGGAAGTGTGACAAGTGCCAAAGATTTACAGCCATCCCCACATAGCCGGCGGAAGAGTTGACCCCATGAGTGGACCCTGGCCCTTTGCTTAGTGGGGAATCGATATCATCAGCTTCCTACCCCAGGGCAAGGGTCAGACCAAGTATGTGATCATGCCAGTAGATTATTTTACCAAGTGGGCCGAAGTTGAGCCTGTTGCTAAGATCATCGAGAAGAAAGTAACCAATTTCATCTAGAAGAATGTTGTATGCCAATTTGGTATCCCGCATACTGTTGTCTTAAACAACGAGAAATAGTTCGACAATAATAGGTTCAGGAGTATGTGTTAAGGGCTCGACATCAATCAAATGGTCAGGTGGAGGCAGTGAATAAAATAAAAAAAGGTCATTTTAAAATGAAGTTGGAAAAGGCGAAAGGCACGTGGGCCGATGAGCTCCCACTCGTGTTGTGGGCATATAGGACCATAGCTCAAACGACGACAGGGGAAACACTGTTCTCTCTTTCCTATGGTTCCAAAGTAGTCATTCCAGTCATGATAGGACTCCCTACCGCCCGAGTATAGTCATATCGTTGTAAGGAGAATGTTGACTAAATGATGATGAGCCTTGACCTAATCGAAGAATTGAGGGATACCACCGGATTACAAATAGCAGCTTGGCATCAGTAAGTCGCCCACTTCTATAACTCTAAGAACAAAACAAGGCATTTCTGACTAGGTGACCTAGTCTTGCATCGTGTGTTCCAAAACACATCGGAACCTGGGGTAGGTTCTTTGGGACCTAATTGGGAAGGTCCCTACCGAGTTGTCAGTTTGGCTAAACCTGGTTCTTATTGACTTGAGAGCTGGGAAGGGCGCCCCTTGCCACACCCATAGAATGTTGAGTACTTGAAAGTCTACTACTCATAAAAGGAATAATGTAAGGGCCGACTCATATTGTCATAAGTCTATAGTTTCAATAAAAGTCGCGTCTTTTTACAGAAAACTATCCAGTTCTATGCAATCTACAGGGGACCCCCATGAGGAATAAGGTCTTGCAGAGAGGTCGGCCGTCTGACCAAACTGGTCGACTCATTTTTTGAATACGCTATGAGGGACCGTCTCTCATGTGTAGAGATAGAATCCTTCGGCGGGCAGACTCTTATAGAAGAGGTCGGCTCGTCATCTGACAAATTAATATTCGATAGATCAACAATCATCAATCACCATTCAATCGACTATATAAAAACATCATTCAACCACAAACATTACAAAATAATAATCAACATCCAAAAGCATCCTAAATAACGCTAAGGCGTCACAATATCCTTTGAAATTGATCATAAAAAAGAGGTTTAAATGCTACTCAGCGAAAGGAAGCTCAGTGCCAAGGGGCTAGAAGGCAGGAGGAGCCTCGGAGTCAAGAACCTGGCTGGAAGGAGCGACTTTGGCCAGTTCCTCCCCGGCGTCATCAGCGGCAGGGGTGTCGAGGCCGAGGTCTAGATATAGCTCCCGGACGCCGTCTATATAAGCATTGTAGCCACAGTAGTAGAACTTGTAGGCCTCAACGGTTCTTTCTGTTGAAGACTTGTACTCTTCAATGGCAGCATTGATCATTGAGGCAACCGAGGCCTCAAAGTCAGTGCACTAGGCCGCCTTAGCTTTCCCAACCTTAAGCTCCAACTCCTCAACAACATCATTCTTAGCTTGCCTCAACTCGGCCTCCAGCCGAGCATTAACCTCCTCCACTGAGTCGAGATGATCGTTGATCTTCTCGAGCTCAGACTTGGTAGCATCACAATGGGCTTGGAGCTCATTGATTTCCCGTGGTATAACAAGTCCCTCACCTTCTCCTTAGCTAGTAAGGCGCAAAGCTCTTCCCGCTCTCCCCAAAGTTCTCTAACCTCACCGCGGAGAGTCTCTATCTCATTGTCCTTCCTAGTCACTTCCCTTAGTCTCTCCCGATTTGACAGGAACATGGGCAGTGACTGAATCAAGAGCACAAGTTAGGGACAATTCAAAATCAAACAAGAGAAAAATCTCATATGAGAGTTACCTTGTAGTAGACAGAGGCGATGCCATTGCTGAAAGACTCATGTTGGTGGATGAGAAGTTCAACGATCTCCTCTTCGGGGGCATGCTTCGCCGCCTAATTGACTAAGTCGGACATTGATAACCTGGAGGAAGTCTTCCATCTTTAGGGAGAGGAGTAAACCCTATTGCCTCTCCAATGCCACTGGCGGCTGAGACCTGAGCTTCGGCCATCGCAGCACCTCCATCCCCGATTTTTTTTATTTTTTATTTTTTGGGGGTGGGGGGGAGAGAGCATCCCTCCGGCAGCTTGACCGGCCCCCTCGTGCTCGGAGGAAGAAGGGAACGTAATGGGAGGATGTTTAGAAGTAGTTGGGGGTGCCTCGGGGGCTTGAGGGGAGGTAGCTTTGGGTTAGATGGCTGGGGTAAGAGCGACCTCAGCCCCAGATGCAGCTGCAGTTTCGACCTACATAGCGATGTCAGGAACCGCAACGACAGAAACCTCGGTTTGAGGAATCTCCTTCCTTTTCTGAGCTGTCATCTTCACTCAAGGTTCGGTAAGCAGCATCTCCTTGAGGAGTGGGGGCTTCCTCTTTCTAGCTCTGGAAGCTTTGGCCATACTTGTGCAGGCAGTAGAAGATAAGAAAACGTCTGACTATATAAAACTTTAACGTGATGAACTGATACTGATGAGGGTCAAATATTGCATATCAGACCTCAGTTATTACCCAGATTTACTAGCATGATACTGTTTAATGGCCCATTTTATCATTCTTTTGATGCAGGGTGTATTTATGAGCTTGGATCGAAATACGGTGCTAAAAGTATAGATTTAATGCTCTGACAGCACTAAAGGCAAGGGACGGACCCCAGGGGACCAAGATCATTGGATTTACATACCAAGAATCTGAAAAAATTGAGAAACTGAAGCTCAAGTGGCCTGAAAGACGTCCAAAATGCAAGATTATAGGGTTCCCGCTATCCATTCAGCTGAAAATTTCACACATGGCCTGAGGACCATAAACTAACCGTACGCATCGAATTTCATCCATTGGATCCCTCTAGAAGTGGCCCAATGGTTAGATCATCACATACATTATCAAATCGGGGCCCACCTGCCACCTGGATATGCTTGACTTTTGGTCCCAACGCCTAAAATGATATTATAAAGTGGATGGTCGGTATGGATTTCTCATAAACATCATAGTGGACCCCACCTGAGTGGTGAGTGCACCGTGCACAAGTGCACGTGCCGTGCACTGCAAACCAAAGTCGATTTGACCGACTTTGACCCGATCCGGTCTCTGTTTACACAGCGTCCGCAAGGTGCGGACGCTGAGCTGCGTTGTAGGCCCCACACATTCTCCGGGTTGATGATCTGAACCGTTAAATGGTCTCAGGAGGTAGGTATTACCCTTACCTAGGCGTCGGTTTTACTCTCTGCAGGTGATTGAAAGATCGTAAACGTTAAAAGTAAGATGGACGACGGAATGAATATTCTCGTGGGCCAAACGGAAACTACTCCAAAAACCGTCCATTCCTAACGGTTTTTCGAGAGAAAAACGTTGGACGGGGTGGATTTTTCAAAATAACAACGAAGTGGGCCCCACCATCGTCACTACGTAACGAATACGCTGCCCCTGTTTTGTCCGGACGCTGGGACACGCAGTGGACTCTCACCGTTCATCATGAGGAAAATCAAGACCGTCCATTCGATCCAGGAGGTGTCAAAAACCGTTGCCGAGGTTTCTTCATGGTTCTGTGCATGCAATCAGGCAATCCCCACCGTAAAATGGAAGATTGATGGTGAATTGAAAAGTGCGGTAGACCACACCTAATCCAAGCCAAAACAGACCATTCCTGACTGTTTTTTTGGAGGGGAATTCAATGAACGGTACTGATTCGTCAAACTTCAAGGAATGTGGGCCCCACAGCTAACGCAGAATCAGTCTTTCGGGTTCCTTACGCGTTACGCATGTCTGAGAAACCCGAACGTTCTGAGCTGTTACACATCCATAGAGAGGATCGGTCCAATGATCCAGACCATCCAGAAGCCTGAGAAGAGGGTTTTCACCCTTCCTATGAAGTCAGAATCACAATCATGTCATTCACTGTCTCGCAAACATGTTCCAAATGCAGCTAGTTCTGCACTTTTGATGCGTAATGTGCGAAAGAGTGCGTAAGCTCTCCACCGACCTCCTTGTGTACTGATCGACCCTTGCTGCCGACTCCAAGCCCTTATAAAAAGGGAAAAGAGAGAGAGAACGAGGGCATCTTGGGAAGGACATGGAAGGCTCGGTTTGGACGTGGATCAGAGGGAGACAGGGAGAGTTTGTATTTTTTTAATTATTTATTGTTTTCTTTCTTCTTTTTCTTTTTCTTTTTAATTTTATGAGATCTAGGCCCATCATGGTGGGATGAACCTCTTAGCTAGGGCTAAGAGGTGAAGCTTGTAGCGTGATGGGAGTGACTTGCTTGTGCCTTTTGTTTAGATTGAATTGACGTTGATTTTGGTTTTATTAATGGAATATTTTTAGTCTTTAATGGTCTGTTGTGACTGAAATTACAATGGGTCTGAAATGGCTTTGAGCATGTCCCTTTCCTTTTATGTTTATGATGCCAGGAAGCCCGGTTGTTCACCATAGTTTCCTGGGCATGGTCGGATGACGGTACCCTTCCTAGCCTTCATACATGTGATTGGTTGGTAATTAGTTTAATTCTGTTGTTTGCCTTGTCTCTTGGGCATGGTTTGGTGATGGAATCCATTCTAATTCATATATCTTTCATCTCTTGAAAACTTTATCAACAGCAGTTCACTTAATTTCCATGATTCTTGAAGCAGGCGTAAAATCTCCCTGATCTCAACAAGTGGATCCTCTGAATCCCTAGTTTTTCACCTCTGATTTCTCCTAAGTTTTAGATTAATATTTCATAATTATTCTTCAAATTATAAATCAATTTAGATTTCATCTCATTCTAGTTCTAGTTCTAGTTAGTTTCAGATAATGTACAGGTTTCAGTTCCTTGAGATTCGACCTCGGTCTTACCGAGTTTATTACTACATCACAACCCTGCACTTGGGGTGTGAACAAGTTTTTGGCGCCGTTGCCAGAGACTAACGGCTATAATTTTTTGAAATTAATTAATTTTAGGATTAGCTTAAGATTATGATTTTCTAATTTTAGGTTAGAATTCTTTTTCTATATTTAAAAACTAATATATTTTCCTGTTTTGTAGGATCCTGACATAAGTTCTAATTTGGTAATCCCTTTCAATTTATCTGCTTTTTCTATTTTTAGAATAAGGCTTTTAGTTTTAGAAATTTGAAATTATTTTTTTTTCCTTTCTAGAAACTAACATTACTTTTTATCTTAGGATTTCTAATTTAGAACTTTCTAACTTTAGGTTTTCTATTTTTAGAAATTAATTTCTTTTGTTTTTCTTTTTCAGGTCCTCAACATAGGAACTGGTCATTTGGTACATTCTTTCTAACTTCTCCTCCTCTTACTTTTCACTTTGTTGTAGGACCTTTTCTTCTATTTTTCATAGGATTAAATTCAAATTAAGGGTTTCATCATGTATATGCACGAGTGATAATGTCAGAATGCTGAGAAGAATAACCTATTTTGGGATGATGATGATATAAATCAACCTATGTCTCCAAACTTTTCTAAAACTATCATCGAGAACCAATCAGAATATAAAGATCCACCAGCTAAGAAGTCCTTACCTGATTATATGCAAGAGAACAATTACACCCCACAGATTAACAAAACAGTACGTGAGTGTTGGGGTTATCACAACTATGGTTATGAGAATTATTATTACTCATCCGATAAAAAGAAAACAATGCATGATTATATCATGAGTGATAATAAGTATTACCAACCATCAAATTCTCCCACCTATGATCCGTATGACTACAATCAGTGGAAACATCAAAATTGAAGAAATGAACCAACAACATGTTATAATGATTATTCTCTTAGATCCCTTACCTTTGAGATCCTACTAGAAACGATCCAAGAGGATTCATATCAGCGTAACATGGCTTGTCTTGAGAAAATTTGAAAAGTCATAGAAACACTCATGTCGTGCCCTGAAAAGATAGAGGAGGCTTGCTCATTCCAACCACAACCCAATCCAGAAATACAATGCAAGGAAAGTGATCCGCACTCATTTTTGAAAAAATTTAGAATTTAAAATGAGGTGTTGGATTCTATTAATGAGCATGTGGTTCAATTTTTCGAGGAGTCGATCTCGATGACTATTCAAAAGAATGATGAAGATACATGGGTGTCTTTTAAATACAGTGATGATGACACACCTTCCTTACATGACACACATGACTTCAATGATGAGGTAGAGATTAGTTTATTCGAACCTCAATTGAATTTAAGTATAGAACATGAGGAAGGTGATCCCATCCTAACTGTGCACTACACGAAATTAGAAGATGATGCGTATTGGGATGATAATCATGAATGTTCAGCCCAATTCTCCTGGGATTAATCTCAAGTATGGTCCAAGTCAGTGATCAAGAAGTGCACGAAGTGATAAGTCAGGAGGATCTACTCCACTTATCTGACATGCCTGATTTAAATATGGAGAATGAACCCCTTACAACTGACTCTTCTAACTCTTATGAGACATGTTTAGACCACTCTCCTGAATTGAATGGTGATATGATTTGGGAGAAAGAGGAGTTGCCTGCGACAACTCTGGAATTTGAAACCACTCAGTTGAGGCCACCATCTGAGCGCACATATTTGACAATTCAACGCCTTAATTGAGTAAATTCAATGAACAGAGTGATCACATTAATGCTTCACTTATTGATCTTCAATCTGTCTGTGCAGGACTGGAGCAAGAGAGTGTACCTCCATCGACTTTTAAGAACGATGGATTCTTTGAGCAGATCATCGCGATATCCATATATGAAAAATAAGTTACACTTAGCTGAAGTTCCCAACTCGTGGGATTTCTTAGCACACTTTGCAGTTTCAAATGATCTCATGTTAAAAGACAAAGTGGATGCCTTGCGAGACAATATCTCGGTAGTCATCACTGACCGAGAGAACCCTTATTCTGAAACCCTCTCTTCCCCTAATCCTAAACATCTACCAGTAAAGGAAGAGGAGCTGAAACTTGAATCAAAGTTTAGAGTTTCGGAATGTGTTGAGACTACATCACTTCTTAGGAAGTTTTCTAAACTGTATTTACTTGTAGTCTCTGATTCACCATGCTATACTAACATTGAAACTTCTGTTGTCAGAGGTGAATCGTATATATTATGGATATCTCAAGCAATTCAATGAAAGATTTCTTATGAGGTACATAAGTCTCTCTGGAAAGTCATGCTCCAGGGCACCCAAGCCTATTGCAAAAAGAGCTTTTGGATGATCCGGTTGAGGAACTTACTGAGAAACTTATCAAGATATTGGCCGAAAGAGGAACTTTGCGGCATGATCGATTCAATGTTTGTGGGTAACATTACTGCAAATCCTCACGAGACTACAACTCGTCCACTAGGGGTAACCTAGGGGTTTAAAGGCTTATTGCATATGCTAAATGCAATCGAGAACACCTGCGAAAGTGATATAGGTAGGATTTTATTTTTGTTATTTTTATTTTATTTTCTCTCTTGTGCTGACCTGCTCTTACGTAAATATCTTTGAAAAGTATCTCTCTCGATTCATTATCCAGGTACTATCTTCCCATCACTTTTCCTTTTATACTTTCGTTGTCCCATGTGCACTGCATGCTTATTTCTTTTACATTGAGGACAATGTAGATTTTTGGTTGGGGGTGTGAGATTAGGTTACCTAATTAGTGTTTTCTTAGTCTTGAGCAAAAATTGTGAAAATTTTTAAAATTTTTAAATTTTTCTAAAAATTCTTATGAATTCGAAGTGCTTTTGACGAATATCCTTAATTTAGATTTTCAAGATATATGATGTTGGTAATGTATGACTCTTGAATTTAGTTATCTATTAGATTTCACAATTAAGATCGAGTTATTAATCCATGATTAGAAGTTGTAAACATTGATTGAGTCATGATTTCACATGTCATATCTCGCTTTCACAATAAGGTTTCGATTTGATATTGAAGGGTTAACTTGGTAATCACTAAGCATGTAAAGAACCAGCCTGAAATATTTGCCTAACAGGATCGATATGAAAAAAAAAATATACCTTTGGAAAGATTTGGGTGAATAATCCTCACCATAGGTTTGCTCCCTATAGGTGTAGATTTAATACCCCTTGAATGATATGTGAAAAAAGAGTCAGGTGTACAGTCTTCACCATAGGTTTACTCCCTGTAGGTGAGGATTTGATTCCCCTTCTTAGCATTTCTTTTAGTGAAAAAATCAAAAGTGAAGGAATGAAAAGATGATCTGTGAGGCACGTTTTATTTGAGGTTTTGGGTGTCCTGAATGCTCTTGCTGGTTACTAAGGATATCCTAAAATAGTGAATTGAATCTCAATGTTGATAAGCTGAGATTACACTATACACCTATGGAACTTAATGTGTAGAATTTTTCTAATTGATGGATTAATACTTTACACTTGATTATGAAGTCTACCGTGTGTTTGAGTCTATGAGAAAATAATGCCTAACATTGATAAATCTTAGAATTCTGGGATCTGGATAGTTTTTCAAAAATCGCTCGAGTTCATAGAAATTATCCTATAATTCTCAACTTACTTTCCGCATACTTTGCTCAAGACTAGCAAAATACTGGTTGGGGGTTGTGTTAAGGGTCAAATATTGCATATCAGAACCCAGTTATTACCTGAATTTATGAGCATGATACTGTTTAATGGCCCGTTTTATCATTCTTTTGATGTAGGGTGTATTTATGAGCTTCGATCGAAATACGGTGCTAAAAGCGTGGATTTAATACTCTGACGATACTAAAGGCAAGGGACGGACCCCAGGGGAGTAAGATCATTGGATTTACACGCCAGGAATCCGGAAAAATTGAGAAACTGAAGCTCAAGTGGCCCGAAAGACGTCCAAAATGCAAGATCACAGGGTTCTCGCTATCCATTCAGCTTAAAACTTCACACATGGCCTAAGGACCATAAATTAACCGTACACGTCGAATTTCATCCATTGGATCCCTCTAGAAGTGGCCCAATGGTCAGATCATCCCATACATTGTCAAATCGGGGCCCACCTGCCACTTGGATATGCTTCACTTTTGGTCTCAACGCCTAAAATGATATTACAAGTGGATGGTCGGTACAAATTTCTCATAAACATCATAGTGGACCCCACCTGAGTGGTGAGTGCACTGTGCACAAGTGCACGTGCCGTGCACTGCAAACCAAAGTTGGTTTGACCGACTTTGACCGGATCCGGTCTCTGGTTACACAACGTCCGCAAGGTGCGGACGCTGAGCTGCGTTGTGGGCCCCACACATTCTCCGGCTCGATGATCTGAACCATTCAATGGTCTCAGGAGGTAGGTATTACCCTCACCTAGGCATCGATTTTACTCTATGTAGGCGATTGAAAGATCCTAGCCGTTAAAAGGAAGATGGACGGCGGAATGAAGATTCTCGTGGGCCACACCGAAACTACTCCAAAAACCATCCATTCCTAACGGTTTTTCGAGAGAAAAACGTTGGATGGGGTGGATTTTTCAAAATAACAATGAAGTGGGCCCCACCATTGTCACTGCGTAACGAATACACAACCCCTGTTTTGTCCGAACGCTGGGACACGCAGTGGACTCTCACCGTTCATCATGAGGACAATCAGGACCGTCCATTCGATCCAGGAGGTGTCAAAAACCGTAGCCAAGGTTTCTTTTTGGTTCTGTGCATGCAATCAGGCAATCCCCACCGTAAAACGGAAGATTGATGGTGAATTGAAAAGTGCGGTAGACTACACCTAATCCAAGCCAAAAAAGACCAGTCCTGACTATTTTTTTGGAGGGGAATTCAATGAACGGTACTGATTCGTCAAACATCAAGGAATGTGGGCCCCACAGCTAATGCAGAATCAGTCTTTCGGGTTCCTTACGCGTTACACATGTCCGAGAAACCCAGACATTTCGGGCTGTTACACGTCCATAGAGAGGATCAGTCCAATGATCCAGACCGTCCAGAAGCCTGAGAAGGGGGTTTTCACCCTTCTTATGAAGTCAGAATCACAGTCATGCCGTTCACTGTCTCGCAAACACATTCCAAACACAGCTAGTTCTGCACTTTTGCTGCGTAATGTGCGAAAGAGAGTGCGTAAGCTCTCCACTGACCTCCCTGTGCACTGACCGACCCTTGCCGCCGACTCCAAGCCCTTATAAAAAGGGAAAAGAGAGAGAGAACGAGGGCATCTTGGGGAGGACTTGAAAGGCTCAGTTTGGATGTGGATCAAAGGGAGACAGGGAGAGTTTGTATTTATTATTATTATTTGTTGTTTTCTTTCTTCTTTTTCTTTTTCTTTTTAATTTTATGAGATCTAGGACCATCATGGTGGGCTGAACCTCTTAGCTAGGGCTAAGAGGTGAAGCTTGTAGCGTGATGGGAGTGACTTGCTTGTGTCTTTTGTTTAGATTGAATTGACGTTGATTTTGGTTTTATTAATGAAATGTTTTTAGTCTTTAATGGTCTGTTGTGACTGAAATTACAATGAGTCTGAAATGGCTTTGAGCATGTCCCTTTCCTTTTATGTTTATGACGCCAGGAAGCCCTGTTGTTCACCATAGTCTCCTGCGCATGGTCGGATGACGGTACCCTTCCTAGCCTTCATACATGTGATTGGTTGGTAATTAGTTTAATTCTGTTGTTTGCCTTGTCTCTTGGACATGGTTTGGTGATGGAATCCATTCTAATTTATATACCTTTCATCTCTTAAAAACTTTATCAACGGCAGTTCACTTAATTTTCATGATTCTTGATGCAGGCGTAAGATCTCCCTAATCTCTACAGGTGGATCATCTGAATCTCTAGTTTTTCACCTCTGATTTCACCTAAGTTTTAGATTAATATTTCATAATTATTCTTCAAATTACAAATCAATTTATATTTCATCTCATTCTAGTTCTAGTTCTAGTTAGTTTCAGATAGCGTACAGGTTTCAGTCCTTTGGGATCAACCTCGGTCTTACCGAGTTTATTACTACATCACAACCCTGCACTTGGGGTGTGAACAAATACTGACTTAGAGCAAAAGGGAGGGGCTTGGGTTTGTAGAGCCCAGACCGGTGAAGATTATCCGGGCTGATTACGTAGTGCCAGATGTGCTGCTCTTCCTTACGTAATCTCGCTCTAACAACCTAAGCCTTAAGAAGAGAGGAAAGCTGGGGGGCTCCCTTTGGGTATTCTACAAAAAAGAATAAGGATCGATCATAATGGTTTAGGTCGGAAAATCAAGGAAGAGACAAGTATCTCTCTGGATCCTACTTGGGTGAAGAATTTGGTGGGCACTCGGACCCGCAGATTTCTGATCTTAGCCGTGGGCACTTCCCATTCCCCTGAAGCTCAAAACTACTTATTCTTCCAATCTTTGTTAAAAGAAGGAAGTTTGAGAACGAGGCCAAAACCCTAATGGGCCCGGGCAGCGAAGTAGTATTAGCACAGCTCGATACGGTCGTGTTTGGCCTGACAGAGTGATAGGAACTTATCGGGCATCAGCTCCTGGTTCTTGGCTTGGTGCCATATCATATACAAAGTCATCAAGATTCTCTAGGCATTGGGGACGAGTTGACCCAACACTAACTTTATGTGTGCTGTCAAGGCAAGCAAGAAGGGGTGCAACGAAAGTTGAAGCTCACATTGCAGAGCGCAGATGAAGATAACGACATCACCCTCAGGAGGGTCGCCAGAGGCATCGTGGGGGGCAGGTGCTCGTATGTGAATAGAGTTAGGGATCTGAAATTTGTTGCGGACCCAAGCCATTTGGGACTCGACGAGCACTGAGCCCCCAGGGACAAGCTCCACAACTCGACCACCTGAAGGCCTGGCGATAGCCCTCCCCATCGGGTCTCGGGGTATTCTTTTTATGCCCTTGGGATGAGCACTGGCCTTCGGGCACTTACCCTTTTTGGGCTGGGGATGGAGAGGTATCGCTTCCAAAGGACCCTTAGAGGCCTCGAGCCCAGAGTCCGAGATCTCCCACCCGGAGTCACCTTCATACGCATATCCCTCCTGAGTCTCACCCGATCCGTTCGACATTGCAGATTGAAAGTAAAAAAGAAAAACTAAAAGAAGGTCAGGAGGGTGAAAGACTCACCAGAAATTTCTTGCTTTGGGGAACTTCCGCAACAAGCACATTCGTAGAAAATTGAAAGCAAAGTTGCACCAGGGAGGCGTATAATGGTTTATAGCCCAAGGTTGTCATCCGCAATCATGACGAACCGTCGTCCCCGAAGTTGAACCATCTCGAGCCAAGCCTACGAGACACGTGGCAATGGGCCATTAGCCATGGAATGTCGAGCCACACGCTACTGACATTGAGTAGCCGTAACGATGTCATTTCGTCCTTTGAAATCCACGCTGCAGCTCCACAACTACTCTGACGATTCGAATCTACAACCGTCGTCACGTGTTCATCAGTTATGAGCTCATAGTTGAAGAGTCACGGCGACACGCCATCCTGATAGCAGGGAACCATAATTGCAACCATACGCTTTAACTGAACCGACTCTTCATAGTGTAAGGGGTCGTGGATCATTTCCCCATGTATTTACTCCCTGAGTCCGAGTTTGTACTCAGAGAGCAGGGGAATTCTGTTATGAAAAATTCTAGAGTATGTCCTATCTGGGAGAAACCTCCGAGTAGCAAGACCAGGTAGGATTATACTCAGCTCGAATGCATTCCATCTGCTTAAAGTCAACTTGACTCAATTTCGAGGTATAATGTCGGTGTCATCTGTCGAGTTTAGTAAAAAAAAGTATGGGCATGAGAATTGACAAGTCAGTCTAAATGAAGACGTGACCAACGTATCATCCTAGTAACACATGATCTTGGAATAACTGCACAACCACCGGTATTTGCACATTTATCATTCGTGGCTAGTGGTTAAGATTGTGCCGAGAAATACGGGCACACGTCAACTTTGGTTGCAAGGTATAAATAGCCAATTTTACTATTTAAACTTAAATTTCTAACCTGACCTTGGCATCTGAGGGTCCCTGCTCTACCCAGGTCTGCTTTGTCATTCTCTTGTGTAGGCTCGGCAAAGGTAAACCAGACTTTTGCACCAACAACGTACGTCAGAGTAAGCCTCATCGTGAGGACTACAGGGTCCTGGGTGAGTGGTGCACCAAATCAGATCTGCTCCCTCCAATCATTCGGCATGAATCCAATCATTTTGAATAGTCAAAATTCATAGAGAGCAACCGACTCTAATTCGGTAGTGACCCATTGGTGCTGTGGACCCCCCCATGATTGATGTGTTCTATGGACTCCATTCATCTATTTTACCAGCACATTTACGGCATCAACCTAAAAATGAGGTAGATCAAGTCTCATGTGGACCACACCACAGGAAGAGTAATTGAAGGTCCAACCGTTAAAACTTCTTACGCCCACTGTAATGTTTATTTTCCTTTTAACCTGTGGATTAGGTCACACGGTCGTGGATGAAGAGAAATAATATATATATATATATATATATATATATATATATATATATATATATATATATATATATATATATATATATACTTGATCCAAAACTTTCCGTGGCCTCCTAAAGTTTTCAACGGTGAACACTGTTTCCTATGATGTTGACCACCTGAGATGTGGATTTACCTCATTTTTTGTGACGTATCTTAAAACGAGCTGAAAAAATGGATAGACGGCATAGAAGAAACACATACATTATGGTGGGCACACAAATCCTTTCAAACACTGACCACCACCTACGTGGTACTGGAGGGTCACTGCCGAATGCCAATCCAATGGGAGATGCCGACAGCATCTCAGCCGCCAAAGTTGAACGGGAATACTAAATGATCCGACCTCTCTCGGACGGGAACGGATTGGCTACTGACACCAGCCCCGTGGCTGATGGTCGGTGCTCTTTGGGCCCCACCTTGATGTACGTGTTTCATCCATTCCGTTCATAAATTTTTAAAGATCATTTTAGTGTTAGATACGAAAAATTATAGGTATATATATCTTACGTAGGCCATACCATAGAACAAAAATAATGAATGGATATTAACAATTAAAATCCTCCTAAGGCCCACTGTACTGTTTAGTTGACATCCAATCTGTTGATTTTGTCATAAAGACCCAGATGAAGGGAAAAAATAAATATCAGCTTAATCCAAAACTTTTATGGACACCAAAACGTTTTTAATGGTCAAAATTCATTCAACAATGTTTCCTGTAATGTGGTCCACTTGAGATTGAGATATACTTCATATTTTTCTACAATATCATAAAATGATATATAAAAATAGATGGACGGCATGGATGACGCACATACATCATGATGGGGCCCACAGAGCACCGACCACCAGCCAATGGCTGGTATCGGGGGAAGTGGCCAATCCGTTCCCTCTCGGACAACAAGCCGTCCGACTAGATCTGTATGATGGTACTACGATGTATCTGTTTATCTTTACACAGATCACGTTAAGGTATGGGCCAGAAAAATGAGGCAGATCCAACCGTTAGTGAGGATCCACTGGACCGCACCAAATACTGAGCTTGGTTGCGTTAAACGCACAAACATTGATGCAAGTTGCATTAAATGCAAGAGTCAACTCTGGTATGTATCTCTGGACCGTTGGATCTGACTCGTTTTTAAGCCCGTACCATAACATGATCTAAGAAAAAGAGATAGATCGGCATGATTAAACTGATACATCACGGTGGCCCTCACACAGATCTGCTGGAACGGTTTATTGTACGGGCGGGGGGTCGGACACAATTAGCTTCCAATAATAAAAGGAAAGTTCCTAGCTCTGATCCACTTGATATATAATATCCAACCCTCATGGGCAGATCATATCCAATCCAACCCTCAGCTTGCCTTGCTCATTTCCCATCTCTGTCTGTCTCCCGTTGATTGCAGCAGCCATTTTCTTTCCCCGTCTCTCCATTCATTACGGTACGCTTCTTTCTCCCATTTTATTATACAACTGCAAAGATATCACAAGCCCCCTCATGATCTGGAAAAATAGATGGACTGCGTGGATCAAACACATACATCACGAAGGCACACATAGCATCAACTACTAGCCAAGTGGCTAAAACCGCCTGTTCCGAGCTTGGGACAGGGGAGGCTCCGAGGGCCACTGAAGGGCGAACGTGATGTATGATTTTTATCCACACCGTCCATCCATTTTTTCATATAATTTCATAATACGGAACAGAAAATAAGATAGATCCAAGTTTCAAGTGGACCACACCACAGGAAGAACTGCTAAGGATGCCCACCATTGAAACATTATTAGGGTCCACCCTATCGTTTATTTTCCATCCGACCTATTAATATGGTCATATACACCTGTCTGAAGTATATATATATATATATATATATATATATATATATATATATATATCATCTTGATCCATAACTTTTGTAGTTCTTGATGATTTTCCAATGGTAAGAATTTAATCCCACTGTGTGGTCCATTTGAGGTTTGAATCTGACTTATTTGTAGTCTAAAATTTTAAAATTATATGAAAAAAATAGATGGACAGTGTAAATAAAATTAATACATTACTTGGCCCCTCAATGGCCCTCCAAGCCTCTGCCTTGTCCCCAGCTCGAAATAGACGGGGGTAGCACATGATCCACGCCCCCGATGAGAGAAGATTAGGAAGCGGATTGCAGAAGTAACTCACTATGCTTAAGTAAACTCTTGGAGGTCTATCATGATTTATGTATTTTATCTGGTCCGTTCATCCATTTTCCCAGATAATTTTAGGGCTTGATCACAAAAATGAAGTATATATAGTGTTCAAATGGACTACACTACAGGAAATAGTTGAATTGAACTTCTACCGTTGAAAATTTCTTAGGGGCCACAGAAGTTTTGGATTAAGATTATATTTGTTCTTTACATTCATCTATATCTGTATGATCTTATGAATAGGTTGGATGACAAATAAACATCATTGTGAGGCCTAGAAGGGTTTCAACAATAGAAATCATTATTCCCACGGTTTCTTTTGGTATGATCTCCTTGATCTTTGGATATGCTTTAATTTTGGGGTCAACCCCTTAAATTATATGGAAATACCGATGGATCGGCGTGGATAGACCACATACATTCAAGGTGGGCTTAACTGAGTTTACTCAATATGCAATCCAATTTTAGTGGATTAGGTGAGACCCGGCATCATGCAAGACGGTCCACCTTAATATATCTATTATGCATCCACACCGTCTATCCATTTTTTCAGATCATTTTAGGGCAATATGCAAGAAATGAAGTAGATCCAATTATTAGGTAGATTCATAAGAAACAGTGGTGGTTTGGAAGGAAATGATTTCTGATGCATATCATAAGATGCCAGTTCGTTGACATCAAAGCCAGTTGATGCCATTGAATTTTTCCATATTTTTTAGCCCCTTCTGCTGGACTGTTTTTGTCATTTTTTGATGACATCGAACCTAGTTCGATGTCATTAAAGGTTTTACACAAATTTTCTGCGAAAATGTAAATTCTACGATTTTTGTTTCCTATTCCAATTCTACTTCTTTCTAAAGCTATATAAAGGGGTATATGTGGGATTAGGAGGTATTCTAAGGTTTTCTAAAAGAGTGCTAGGGTTTCTAAAAAGGGCTCTAGGGTTTTAAGGAGTGGGAAGAAGGTGAGGTTTGAGGATTGTCAAGCCGGATAAGTCCTCCATATTTATAATATGTGCTTTCATAGTGGAATATTCTGTCACTTTGTGCTATGGTTTTTTTCTATAAGGGTTTTCCACGTTAAATCTTTGTGTACTTTTGTACTTGGTGTTCTTGGATTGCCATCCTAGATTTAGATATGTGTGATTTCGCAGACCAAATCCCAACAAGTGGTATCAGAGCTATCGTTGGGGCAAAGATCTGAATTTGCAGGATTTGCAATAATGGAAAGAACTATGTATGATATTAAGAAGTACTCAAGAAAAAATAACTTTGAGTTATGGAAGATCAAGATGATCATTTCCTCAACCAAGCAAGGCGAGAATGGTACTCTTGAGCGAAAAACTATACCATGACTGATGATGAATGGAATACTCTTGATAAGAAGGTCTTATCTTTAATCCATTTATGTCTGATGGATGAGGTTATCTATAATGTTTTGAGGGAAAAACTGTAAATAGATTATGGGCGAAGTTAGAGGATATCTATGTAAAAAAATTCTCTGAAAATCGCCTACACTTGAAGCAGCAGTGATATTTCTTTAAGATGGCAGAAAGTGGAGATCTAGAGGCCCACATCAGCAACTTTAATAAATTAGTTTACAAGTTGCTGGATATACAGAAAGTGATTAAAGATGAGAAACAAGCATGTATGTTGCTGAATTCTTTTCTGGCATCGTATGAGTCATTCAAGGACACAATGTGCACCATAAATAAAACTTTAAGTATTGACGTCGTTATCTCAGTCCTTCAAGGGAAGGCTATGAGAAAGTTAAATGGCGACATGGGAACATCTTCTGATCACTAATTACGAGAGGCAGAAATTCTGAGTAAGATACAGGATCTTCAAGACCTAAATCCAAATCCAAGGGCAAGGGTAAATGAAAACTAAAGTGTTAGAACTGTGGGATGTCTGGACACATGAAGAATGATTGTACTAATCTTAAAGTGAAGAAAAAAAATTTCAGTGGCTTCCTCCAAGGAAGCTAATGTTGTCATATTTGATGAAGAAGTAAGTGGTGGTGATCTGTGTCCATGATCGGACACTTGCACGATAATCATGGAGATGAGTGGATCCTCGACACAGGAGTGTCATATCACATGACTCCTCATCAGAATTGGTTCACCAATTACAAAGAATGCAACGATGGACAAGTTTTTATGGGCAATAACAATGCCTGTAATGTTCCGTCTATTGGTACGGTGAGCATCAAGATGTTTGATGGGATGGAGCGTACCCTGACTGATGTCAGGCACGTTTCTGATATAAAGAAAAGTCTGATTTCTCTTGGTGTACTCCAGGCTATAGGGTGCAAATTCACTAGTCTTAATGGTGTCCTTAAAGTTTCAAAGGGGGCACTCGTGGTTATGAGAGCGCAAAGACATAAAAACCTTTACAAGTTGATCAGAAGCACTTTAGTAGGTAGAGCGGCAACAACTATTGCAGATTCCACGTCTCTACATATGTGACATGCTTGTCTAAGCCACATGAGCGAGTGGGGCATGAAGGTACTATCTGATCGTTGTTTGATTCTAGCTTTTAAAAATTCTAATTTAGATATATGTAAGCATTGTATATATCGTAAATAATCTAGACTATCTTTTAAATTTGGAAAACATGCATGTAAGAGAGTGCTTGATTATGTGTACTCTGATGTATTAGGTTTATTGCTAGAAATTTCTGTTGGAGGGTAGTCATGGTTTGTTTCATTCAGTAATGACTACTCAAAGAAAGTTTGGGTTTACTTCATAAAATGTAAATCCAAAGTTTTCACCATATTCAAACAATGGAAGATAATAGTAGAAAAATAATCAAGGTAGAAAATAAAAGTTTTAAGGACTAACAATGGTAGTGAATTTACTTTCACTGAGTTTAAAGATTATTGTAAGAATGAAGGGATCATCAAACACAACACAGTGTGCCACACGCCCGAGAAAAATGGTGTGAATGAATCGGACTCTCTTAAAGAAGACCGGATACATGTTAAGTAATGTTGTGTTGGGCAAGGACTTATGAACTGAGGCCGTTAACACGGCTTACTATTTGGTAAACCGGTCTCCTTTAACGGTAATTGAATGTAAAATTTTAGAGGAACTATGGAGTAGTCATAAGATTAACTACTCAAATTTGCACATATTTGGTTGTAAGGCTTACTCTCATTTACCATCAGTTGAGAGAGATAAGCTAGACCATAGAGCCAAAAAGTATATTTTTATTGGCTATATATGGCGTTGGTATGAAATATTACAAGTTATTCAATAAGGTCACACGCAAGGTCATTACTAGCTGTGACATCAGATTCGATGAAAGCTTTCTATTCAGTAAGAATGATCAAGAGAAGCAAGAGGAACTAGAAAGGTTGATCGGAGCGTCCAGATGGATACAGATGATACTCAGGTGGAGACAAATGCGCAGTCAGAGGTATAAGATCAGGTGGAGCAGCCACCTGTGAGGAGGAACCCACTGCCTGATTGCAGGTTGTCGGCAAGATACGGAGACTACTCTAATATTGCATATGCCCTCGTTACAGATGAGGGGGATCCGTCAACTATTCAGGAGGCTCTCAGTGAGCCTGATACAGAAAATTGGAAAGCGATTATGGACAATGAGATAGACTCATTGCATAAAAATCACACATGAGAGCTGGTGGAGCTTCCAGTGGGCTGAAAAGTGATCGGATGCAAGTGGTTATTCAAAAGAAAACATAATAGATACAAAACTAGATTGTTAGCGAATGGTTATACTCAGAGAGAAGGAATTAACTTCATAGAGATATTCGCGCTGGTGGTTAAGTAGGTGTCTATCAGATTCGTGTTGGCACTGGTTACCCAATACGATCTTGAGCTGGAACAAATAGATGTCAAGACTGCATTCCTGCGCGGAGAATTGGAAGAGTAGATTTACATGAAGCAACTAGAGGGCTACGAAATTAAAGGGGTAGAGAAAAAATTTTATAGGTTAATGAAGTCGTTGTACAGCCTGAAACAGTCGCCTAGGCAGTCGTATAAAAAATTTGATTATTTCATGTTGACTCAGAAATTTACTCAGAGTGAATACGATTACTGTGTCTATTATAAGACACTGAGTGATAGTAAATTCATCATCCTAGTATTGTATGTTGATGATATGTTGATCGCCAGTCATGATATGTTTGAAATCGATATACTGAAGACTCAATTATCAGGGACATTCGAGATGAAAGATCTGGAGGTTACAAAGAGGGTTCTTGACATAGATATTTATAGAGACAAGAAGAAGAACCGACTTTGGTTATCACAAGCAGAATACCTTAAAAAGATGTTGATCGAGTATGGAATGGACCAAGCAAAGCCGGTGAGCGTTCCCCACACGACTCACTTCAAGCTTTCCTCAGAACAATGTCCTAAATTAAATAAGAAAAAATAGTTTATGTCTCATGTGCCTTATTCAAATGCAGTTGGCAGTTTAATGTATGTCATGGTCTATACGAGAGAAAATATTTCACAGTCAGTTGATGTTGTGAGTAGATAAATGTCAAACCCTAACAAGCAATATTAGGAAGCGGTGAAATGGTTACTTCGATACATTCGAGGTACAAAAGAGTATGTCTTAACTTTTAGAAAACGGGGGCAAAGTTGGTAGGGTATATATGTGGATTCAGACTACGCAGACAGTTTGGATTCTAGACAGTCAACTTTAGGTTACTCGTTTGTACTAGTTGGTGGAGCAATCAGTTGGATGTCAAAGCTTCAGTCTGTGGTGGCTCTTTCCATGAATGAAGTAAAATACATAACAGTGA
This sequence comes from Magnolia kwangsiensis, assembly GCA_037074715.1. Taxonomy (NCBI): domain Eukaryota; kingdom Viridiplantae; phylum Streptophyta; class Magnoliopsida; order Magnoliales; family Magnoliaceae; genus Magnolia; species Magnolia kwangsiensis. The sequence continues at coordinate 194,763,992 of CM073571.1, read as the reverse complement.
TAGAAGCATTTAAAGAAAGTGTTTGGCTTAAAGGCATGATAAATCAGTTGAGACTTCAGCAGGAGGCTATGTCGATTAACTATGATAGCGAGCACGCTATAAATTTGGCTAAAAATTTTGTTTATCACTTACGTACTAAACACATTGATGTCCATCACCACTTTATTTGATAGGTGATTAAGGAAGGAGGCGTAACACTGGAGAAGATTCACACCAATGTGAATCCAGTAGACATGCTCACTAAGGTTGTTCCTACAGAAAAGTTCAAGTTCTATGCAACTTCCTTAGGCTTAGCAATGGTGTAAAAGAAGGATGTAGTGTACACGAGAAGTGGTGATGAAGCTATGACATGAAGTAGAGACAAGAAGCTATACGTTTGAAGATTGAAGACATGATGGAGATTGTTGTAAACAGATGTCTTCAAATCTGGTTACATGGTTTGATGACATCGAACCAGCTTCGATGTCATCGAAGCCGATTGATGCCATCGAATTTTTCCGCATATTCAGCCTCGGTTGCTGGATTTTTTTTGTCATTTTTCGAAGACATCGAACCTATCGAATGTTTTACGTAAAATTTCTGCGCAAACGCAAATTCTACTATTTTTGTTTCCTATTCTGATTCTACTTCTTTCTAAACCTATATAAAAGGGTGTATGCAGGATTGGGAGGTATTCCAAGGTTTTTTAAAAGGGCGATAGAGTTTCTAAAAAGGGCTTTAGGGTTTCAAGGGGTGGAAAGAATGTGAGGTTTGAGGATTGCTTAAGTCGGGTAAGTCCTCCATCTTTGTAATCTGTGCTTTCATAGTGGAATTTTCTGTCACTTTGTGCCGTAGTTTTTTACCGTAAGGGTTTTCCATGTTAAATCTTTTTGTACTTTTGTACTTATTTAGTGCTTTTGGATTGCCATCCTAGATCTAAATCTATGTGATTTCGCAAACCAAATCCCAACAAGGTATACAACACATCCTAAAAGGACCCATAGTCATCAACATCAACAAGTGAGATCAACCCAATCACATTCACATGGCTAGTGGATTAGGGCGCATATCAATTTTCTAATGCACTAACTACAACAAGGAAGACCTAACAAAGATTGGATGAAGGTAGTAAAAATGGATTTGTAAATCCAAGCTCAAATAGATAATGGTGATTATGATAATGTCTAAAGTCTAACATATGGAAAATAAAAAATTAGACAACTTAAGAAAAGCATACACCATTACTTGATATTCCATGTAAAAGTGATAAGTGATTTGACGGCTATGATATGTGAGAGTTTTAACACCTGGGCATCACTCATCCACATTGAGCTCTTCCTTAGCATCACTCATCCATGGTGGAGCTCATCCTTATTTTAATTCTTGAAAGTTAAGATGGGTGCAAAACCCAAAACTTCAATGTTGAAACATGAAGCTATTATACCTAAAACATCAGAAACTTTTAATAGAATGTATAGTTGTATTGTTATTCAGTGTTTTTTATGTCTAAATCAGATCTACCTAACCATTGGTAATGGTATATCATTGCATTTCTTAAGTTGCTAAACAATCATGGGCCTCATAGTTTGAAGAATGAAATAAATAATATCATATACATAGTTAATGTAATTCATAATCTTTCTTTTACTAAAATAAGATGGTAAAATGGCCCACCAGTGGGTAAGATACGGTCAAATTAAGCACAAGCGATCAAAACCATCTAACATCCAAGGTCCAAACAAAAGAGAGATATAGGGCGATCCAACGACCACATCACTTGGTGTATAGGGTCAAATCATCACTCCATCAATCCACCTAGCTTTGGCCAAGCCTGTAACAAAGCGATCAAATAGAAATCTAACCAAACAAGCGGTTCTCATGATCGCGTGGGCAGGCTCATCGAAATGAGGGCCCCACACGACCATCATGACCGGACATTTGGTGTCATCATCCACCAAGGATGTGAGGATCCCACATATGGCACATGTGTGGTTACTAATCGCGAATCAAATAGGGATCAAAACAATCATGCACATGATCATCAATTATACATGAATCAACTGTCCAAAACGACCAACCAAGGTCCATGGATTGATTGACTGAATCTATATGATCGACCATTCCATGAACCAATCTAAGTCGACAAATATTTTCGGAACATGCAAATTGGGCTAGGGGTCAATTTTGGGCCAATCCAAAATCAAATCTAATAGATCTGATGAAAATGGTCCGTTTCTAGGGAACATTCAACAATGAATAGTTCAGGATTTTTCTAAGTAGATCTATTTACTCAAAATCCAATTCGTTCTTTCTAATCTCACATGCACATTTAATACACCACTCAAGAAAAAAAATTCAACTCAATCTGATCCCTAAATCATGAGATATGACCCATCCAATGTAGGTCGCTGCTTGATCAATGGAGACTTGATTTTATTGATCCAATTAATAACTTCGCAATTCAAACTCCGATTGGGCAAACGACCCCACATTTTGAAGCTGATGTCCGGGACAATATGCTTATCAAATTAAATTCTCCGAAGGAGACCATTAGATTGCCCAAAAGTGGGTCACAAGTCAAAGGGCGTCACATCATATTGCATAACGCACGCACCTGAACACCCAATCTTGTTTCAATTAGATCTCAGTCATCCGATGTCCGTTTAGGGAGTGTGACTACTTGTTTCGAAGGTATCAACAAGTAATTTAAGATTAAAACTTTATATTTCTCATTGTATATAGAAAAATAGGTCAAAATTGGGCCGCCTGCTAGCTGTCCAAAACATTCTAGCAAGGTCTCATGTGTAAGTAATATACAACTAAACAAGTGGGCCCCACATGCATTTTTCAAGATGGCCAGGGGTGTAGGGTCCACCTCCCACACTAAAGCCTTCCAATCTCACACACCCCACATGCCAAATGGGCCCCACACCTATCAAGGATGGGCCCACTCCTAGATGCACGCATGCGCGCGAACCAATGGATTAGATCTATTTCTACATGAAGTGGGTCCCAAAAAATCTCATATTATGAGAAATGTTCTAGAATATATACAAATTAAGATTTATTTTTTTTTAATTTCAATTAGAATCTAATTAGGTGTCTTGAATTAAGAAATTACTACAAAGGGAGAGAGAGAATGAGAGGTAAAAAAAAAAAAGAAAAGGAAACCACAGGGTGCTTGACCCACCAAGGAAAAGGGGTTCTTGACCCAAAAACTGCAAGAATGTTGTCCATATGGTGGGCCCCACACAGGGCCTCTTACCCAAAATCCACTCTGCCCATCTTCTTTCCCATGTTAGTAACATTCAAAAACACAGTTTGTTTCCTCATCTACCCATCATGATCCATAGATTCACACGGATTGTGTGGAATGCACGACCAAAGATCTCATAACCTCATAGTCATTACAAGATATATGATGATACTCTTACTAAAGACATATGAGAGATCATGGCATTTATCTCATACATACAATGTGAGATGTACATAATGTGTGATCTCCCATCAAGGCCCATCAACACCACGTCAAAGTAATTTGATGCCATCAATCAATAGGGAAATAAACATATAAACATCATGTGAAAAGTTAAGGAATAAGGACCACAAAACATTGTGATCTCAAGCGTCAAAAAATTAGATCCCAAAAGAACGCTCCCGATAGATCCAACTTCAATAGACTAGATTTTCCTATCCAGAAATCTGATTGACATGAAACAAAAACTGGTTCGATCCGCATTTAAGAGAAAACAACTCGGCCGTTCCCATCAACTATAAACATCAGTAGAAATCAACAATTATTGCCCTAATACAATTTTGTTGGGTCCCTAATGTATAAACACAGCAGAATACGGTACAATACAATTTAATCATGGGACATCTCAAGAATCCTCATTTGTAATAACATCGAATTTCTACAATGCAATAAGATAAAAACAATAGAGATAATACATTCACAAGATAAGCATAAAAAAAGTTTGTAATAGTGATCTCCTAAACTAATAAGTATCTCCCTAATACATCCTAATATCAGAGAATCAAAATATCCCAAGGTCTAATCCTCTTGTAGGTGTCGAGGATGACTTATATCATCCACACAAGTGAACCACATGTGAGGACAATCAAAGATGATGGAGTGGATCTCCACTCTCTCACATACTTTATCACACTCACACATCCCATGGGGTTGGGACGTTTGGGTCTAGCTCTACCTCTCCTCTGAAATATGATCATATAAATAAGAATGAGTTAGAATTTTAAGGTTGCGCCTAGTATGGTGGTCCACCACCCTATAGACTTTGGTATAACCTAATGTGAATGAAGCTTGTTAATCCACATCATCTATGCATATACTTATGATTCAATCCCTCCACTACCATAACGTATCCACTAATGATCATATCTCATGTCAATCAAAAGTGGACCCATAAGATCTAAGTCATTAAGTCACCATCAAGTGCGTTCAAAATAATTTTTACGATTAAAACAATAATTCAACAGTTTAAAACCTCTTAAATCTGATTAAAACAATCAAAGTGCTTGGCCTAGAGGAAAAACCATTTGATAAGAATCTGATTTATCCAGATTAAAGTCATAAACATGTTCCTAGGCAAACCAGTGAATTCCTTGTTAGCCCGTGTAAGAATCAACAACGCTTAATGGAAGTACCCATCTATGTCTACTTCATTGGCCCTTGCATGGACCTTGTAGGAAGAGTCAAAGTCGACCCTTACATGTCATCAAGTCTAAGGATCAAAGTATCTTTCATACTTCATTAAATCCTGATCTCACAATCACAGTAAAAGCTAATGGGCACTCAGACTGTTGACTTAATCTCAATCAACCAATATGAGTGACCAAAGGTTTGAACCTAGATATTTTGTTCATGGCATACTTACACTCTTGTTCAGGATAAGGGTAAGGCATAAACTGACACCAAATTAGCTCCCAATGGTGGAGGCTATCCATCCTGACCTAAGTCAATTCTCTTATACAAGATGATTGTACATCTCATGAACTTATGTCCACAGGTGTGTCCCATGCACCTATGATGGTCATGGTCTAACAAGGCACTGAAATCCATGGAGCACAACTCTCCTAGGTCAATGACAATCATGTCCAATATCAATTGTTCCCAACGACTATTAGATGAATCACTTCTCAACTAACCAAAATGAATGAGAGAAACACTAAATCTATATAAGACATATCACATGTCTAATTTAGGACCCATGGTCACTATGATTAGCAGTTGAGATTTGCCCAATCACATCCACATGGCTAGTGGATAACGGCACAAATGATTTTCTAGGACACTAACTCCAACAAGTGTGGCCCATAGTAAATAGTTTGGCCTAATTTTCTTATAAGTTTATATCATGATGTGGACCAACATTTGCTTGGCCGAATATTCTACAAATGTAAGAATTTAGAAGGAGAGATACAGTTGATTCTGATCATTGTTAGGAACAATCATAGCCTTAGGATTGTCTAGTGGGTGTTTTCATAATAAATGAAAAATTACAGTCAAAAGCGTATATAAACAGTTAGTTAAAGTTACCTACCTATCTATCATCTATATTATAATTATCCTCTAGAAAAATATTTCTACCATTAAAAAAATACAAATGCAGTCCACTGTATGAGTGGACATCAATGATTTTGGCACAAGGTGATCCTCCTCATAGGGCCAACTTACTGGATGAGTTGGATGTGGAACATATAAATTTAACTAGGTAGAACATAACCTATAAATCCAACTAATTGAACTTGAACTTGAGACTATTAGAAAAATGTGTTGGATACATCGAAAATAAAATAAAAATAAAGTAAATATCAATTTCGTTTCACTAGGTTGAATCACGTAAAATGATACGCTGTCCTTATAGCGTGATTCGCCTCCTTATTAATTACTGATGGGTTACAGGCGAATTGCTTCCAGGATAAGACAAGCTTATCTGGATTCGATGTGCAGCAATCATGATGGGTCTACTTAGGAATGATTCAATATAGCAGATCTGTTCTGGCAGAATCAGACAGTAGAAATGTTCACAATATCATATGAAAGAGATCTGGAGTATCTGATGGGAGAGATTAGTGTTTGAGATGATAAGTTTAGACCAGAATGGTCCAGTTTATATAGGCACTAGGGAGTAGACCATTGCTAGGTGGCCATCAATGGTTCAAAATGTTTAAAAAATATTTTCGACCGTTGATCATTAATTCCAGCCATTTCTGGTCGTTGGATCATTATGGCCCGTCCATTTTCGGACTGTTGTGGCTTTTAAGGCAGCTTGCCATTTTCAAAAATGGCTGACCATTTTGGATTTATGATTCGACCGCTATCAGTCGCCTATCGCACCGTAATCACGCCATCTCGCAGTGATTTAAGTAAGGTCGCAAGGTACCGACTACTCTGTGACACGATGCGCACGTGAAGTGCAAGGTGTGCCAACTAGAGCCACTACAGCCACACTGCCCACACCCTCGACCTCGACCTCGACCTCACCCATGCCCATGCTCGTGCCTGTGCCCGATCCCATGCATGCGTGCATACACACTAGAACACCCAACCCAAGCATCACAACCTCTAAAATATCCAAGTAAGAATACTATTCACATATCCACGTATAAACCCCAAAATCCTTTTTACCATTTCTGATATGGGACTAAAAGCACACACCATACTTTTTAATTTGAAATTTCTGAAAATCGTTTTGGCAACAAATTCTTGAAAATTTGAAAATTTGAATTATTTTTAAAAAACCACAAATTTCAACAATCCCCCACTGGTTTTTTAAAACAATAGAAAATTTTCTACCAAAGATAGAATAATAGTTATTATGCATAAAAAAATATATCTTGATAGAATAATAGTTATTATGCATAAAAAAATATATCTTGCAATTTAAATCTTTCCTTAGTATAAATATTTTAAAGTTATTTCGAAATTTCTGCTTGCTGCAGCATTGAACCAGTTATTCCTTGATGATATAACCGAAAATACTACACACATAATAGCTTCTGCGTTATGTGTTCCTCCATATTACTCACTTAGCACTTTTAATGGTCATGTGCTTATCCTGATTCATGAACAATCCCAAGATAACTTTAACTCTCATGAGAAGCGGAACCACTTCTACGTTCACATAGATGAAATCCTTCAAGCGTTTCCATTATTTAAAACACTAGTCCTATTTGACTAGATTTTATTAAGATTTTTAATACTCAATCCTCTTTTATAATGGCCAACACTTTCATCCTAGATAAGGCTATTTAGATTTAGTATTGAAACTTTTCACTTATCAGTGATTTATTATTTACCCATTGAACCTAATTTTAGAGATTTTTTAAATTAGGGTTGGGTTTCTATCACTGGTGAAACATTGATTAAAAAGTTTCAACCCCATCCCTCTAGATGTTGTCCTTACTACCTCACTCGTGAGAGGTTTAGTAAAAGGATCCATCAAGTTATGACTTGACTTCAAAAATGATATTACAATGATTACATCTTGAATTAATTACCTTATATAATCATATCTCAAACTTATGTGTCTGGACTTTCCATTATAGATACCACTGTAGGCGTTTGCTGGAGTGGCTTCACTATCATGATAAAGTGAAACAATTGGTATAGGCTTTGTATAGAATGAGATTTCTAATAGAAGATTCCTTAACCACTCAACCTCTTTGCCTGTAGTAACCAAAATTATGAATTTAGATTTCATTGTTGAGTGCGTTATGAAAGTTTCTTTCTTGGATCTCCAAGATACAATTGCCCCTCCTAAGGTAATCTACCCTGTAGTGGACTTGTTGCCCCTGCACTCGATATTCAACTTGCATCAGTATATCTTTCCAACACCACAGAAAATTCTAAGTAAAATGCCCTAGTTCTTTTGTTTCTTTTAGATAACTCAAAACTCTACTTATATCTTTTTAGTGTTCAACATTTGGATTACTAGTAAACCTACTTAGTTTACTCACAGCACATGCTATATCTGGTCTTGTGTATTGCATTGCATACATAAGACTGCCTATAGCACTAGCATATTCTAGTTGTGCAACCGCTCTTCTACTGTTTTCTTTCAACTTGATACTTGGATCAAATGAAGTTTTTGCCTCTTTGATTTTCAAGTGATTAAACTTGATTAATATTTTCTCAATATAATGAGGCTCACACAATGCATAACCCCCACTACGTTTTTTAATTTTAATACCTAATATAGTATCCACTTGTCCAATATCCTTCATCTTAAAAATTTAAAGAGAGAAACTTCTTTGTTACAGTTACTCCTTCCATTTTATTACTGATTATTAAAATATTATCTACATACGAGCATATAATTGTAATATAATCATTACACACTTTTGAGTATATGCATTTATCAGCAATGTCATATGAAAAATCATAAGATAAAATTTTAAAATCAAATTTATCATGCCACTATTTTGGTGCTTGTTTTAATCCATACAAAGACTTAATAAGTCTGCACACTTTCCTTTCATTGCCTAGTAGAACAAGTATACCTCTTCATCGAGGTCACCATTAAGGAATTTTGTCTTCTTATCCATTTGATGGATATGAAGATGATGTATGGATGCTAGAGCAAATAAAATCCTAACCGATATTATTCTAGCTACTAGTGAATATGTGTGAACATAATTGATTCCTTCTTTTTATCGAAAACCTTTAGTAACTAATCTTACCTTAAAGGTTTGAATTGTACCATCAGTGTGATATTTTTTTCTTAAATACCCACTTATATCCTATTGGTTTAGAACCTAAAGGTAGATCCACCAGTTCCCATGTTTGGTTAGATATTATTGAATCTATTTCATCATTAATGACCTTTTTCTAAAAAGTAGAGTCTCTTGAAGTCATAGCTTCACTAAAAGTTTTAGGTTCATCTTCTATAGTTAAAACTATAGGCATTTTTTTTAATGATCTTCTCTCTATCACCCTCAACTAGATGAAAAGAGAGTCGTTGAGAATCTATTTGATCAGGATCAAAACTCTTTTCTACTCTTGCTCTTTTACTCCTACGAGATTCACTTGGTGTTGCAACTTCTAATTATGTTTCTTTTATAGTTTTTATTAGGAGATTGAATCTCAGTATTCTTTTCTCCGTGAATACAGAGTTCTCAAAGAACTATATATCTCTAGACTTTATGATTATATTGGAGTCTAAGTCTAGAAGTCTATAGGCCTTACCATATTTTGCATATCCTATAAGGACGCACCTGATAGCTCTTGGTCATAACTTAGTTCTTTTAGGGTCCGGAGTTCTGTAATACGTAAGACAACCCCACACTCTAAGATACCGTAGGTTTGGTCTTCTTCATTTCTATATTTCGTATTGAGATGTCTTAGTTTTTTTAGATGAGATTCTATTTAAAATATGACATGCAGTTAACATTGCTTCTCCCCATAGGTTTAATGGTAACTTTGCTTGTATTAACATTGAGTTGACCATTTTAACTAAAGTTCTATTTTTTCTCTCTGCTACACCATTTTGTTGTGGTGTATAGTGTCACGACTCGAACTCAGAAACCGGGCTCACAAAATTCTCAATCGCCGAATCCGGCGCCGACAGCCTCCATAGTACCCCATTCTCGGCTCCCGCCACCCATACACTAGGTTCCGATCCTGAAATACTACAAGGAGGATTTCTAATTATCAATTTAAATCGTAATGAGCATAACCATAAGCATAACCTACGAATAATAACCACAAGAGCATCATCACACAATTCACTATGATAAAAAACTTTTGAGTACAATGCGTCTAAAGGAAAATACAAGATAATGCAAATAACGAAAACTCCAAAAGCTCGACTGTACGCTCCAAACTGCAGACTACGGTTGCGTCCTAACATCACCTGCACGCATTGATAATGCATAAGCTTATAGAAAGCTTAAAGGGCGGTGTAAGTGTGTGCGCAATATAAGCGTGCTTAGAATGTAAGGTCAAAGTAATGCGGAATCATGCTGATGAGTACATGAATGCAAGCAACCGTACCAAGGCTATGAGGTGCAAGATATGAATGCTATCGATCATGTCAAGACCATGCGATACGTGATGCAACTCAAGCATGCCAATCCTTATCAAATATCAGTATAGTTTTCATTCTGGATAATAACTGGGGTTTAGTACACTCCAAATGGCACTGCCACTCTCTAGCCGCACAGTCCAAGTGAGCGTAAGAAACCTTACTATCTGCCTGGCCAATAGTCTGTCAATACTCATTCGGCACGTCGATAGAGAATCCATTCACGAGCTGGTCAAACTTAGCTTAGTATTGCCCCATACCCTTGGGCGAGTAAGGCCAAACTCCTTTCTAACCGACCACGACACAGTGGGAGATGCGGCCTCCTGGTATTCGGCCCTCGTGCACTCATATATCCACTCGGTCTCGACATTGGAGTCATCCTCTGGTACCATCGGGTTTAGAGATTTTTACTTAGGGACATCTATGATGCCCGTATGCTAGAACTAAACATTTTCGGTATCTAATCCAGCCACCCACGATGTGTCTGTGGAGGCTATGGCCCTGATGTCACTAGGGAAGATAATAATCACGATCATACAAATGCAAGTGCATGAATCACCCTACCAAACATGCAACAGTCCTGCGCGTGCCACGCGCTCATGTAGGGCAACTCCGCCTATCAGGGAGCCCGTAAACGATCTGCCCGAAGGCATATGCTATGAACAGTCACTCGTCATATCAGACATACATATGATGCATATGATCATGAATCATGGATCTATACTAAACATGTCATAGGGTGTTGGGCTTGTGCATAGCGGATATGCGCCTAGCCAACCTACTCACTACAAGTATGGGCCTATCAGTGAGCCTTAGGGAGAGTAACAATGCGGACATTTAACTAACATTATCCTTACAATGTGGATGTCAAACCATCATTGCTCCCAAGGTATAGCCCGCTATAAAGATCAACACATATTCAATGGTGAAATCAAACTACAATGGGTCTTATGTACGCCTCATTGGGCCTTGACCCATAGGCCTTGAATACATCATAATGGGCCTCATAACATGGGTTTCATATATATCAAGGTAGGCCTCAACAACGGCCACAAATACATCAAGATGGGCCTAATCACATGGGTCATATATATCAAAGTAGGCCACACCCAATATAAGTGGTGGCAATAACTTCCACCATTAAAATTTCCAAGGCCTGCCAAGGATAGACGTCATAGATAAAGTACATGCCTCATAGTGGGGCCCACACTAATGGAAGGTGTGGATTATAAAACATACATCAGTGGATCCCATGCGGGGCCCACCATAATATTTATTTTACATCCAAAGTGTTCATAAGGTCAGTCAGACCTGGGGTGGGCCTGGGGCCCACCGAAATGTTTGTTTGACATCCAACCTATTGGTGAGGTCACACGAACCAGAGGTGGGACAGGGGCCGACTGTAATATTTGTTTCTCACCCAACCTATTCATAAGGTCACACGGTCGGGGGGTGGGGGCACTGGAATGTTTATTTTCCATACAACCTGTTAATAGGGTCACGTGGACCAGGGAGCCCACCGAAATGTGGTTCACAAATCCAGCCCACCCATTATGTGCGTCCCACTTGGCTGAGGGTTCAAACCAAGTTTCAGTCGCATCCAAATTTCAGGTAGATCCCACCAGGTGATTTTATACATTTTAGGAATGTCTTTCCATGATTTTAGATGGTATGGCCCACTTGAATTCCGTATACGACTGATTTTTGGGGCGGGACGTTTTTAGAAGGGGGGCCCCACAATGGACGATGTTGATGTTCGAAACGCATCATGGTGGGACCCACAGTTGGGGCTGTGAGGGCCAGCCCGTCCATCGGCCCGCCGATTAACAGCAACAACACTTCTTTTTTTTTTTTTGAAAACAGGAAATCCCATGGTTTTTGGTAGGTGGGGCCCGCCTTAGGAAAATCCAACCCATTCATTATGTGTGTCCCACCAATTTAATGGTCCAAATTGAGCTTCAGGTGGGTCTAAGCTGCATATGGACCCCAACATTTGATTCCATATGGTTTGACATACCATCGCATGAATGGTGATGGTGTGGGCCATCCGAGAACTGTTTATGGCTAATTTTTGGGACCAACGCATCATTAAAAGAGACCTATTAAATGAAAGGCATGAATGTAGAACATACATCATGGTAGGGTCCACAACTAGGCCACCTTTTTTAATGTTGGACGTCAAGGCAGCAAATGCATTTTTTTTCCTAGGTGAGACCCACATTAACCAGATCTACCCCATCCATTGTATGTGTCCCACAAAATTAGGGGTCCAAACCAAGTTTCAAGTGGGTCCAAGCTCCTTGTGGACCCCGGTAATTATTTTCTTAAGTTTTAACGAAAAATACTAGCATTCTTAATGCCACAGCCCGCTAGATAATTGGATCAATCTCATTTTTAGGTTCAACGCCTAAAATGATGCAAGGGTTGGGATGGATGGCTTGGATCATACATAAACATCAAGGTAGGGCTTGCATGATCCTTCTTCTTCTTTTTTGGTAGCTCGTTAATGCACTCCCATGCCAGCGAACACAGTCCATGTTACCCACCTACGTCCAGCGTCTAAAGACGTTGGACGGCTTGGATAATCATGGGCCTCATGGTGGGTCCTACATGTACAAGGCCCACCATGCATATATATATATATATGTAAATATATATTAATATAAATTAACATAATATATTATGTAGCATGTGGGACTTCCCACCATCCCAAAATGGACGGTGGATTTCGCCTAAAATGTGGTGGGCCATATCGTTTGATGGATGAAGTAGATTTAACATAGATTGGTGAGGCCCACATCATTCTAGGGAAAGAATAAGGATAGAGAGAGAGAGAAAGAAAGGAGAGAGATGGTGATAAAGAGGAGGGACGCAGCCACTATGGGCCCTCCATGGTTACAACACATACATCAAGTGGGTCCCACAACAAGTGGACCCTTAAAATTAAAATGAACGATAAATCACCCATCTCTAAGCCTTCTTCTTGCTCCAGTAGGCTTGTAAGCTCCTATGCTCGACTTTTAACGGTGGATGATGGAGTTTCTATGTTGGGGATGAGAGATGAGAGGGTGGGCCACACTTGGTATTTTGGGAAAATCTTAAGAATGCTTAGACGTGTGGAGATTTTTGTTGCTTGGGAGGTTTGAGAAATGAGAGAGAGAGTGAGGTGATGGGTGAAAAAGGATGGGTGAGGTGTGATGGGTGATGGGTTTGGTGATGGATGAAGTGATGTGAGAGTTGACTTTGAGTTGCTTGCGTAAGAGAGAGGTAGGGGTAGGGTATGGGCTACTTGTACTTGACTTGATGTGTGATGTGTACTTGATTAATGAGATTGATTGATTGATTGATGGGACATGTTATAGAGATTCTCTCGAAGTTCGCAACGTGCGGAGTTTCTTCGAAATAAACGCAGGCCGACATCTTCTACCCTAGGTATCGGATCGGTGCGCGAGTCGCAGCGTTAGAACCGTGGCAACGGCGCGGTCGCTATGATACAGGTTTCGGTTCAAGCCGAGTTAGGTATGTGGGATCCAGCTTAGGATCACGCGCAAACGTCGGATATGAATCGAGGATTACCGAAATTTGACCGGAAGGACCGCGAAAGCCAACAGAACGGTACGGACTAGGATATGGGTTTACATATGGGGCGTTATACACTGGTGTATTATGTCATGTTCCTCACAATAGGTAGAAAATTCATTAGAGAAATATTCTCCTCCTCTATCACTACGAAAGATTTTAATCTTTTTAACTAATTAATTTTTTACTTCGGATTTATAGATATTGAATGTATTAAATGCTTCATCTTTTAATTTTAACAAATATAAATATACATATCTTGAACAGTCATCTATAAATGTTATGAAGTACCTCTTCCCTCCACGGGTAAGAACACCATTTAGTTCACATATGTCAGTATACACTTGGTGTAATATTTGAGATAATCTCTCAACACTTGGGAATAGTTTCTTAGTTATTTTAGACCGTATGCATACTTCACATTTATCTTTGTCATTATCATTGTATGATATTAGGCCGTTCTTAGCCATGAGTTTTGTTATAGAGAAATCTTAAGCATGACCAGTTTGGGAAAGGTCTCCGAGTAACGAGGTTTGGCGGGACTACACTTAACTCGATCTCATTTAACTTGTTAGAAGTCAGCTCTGAGGCATAACATCGGTGTCACCCACCGAAGTTAATAAAAAGAGTGGACACGATCGGCATAACGTCCCATTAGCACACGATCCGATGACAACTACGAGAGCTGCACGTTCGTCAGTCGTGGTTAATGGCTAGAATCATGCCGAGAAAGGCGAGCACATCCACCCTAGTTGTAAGGTATAAATACCCATTCAATACATAGGAACAGGCACACAATATCTTACACCCTAACTCCCAGCTACTCTACTCAGACCTAAGTTCCTAGCTTGACTTTGGCATCAGAGGGTCCCCTGCTCTAGCTAGGGTCTCCTTTGTTCTTCTCCCGTGCAAGCTTACAGGGCTCAGAGCCAGCCATCAGAGCTCGGTGGGGGTGACCAGATTTTTGCATCAACATTTTTATCACCGTCTGTGGGAACTTGCGAGACTAAAAGATCTTTGTAGCTTTGCCAGAAATGGCTAAGGGTAAACAAAAAGCACTCCTAGAACTTGTGGTGGAGTCTGAGCCTACTGAGCAACGACATTCCTCGTCGATACTTCATGATGAGTCGTCCCCAATGGGACTATCTCAACCGACCCAGAGTCGTGGAGGCAAGTATCAAGCATTACAGAATTAAGTGTAAGCGTTGGTCAATGAGACCAACCAGATGAAGCGGCAACAAGCCATGAGTCAACATCCGCCACTCGACCAAGGCGAGGCCTCTCCGTCTGCAGTGGAGTGACCCATTATTATAGGTTCACAAGCAAGAGCATCTCAGAACGTGTCGCCCGAGCACCGACTCATAGGATAAGATATTGACTTACGTGTCCAAGACCTCGGCGTTAGCTCCAACAAATCTTTGCCATGAGTTGGAAAGTAGGAGGAAGGGGAAAACGCCAGAAGTCGAGGCTCCCCGAGAAATGGTCGTGGAGAATAGGGATCTATGGGAAGCTCAGCTCAACGAACTTTGAAATCAGATCAAAACCTAGCACCGAAGCCACCAGCTACCAACATCAATTGTAGTGGAAGTAATGATGGAGGAGACCGAGCCTCCATTTACCGGTGACATCATGGATGCCGCCATGCCACCAAGGTTTAGGATGCCCCCTATTGCTCAATATTTGGGGTCCGGTGACCTAATGGAGCATATGGAGTCTTACTACTCGTGGATGCAAATCCAATCGGCCTTGGAGGCAATGATGTGTGGAGCATTCTCCATAACCCTCACATGAGCTGCAAGGAGTTGATATCGACAACTCAAGCCAAGGTCGTTTGGTACATTCATCGAGCTTAGTTTCCTGACACCATTCATCATCGGGAAGAAGAACCGAAAATAGTCAACCCATCTACTCACCCTTAAGCAAAGGAAAGGAGAGTCATTGAAAGACTACATCTCTCGTTTCAATGAGGAGGCCCTACAGGTCAATGATTATTCCGATAAGATGGCCCTGTCTGCGATGATAAGTAGACTCAAAGAGGGAAGGTTCCTCTTCTCGATTGGAGAAAATTCACCGACTACACTAGGAGAGCTCATAAGTCATGCACAGAAATACACAAATGCCGAAGAGTTCTTTAACTCGCGAAAGAACAATAAGAACTAAGAGCATTCGTCCAAAGAGAAAAGGCAGAAAGATGAAGCACCACTGCATGCAAATAAGAAGAGGTTGGACGACAGCATCCCCCGTGATCGAAGACTAAGTAGGAGGCCTGAGAGAAAATTCAGCTCTTACACCCCCCTTAATACGTCTCCAGAGCAGATATTGCTAGAAATTTGTGATAAAAGACTGCTACATTGGCCAAGTTGTATGAAGACAGAGGCCGATCAATGGGATAAGCAAAAGTATTGTCATTTGCATCGCGACCAAGGACACAACACCAGTGATTGTGTCGACGCGTGGGTGTTGTTTATAGATGGCTCAGTGAACTCAAAGCGAGGGGGGGCAGGGATCATTCTCGTTGCTCCCGATGCAATGACAGTTCATTATGCAATAAGGCTCGAATTATGAGCCTCCAATAATGAAGCGGAATATGAAGCCCTGCTCGCTGCACTAAGACTGGTAACTGCCCTAGGAGTCAGATCTCTAAGTGTTAAGTGCGACTCATAGCTTGTTGTGAATCAGGTATCGTCAGAATACAAGGTGAAGGAGGCTAGAATGTTAGCCTACCTGAACAAATCTCGGAGGCTAATGAGAAAATTCCAGAAGTGTTGCATCAGTCAAATCCCAAGGGCAAAAAATTCCTGGGTGGACACGCTTTCCAAACTAGCTTCGACGACTGAGGGGAGAATTGCGAGGTTTGTCTCTGTTGAGTTCTTGAGCAGTCCGAGCATCGACAACCATGAGGTCATCCAACTTATGCAGGTGATTCCAAGTTCAATGGATCTGATAGTCGAATTCCTCTAGGACGGGAAGGTTTTAGAGGAAAGGTTGGAGGCCCGATGCTTAAGGATCAGATCGGCATGATATGTTATGATCGGGGATATCTTATACAAGAAAAGATTTTCTAAACTATATCTGAGGTGCTTATGGCCTGATGAGGCTGAGTATGTAATCAAAGAGATTCATGAAGGAATATGTGGAAACCATTCCGGTGCTAGAGCTTTGGCACATAAGATCATTCGTTAGGGATACTTTTGACCGACTATTCAGACCGACTCTAGGGACTTCGTTCGAAAATACAATAAATGTCAGAGATTCACAACTGTCCCCAAGCAGCCTACGGAAGAGATGACCCCATGAGTGGGCCATGGCCGTTTGCTCAATGGGGGATTGATATTATTAGGCCTTTGCCACAGGGAAAAGGATAAATATGCAATCGTAACAGTGGATTATTTCACCAAGTGGGCCGAGGTTGACTCAGTGGCAAAGATTACTGAACAGAGGATAACGGACTTCGTCTAGAAGAGCATCATCTATCGGTTCAGAATTCTGCGTGTCATTGTGTCTGATAATGGGAAGTAATTTGACAATGATAAATTCAGGGGCATGTGTTGAAGATTCAGCATCATCAATGCTTACTTGTCGCCGCTCATCCTCAATCCAATGGACAGATGGAAGTTGTGAATAAGGTCATCAAGCATCATCTTAAGAAGAAGCTGGAGAAGGCCAAGGGTAACTAGGTCGACGAGCTTCCATTTGTCCTCTGAGCAGACAGGACAACGGCTCAGTTGGCTACAGGAGAGACCCCTTTTTCTCTTTCTTATGGCTTAGAAGCTGTTGTTCCGGTCGAAATAGGACTCCCCACAATGTGGGTGCGAAATTACCGAGATGAGTAGAATACCAAGCAAGTCGCAACGAGCCTTGACCTACTTGAAGAGTTGCGAGACATCACAAAGCTCTGAGTAGCTGCTCGGCATTAACAGGTCGCCCGCTTCTACAATTTCAAAACTAAAACAAGGCGTTTTCGACCTAAGGACTTAGTCTTGTGTTGCGTGTTTCAAAACACATCAGAACTTGGGGTAGGGTCTCTGGGGCCTAATTGGGAAGGCCCGTACAAGGTCATCAGTTCAACTAAACCTGGTTCATACCGACTCGAAAGCTTGGAAGGACGCCCACTACTACATCCTTGGAATGTCGAACACTTGAAAGTCTACTACACTTAGAAGGAGCAATTTCAGAGTTGGCTCATCTTGTCATAATTCTACAGTTTCAATAAAAGTCATGTTTTTCTACAGGCATTGACTAATTCTACGAAGTCTACAGGGGACTCCCACAAGGGATAAGGTCTTGTAGGAAGGTCGGTCGTCAAATAGGATGACTGATTCATTCCCCAAACACCCTACGAGGGACCGTCTCTCACATGCAGAGGCGAGATCCTTTGACGAACAGACTCTTAAAGAAGAGGTCAGCTTGTCATTTGATAAATTAACGTTCGACAAATCTACAATTATCAATTATCGTGCAACCATTAACATAAAAAAGATATATGCATGTATCACCCAAGATAATGACACTAGCGTATCATCCAAAAATATATAAAGAGACGCTGAGGCTCACAATATTCTTTAAAGCTGATTGTAAGAGAGGTTAAAAAAAAAAAAAAACTACTCGGCAGGAGGGTCGGTACTAAGGGGGCAGTAGTTGGGAGCTTCTATGTCGGGGACTTGACTAGAGGGTCCTACTCCAGATGGTTCCTCCCCAGCTTCATCAGTAATGAGGGCATCGAGGACAATATTCGGATACAACTCTCGAACGTCGTCGATACAAGTGTTGTATCTGCAATAATAGATTTTGTTAGCCTCAGTGGTCCTTTTTGTTAAAGACTTGAACTCTTCAACAGCGACGACAATCATTGAGGTGATTGAAGCCTCTGACTCAGCATGTTGGGCCGCCTTCACTTTCTCAACCTCTCATTCCAGTTCTGCTACTGCGATGACTTTAGCTTGCTTCAGCTCAGCCACCAGCTGAGCATTATCTGCCTCAACTGAGCCAAGATGGGCTTTGACCCTCGTGAGTTCAAATTTAGCGACCTCGCAATGGGGTTGGAGCTCGAAGATGTCCCCTTGGTATAACAGCTTCCTCACTTTCTCCTTGGCAAGTGAGACGCGAAGCTCCTGACACTCTTCTTGGAGCACCCAACCTCTCCACAGGGAGTCTCTATCTCCATGTCTTTTCTCGTCACTTCTCTCAGTCTTTCCTGAGTAAACAAGAACATGGGCAATGACTGAATTGGGACGAGAGCGTAAGCCATGAGCAATTCAAAATTAAGTGACAAGAGAACCACGGTTTGAGGAGTTACCTTATAACAAATGGATGCGATGTCATTGATGAAAGACTCATGTCGATGGGTGAGAAGTTTGGCGATCTACTCTTCAGGGGCGTGCTTCACCGCCCAGTTGACCAAGCCGGACATGCGATAGCCCAAAGGTAATCTCCCATCCTCGGGGAGAGGAGCAGACCCTGCCACCTCTCCAACGCCACTTGCGGCCAAGATTTGAGCCTTAACCATCATAGCATCCCTGCACCCGGGAGGGAAGGGCATCCCTTCGGCGGTGTGGCCAGCCTCCTTGTGCTCGTAGGAGGGGATTGCGATATGTGGGGCCTTAAAAGTTGTGGTAGGCCCCTAAGGGGCTTGAGGAGAGGCGACATCCATAGCCACAACAATAAAAACCTCAGCTTGAGGTATCGGAGGTGTCTCTTTCCTCTTCGAAGCTGCCCTCGACGCAGCTGCGACTTCAAGCCCTACAACATCACCTAGAGCTGTAGCTACAGAACCCTCGGCCTGCGATATCCGCGGTGTCACATTCCTCTTTGAAGCGGTAATCTTCACTCAGGGCTTAGTAAACAACATGTCTTTAAGAGGTGGGGGCTTCCTCTTTTCAGACTTAGAAGCTTCATCCATGCTTGTATAAGTGATAGAAGATGGAATAAGGAAAACTTTATGTCTACAGTACACTAGCGTGATGAGGTAATACTTACTTAGAGCAGAAGGGAGGGCTTAAGCTTGCAGAGCCCAGACTAATAAAGATTGTCCAGGGTGATCACGTAGTGCTAGACGCACTATTCTTCAGTGTGCAGCCTCGCTCTGACAACCTGAGCTTTAAGAGGAGGAGATAGCTAGGGAGCTCCCTTGGGATATTCTACAAAAAGAATGAGAAATAGTCAAATAATGGAGAAAGCAGACGTCTTTCGAGGTCTGACTTGGGATGGAGAATCTGGTGGGAACTCGGACCCGCAGATTCCTGAGCTCAGTTGCGGGCGCTTCCAATTCACCTGAAGCCAAAAACCACTTGTTTTTCTAATCTTTGTTGGAAGAAGGGAGCCTGAGAATGAGGCCGAAACCTTGGTTGGCCCAGGCAGCAAAATAGTACTAGCATGGCTCGGTACGGTTTTGTTTGGCCTGGTAGAGTGACAAGAACTCGTCGGGCGTCAGCTCTTGGTTCTTGGCTTGATGCCAGATCATATATGACATCATCAGTATTCTCCAAGCTTTGGGGACGAGATGACCTGGGGCTAATTTGAAGCATGTTGTCAAGGTGCACAAGAAGGGGTGCAATGGAAGTTGAAACCCACATTACAAAGCGCAGATGAAGATAGGGACATCGCCCTCAACCGAGTCGCTAAGGGCATCGTGGGGACCGAGGGCTCATATGTGAACAGAGTCGGGGATCTGGAACTCCTCGCGAACCCAAGCCATCTAAGACTCGACGAGCACCGAACCCCCAGGGATGAGCTCCATGGCTTGGCCACCAAAGGGCCCGATGATGGCCCTCCCCATTGGGTCTCGAGGCATTCTTTTTGTGCCCTTGGGACAAGCACTAGCATTAGGACCTTTACCCCTTTTAGGTTGAGGATGGAGATTATCGCCTCCAAGGGACCCTTAGAGGCCTTAAGTCCAGAGTCCGATCTCTCCTACCCAGAGTCAGCCTCATATGCAAATCCCTCCCATATCTCATCTGATTCATTTGACATTTTAGAATGAAAGTGAAAGGAAAAAAAAAGCTAAAAGAAGGCCAGGAGGAAGAAAAACTCACCGAAAATTGCCTGCTCTGGGGAACTTCTACAGAAGGCACTCTCGTGGACGATCGAAAACAAAGTTTCCTTATGGAAGAGTTAAGGATTTTTATAGTCCAAGGCTACCATTTGCATTCATGATGAACCAACGCGTCCGAAGCCAAACCGTCATGAGCCAAGCCTGTAAGACACCTGGCGGCGAGTAATTAGCCAAGGAATGTCGAGCCATGTGCTATTGACATCAAGTAACCGTAACGACGCATCGGGTAGCTATAGCGACGCCTTTCCATCCCTAAGGATCCACGCGGCAGCTCTACGATCAATCTGATGATTCGAATCTACAACCATCGCCCCGTGGTAGCTGACTATAGGCTTTTCATTAAAGAGTCTCGACATTATCATAATTGTAACTGCGCATTCCTAGTAGACTGACTCTTCAGCATGAGAGGTCGTGGACCATTTCCCCATGTGTTTACTCTCCATGTTCGAGTCTACACTCACAGAGTATGGGGCTTTTGTTATGGAGAAATCTGAAGCATGACCAATCTGGGAAAGGTCTCCGAGTAACGAGGTCTGGCGGGACTATACTCAGCTTGATCTTATTCAACTTGTTAGAGGTCGACTCCGATGCATAACATTGGTGTCACCCGCCAAAGTTAACTAAAAGAGTGGGCACGATCGGCATAATGTCCCATTAGCACACAATCTGGTGAAAACCATCGAGACCTGCACGTCCGTCATTGGTGGTTAGTGGCTAGAATCATCTCGAGGAAGGTGGGCATGTCCACCCTGGTTGTAAAGTATAAATACCCATTGAATACATAGGAACAGGCATGCAACATCTTACACCCTAACTCCCAGCTACTCTACTTACACCCAGATTCCTATCCTAACTTTGGCATCAGAGAGTCCCCTGCTATAGTCAGGGTCTCCTTTGTCCTTCTCATGTGTAGACTTATAGGGCTCGAAGCTAGCCATCAGAGCTCGGTTGGGGTGACCAAATTTTTGCATCAACAAGTTTTATTGTACTGTAGCCAATATGTACTAGTGTACCATGTCATAGCATAATGGACTCAATCATTTAAGCAAAAGAATTCATTTCATTCAAAGAAAATTTGATTATCCTATTATAAGCATAACCCTTACTCACAAAGTTTTCATTGTTGGACAAGATCAACTTGCCCGATTCAAACAGAACCTTAATTCGAGGTTTTATCAAGAGATTTTCTGAGACTAAATTCCTCCTTATGTCTGGGACATGCAGTACATTGGTCAGGATTACCTTCTTTCCAGAGGTAAAGAGTAATTTCATGATTCCTTTGCCTACGACTTTCTACCGACCTTCATTTCCCATTTAAACCTCTTTACCATTGGTCACGTCTTCATAGGTTTTAAAGAAAAATCGATCGTTGCATACATGGACTGTGACACCTGTATCATACCACCAACCGAAAATTTTCTCTTAAACTAAGTTCACTTCTGTGACCATTGCTATGATATCATCGTATACTGCATTAGCCTCTTTCTTAGGCTTTTTATGGTCCCTACAGACTTTGGCAAAATGTTCGGTCTTGCTGCAGACATAGAAAGATCCCTTGGGTTTGCCGTTTTTCTTCTTTTGAGTTTTCTTGAATTTCTCTTGATCTTTATTAGGTTTAAGGGAATCAGATTTTTCATAGTTAATTAGTGTTTTGAGATGGTCTTTCTGCTGCATTCACCTTGGATGAAGATGTACTATTTGCATCATCCTTCTTATCTCAGTTATAGGATTCTTCTTCAATACAAAGATACTTTTGAATTTGTTCCAGGGTGAATTCTTTGAATTTATGCAGTAGTTTCTTCATGTAGTTTTTACATGTAACATCTTGGATTTTCGCTATTTTGAATTTTTAAAAACCCTGAAAATTTTCATTCTGATTAAATTATGTTGTTACTTACTGACCTTTAACACTTGATATTAGCTTATACGTGGGTGATACTAATAAAGAACTGCACAAATCAAATCAATCAACCCTATGAAGCCAATGAATCATATCGATCACTTAAACACCAAGTTTAGCCATATGATTTGTTCACATGGGGCCCAAATCTATCTGACTAATCAAGGAAACCGCAACTAAATGAAGACCCACCTAAAGTCTAGATAACTCGGGATCAGATCTTAATTCAAACCAAACTGAGCCAGTATCCTTTTAGCCTAAGAACCGACGGCTTAAAGTGATTATAATCAAATTAACATTTCCACTGGTTGCGAATATGCCACACTATGAACTTAGGTAATCAAAACCCTAATAATTGTACACAAGAAATCTTGATACTTAATTCATTCAAAAAATGCTCCGATTTTCTGAACAAGCTTTAGACCGCTCCTTAGTGGGCCACTAGTTCTGAAACTATAAAATAATATCCGTCTCATTGGGCTTGACCTCTATCGCGGGTGGAGAATCAAGATAGTACCCAGAACTGCACAACTTTGGCCAGAGGCCGAGTGCTTGAAATGCACAAATACGCTATGCTGAAGCCTGGAACTTAAGTAAAATAAGTTCATTTGTTCTTTACAAAGTTGTAGCTTTCAGACCGTCAATTCATGGCCAAAGTCGAGGTACTAGCTAAAGATATCTCCTCACACATATCCGTATAATTGTGGCCCCGATTGACCATCGGTGACCATTGAACAGACTTCTGATCATATCCATCGATCAAGCATACAAATGGCGGGTCGATCATATCTATATGTAGATCATCATTAGGGCTAACTATCCTATGGTGTATATTGATATGTACACCTCGTAATGGACACTAGAAGTTAGAAACACTCTCTTATAGGGCTAGTATAATGAAAACCTAGCCCTTGGGGTCATTTGCACAACTTCTGAAACTATATAAGGGCCTCGTTTGGGCACCCCATCTCTCCATACGAATTTGTATTTTCCAAAGAAGAGAAAGAAAAAGAAGAAGGGAAGAAGAGTGAGAGTAGGAGTTGAGAGTTTTTGTTGCTTCCCTTCATTGGTTTCTTCCAATCAAAGCCCTAACATCGATCGTTTTCCTCTGTCAAATCCACATCACTCGCGATTGGGAGGTAAGAAACAAATTCTACTTTCCAACTAGGTTTTTCTATGATGAATTGCACGAATCTCACAAAGTCCTTGGTATGTGAATAAGAATTTGTGATTTTTTCCAAATCAACAACCCTAGGAGCTCAAAATCAAAGATTCCTTCTTAAAGGTGCGGACCATTATTTCTAGGTTTCCATTTGAGGGTCTCAGTTAATGATTTTATTGTTTGTAGATAGGTTGGTGTATGCTAACACGTTCACACATTCATTTGATCATAACATATGTTATTATTTGTTTATGTTAGGAAACTCAAGCAAGGTCTTTGTTTATGTTAAAGGTGGTAGGTTCAAACCTCTGCATTTTCATCAAACCTTTTAACTCTATAAACTCGGCAAATTAATACAAAATTTAGTGGGTCCACATAGTTAGTGCAAAACTCAGGCAAGTTTCGGAAAACCCAACAAGCTTTGCAACACTTAAGTCATAGAGGAACTTGGCACATTTCCATGCTCATTCAAGTCCACATAGTTGAGTTTTGATTTGACTTGCGAGTTTCTAAACAATACACTGGGCTTAAGGAAAAATTATATAAATAAAGTGAAAATATGTTTGTTGTATGAATATTTGTGCAATTACTTTCTTGTAGCTAATCCATTTGCAATATTTTCTACCAAGTTTTTAATTCTTTCCAGTTTCCCTGCACCTAGTTTTGAATTCCATTTCATAAAATTATGGTATTATTTCACAGGAAAATGGCAGATGCTATTATCGGTATTCTCGTAAATAAATTGGTGGCATTACTCGTAAGCGAAGGTTGTCAACTTCTTGACTTTGATAACCAGTTTGATGAAACAACAAAGGAGCTTCAATACATGCAGAGCTTTCTCAAGGAAGCCGATCGGCTGAAGAGAAAAGATCGGAAAGAGATTCTCAAAACAATAATGGGCGACTTAAGAGAGTTGGTGTACAATGCTGAGGATGTAATAGCAGATTACCAGCTTCTATTCCAGAAAAAACACCAAGGTCGCGCACCCAATTTTATGAGTTATTTCTCTCATACCCTTTTTAGATCCCGCCGTCAGATGGGAAAGCAGTTGAGGAACACAAATAAAAAAATAAGAGAGATGAAGGAGAGGATGAAGTCCTACTTGCATACGACTCCTGGCCAAACGAGCAAAGATGAAGATGGTGAGAATATTGCAATGACCTACCCAATCCTAATGGATGAAGCTGAAATGGTAGGACTAGAAGATGACTCAGCGAATATTAGGAATTGGATCTTAGAAGCTAATGGCCCATTAACTGTGATTGGAATAGTTGGAATGGGCGGAATCGGTAAAACCACACTAGCTCAAATGACATGTAACAGTGAGAAAGTGAAAAAGTCTTTTAAGCACTTAGTTTCTGTCACCGTTTCTCAAAGTTTCAAATTTGACGAATTGTTGAAGAAGATGTTGAAGAAACTAAATGTAGAAGACAAATCTTTAAGGGAAAAGGACGTCACTGATCTATTGGAAAAGCTTAAGAGAAAGTTAAATGAGAAATACTTGGTAGTTTTGGATGACGTTTGGGGAACGGATGAAGGGATGTGGTGGGATAGCTTGAAATCTGCATTGCCCAAAGTGATGGGTAGTTGTGTTATTGTTACAACAAGGAATGAAGATGTTGCTAAATCAATGGGGGCTACTAACAAGCTCTTACATCGTCCACAAATTCTTTCAGATGAAAATAGTTGGTCGTTATTTAGCAAAGTAGCATTTGGAAGAACGGGAGGTAAGTGCACAAATCCGGATATGGAAGACTTGGGAAAGGACATCGTTGCGAGGTGCGGGGGACTTCCTTTAACAATCAAGGTTGTGGCAGGAATGATGTTTGGGAAAGGTGATTCCATCCATGAATGGCGACAAATTTCGGAGCACCTAAAGGAGGAGTTGGCAATCAAAAAGAAAGATGAGCCGGTCATTTCGAGGCTAGAATTAAGCTACGAAGAGCTCCCAACACATTTAAAACCATGCTTATTGTGCTTTGCCATGGTTCCCGAAGATTTTATTGTATCAGTTAAAGAAATGATTTACTGGTGGATTGGTGAGGGTTTTGTTTGGGGAAGAGACGGGAAAACAGCATTTGAGAATGGAGAAGAATGCATTGCAGAATTATTTAATCGATGTTTGATTCTTGGAGTGGATAAAGATGTCTTTGGAAGATTCTTTCACGCATGCCAAATGCATGATATGGTTCGAGCTATGGTTATAAAAATTGCAAGAGAGGAGAGTCTTGTGAGCTTAGACTGTGGAAGTACATCTGGGTTTAGTATGCAGCCTCGCCACCTGGGAATCTCGACGAACACAACAGTGGAGAGCATCCGAAACAGTTCCACCAAGTTGCGGACGTTGGTTGGGATGGAGATTGAGAGCAAAGATATCATCCCAAGTGTAAAAGCAAAACTCTGCAAATTAAGGTGGTTGAGGGTGTTATATCTTTCATTGTCAAGCATGCAAATCGGGGAAGATGTCGTGGCCAAGGATTGGTTGAGTGGGATAGGGTCATTACAGCACCTCGTATATCTTAACATAAATACGATTGCTTCCTTAGTAACACTCCCCGATTCAATTGGAAATCTTCGTAATCTTCAGATTGTACGTTTATATGACTGCCCCAATTTGAAAAGGCTTCCAACATCAATCACGGCATTGGAGAAGCTGACTGTCATTGAAATCTTTGGTTGTGAATCTTTAGAATGCATGCCAAAAGGGCTTGGAAAGCTTTCAAATCTTGAAATTTTAACAGTGTTTAGGCCTGTGAATTCAGTTCATAAAAATGGATCCGAAATTTTGCAGTTGAAGAACTTGATAAGACTCAGAGAACTTGAAATTGAGATAAAGTCAGAGAAACAAATTGAAGAAGGGGAATGGGATGTGTTATCAATACTCCAGCATCTGCAAATTCTAGGAATAAACTTTGAAGGCAGTTCTCTTGAAAGTCATAGACTTGTAAGGAAGATAAACCGTCAGCTTTCTCCACCCCTAAAGTTCCTCAGAGAGTTGCGGCTTGGGTACTACCCAGGAGAAAGCACACCTATATGGCTCAATCCTACTTCCCTTCCCAATCTTCAGTTTCTTCTCATTTATGGGGGAAGGATTAGTCAGATGAGTCGCAGATTTTGGAACAGAAAGAGTGGCGTATGGAAAGTGGAGGTCTTGGTGCTAGAAGACTTAGAAGAGATGGATGAGGAGTGGCCAAGGATAAAAAAGGCAATGCCATCTTTACTACTCTTCAAGGTTCGTGGGTGTCTGAAGCTTCAGTCATTCCCAGTTGGGATTGATGATCGAAAATGGAGCATATGGAAGAAAGAGGGAGAAGAGGAAAAAAGTAAGGCTATTGTAATTCCTTTTGTTTATTCTGCCATTTTTGCTAACAAATGCTGATGCATTGAGACATTGAAGAGGCGATTCACAAATCGTGCAAATGCCACAGCACATTTCTCTATTGGGGCATGAAAAATCAAGGGTCCACTCATCAAGTGGTTAACTTGGTCTTTTTCTCATGCTTGTGTGACCTACTTGAGCTGTGGACTACAACTTTTTGAGTCAGTGACTCCTTATAGTGTGCCTCACCTGATCAATAGACTGACTCTCTTTCACATATATGTGCGGTCCTAAGCGCTCTGCGAAGTACCTATTCAATCTCCTCTCATTATAAATCCCCTGCAACTTCTTCTTCTTCTTCTTTCCTCCTTTTTTTTTTTTTTTTTTGCCATTTTTCTATTCTCAAATCACGTAATGAGACACTGGCATTAACTCAATGTTCTCGTTGAAATAAGAACAATGAATATTTTTTTATTTCTGATCATCCAAATAAATTTGGACCAATCTGATAGTCAGATAATCTAATAAGCTAAATGCCTGATTATCATCCATGACACTCTGGATTCTCTAAGTTTTTCAAAAAGTATTTTCTTTTGGGATTGGAATTTAATTCTAGAGCTAATTTTCTAAAATTTGACCCATATTCAATTCCAGATTTTAAGCTATTTATGATTCTTTCTGAAAAGTTACTTATCAAATTCTTAGGAACAGAATTCAAATTCCAGATTGCCAAACATAACTGAAATTCTCTAGAATCCAATTACTAAAAGTGAATTCTGAAGTAATTTTCAAATTCTTAGATGTGAAACCACTCCAAAATTCCTTTGAAAACATCTCTAACCTATCTTCCATTTCTCTATCTATCTCATAAGCCTTTGTAGTCTCTCCCTCCTCCTCATCCTCCTCCTCCGATGATGATGACGACGACGAAGAAGAAACCGAAGAAGAAGAAGAAAGAAATCGAAGAAGAAGAAGAGAAAGGTTTTTTCTTTCAATCATCTGTCACATGCTCTTTGCACAACATTTTTTGCTCAAATATATTCACTTAATCTTGGTTGGTGAACATCACACATCATTTGTAGGGAATCCCCATTTTTGGGTCAAAATTGTCATTCTCTTGACGAAGAAGAAAGAAATCGAAGAAGACGAAGAGTAAGGTATTTTTTTTTTTCAATCATCTGTCACATGCTTGCGTAACATTTTTTGCTCAAATATATTCACTTAATCTTGATTGGTGAACATCACACATCATATGTAGGGAATCCCCATTTTTGGGTCTAAATTGTCATTCTCTTGACGAAGAAGAAATCAAAGAAGAAGAAGAAACAAATCGAAGAAGAAGAAGACGAGAAAGGTTTTTTTTTTCAATCATCTGTCACATGCTCTTTGTACAACATTTTTTGCTCAAATATATTCACTTAAACTTGGTTGGTGAACATCACACATCATATGTAGGGAAGAAGAAAAAAGAAATCGAAGAAGAAGAAGAGAAAGGTATTTTTTTTTCCAATCATCTATCACATGCTCTTTGTACAACATTTTTTGCGCAAATATATTCACTTAATCTTGGTTGGTGAACATGACACATCATATGTAGGGAAGAAGAAGAAAGAAATCGAAGAAGAAGAAGAGAAAGGTTTTTTTTTTTTTTTCTCCAATCATTTATCACATGCTCTTTGTACAACATTTTTTACTCAAATATATTCACTTAATCTTGGTTGGTGAACATCACACATCATATGTAGGGAATCCCCATTTTCGGGTCAAAATAGTCATTCTCCTGACGAAGAAGAAATCGAAGAAGAAGAAGATAGAAATCGAAGAAGAAGAAGGGAAAGGTATTTTTTTTTTTTTTTTTATCAACTGTCAAATGCTCTTTGCACAACATTTTTTGCTCAAATATATTCACTTAATCTTGGTTGGTGAACATCACACATCAGAAGAAGAAGAAAGAAATCGAAGAAGAAGTAGAGAAACATTTTTTTTTTTTTGTCCAATCATCTATCACATGCTCTTTGCTCAACATTTTTTACTCAAATATATTCACTTAATCTTAGTTGGTGAACGTCACACATCATATGTAGGGAATTCCCATTTTCGGGTCAAAATAGTCATTCTCCTGACGAAGAAGAAATCGAAGAAGAAGAAGATAGAAATCGAAGAAGAAGAAGAGAAAGGTATTTCTTTTTATTTTTTTATCAACTATCAAATGCTCTTTGCACAACATTTTTTGCTCAAATATATTCACTTAATATTGGTTGGTGAACATCACACATCATATGTAGGGAAGAAGAAGAAAGAAATCGAAGAAGAAGTAGAGAAAGGTTTTTTTTTTTTGTCCAATCATCTATCACATGCTCTTTGCTCACCATTTTTTACTCAAATATATTCACTTAATCTTGGTTGGTAAACATCACACATCATATGTAGGGAATCCCCATTTTCGAGTCAAAATAGTCATTCTCCTAGCGAAGAAGAAATCGAAGAAGAAGAAGATAGAAATCGAAGAACAAGAAGAGAAAGGTATTTTTTTTTTTTTTATCAACTGTCAAATTCTCTTTGCATAACAATTTTACACAAATATATTCACTTAATCTTGATTGGTAAACATCACACATCATATGTAGGGAAGAAGAAGAAAGAAATCGAAGAAGAAGAAGAAAAAGGTTTTTTTTTTTTTTCCAATCATATGTCACATGCTCTTTGCACAACATTTTTTGCTCAAATATATTCACTTAATCTTGGTTGGTGAACATCACACATCATATGTAGGGAAGAAGAAGAAAGAAATCGAAGAAAAAGTAGAGAAAGATTTTTTTTTTTTTTTTTTTTGTCCAATCATCTGTCAAATGCTCTTTGCACAACATTTTTTGCTCAAATATATTCTCTTAATCTTGGTTGGTGAACATCACATATCATATGTAGGGAATCCCTATTTTTGGGTCAAAATTGTCATTCTCTTGAAGAAGAAGAAACCGAAGAAGAAATCGAAGAAGAAGAAGAAAGAAATCGAAGAAGAAGAAGAAGAGAAAGGTATTTTTTTCTTTTTTTCAATCATCTGTCGCATGCTCTTTGCACAACATTTTTTGCTCAAATATATTCACTTAATCCTGGTTGGTGAACATCACACATCATATGTAGGGAAGAAGAAGAAAGAAATCGAAGAAGAAGAAGAAGAGAAAGGTTTTTTTTTTTTCCAATCATCTGTCACAATCTCTTTGCACAACATTTTTTGCTCAAATATATTCATTTAATCTTGGTTGGTGAACATCACACATCATATGTAGGGAAGAAGAAGAAAGAAATCGAAGAAGAAGTAGAGAAAGATATTTTTTTTTTATATACAATCATCTGTCACATGATTTTTGCTCAACATTTTTTGCTCAAATATATTCACTTAATCTTGGTTGGTGAACATCACATATCATATGTAGGGAATCCCTATTTTTGGGTCAAAATTGTCACTCTCTTGACGAAGAAGAAACCGAAGAAGAAATCAAAGAAGAAAAAGAAAGAAATCGAAGAAGAAGAAGAAGAGAAAGGTATTTTTCTTTTTCTTTTTTTTCAATCATCTGTCACATGCTCTTTGCACAATATTTTTTGCTCAAATATATTCACTTAATCTTAGTTGGTGAACCTCACACATCATATGTAGGGAAGAAGAAGAAGAGAAAGGTTTTTTTTTTTTCCAATCATCTATCACATGCTCTTTGCACAACATTTTTTGCTTAAATATATTCACTTAATCTTGGTTGGTGAACATCACACATCATATGTAGGGAAGAAGAAGAAAGAAATCGAAGAAGAAGTAGAGAAAGGTATTTTTTTCTTTTGTCCAATCATCTGTCACATGCTCTTTACACAACATTTTTTACTCAAATATATTCACTTAATCTTGATTGGTGAACATTACACATCATATGTAGGGAATCCCCATTTTCGGGTCAAAATAGTCATTCTCCTGACGAAGAAGAAATCGAAGAAGAAGAAGATAGAAATCGAAGAAGAATAAGAGAAAGGTTTTTTTTTATCAACAGTCAAATACTCTTTGCACAACATTTTTTGCTCGAATATATTCACTTAATCTTGGTTGGTGAACATCACACATCATATGTAGGGAAGAAGAGGAAAGAAATCGAAGAAGAAGAAGAGAAAGGTATTTTATTTTTTTAATCCAATCATCTATCACTTGCTCTTTGCACAACATTTTTTGCTCAAATATATTTACTTAATCTTTGTTGGTGAACATTACACATCATATGTAGGAAAGAAGAAGAAAGAAATCGAAGAAGAAGTAGAGAAAGGTTTTTTTTTTTTTTTGTCCAATCATCTATCACATGCTCTTTGCACGACATTTTTTGCTCAAATATATTCACTTAATCTTGGTTGGTGAACATGATCACATATCATATGCAGGGAATCCCCATTTTTGGATCAAAATTGTCATTCTCTTGACGAAGAAGAAACCGAAGAAGAAATCGAAGAAGAAGAAGAAAGAAATCGAAGAAGAAGAATAAGAGAAAGGTATTTTTCTTTTTATTTTTTTCCAATCATCTGTCACATGCTCTTTGTACAATATTTTTTGCTCAAATATATTCACTTAATCTTGGTTGGTGAACATCACACATCATATGTAGGGAAGAAGAAGAAAGAAATCGAAGAAGAAGTAGAAAAAGGTTTTTTTTTTTTTGTCCAATCATCTGTCACATGCTCTTTGCACAACATTTTTTGTTCAAATATATTCACTTAATCTTGCTTGGTGAACATCACATATCATAAGTAGGGAATCCCTATTTTTGAGTCAAAATTGTCATTCTCTTGACGAAGAGGAAACCAAAGAAGAAATCGAAGAAGAAGAAAGAAATCGAAGAAGAAGAAGAAGAGAAAGGTATTTTTCTTTTTCTTTTTTTTCAATCATCTGTCACATGCTCTTTGCACAACATTTTTTGCTCAAATATATTCACTTAATCCTGGTTGGTGAATATCACACATCATATGTAGGGAAGAAGAAGAAAGAAATCGAAGAAGAAGAAGAGAAAGTTTTTTTTTTCCAATCATCTATCACATGCTCTTTGCACAACATTTTTTGCTTAAATATATTCACTTAATCTTGGTTGGTGAACATCACACATCATATGTAGGAAAGAAGAAGAAAGAAATCAAAGAAAAAGTAGAGAAAGGTATTTTTTTTCTTTTGTCCAATCATCTGTCACATGCTCTTTGCACAACATTTTTTACTCAAATATATTCACTTAATCTTGATTGGTGAACATCACACATCATATGTAGGGAATCCCTATTTTCGGGTCAAAATGGTCATTCTCCTGACAAAGAAGAAATCGAAGAAGAAGAAGATAGAAATAGAAGAAGAAGAAGAGAAAGGTTTTTTTTTTTTTTTATCAACTGTCTAATGCTCTTTGCACAACATTTTTTGCTCGAATATATTCACTTAATCTTGGTTGGTGAACATCACACATCATATGTAGGGAAGAAGAGGAAAGAAATCGAAGAAGAAGAAGAGAAAGGTATTTTATTTTTTAATCCAATTATCTGTCACATGCTCTTTGCACAATATTTTTTGCTCAAATATATTTACATAATCTTAGTTGGTGAACATCACACATCATATGTAGGGAAGAAGAAGAAAGAAATCGAAGAAGAAGTAGAGAAAGGTTTTTTTTTTTTTTTTTTGTCCAATCATCTATCACATGCTCTTTGCACAACATTTTTTTCTCAAATATATTCACTTAATCTTGTTTGGTGAACATGATCACATATCATATGTAGGGAATCCCCATTTTTAGATCAAAATTGTCATTCTCTTGACGAAGAAGAAATCGAAGAAGAAATCGAAGAAGAAGAAGAAGAAGAAAGAAATCGAAGAAGAATAATAAGAGAAAGGTATTTTTCTTTTTCTTTTTTTTTCAATCATCTGTCACATGCTCTTTGAACAACATTTTTTGCTCAAATATATTCACTTAATCTTGATTGATAAACATCACACATCATATGTAGGGAAGAAGAAGAAAGAAATCGAAGAAGAAGAAGAGAGAGGTTTTTTTTTTTTTTTTTCCAATCATCTGTCAGATGTTCTTTGCACAACATTTTTTACTCAAATATATTCACTTAATCTTGGTTGGTGAACATCACACATCATATGTAGGGAAGAAAAAGAAAGAAATCGAAGAAGAAGTAGAGAAAGGTATTTTTTTTTGTCTAATCATCTGTCATATGCTCTTTGCACAACATTTTTTACTCAAATATATTCACTTAATCTTGTTGGTGAACATCACACATCATATGTAGGGAATCCCCATTTTCGGGTCAAAATAGTCATTCTCCTGACGAAGAAGAAATCGAAGAAGAAAAAGATAGCAATCGAAGAAGAAGAAGAGAAAGGTATTTTTATTTATTTTTTTCTCAACTATCAAATGCTCTTTGCACAACATTTTTTGCTCAAATATATTCACTTAATCTTCGTTGGTGAACATCACACATCATATGTAGGGAAGAAGAAGAAAGAAATCGAAGAAGAAGAAGAGAAAGGTATTTTTCTTTTTTTTTTCCCAATCATCTGTCACATACTCTTTGCACAACATTTTTTGCTCAAATATATTCACTTAATCTTGGTTGGTAAACATCACACATCATATGTAGGGAATCCCCATTTTTCGGTCAAAATAGTCATTCTCCTGACGAAGAAGAAACCGAAGAAGAAATCGAAGAAGAAGAACATAGAAATCGAAGAAGAAGAAGAGAAAGGTATTTTTTTTTCAATCATCTGTCACATGCTCTTTGCACAACATTTTTTGCTTAAATATATTCGATTAATCCTGGTTGGTGAACATCACACATCATATGTAGGGAATCTCCATTTTTTGGTCAAAATAGTCATTCTCCTGACGAAGAAGAAGAAGAAAGAAATCGAAGAAGAAGAAGAGAAAGGTATTTTTTTTTTCTTTCTAATCATCTATCACATTCTCTTCGTACAACATTTTTTGCTCAAATATATTCACTTAATCTTGGTTGGTGAACATCACACATCATATATAGGGAAGAAGAAGAAAGAAATCGAAGAATTAGAAGAGAAAGGTATTTTTTTTCTCCAATCATCTGTCACATGTTCTTTGCATAACATTTTTTTTCTCAAATATATTCACTTAATCTTGGTTGGTGAACATCACACATCTTATGTAGCGAATCCCCATTTTTGGGTCAAAATCGTCATTCTCTTGACGAAGAAGAAACCGAAGAAGAATTCGAAGAAGAAGAAGAATGAAATCGAAGAAGAAGAAGAAGAGAAAGGCTTTTCTTTTTTTTTTTCAATCATCTGTCACATGCTCTTTGCACAACATTTTTTACTCAAATATATTCACTTAATCTTGGTTGGTGAACATCACACATCGTATGTAGGGAAGAAGAAGAAAGAAATCGAAGAAGAAGAAGAGAAAGTTATTTTTTTTCCAATCATCTGTCACATGTGTTGTGCAGCACGCCAACAACGCACAAATGATAAACAGGAAGAAATATAAAGTAGAAACAGATTAAAGCAATCCAAACAAATCACAAGACAAGATATACGTGAAAAAATCCTAAGCTAGGGCAAAAAATCACAGATTCAAACTTCCATTATAAAGAAAAACAAAGATTACAAGATAAAATACTAACCTCTCCCTTGGAAGCACATAGAAAACCCTTGCCCGCACCCTAGAATTATTTTCCAATATTTCAATTTTCCTAGAAAAGCCCTAGGAACCCGTATTTATAGTTTAGGTAACTTCCCTTCCGCACTCTTGCGAAATGCGACACCAAAATCCGCAGTCCACATCAAATTCGGAAATGAATCTGCATAACCTACGACTGGTCGAAGGGGAGCTACGACTGGTCAAGCTATGACCAGTAGAACAGCTCCTATGACTGGTCGAAGGGCCCAAACATGAAATAACAGAACTCGCTGAACTTTGAGTCGAGCTGGTCCACGACCGGTCGAACGGGCCCCTACAACCGGTCGAGCATGTCCTACGACCGGTCAAAGGCGGCCCAAATGTGCCTCCACATTCTCAAAAATCTTTCACTTGGAGACACATTGCCATAAACCTTCATCTTCTTCATCTGGAGTGCATCACCTCTCCGTCTTCAAGTCTGAAGACCAATCAAAGCTAAACAAAGTTTCAGCTTCTCCCGTGTGACCGCCTTAGTTCGCATATTCGCAGGATTCTCACTTGTATGAATCTTCTCTAGAACAATCGATCCATCTTCCAGTAATGAACGAATGAAGTGATATTTGATGGCAATATACTTAGTCCTTGAATGAAAGGCTGAATTATTAGCCAAGTGTATTGCACTCTTACTGTCACTGTAAAACTTACAATCTACTAGCTTCTTACACAACTCTTCCATAAAACCTTACATTCACATCATCTCCTTGCATGCTTCTATAGCTGCAACATATTCTGCTTCTGTCGTACTGATAGATACTATCTTCTACAACTGAGAGACCCAACTGACTGCAGCATTACCCAGAATAAACAAATAACCTGTAGTACTTCTTCTGCTGTTGATATCTCCTTCCAAATCTGAATCCACGTAGCCTTGTAGCTTGATTTTCGATCCAACATAGCACAGCCTTACATTCTTAGTACCTACCAGGTATCTAAGGATCCACTTCACAGCTTTCCAATGTTCTTTCCCAGGGTTGTTCATAAACCTACTAACAACTCTCACTGCTTGAGCAATGCCTAGCCTCGTGCTCACCATAGCATACATGAGACTCTCAATCGCTGACACGTATGGGACTTTAGCCATGTAGTCCCATTCCTCCTGCGTCTTTGCCCCTTACTCCTTAGATAGCTTGAAGTGGTTAGCTAATGGAGTGCTAATCGGCTTAGCACCTCCCATATTGAATCGATCAAGTACCTTGGCTATGTACTTTGCATCTGATAAAACCAATTTCTTCTTTTCCCTGTTACGCTTTATCCTCATACCTAGGATTTGTTTTGCAGTTTCTAAATCCTTTATGGCAAATTCTGTAGACAGTTGTCTTTTGAGATCTGAGATGTCCTTCATGCTTGAACCGGCCACAAGCATATCATCAACGTACAGAAGAAGGATGATGTACGATGTATCAAACTTCTTCAAATAACAGCAATGGTCTGCATGACATCTCCTAAAACCGTTTCCCAACATAAAACTATCGAACTTCTTATATCACTGCCTCAAGGCCTGCTTCAGGCCATATAGACTCTTCTTCAGTCTGAACACCTTGTTCTCCTTTTCTGGTGCCACGTATCCTGTCGGCTGATTCATATATATCTCTTCTTCAAGGTCCCCATGAAGAAAGACTATTTTAACATCTAGCTGCTCTAGATGTAAGTCCTCTGTAACCACTATATTCAAGACTATGCGAATCATAGACATTTTCACTACCGGTGAAAATATTTCAGTGAAATCGATACCTATCTTTTGTTGAAACCCTTTCACAACCAATCTGGCCTTGTACCATTTCGAACCATCGTGCTCCTCCTTCAGTCTGTAAACCCACTTGTTATGAAGAGCTTTCTTACCCTTAGGTGGAGTGACTAGCTCTCATGTACGATTAGACTCAAGAGAGTCCATCTTCTCATCCATGGTCTGCTCCCACTTAACCTGCGTATCTAACTGTAACGCTTCTTTAAAACACTCTAGCTCACCATTATTTGTCAGCAGTAGATAATGTAAGGAGGGTGAGTATCGGACCGTGGGTCTCTTCTCCCGAGTAGACCTCTTCACAACTGGTGTATGCGGCTCTGCCTCATAATGCTCCTTTGCATGACCATCATGTGGTGTTGTAACACCCATGTCCGGTAACTCTTCCAATTCTATGAATTCATTTTTCTCGGCCTTATTTTCTTGCACACTGTCCTTATGCATCAATTTTTCATTGAAGACTACGTCCTTGGTTCTAATGATTTTTCTGTTTTCTACATCCCAAAACCTATAGCCAAAATCATGCTGCCCGTACCTTATAAACGTGCACCTCCTGGACTTCGCATCCAGCTTGTTTCTGTACTCTGTATCAATGTGAACATATGAAGTGTAACCAGGCACTCTGAGATGTGAAGGTTCACTTCTTTCTCAGTCCACGTTTCTTCTAGTAGCCCACCATCCAATGGTTCTGAAGGACTTCTATTGATAAGATATACAGCAGCATTTATAGCATCTGCCCAAAAGGTCTTGGGCAACCCTGCATGTAACCTCATACTCCTGGCACGCCCAATGATGGTTCTATTAATGCGCTCAACCACACAATTCTGTTGCGGTATCCCTGGAATCGTTTTCTGATGTTTGATTCCACTTGCTGCACAATACTCCTCAAACCTCTTGTCACAATACTCTCCCCCATTATCAGATCTGAGACACTTTACTGTTTTACCTGTCTCGTTTTCTACCATAACTTTTCACTTCTTAAACGCATCAAATTTATGCTTTAAGAAATAAACCCACAGTTTTCTACTAGCATCATCAATAAAGGAAACAAATAACGTGAGCCACCAAGAGATGATACATGTGCCAGTCTCCACACATGTACAAGCTCCAACAGATGCATCTTTAGAGCGCCTCCTGTCTTCTTGAAGCTTACCCTCTTCTACTTGTCATACACGTAGTCCTCGCAGAATTTCAAGTCAATACACTTCAGCCCTGGTAACTTCCCCTTTGACAATAGAACTTTCATCCCTTTCTCACTCATATGTCCCAACATCTGATGCCATAACTGCCCATTGACTCCACTTGATGTAACTGCTAGTGAACTATACGATCCTGAAGTCACGTACAAAGTACCTTTCTTTTTGCCTTGAGAATCACCAAGGCACCTTTTGTGATCTTCTAAGAATCACTGGTAAATGTCGTCATATAACCGGTATCGGCCAACTGCCCCTCTGAGATCAGATTCCATCTCAAACTCGATACATGTCTGACATCCTTCAATTTTAAAACTGTTTCGTCTTTCTGATTGACCTGAACATCTCCCTTTTCAACTATACTGTACGGCTCATCATCACACAGGTAGACTCTCTCAAAGTCACCTGACACATAATCACGCAAAAGTTCTTTACATGAAGTGCCATGAAACGAAGCACCCAAGTCTATAACCCAAGACTCATTCCTTACATCAAGAGACAAGATCAATGCCTCTGTGTCGCTCTCCTCAGACAGATTCACTGAATCCTTCCCGCCTTGAGAGTTTCTTTTTTGTTTCTTGAGCGTCCTACAGTCACGTTTCATGTGTCCCTTTTTGCCGCAATGTCAACACCTGTCTTTGTCTTTCGGTCCCTTGGACTTCTTCCTTGACTTAGAACGTCCGTGTTTATTGCCTCATTTGTTCAGCGATCTTCCTCTTCCTTCAACGTTTAGAGTATTCCCTGAATCTCCTGAAACTCTTGATGCCTTCCTTTTAGATTCTTCGCTAAGAATTAGATCGGTCACATCATCAAATTTTAGCTTTATCGACCCTGAAGAATTTCTCACAGCAATCACCAAATTATCCTAATTGTTTGGCAAACTGGATAAGATCAATAGCGCCCTGACCTCATCCTCAAAAACGATGCCAAAGGATTCCAACTGGCTCGTGACTGTATTGAACTCGTTTAGATGTTCAGTCACGCTCCCACCATCTGACATCTTCATGTTGAATAGCTGTTTCATAAGATGAACCTTGTTGGATGCTAAGAATTTTTCATACATGGTGGCTAGGGCTTCCATTAATTCTTTTGTAGTTTTCATTTTGGATATGTTGAAGGCTACGCTTTTAGACAAAGAGAGTCGGATCGTTCCTAAAGCCTTTATATCTAGTAAAAACCATTCATCATCTGTCATCTTTTCTGCTTTCTTCTTTTTTCCTCCTAGAGAAATGTAGAGATCCTTCTAATACAGATAATCTTTTATCTGCATCTTCCAGAAGGCAAAGTTTGAACCATCAAACTTATCAATTCTAGTTTTTCTATCTTCCGCCATCGTTCCCAATAGAACTAAACCAATAGCTCTAATACCAGTTGTTACGCAGTACGCCAACAATGCAGTGAGCCGAGATCCAATCTCAGGCCTCACTTACAAACGATAAACATGAAAAAATATAAACTAGAAATAGATCAAAGCAATCCAAAAAAACTACAAGATAAGATATACGTGGAAAAACCTCAAACTAGGATAAAAAATCACGGATGCAAACTTCCACTATGAAGAAAAATAAAGATTATAAGGCAAAATACTAACATCTCCCTTGGAAACACATAGAAAACCCTTGCTCGTACCTTAGAATTATTTCTCAATATTTCAATTTTCCTAGAAAAGCCCTAAGAACGCCTATTTATAGTATAGGTAACTTCCCTTCCGCACCCTTGCGAAAGGCGACACCAAAATCCGCAGTCCGCATTATATTCGAAAACGAATCTGTGTAACCTACAACTGGTCGAAGGGGAGCTACGACCAGTCGAACAGCTCCTACGACTGGTCGAAGGGCCCAAACATGAAAAATAGGACTCGCTGGACTTTGAGTCAAGCTGGTCCACAACCGGTCGAACGGGCCCCTACGACCGGTCGAGCATGTCCTACGACCAGTCGAAGGCGACCCAGATGTGGCTCCACATTTTCAACAACATTCTCTTTGCACGACATTTTTTGCTCAAATATATTTACTTAATCTGAGTTGGTGAACATCACACATCAAATGTAGGGAAGAAGAAGAAAGAAATCGAAGAAGAAGAAGAAGAGAAAGGTATTATTTTTTTATTTTTTATTTTCCAATCATCTGTCACAAGTTCTTTGCATAACATTTTTTGCTCAAATATATTCACTTAATCTTGATTGATGAACATCACACATCATATGCAGGGAATCCCCATTTTTGGGTTAAAATTGTCATTATTTTAAATTAGGTTTTATAATATTGTTGGAACCTTTACACCTACTGATTTAACAACTACCTCCATCCGTTATGCTTTTTGTCATATACAAATACAAAGTAAACATGATGGGTTTATTTTTATTAGGGGTGGCAACATTCGGGATATACTTCATGTTACTCTTATCAGCTATGCCTATTCAAAATTTCAATCTTAATTGGCTAAAACCATCGAGCGGAGCACATGTAGATCCGCACATATCTACACAGCGCATGCAAAAACATGAAACATATGAGTCCTAAGCTTTCCATAAGGTTGGAAATAATTATTAGATTTGTGCATAAAAATAGGCAATCTCACTCTATAAGTGGGCCACAACATTCAATAAATTCATGGTTATTTTTATTTTTATTTTTCTAGCCCAAACGTATGGTATTAGCATAACTCTAGAAATCTCTGATGCTTGATATGCAAGCATTTGGAAATGGCAGACGTGGCATTAATTAAATTAAACTGACTAAATTATGGAACCAATGTCTCTAAGTTATAGCCCAAGATTTTGACTGGTCCATCAATCCTGGCCTTTAATTTGGTAACAGTAGCTTTTATCTTTCTTTCTTTCTTTTAACCAGAAAAGTGGGAGCACACTAATTATAACTTTGTTAATTCCTAGTAAGAATATATACACACATACACAGAGCAGAGGGTCGGGTCGGGAGGGCCCCATCATGATGTATACGTGAAATCCACTCCTTGCATCAGCCAACGATGGGCCGAAATCCTTATGCCATGTCTATGATTCAGGTGGACCACACGAGTGGACATAGCTACTGGGGACACCTACCTTCCAAATTGTTTCCCTTGGTGTGGCCCAAATAAATTATAGATGCAGCTAATCATGGTGGTCCTAGACAAATTTTTGCAAGGCAGCTGGTGGTTGGAGTGGATTTCAGGTAATCATCTCAGTAGGCATCCTAAAAAAATAATAATAATAATTAAAAATAAATAAAAAATCAAAGGTAGACGTCCCTCTCACATTTCTTTCTTTTGGTGTAGGCACCTAAATCATCAGTCAGCTTAACTTTATGGCCTGAACCTAATGATGGATAATGCAACCGATGATGGAATCAAGTATACATACACACCATTGTGGGCCCCATAAAAAATCAAGGTAGACATTCCCTCCCAACTGTTTCCCTTGGTGAACCTGCCAGAACTTTTATCCCTATACCTGAGATGCAGTCCTGCCCTTGATAGTTGGAGTGGATTTTGGAAACATCCTCACAGTGGGGCCCACCTGATCCATGCACATTTCCTCCCACCTAACCTAATTTGCTGTATGCTTCGCAGGAGACCCGGTGCATGTGTGCATCTGTGTATATATACGCATACACAAACATACCTTTATTCATCTAATAAATGTCTACCAATCTAAGATAATTAAATAAATTTTTTTAAAAAAATTATCCTAATATAACTACTGCATCTAATTTGGATGTTATAATTTGAAAAACTTATATGCTATATATGCTAGTGGATGGTGGAGATGAAAATAATTAACCAGTAGTCCAAATTCAACAAACAAATGTTTATAAATCAATGCGTATAATCGTTAGAGTGATGATCTATCTATAGTGCTACCTTCAATTGGAGGTGTTGATTTGAGTCAGTATATCGCACGTATAGAGCTATTAGTCCTTTTATTCTAACCGTCACACTGTCTTCCTACTATTCATT
Organism: Magnolia kwangsiensis; assembly: GCA_037074715.1. NCBI lineage: Eukaryota > Viridiplantae > Streptophyta > Magnoliopsida > Magnoliales > Magnoliaceae > Magnolia > Magnolia kwangsiensis. The sequence goes on along the minus strand of CM073571.1, from coordinate 194,722,338 downwards.
GCAGGGGTTGAATGGGGTACGGTTCCCCCTGCTACAATACGGTATGGTGCTTGTTTTCCACCCGTAACTCATCCTTAGATTCATCTGAACCGTTCATGCTCTTATTACTACTGTATTGAAGCTCTTTCCGCTTAATCATACATTATTGATGATCCTAACCTTTGAATCATGGAGATTAAATGAGAGGAGAAGAAACTTTGGCTTGGATTGTCTAACAAAACTACTTTGGAACATGATCAGTGATGAGTCTTACTAAACGAACAGTCTCAATTGACACATGGTCATAACCAATGTACGGTAGAGAGGTGGCGAGGCGATGCCACGTTCCTGTTCTAATGGCTCTTCCTTATCTGCTTTCTTGTTTTGCAACCATTTCTTTTGGAAGTGGTATATGCCCACAAACAACTCCCCACTTTATGTATGGCACAAATGAGTGATCCATCTGATGGTTCCAATGCATATATGACCCGAACAAAAAACAGATGGGGAAGTTTATCAGGTGGGCCACACATTTAGGAAAAGAATAAATAATTGATTTTTAAAAAAGCATGGAAATCCTCACATTCCTACTTGTCGAGGGGTTTCTTACGGTAAATCACCATCTTTGAAGTGTTCATGGCAAAATAAGTGCATGCTTTTTAGGCATTGAGGTCCATGGCCCCATGAGAATGGCAATTGGTCTTGATCCTTATTTTGCAGATTACCTGCCCAAACAGATCCTTGGTTCTTAGGCAACCGAACTATTGGTAATAGATTTCTCTCCTCTCATGGTTATTGTGCACACGAGAACACCAGTTCTAGGTGAAACGTACAGCAAAACTACTTTCATGCAGGGCCTATTTTAGTATGTGTATGATATAATTCCATCCTCCAACAGGGTTGCCCCACCATGAAAGCAGGAAGTACACCTTTAAAAATCTGGCTTGTTTAACTACAGAGTGGTTTTACATGAATTTGAAGGTTTTTGGGCAGTTGTCCATTTTTCTTTTTAGTGTGGTCCACCTCGTGGTTTGATTGGTCTACCTTTTAAGGCATCTTCTTTTCATGGTGGGGTATGACCCTGCAGAATGTTTTTAATGTCATACACAAGCCATGGTACGCCCCATATGTAGATACACAAACCATTCATCTACTGCTAATTGGGTCCTTTTGATGCCTGTCTTAGTACAGTGTGGATAGTGTTGCTTAGGTCTCTCTATTTTACGATGGTGATTACAGTTGCTTCATGATGATGAATACAATTGCACTGAAAATGGATATTTATTGTTTGGTACAGTAACTAATTGGTGTTTGCTTCACTTTTGAGTTTAATCCAACCGTTTTCTCTTTGAAGGTACATCAATATGGGAGATTCGTATCATGTAGGGACAACCCTGTAGACGATTTACTGTGCTTTTCATCCAACAACGCGTACGATTCATATCAGCGTTTTCTCAGTTTTAATTTACTGTCTCCATTAATAAATCTGTGAACTCTTGTTCCTTCTCTCAGATGGGCAGAAGTCTTAAATTTCCCTTTTACGATATGTTTGTAACCAATAAACATTCGTAATTTACTGTGCTTATCATTGTCTGCGAGGATTTTACTGTTAGATACAATTCAGTGATGATGTCAGTACATACATTTCATTGTGTGTTCTTCACAGTTTATTAGTAATGTGGAGTGGACCGCAGACAGTTTCATGGCCAAGATGATCAGAAAAGGCCCAGTCGATGACAAAAGTGATCCGGACCATTGGATCTTAGATCGGGCATATCTCGCAATCTGAAATAAGTTATCTGACATAAAATATATGATTTTGGAATAGAATGTACTACTTTAGCCAACCAACCCAGCTACATTGGGTTGCGCAGCCTGGATTTGCGAAAAATTACCTGATCGACAGTAATTCCCCTGTGTCGGAGTAGTTATCCTTGAGGAAGACGGTCATCGACATCACACGTTCATCCCTGCGTCAATTAGCCACGGTGACTATCCACTGCATATAGATGGCATACACGTGACCATCAATTCAGACCATCGAAGTCTGTGCATGTGTTTTGAATGAGGCACAACTCAAAGACCACGCAGTTAATAAATCTAACCGTCCAATTAGTGGCCATAAAATGGGTGCAAATAAACGATGGCAATGTTTTCTGGGACGACTTGAGATCTTCGTTGCAGGCAACGCGAAGTATAAATGCAGAAACAGTCCGATGAATGCAACCATGTTAATTTGAGTGGGCCATAGTCCAATGTTCATGAGCCAAGTATGACCATAGGCCATTGATTTGTACAATTGAACGTGAGCCATGGATTGTTTTATTTTTCTTCCGTCTATATTCAGCTATGTGTATCGACTGTCAGGATCATCCATGCGTCATAAGTATCCCCCTGCGAACACGATTTGGGCGCGACCCCAGATCCAGCGGGTGGGTCCCTGACAATGGGGCCCACCTCGATGTATGTGTTGCATATCTACACCGTCTAGCTGTTTTTCCAGATCATCTTGTGGCATGGACCAAAAAATGAAGTGGATCCAAATTTCAGGTGAGCCATACCACATGAAACAGTGATGAATGACGATTATAAACTTTTTTGTGAGCCACAAAAGTTTTGTATCAAGCTGAAATTTGTACTTTCCCTTCATCTAGATCTTTATGACCTTATCAACAGGTTGGATGGCAAATAAATATTATGATGGACCCTAGTAAGTTTTTAATGGTGGGCATTCAATGAACACTGTTTCATGGTCCAACTGAGATTTGTATCTACTTCACTTTTTGGCACATGACCTATAATGAGTTCGAAAAACGGATGGACGGCGTAGATATACAACGTATGCATCGAGGTGGTCTTCACGGTCAGCGTCCCATTCACATCACTAGATCTGGGGTTGCAGCCAGGTCCCGTCCTCCTCTCACTGCGGCCTGCATAGAAAATCGACCAGAAAACGGACGGTTGTCTCAGCGTGTGGCCCCAGAAGCCCGATACACGAATGACACCTGCGCCATACATACGCATGCACACCTGTATATAAAATGTACGAAACTACGGTAGAGCTTGACCATCATACGCATGCACACCTGCGCTGCTATACATCGTCGTCGCCTATGTATCATTCAATCAAAATCATCCAAATCATAGAACCTACTGTAAATAGCACACGCTACCAAAATCAGATTGAATGGATGGTCCAAAACCCCAATCAATGCCCATTATTTTATTGAATTTAGACCATCCACTTTTCATTTGTATCGTACATTAGATGGCCCCTAATTGGACAGGATAATCTGCATTGTGATTTTACAGTTATACCAGTCCCAAATGGGCCCCACAAATTGGATGGTTTGGATTAAAATACATTTACATGACTTGTGCAGCGAGTGTCAAATGACTCATCATATGGCTTCGATCCAGTAAGCACAGAAGTACGAAAAATAAGTGACGGTGGCCCCAAATGCGTGTGGTGGGGCCCACTTGAACTTTTACGTTAAAGCATGTAAATGCTTGAAGTTCAAGCTAACATTCCCCGGGACCAACAGATATGACTTGTCATTTCATAATGTCCGAACTTTGAAATAGCATATATTCGTAGCGTGTTGGACCCACCGACAAGGAGGTGATGGCCTTAAGATGAGTGATTTGGTAGTCCGCAGTATTACCATTTTGGGCGGTTCCTTGCAGTCTCCACCATGCACGTCGCACCAGATGATTGAAACTGTTCATCAACTGGGCCATGCCATGAACAGGCAAGGACCCACTTTCTCAGTAATGGATTGGACTCTGCCAGTTGAGTACAGTTGTTGGACATTTTTCTAATCTAAACGTCAGATTGTAAGCCAAATCTCTAGTGGTTAAGATTAAATGATCAGCTTGAGGAAAATCACGTAACCCTATCCCATCAATGGTCGGGCGAGCTCATCTACCTTTTTTGTTTTTTTTTTCTTTTAATTTTTTTTTTATTTTTTTTACACACGCGCACATAACCCCACACACTCACGCTAGTGGAATTTCACCACCCATGGGTACTCGAACCCTTGACCGAGTGTTGAAACTCCTGAGAGTCTACCACCCGAAAAAGAGCCTACCACCCGCGAGCTCATCCACCTTTCCAATGGCTATATCAGGCCTTGTACGGTGATGATTAGAGAGAACCACCCAAATTGGTGATCCGGCAGTCCAACGAAAAACTCCCCTATCATCGTAACCCCACTTGTTATGACATGTTTTGCCATTTTAATGGGACTAAAAACAAGAAAAATAGAAGTCAAATACTACGTAGCACGTGGACCGTACGAGGAATGTTCATAAGAGATATGCATAAGGTGAATCATGAGAGGAGAGATTGAAGAGCTGATCAACACCATACGTGCCAACTTATCTCGGCTGTGTGAAATCCAGACCATTTATCAGGTGGGGCACGCTGTGAATGTAATCTGACCTTAAAATCAGATTAGTCCGCTGATCAGGTGGGCCACATGTGATAATAGATCTTTCAGCAATTTGTTGCAACTGTTCATTTTGCGACGTACGCAAGTGGCCACTGAATAAGTAGGCAGCTTGATTTTTGAACAGTGGCATGTTTGGTAGAACCCCAAAATACAAATGGTACGGATCTTGACTTTAATATTTTGATTTGAGAAAATCTAATTCAAGGCTTTAGATTAAAACGAATTGGGTTTCCCATATATTTGCAAATGAAAATTGGATTTGAGAAAATCTAATTGAAGGCTTTAGAAGATTAGAAATAAGTGTTGGGGGCCTGGTACTTCAGAATAGATCCTCCCGAACAAACCAGAATTATGGATAATAAGGCAGTTAAATAAATCAAAGCATCAATCACACACCACACGAGATTTTTATGTGGAAAACCCTCAAAGAGATAGAAACCACGGGACCTCATCCAGATCAACAATCCACTATGAAGTAGAACGTTACAACCTTCTTCACTCACGCAGAAGTGGATAAACAATAAGAGAAACAAAGAAAACAAAAAGATCTCACCGATTACGAGGACGTGAAAGCGCTGAGATATGAAATATCACCTCTACGAGCATAGTCTCCCTTCCACAAGCTTCCTATCTCTCTTTATCTCTGTCTCTCACACACCTTTGATAGCCCTCTTGTATTTTTCTCTGTACACCATCATGCACTAGAAAAACCCTGAAAACCCCTTTTATAGTTTTAGAAAACTCCTTCCGCATCCCAATTGCGAAAGGACTTGTGAAATGAAATCCGCGCAAAATCGCAGAACGAATCTGCGTAACTACGACTGGTCGAGAGACCACGACCGGTCGAGCCCCCCGGAGAAAAATAGCCCAAAGTCGCTGGACTTTAAGTCGAGTCAGGGCTCGACTCCACGACTAGTCGTGCACTAGCCCATGACCAGTCATGGAGGGCTCACGACCGATCGAGTACGGGTCAAAAAATTCCATCAAATCTCTCCCTTTTTTACCCAGGAGGGATTCACCTTCTTCAAGCCTGTCTGGTTTCTACAAACCTCAAACTTGCCCTTGAACAAAGCCTTGGTCATCATGTCTGACCCATTATCGTCCGTGTGGACCTTCTAAAGTTGTAACACCTTTCGTTCCAAAGTATCTATAATCCAGTGATACCGAATCTCTATATGCTTCGACTTGGAATGCTGACTTGAATTCTTGCTCAAGTGTATAGCACTCTAACTATCGCAATAGACCATGTGTTGCTCCTGCTTCAGGAAAAGTTCTTATACGAACCTCTTTATCCAAAACATCTCTTTACATGCCTCTGTGACTGCAATGTACTCAGCATCTGTCGTCGACAATGCTACGATCTTTTGTAGCTTACTCCACTAAGAAACCGCTCTCCCTGCAAACGTGAACATAAACCCCAATGTAGACTTCTTGGAGTCTATGTCACCTGCCATATCTGCATCTTTGCAGCCCTCTAACACAGGTTTACCGTTACCATAACATAGGCTCAACCTGGATGAGCCTCTTACATACCGCAGTATCCATTTTCACTGCTGCCCAATGTTCTTTGCTAGGATTGGCAAGATACCAGCTGACTACACCAACCGCATGTGCTATATCTGGGCGTGTACACACCATAGTATACATCAAACTTCCTACAAATGACGCATAAGGTATCTTCTGCATCTCTTCCACCTCTGTCTTCGTCTTGGGACACTGCCTATCACTCAATCTGAAGTGACCATCCAATGGAGTACTGACCGGCTTCGCTGCATTCATATTGAACCGCTCTAGGACTTTCTCAATATACTGTTCTTATGACAACCAAAGCTTTATGCTACTTCTGTCATGGGTTATCTTCATTCCTAGGATCTGTTTAGCCAAGCCCAAGTCTTTCATCGCAAACGACTTGCCCAACTCCTGTTTCATCCTATCGATCTTCTTGATGTCTTTTTCCATAATGAGCATGTCATCAACGTATAACGGCAGAACTCAAAAATCATCATCTAAGAACTTGCGCGTGAACACACGGTGGTCCGACTCCATTTTGACTTCATACCCATGCTTTAACATAAACGAGTCAAACTTCTTGTACCATTGTCGTGGAGCTTGTTTCAACCCATACAAGCTCTTCCTCAGCCTACACACCATATGTTCTTTGCCCTTGACTTCGAACCCCTCTGGTTGGTGCATGTAGATCTCTTCTTTCAGGTCACCATAGAGGAAAGTAGTTTTAACGTCCAACTGCTCTATCTCTAGATCCATGCTTGCCACCAACCAAAGCAACACCCGTATGAATGTCATCTTCATCACTGGTGAGAATATCTCCTCGAAGTCTAAGTCTTTCCTCTAACTGAACCCTTTTACCACAAGTCTAGCCTTGAACCTCGTCTGTGAATTCTTCTTTTCAACCTTCTTTCTGAATACCCACTTATTGCTCAAAGCTTTCTTGCCCTTGGACAGTTTCATCATATCATAAGTGTGGTTCTTATGTAAGGATTTCATCTCCTCTTGCATAGGTTTCAACTACTCCTCCTTATGCTCATCGGCTAGGGCCTCAGAATAATCTTTCGACTCTCCTCCATCAGTCAGTCAGTACAATGTACTCATGCGCCAAGTACCTCTTAGACGGTTGTTTGTCCCTAGATGACCTCCTCACGTGTGGCTCAACAGGTGGATCAAGTGGGGGCTGCTCCCCTAGTCCATCTTCTGAAGGAACTCTCTCGTCCTCTACACCTTACTGTACTCCCCCGTCATCAGGCACCATATGAGGAATAATCGAATTCATGTCCTCTAGCTCACCTAAACTAGGTTGGTTCTTCTCTAGCTTACCAATGTCTTACCACATCTCTGCTTCTTACGAGCTTCTTCTCGGTCGAATCCCACAATCTATAACCGAACATTTCATCACCGTACCCTAAGAACACCCACTACATAATCTTCATATCGAGTTTGGACCTCTCGTCCTTCGGTACGTGAATGGATGCCCTACATCCAAAATTTGATATGATTGTACGATGGATCATGTGTAGTCCACACCTTCTCAGGTACTTCATTCAACGAGACTAATGGAGACCTGTTTATCAGATACACCATTGTGTGCATTGTTCTCCCCAAAACGTCCTGGGCAACTTCGTATGCGATAACATGCATTTGATTCTCTCAACAATTGTGCGATTCATTCGCTCTACTACACCATTATGTTGGGGGGTCTTGGGAACCGTCTATTCATGTTGTATACTTAGGGACTTGTAGTACTCATGAAAGTCGTCAATGTATTCACCACCATTGTTAGTGCGGATGCACTTCAATGATCTACCTGTCTCTCTCTTGACCATAACATGAAATAATTTAAACACACCAAAGACCTCATCTTTGAATTTCAAAGCAGAAACCCAAACCCTCCTAGATGCATCATCTATAAAAGTGACAAAATACAATGCCCTACCCAAGATTTTTGTCCTCATAGGACCACAAACATCAGAATAAACCAAATTTAATGCATGCACTTTATTAACATGAGAAACATATTTAACAAATGAAACTGTATGTTGTTTCCCTGATAAACAATCAAGACAAGTTTTAAGAGACATACCTGTCACGTTTGGAAGGAACCGCTTCCTCGCTAGTAGCTAAAGCCCTTTTTCACTCATATGGCCTAGACGCATGTGCCACATGTCAATAGTTGAATCTTTCGCTGCATTCAACTCACCCTTACACACACTGAGACATACATTGTAAAGGATGCAACACTTCTTTCCTCTGGCTGCGATCAACGAACCCTTGATGAGCTTCCAGCACCCACCAGCAAACCGGCTTTCATAGCCATCATCATCCAACCTTCTCTTCGACATCAAGTTGAGGCGAAGGTCTAGGATATGCCTCACATCCCTGAGAACCAATGTGCAGCCCACATCGGTCTTCAAATAAATATTACAGACCCCTAAGATCTTCGATATGCCAAAATTTCTCATCTTCACTATCCCATGGTCACCTGACTTGTAGCTTGTGAAAAAGTCCCTGCGTGAAGTCGCATGAAAAGAAGCTCTGAGTCAATCACCCAATCAGTGTCTTGACTCATAGCCGTGAGACATACATCATAATCTGCTGAAAGAATAACTACAACATTGTCATCTGAAGCGACCGTAGTGGAATCTGATTCATCTTCCTTCTCCTTTCCTTTTCCTTTCTTGTCGTTCTTCTTACCACAATATTAATACTTGTAGTGGCCTTTCTTGCCACAATTTCAGCAATCAACATCTTTTCTATTACTCGACTTGCCTCTTGATTTATCTCGGGCCTTCCAGCCCTTTTTATTCTTTCCTCTCCCTCATTCCTGTGTCACAAGGGCATCTTGCTGAGTAGACCCCTGACACTTCTTTCTTGTCTCCTCATTGAAGAGACAACTGGTTAACTGTTCCATGGATATCTTTCCGTCTGGTGCAGAATTACTTAGAAATACTAGCAATGTCTCCCAACTGTCAGGCAACGAACTAAGCAAAAGTAAAGCCTGCAATTCATCATTCAGGACCATCTTCATAAAGGAGAGTTGGTTCACTATATTGCTGACCTCATTCATGTGCTCGGCCATAAAACAACCATCCTTGAACTTGAGATTCACAAGTCGCCTTATAAGAAAAATCTTATTACCGGTTGTCTTCCTCTCATACAGCCCTTTTAATTTCAGTCATAGGCTAGCGGCTGAAGTCTCTGTAGACACATGGTGGAATACAGAATCATCCAGCCATTGTTTAATAAACTCTACTGCCTTCCGGTCAATCTTCTTTTAATCATCATCAAACATATCCTTAGATTTTGCTGATATGTCTAAAATTGGAGAATATAGGTCCTTACAATAAAGCAAGTCCTCCATCTTAGCCTTCCATATGGTCCAGTTAGAATCATTAAGGCTGATCATCCTTGATAAGACACCTTCCATAATTTCAAACCAATCATACCCGTTCAATGAACTTAGCTCTGATACCACTTTGTTGGGGGTCTTGCACAAAACTTTAGGATCTAGCCTCCCAAACAAACCAGAATTATAGACAATAAATCAATGAAATAAATCAAAGCATCAATCACACACCACATGAGATTTTTACGTGGAAAACCCTCAAAGAGGTAAAAACCACGAGACCTCGTCCAGATCCACAATCCACTATGAAGTAGAACATTACAACATTCTTCACTCACGCAGGAGTGGATAAACAATAAGAGAGACAAAGAAAACGAAGAGATCTCATCGATTACGAGGACATGAAAGCGCTGAGATATGTTAAATCACCTCTATGAGTATAACCTCCCTTCCACAAGCGCTCTCTCTCTCTCTCTCTCTCTCTCTCTCTCTCTCTCTCTCTCTCTCTCTCTCTCTCTCTCTCTTGATAGTCCTCTTGTGTTTTTCTCTGTATACCATCATGCACCAGAAAAACCTCAGAGACCCCTTTTTATAGTTTTAGGAAACTCCTTCCGCATCCCAATTGCGAAAGGACTTGCGAAACGAAATCCGCGCAAAATCGCGGAATGAATCTGCGTAACTACGATTGGTCGAGAGAAGGCCACGACCGGTTGAGAGCCACCCACAACCAGTCAAGCCCCTCGGAGAAAAATAGTCCAAAGTCGCTAAACTTTAAGTCGAGTCAAGGCTCGACTCCACGACTGGTCGTGCACCAGCCCATGACCAGTCGAGCACAGGTCAAAAAACCCTATCAATAAGGAATCTTCCTTTGTTTGTCAAAGAAGAAAGCATCGATTCCCTTGTGGAATTGAGTAAATGATATGCATTTTCCTCTACCCTTTTTCTTTTATAGCCATAAGATTTGACATTCCTGTTGAGAAATGTTAAGTGGGCCTAAACAAGTGTATTTTGTAAGTGGGGTCCCTTCACTAGTGGACATCATGCACAACTTGCAAGATCAGACCCATAAATCAAGTGATCCCCACCATGCAGGCGTGTTGTCCACATCAGCCATACACGCATGAAGCAAATGGACGGTTGAGAAATTGACAAGCATTCAAAATTATATATAAACGTGGCCTACCGATTAACGGATAAGCATGATATTCGGAACATGGTATCTACATAATGGGGACTATTTGATTAACGGCTCTGATCTTTAATACATGTGCATCATTTACACGCGTTAGATGAGTACACGTACAAATTGCACTCTATCAAGAGGGCAATCTTCGAGAGAGCAACTTTTCTTTAAGCAGAGAACGAATCTGCGATAAGGTATATTCTTAGGTTATACTTTGAATAGTCGAGCATATCATGTTATTAACAAAAAAAAACATGTGTAATTCAAGAATCTATTAATGTTGTAATTGATGATCACCTGAACACACCCTTATCCAGTTCAAAAGATAATGAAGTCAATGTAATTGAGAAACCTGGCTCCTCATCTAGCTCAATCAATACTGAACTAAGATCAGTCAAAGACCATCCTTCTGATCTAATATTAGGCAATCCCCTCACTAGTGTGCATACTAGAAAATAATTAGAAAATATTTGCAATTACGTTTGCTTTACTTTTCAAGTTGAATCAGCCAACGTAAAAGAAGCACTTACTAATGAAAATTAGATTGTTACCATAATCAGCCAACGTAAAAGAAGCACTTACTAATGAAAATTAGATTGTTACCATAATCAGCCAACGTAAAAGAAGCACTTACTAATGAAAATTAGATTGTTACCATGTAAGAAGAATTAAATCAGTTTGATAGGAGTGATGTTTAGTATTTGGTTCCAAGACTATCTGATAAACACATAATTAGAACCAAATGGATTTTCAAAACAAAATCTGATGAATTGGGAAATATAATCAAAAACAAGGCTAGACTAGTTGTACAAGGGTACACTAGGAGGGGAGGGCGAATGTCCCTCACACCTGACACCATTCCACACTCTCCAAATCTCCCACATGGCGAAAGATGGTGCGATGCGAAAGGGAACGGAAGAAATCTTACGAGGGAGGGGCCGAGTCCACCACCAAATTAGCTGCTGCTGAATAGAGGTGTAGTGAAATAGGGGGAGACCAAACATGCTAACAACTGCTTTCCACACAAAAGAAGCCATCTCGCCATGCAGAAAAAGGTGGGAGATGGTCTCCACTTGAGGGTTGTGGCTGAGATTGGGCGGGCGACACATACACCTGGAGGCCAGATTAACTCCCTTGCTCTGGATACAAGAATCAGTGGGAAGAGTCTGATTCAGCAATCTCCAAGTGAATAACGAGATTTTGGAGGGAATGGACGCGTGCCAAACGAACTTAAGCTAGGGAAAGGAAGGGTCCGCCTCACGGAGCAAGTTCCAGGAGCTTTTAACTGAAAATCTGCCAGATGACTCGAAGGGCCACAAGAACCTGTCGTCACTATTGGATATGCAATAGCCCCCCTGGGAGATGAGGAGGATCAGCCATTGCAGGATCGCCGAAGGCAAACTCTGCTTGAGGCCATTATGGTCGATATAATCTGCCACCTGAGCCTCCCTAGCACTGTTCGGAATAATGATGGAGGGGTGCGCATATAACGGCCCGAGGCCAGTCCAGTTAGTGAGCCACATACTGCAATCTCCCCGACCAATGAAGAGCTGCGCATGTTGGTCCAGAATAGGGAACATCTTGCAAATAGATTTCCAGAGAGGGGAGGCGAGATGAGAGTAACAGCATGCACACCAGACCTGATCTGCTAGTATTTAGAATGCATAAACACGCTCCACAGACTATTGCTTCGCCCATGTCTAACTCCCCAAGCCAGCTTCAAGTGTAGAGATCGCATCACCTCTTTGGTTCTCATAATGCCAAGGCCTCCTTCAAGTTCCGGTCTGGATATGGACTTCCAGTTCCGCCAATGACATTTCTCCCTGCCGTCGGAGTACCCCCAGAAAAAGTTCAAGAACATCTTATCCAGGTGCGATGACTCCATCAAATATCTTTACTTTAATGGTTCCTATTCTAATGGCCTTGCATATTGCATTATTCCCTAATAGAACACTTTCTCCATGATGTGACTAGTATGAATCGAACCAATTCTTATCCAAGGACATGTAATATGAACATCTTGAATTGAGTATCCATGTATCTGAGAGACAACTAGTACCTGAAGATACCGAGAAGGGGTCTCATTCTGAGCTCTCTTCTGCTACACTATTCAATTCACTTGTGTTACATTTTCCCTTGCTTTTTAGGTCGGCATTTTATTTCCAACAGTCTCTCTTGAAGTGCCTCTTTATGCCACAAGAGAAGCATCCATTATTTGCCCTCGATTTCAATTTAGATTTTTTTTTCTTGTTAGATCGAGATCGCTCCATGAATTTCCTATGTCCCTGACCTCCTTTTGCAACTAACCCTTCCCCCTAAAAGTCTTCTTCGCTCGGCTTTTTCATCATCTTGTTGGAAACAAGAGTTGTGGTGATCTCTTCTAGCTTTTTTTTTTTTTTTCAAAAGGGGGCACTTGCCACTAGAATTTCAGTGATCTCTTCCAGTAAATTACTGTATTCTTCTCTTGCAATAGAGTAGTAACGAGATTGTCATATGATGTGGGAAGTGTTGCTAGAAATAGCACCACTTTGTCTTCTTCCTCAATCAATATCACTCCAAGCCTTAACAACTGCTACATACCCTCATAAATGAGTTCATGTGTTCTAGAAGATCAGATCCTTCCTTCATCTGTATCCCAAAGAGTTGTTCTCAATATACCTATGATGTAGCATTGGGTGTGGATTATTAGCTAGTGTGTATTATCTTACAAAAATTGAGTATGGTGTGGATCAACTGAAAATATATGTATAAAAGTATTTTCCCCAAGGAGGAATCCTAGAATCTCATCTATTTTCTGGTTTGGAAAAGTGCATTCATCATGATTGCCTAGTCCTTGTAATGGTTTGTCTTGCATATCCAGAGATTTAGCAGTCCATAACTATTAATCCAAAACTCAGGCAAGTTTAGGGAAAATTGTAATAACCTGAGTCATATAGGAACTGGGCACCTTTTCATGCTGCTTGGAGTTGACATAGTCAATTTCTGAGTTGACTCAGTTTCTAAACAATGCATTAAGCTTAAGGAAAAATTATTAGAATAAAGAGAAAATATATTTGGTGTAAGAGTTTTGTGCAATTACTTTCTTGTAGCCAATTTATTTGCAGTATTTTTTAGCAAGTTTTTATTCTTTCCACTTTCCCATCACCTTCTAGTTTTGAATTCTATTTTCATAAAGGTACAATATTATACCATACAGGGAAATAGCAGATGCTATCATCGGTGTTCTCTTTAGATAAATTGGTGTCACTACTTGTAAGCGAAGGTCGTCAACTACTCGAGTTTAATGACCAGCTTGAAGAAACAAAGGAGGAGCTTCAGTACATGCAGAGATATCCTAAGGAAGCCTACCGGGTGAAGAGGAAAGATAGAAATGAGATTCTCAAGATGGTAATGAGCGACTTAAGGGAGTTGGTATATGATGTTGAGGATGTAATCGCAGATTGCCAGCTTCTATTCCAGAAAAAACACTAAGGACGTGCACCCAATTTTTTGAGTTATTACTCTCCATCCCGTTTGAAAACTCGCCGTCAGTTGGGGAAGCAGTGAGTAAAATAAATCAAAAATAAGAGAGGTGAAAGAGAGGATGAAGTCCTACTTGGATACAGCTCTTCACCAAACTGACAAAGATGAAGATGGTGGGAATATGCCCCTTAACCTACCCTCTCTTGATGGATGAAGCTGAAATAATAGGATTAGAGGATGAGTCGAAGAAGATTGGAAATTGGATCTTAGAAGCAGATGAACCCTTAACGGTGATTGGAATAGTTGGGATGGGGGAATCGATAAAACAACACTCACTCAAAAGACTTGTGACAACGAGAGTCTGAAAAACTCTTTTAAGCACTTATCTTTTGTTACTGTTTCTCAAAATTTTAAATTCAACTAATTGTGTTACGAGGTGCAGGGGGCTTCCTTTAACAATCAAGGTTGTAGGTGGAATGATGTTGGGGAAAGGTGATTCCATCCATGAATGGAGGTGAATATCAAAGCACCTAAGGGAGGAGTTGGAAATCAGTAAGAAAGATGAGCTTGTTATTTCAAAACTAGAGCTAAGCTATGAAGAACTCCCAACACGCTTAAAACCTTGCTTCTTGTGCTTTGCCATGTTTCCTGAAGATCATAAAGAGCCAGTTATCAGAATGGTTGATTGGTGGATTGGTGAGGATTTTATTTGGGGAAGAAATGGGAAAACAGCACGTGAGATTGGAGAAGAATGCTTTGCAGAATTATTTAATCGATTTTTGATACTTGGAGTTAATGATGATTTCTTTGAAAGACACTTCACTCATTTCAAAATGCATGATATGGTTCGAGATATGGTTATAAAAATTGAAAGAGACGATAACTTTTTTGTGAGTTTGGACAGTGAAGGTATGCCCGGGTACAGTATGCAGCCTCGCCACTTGAGAATTTCGAGAAACACAACAGTGGAGAGAATCCGAAACAGTTCCACTAAGTTGCGGACGTTGGTTGGGATGCGCATTGAGAGCGAAGAGATGATTGCGAGTGTAAATGCAAAACTCAGCAAAGTAAGGTGGTTGAGGGTATTAGATCTTTCATTGTCAAGCACACGAATTGATGAAGATGTGGTGGGCAAGGACTGGTTGAATGGCATAGGGTCATTACAGCACCTCGTTTATCTTCGCATAAAGAATAGTTCTGCCTAAGAACACTCCCCGATTCAATCAGAAATCTTCGAATTCTTCAGAGTGTACTTTTATTCAATTGCCCCAATTTGAAAAGTGTTCCTATGTCAATCACAACATTGAAGAAGCTGACATCCATCCAAATCGTTGACAGTAAGCTTTTAGAATACATGCCAGAAGGGATTGGAAAGCTTTCAAATCTCGATCACTTAATGGAGTTTAGGCCTGTGAATTCAGATCATAAAAATGGATCCAGGATTTCGCAATTGAAGAAGTTGACAAAACTTAAAGAACTTTGGATGGAGATAAAGTCAGAGAAACAAATAGAAGAAGGGGAATGGAATGTTTTATCAGTGTTCCACAATCTGCAAATGCTAAGGCTAGACTTTGAAGGCAGTTCTCTTAAAAGTGATGAAATTATAAGGAAGATAGACATTCAGCTTTCTCCTCTTGTGGAATGCCTCAAGGAGTTGTGGTTTTGGGACTATCCAGGAGAAATCACACCTGTGTGGATCAGTCCTACTTCTCTTCCCAATCTTCAGTTTCTTCTCATTGGTGGGGGAAGGATTAAGCAGATGGATCCTAGATTTTGGGACAGAAAGAGTGAGGTATGGAAGGTGGAGATTTTGCTGCTACAAGACTTAAAAGAGATGGACGAAGAGTGGCCGAGGATGCGAAGCGCAATGCCATCTTTAAGGCTCCTCACAACAACAAAGTTGGGCTTTCCCGGCGGTTTTACTGGCAGTTACGCAACTGCCGGTAAAGGCTCGGTCGGTAAAGGTTTTACTGGCGGTTTTGCAGGATGCCCCTAAATTGTCAGTTTCTTACTGCGTTGGCTGAAAACGAGAAAAAGCTACAAATGAAATTCGTAGCCATAGAACCTATGGTTACCGACAATCCGTAGCAATTGCTCCAGCCATGACTATTTTAACTGCTGCTGCATCAACATTCGCCTTTCATGGGATCAAGAATAGAAATTATACTGGGTTTTGCTCAAGCTCGTACTTGTACACTTGCAGCATCTTACAAATTGAATATGATAACAGATCCTTAATGTATAAAATCAAGCAAGAGAAACCTTAATAACAATGGCTTACCAGTTGATGTCGAAGCACTTGGTCATTTCCATAGCAGGCAAAGTGGCATTCCCCCTAGCCATGGAGAAGTAGACATCAAACCCAGTCGTCTTGGATGAGCCCAAATGGTTTTCTTTTCATGAGAGGCAAGTTGTAACATTGTTGCACAATCCTCCTCCCTAAGAGAGAAAAAGGAACATGATTTTAATCATGCAACATCTACACCTACTCTATAAGTGAATTAAATACCTCCACAAATGAAATACACAAGAAATTCAAACCAATTTTCAGGAAAAACAAAAACAGTTGGACTGATAAAACAGTATAGCATCAAGAAAATAATTTGTGGAATTCCCTGAAATGTTCACAAGCACAATGGTCATGACAAGCTCCAGTATACTATATATTACCAGACATAGCTACATATAATTATCTAATTATCTAGATATGGATTTCACTAGAGTGACATCACAAGCACCAGGGAGAAATACTTATTACGTCAATTATATCAAATTTCTTTAAAAAGCATCAATCTTATTAGCATTTATGCAGTGAAAACTCTCAACTAATCCAGTTAAGATCAATTACAAACGGCAAGGAAGAAATATAGTGGATTAAAACTGTGAGAGAGTACAAAATTCAATCACAAAACTCTTCAATGGGAGTATATACAACTCACAGTTTCCATGGAACTGGAAAGAGATAGGAGTGTGGAAGTTCAATCACCTCAAGAAGCAGTGCATCTGCTGCCAAAGCACGGTCATCAACAACGAGGGGATTCAGACCATCTGAAGAAGTAAGCTCATGAATACCTGCCAAAAGTGGCCGCCAGCGTCTTAGAATGGCAACAAATGGAGGTAAAATAGTCACTCTTTTGCTGATGGATGAGCCACAATGCAGAATTAACCATAAATAATCTTGATTTCCCAATTAACAAGGACTTCAAATTTGAGCTGATATCTACAAATGCATCAAATAGATACCTTCTGGAGGGCAATGGGAATTGCTGGGCCTTTTCCTTTTGCAAAGCCCACAACTCCATGATAGTTGCCACAAGCTAACATGGCAGTGTACTTGACCACTTGTCCTCCCTGAAACAGGAAGTGAAGAGAAAGATCACATTCAATAGAGAAATGAATTTTATTCCTAAGAAAGAACCCAAATAAAAGAGAAAGGAGCATCACCTTTGTAACTTTGCAAGTCCGATTTACATTGATTAGTTTCATATCAAAACCCTGCCATTATTCCAGAAAAAATTAGAAGTTCTCAAGAAGAACGAAGTAAAAAAAAGGTTGGCAAGTTAATCTTTCTTTTTCCTTTTTCTTCTTCTTCTTTTTTAACATTGTTGGCAAGTTATCTTAAAGCATCCATTGCTTTCATATAGGGGTAGCTGCCTAATGAGTGGACCAGCCATGTTGGCACTCTGCTGCATTTGCATGTGGAGAGGGTGCATATGGGGATAGCAAGCCCCTTCTTTACCAACAGGTCAACGAGATGATTTTTTTCTGAACTTTGAAGATTTTATTGTACAAAAGGCCAAAAGCCAAAAAAATTACAGGAAAAGAAAAACCAAAGAAAAGAGAAACTACAACTACAAATCAGCCCAATTTACAGCAAACTAATCCACCACAATTGCCTTTGCATCTTACTCCTCACTTTTGATGCATGCGGGGACCTGACATGCCAGACCAGAAAAAAAAAAAAAAAAAAAAAAAAAAAAAAAAAAAAAAAGAACATCAATTTCTTTAAAACACAGGATTGCATTGAACAAAAAAAAAAAAAAAATGACAAGACTGGTAAGTCTACAAATATTAACAGAATCTAGAAAAAAAAAAAAAAAATTAAGATTCAGATTTGCATTGAACAAATTCAACAGTTGCTCTGAAAATTGGAACAGTAGCGATTCAAAAACTTAAATTTGAAGCACCTATAACCTTGTCCAGCTGAGTCTACCATCATCACGAATCGTTCCAGTTGAATTGATGTAAAGATAAATTGGCTGGTTTGGATCCATCCATTGCAAGTAAAGCAGTTCTGCTATCACGAACTCTGTGACAGCTGGCACCAACTAATCAATGCAAATGGCTAATTATTAGCGTGTATTATGCCATTAGATAAGACATGAGAGTCTACCAATAACAAATTGTATGTGTAACAATATATAGGGAGACTAACAACATAAAAAGTGATAGGAAACAGTTC
The DNA here is from genome assembly GCA_037074715.1 of Magnolia kwangsiensis. NCBI lineage: Eukaryota > Viridiplantae > Streptophyta > Magnoliopsida > Magnoliales > Magnoliaceae > Magnolia > Magnolia kwangsiensis. The sequence goes on along the minus strand of CM073571.1, from coordinate 194,703,940 downwards.
TGTATGTGGAACAGAAAGCAACTAACAGCTGAAAGGCTCAACATTTGTATGTATAATTCTTATGTGGGAGAGAGATGAGGACGGGAGAGGGAGAGATGAGACGGTGGAGATTGAGAGGGACAGGGAGAGAGAGAGAGAGAGAGAGAGAGAGAGGTAAAGAGAGACAGAGAGAGGGCTTTTTTTTTAAAAAAAACAAGTCGACTGAGCATCCGGCAGTTGGTGATGGCCACCGGTAAAAATGCATCAGATATGCCCCACTTTCTTGTAGTGATAATCAGCAATGGGCTGGGGTGCCCAGCCCCATAAGGGTAAGGCAAGGGCCCTGAAATGAGACTAGCTTTTAAATCTTGGTTTCGCTCTTGGAATGAGACTAGCTTTAGAGTAAACCCATTATGACACATTTAGTTCTGGAAGAAACTGACCATCCACACAGCAACTCATCTTAAAAAATACATATTTCAAAGGGACCTATCGATTTGTTCCCTAGTGAAACCAAGTCAACTTGGTTTTGGCAAGTTCTAAAGCCTTGTTTGGTGCAGCACATATGTAATTTTCACTGTTTATTTAGATGTCTCAAAAGACAGCACCAATTAGTTGAGATAAGCCTTAGATGATGGTGATTTAGATGTCTCAGAAGTGGGAAACAAACTGAAGAACTGAGAAGCATAAAGCAGTTGGGGAGGCCAAGGCAAATTTTGAGATGGAGACCTGTTAGAGAATAGCATCCACTGACATGTAAAGCACTTCTAGGGAAATTGGAACAATTGATTTGGTGGAGCACAATGTGAAGGGGCTTATATATCTGAAAAATTAGAACATTCGGATGGACTATCTAAGCCATCACATTAGTTAGTTATCTTGGTTTCATTTCTTTCTCATCTTTAGAAGTGATGAAATTTCAAAAACAGATCTTTTCCGTAATCCATTTGTTTCAGTCTTGCTCTCGTTGAAGGAAAAACACGCATTTTGAATTCTGACACTGAACAGCACGAGAAATCATGAGATACAGGCAACATGATAGGAAAAGGTTACCTGTCTAGAAATGGCATGAGAATGTAGTCATGAACCACAAAATCTAAAGCCCATGGTATGATGACCAAGAATGCCAAGAACTTCGCCTGGAACATATGACAAACAACGAATAAGCCTCACCATCCTCTATTTCCTATGTCAACAGTAACATGTGTCTGAGAAAATATGTAACTGAATGTATCAACTAATGGAATTAATTGTACTGCATTTAGATATTTCAAATGATGGAGCCTCATTATAAATGGTCACATAACATTCATAAGAAATTGAGGAATTCTAAGGAGTTGGAAGTCTAGAATTGATGGGTAAACATGAAAAAGCAAGAGAAGATAAATATATATATATATATATATATATAAGGAATCCAATTCATGAAGAGGGTGTTAACAATGGTGAGATGTCAACATTCTAGGGCATTGTTACCAAGGAATGATATGGATATTGCATGGGCATGTCAATCAGTATTACCTAGATTTCTGCATACTATAATACCATATATAGATTTCTGCGTACTCTAATACCATACAAAACGTGTTATGACTTTGAAGAAGTTTGTATGACTTTGAAGAAGACAACTACTAAATATTCCCATATATAGAGTGACACAACCTACAGAAAAAAGAAAAAAAAAAAAACCCTCTTCTTACTACATAATTACCTAAAGACCACATATTAATACATTTTATTGTACTCTAAAATCTTCCATACTTTATTTATGTCATAATATCCTTAAAAATATGTCTGTTCGCATGAGGGGATGACATATAGCTCAACAAAAATCCCATCAAGTGGCAAAGATATCAAGTATTTTCTCTCTTTTTTTACTCCTTTTTTTTTTCTAAGAGAGACAGAGAGATGACAACAAAATTTTATAAATAGAAGGCACCCATATGCAAAAAACTATACAAAAAAATTTTAAAAAAAAAAAAAAAAAAAAAAAAAAAGAAGAAGAAGAAAAGAAAAGAGCATGAAGCCCAATAAAATTAAAAATTAAAAAATTTAAGCCCCTTGCTCTCATCATCACCCACCCCAAAGAGTGACTTGAATTTTTGAAACATCTCCCATTTCTTTCTTCCCAAATACCCATCATATGCCTTTCATTTCCTTTGCAAGCTCCGACCCATGCCAACACAAAAAATAGAATCCAATAGAGCTCATATAGGCCCAAGAGATATTGATATCAAGTAAATAATACTTACTAAGAAATCAAATATAATTGTCAAAAATCAAACTAGGTCACTTGATCAATCTTTATCTTGTAAATCATCAATATTTCACTTGGAAATTCCAATTTAGCAATTAAGAGGTAACGAATTTTGTCAACACATAATATCGTGTGCTAGATAAAAAGGCAGGGCATAACATTATACAAATATACACAAAAAGATAAGTGTTTTTGTGTATAATGACATATATAACATAATGAAAGGTAGGGCAATGAAATTATTTAGTTATGCTTTTACCATAGCAAAACTACAACTATAATGACATATATAAGTGTTTTTTTCTGAGTTACTAAATTCATAGAAAGGGTAGGAAGATTACAGCCCATCAATGATTCAGGTGCCACTGTTTTTGTTAAATTGGCAGTCCACTCCGCTCCACGGATGTTGTTGGGGAACACATGGATCCCCATTCCACCCAAAACGACGAGGAAGTCCCAAGGCATTCTTCACACTTTGCAGAGTCCTTACTGTAAAAAGACAATAAACAGATCAAATTAGCAACCATTTGCAAATATTAAGGGCCATGTCCCTCAAGTAAACAAAATTTGAAATATATAAATAAAAAATAAAAAAGACATCGAATCTGCTTGTTTATTAATGCATCTCTAAATAATCTTCTATATCCAACATTCTAATTCTGGCATCAAAAGTTCAGAAAACACATCAAATCTACTAGTTTCTAGAGCATTTCAAGACAGAGACTTACATCTCGAGAGCTCAGAAAATCCAGCAAATCTGGTGGATTTTTTGAGCAATTCAAGTGAAATCTAAGACATCCAAAGTTCTAATTACGACATTGGAGGGCTGAGAAAATTCATCAAATCTGCTGGTTTTCAGAGCATTTCAAGCGACCCCTTCCACATCCGCAGTTCTACTTCTGACATTGAAAACTCAGAAAATGCACTGAATCTGCTTGTTTCTAGGGTAATTCCAATGTCGAAAGCTTGAAAACCAAATGAAATCCGTTGGTTCTCAGATCATGTCAAGTCAAATCTCAAACACCTGAAGTTCAACTACCGACATTGAAAACTCACAGAAAATATAAAATCTGTGGGTTTTCAGAGCATTTCAAGCAAAAGGTACCACATCTGAAGTTTAAATATCAACATTGAAAGAAAATGTATAGAATCTGATGGTTTCCAGAGCATTTCAAGCGAAAATGCATAAAATCTGATGGTTCCGACACCAACAACGGAAAAAAAAAAAAAAAAAAAGAAAAGAAGAAGAAGAAGAAGAAGAAGAATAGTCTGTTGGTTTTTGAAGCATTTCAAGTGAAATCTTCGATGCCTGAAGTTCTAATCACAACATCAAAAACTCGAAAAATGCACAAAAACTAGGGGTTTTCCGAACACTTCAAGCGGTAGCTACCACAGCCGAAGTTCGAATTCCGATGCTGAAAGCTCAAAATAACACAGAAAAATGCCCCAAATCTAGATATCTTCACTAGCATTCCTACAAAATACACGGCCGTAACAAGACAAAGGAAGAAGAAAGGAACATACCTTTAAAAGAAGCAACGAGAGATCTGAAATGTGCAAGCATTTCCTTCAAAGAACTGCATCAGGATGCTGCAAGTCCGCCATTAAAGCCACGGAGAGCTTCGCTACACAGAAACTCCTTGAATCTCTAAATTTCTCTCACAAATCCCAATTTCAAACCTCTGGATTCTCCATTTGGGCCAAAACCAATGCAAAAAGAGCTCAAAATCTGCAGATTTCTCCCAAAATCCCCTGTAACTCTTCTCGTAATCGAACGACAGAGCGTTCGCTCAACCACTAGAGCTCGATTCAGCTGAAATCGAACCAGAGAGCTCGGAATAGCGAGATTTACATCAAGAATCCATATCGGTTGATGGGTTAGGGTTTGGTGTAGAAAGTAGAACAGACATGGTACTCTGCTTGTGATGGTGGTGCGGTAGGCGACTAAGGTTTGGAGATAGCAACGATCAGGGGTTTGGAGAAGAAGAGGACTAGGGTTTGAAAAAGGAGGGCTTTTGATGTAAATAAAAAAAAATAATAAATAAATAAATAAAGGGGAAAATAACTTTTTATTATGAGAGAGAGAGAGAGAGAGAGAGAGAGAGAGGGCGTGAGCGTGCGTTTACTTCGACGGCCTAGGTTTCCAACACGACGGGCTGCCGGTAAAAATGGGTCGGGAATTCCCACGTCTCGCGTAGTGCCTAAAGGTTCGCGGGTGTAAGAAGCTCGAGTCATTCCCATTCGATGTTACAGATGATTCTCGCAAGTGGAGCAAATGGAGAAAAGGAGGAGGTAAGGCTACTGTAATTCAGTTGTAACCGTCGCTTCATTCCTTTCGTGTATCAGGCAAAATTCCGGCACTTATCATCCAAGTCCTGTCTTCCAACAATATGTGCGGTTCATCATTAGCTTTCTCACTTTCAACTTCCTATCTCCGTTGATAAATCTGTGAACTTTTGTTCCTCCTCTTAGATTGGCAAAGTCTTAAACTTCTTTTTTATAATATATTTGTTCGCAATGAACTTTTGCAATTAATAGTTTCTGGTACCTGGGGATGTACTGGTTTCACTATCAGATCCATTTCATTAATATTAGTAGATTTACATGGTATTTTTCTCCATTCGCTGTTTTTTCAAAGATTTAAATTGAACATTGAGAATATCTTTAAGTGTATGATCAAAAGTATTTAAGCCAATGGTGGTGGTGAATACAGGAAATTCAAAACCTTTCTTGAAATATGTGGTAATAATCACGGTTTCTCTCCTACAGTCTCCATGAATCTCTATGGTGGCTGATGGCCACATCCCACCAATTATGCCATTCAATATTGTAATTTTTCTCATTAACCATCTACTTTTTCCAAACACACATAAACTCTTTTTAATTCTTTCTTTATTATCAATCCCTTGAGGTTTTGGCTATGAATATTTTAATTAGGCTACAGCTATGTATTGACTGATCCTCCTGGCATGTGATACGGATGTACATCTAGACCATCTAAATTGTGGATGGAGCATATCTCTAAAATCACAATAATCACCAATTAATGGCCATCAAATGGACGGCTATAAGTATGGAGTGGTCTAAATTTGAAGAGAAAAGTTAGATGGTTAATATTATCTTACTAATGCAAAATTTTCATTTATGCTTAGATTGACAGTTGGGTCAGTGATTTGAATAGTCTGTATGCAATGCGTGCAGTTAAGGAGTCACCACCATTTATTAAATGTAAGGAACTAGGACTAATGAGAACCACCCATTTGATCGGACTGTATAGATAGAGATCTCCTGACCAATGAAATTTGGGGTCCGCCATCCCTACAAACCAACATGATCCCCACGCAAGAGTTGGCAAGCATATTGTTATGGGAAGATCTGAACCCTAATGAAGAGCCGACAACGAAAAGTCGATCCGAGCCACAGCATCCGAGACAAGACCCATCCGACCTGATACGAGCACATGTAAAGTCCGAGGCTACGAGGACCTTGGGTTCGGACCAGCAAGATCGGCTCGGACCTATAAGGTCAGATCGGATTTGCTGGTTGCAAGAATCTGGGAACCACCCTTGTCCAACTGAACGGGCGCAGAGGCTGACGGTTGGACGAGCCGAGCTGATCCGAGTAGATGACTTTTGCCCGCCGAACATAGAAACTGTCATAACTGAACGTGGCCGATAACTTCGCTCGCAGATATGCACAACACATCTGATACGCTGCATGATCAGCAGATTATGAACAGTATCCTCAGAATATGGGAAATATCTCCACGATCCGGGAATCCCCTTGATCGTGCCGAGATTATCGGATCCAGACCATCCGACTATCATATATAAATAGAACATGACCCCACATCTACAGGTACGCAACATCTATCACTCTCCTCTACTCCCCACTTAAGACTCCGATTCCCTTGTCCTAACTTAGGCATCGGAGGGTCCCCCGGCCTAGTCAGGGTCACCTTTGCCTATTCTCACTGTGCAGGATCGAGAAGCAGAAGCAGTCCGCAATCCAAGAGGCTAAGGGGAGAGCCGTCCAGATTTTGGCATCAACATTTTTGGCGCCGTCTGTGGAAAAATGAGACTAAAAGTCAGGTTCACGTTTTCCTTCAACAAAACAATGGCGAGGAAGAAGAAGGTTGTGGCTGCGGAACCGGAACCAGATATGCAAACCCGGTCATCATCACCGCTCCATGCTGAATCCGCACCAGGGCCTTCCCAACATTCTCGCAATCGGTCGAGTAAATATCGCGCCATGCAAAACGAAATTCAGGCCCTGCACAACGAAGTAAACAGAATGAAACAGCAAAGGAAGTCACAGCAACCCCCAGTTCAGGAAAACCCTGTTCTCGAGCCAGTGGGTTTATTCGTGGAGACTCACTCTGTGCCGAGGAGTGTGAGACCTGAAGCTCCCCAGCATTCGGGGGTGCCACGTTTGGATCAAAATCTTCCTGCGACACGTGCTGAAGGATCCACGCAGAATGTCACTACTCGAGCCCCTGCTCCTACCATCCGATCAGTCACCTCCGCTCTGCCACCCACGAATCTTCATCATCAATTAGAACGAAGAAGAGAAAGAACTCCGAAAATCGAGGATGCTCCAGAGGTCATCGTTGAAAATAAAGATCCTTGGGAGGAATAATTTGCGGAGCTGAAGGACCAGTTCTTGACGTTGGAGAAAAAGCAACAGCAATCGATAGTTCCGGCTAAGATCTAGACGATGATGGAAGAAACCGAGCCTCCCTTCACTCTTGTCATCATGGCTGAGGTGATGCCGCAGAGGTTTCGGATGCCTCCTGTCATCCAGTATTCGGGATCTGGAGACCCATCCGAACATCTAGAAGCCTACCGATCGTGGATGCAAATCCAGACCGCGACGAACGCAATGCTGTGCAGAGGCTTTTCCATCACCCTTACAGGATCCGCTCGAATTTGGTTTCGTCAACTCAAACCAAGTTATGTGGGCTCCTTCACGGAATTAAGTCAACTATTCCTTACGCAGTTCATAAGTGGTTAGAGAAGTCGGAAACCCAACACTCACCTGTTCACCATCATGCAAACTCCGAAAGAATCGTTGAAAGACTACATCACCCGTTTCAATGAAGAAGCATTGCAAGTCGAGGATTATGATGACAAGATGGCTCTTACTGCCATTCTGAGCGGATTAAACGAAAGAAAGTTCGCTTTCTCCATTGGAAAGAATCCGTCCAAAACGCTAGCAGACTTCATGGCAAAGGCTCAAAAGTACACCAATGTCGAGGAGTTCACTAATTCTCAGAAAGGTACACAAGTAACTGACCCGACAAACAAAGGGAAGATGCCTAGGAACGAAGACTCCCAGCCTAGTGGTAAAGGAGCAGACAACCGCGCTTCCCGCGATCGTCAACCGAGCTGCAGGTCAAAAGGAAAATTTCATTCTTATACTCCTCTTAATACGTCTCCCGAGAAAATTCTACTGGATATCTGAGGAGACAGGCTACTCAATTGGCCAGTCTGCAAGAGGGCTGACCGAGAGCATCGGGATAAGCAAAAATTTTACCACTTTCACTGGGATCACGGTCACAACACAGACGATTGTGTGGACCTAAAAGATGAGATTGAAGCCCTCATCCGCAAGGGGCATCTACGTCGATACACCAAAAAAGAGAAGTTCGTTCAGAGAGAGGAACGACCGCGAGAACAGCCGAATAACCCCCCAAAAGAACCCACTGAAATTCGTACTATCTTTGGGGGCTTAGCTGGGGGAGGGGATTCGAATAGGGCTCGAAAAGCCCATTCTCGGAGATCCGAGCCGGAACACTACGTTCACCTGACGGAGTGTCCCAGCAAGGAACTCCGAGTCACACCATGCAGTCTGACTTTTACCGAAGATGATGCACTAGGGATCCAGCATCTGTACGATGATGCACTAATGGTCACGATGACCATAGCAAATCACAAAGTATATCGCATTCTAGTCGACACAGGGAGTTCGGCCGATGTGATGTACTCTGAGGCGTTTGAAAAGATGGAAATTCCACGGTCACGACTCTGACCCGTGAAGACTCCCCTACATGGCTTTGCCGGAGAAAGAGTAATCTCCGAAGGAGCCATTTTCCTCCCAGTAACAACGGGAGAAGGACAACATCAAGTCACACTCCTGGTGGACTTTTTGGCTGTCAATGTTCCTTCTGTACATAATATGATCCTGGGCCGACCCTCCCTCAACGCAATGAGGGCAGTCGTCTCAACTTACCATTTGATGATGAAATTTTCAGCCGAAGGTGGGATCGGCTACCTCCGAGGCGACCAGAGTGAGGCCCGAAGGTGTTATGCGATAGCAGTTAGAAAAGGAGCTGCCAAATAGGTACTTGTCGTGGACGCCTTGGATCCCTGTGGACCAACGTGAAGCTCATTAGTTGAAGACCTAGAAAAAGTGTCTCTCGATGAATCAGATCCAAGCAAAACTGTTCATCTCAGGTCATCGTTGAATTCAGAGCAGAGGGTCGCGTTGTTAGCCTTCTTAAAGCAGCACCAAGACGTCTTTGCATGGTCACACGCAGATATGTCAAGGATCTCTCCTGATGTATTGGTCCATAGACTGAATGTGGACCCTAATCACAAGCCAGTAAAGCAAAAAAGAAGGTCGTTCGATGCCGAGCGGTATGAAGCCATTGCCGAGGAGGTCTCCGTCCTACTCGATGCGGATCTCATAGAAGAAGTATATTACCCCGACTAGATAGCGAATGTCGTACTCATTAGAAAATCTAATGGGAAGTGGCGGGTTTGTGTAGATTATTCAGACCTGCTCAAAGGACAGTTTTCTGTTACCTCGGATCGATCAATTGGTGGACAGTACGGCCAGACATGAGCTACTATCATTTATGGACGCCTATTCCGGGTACAACCAGATCGTTATGTATCCCCCAGACAGGCAGAAGACTACCATTGTCACGGACAAAGGGCTCTATTGTTACCGGGTCATGTCATTCGGCCTGAAAAATGTTGGGGCAACATATCAGAGGCTGGTAAATCAAATGTTCACCAGGTGGAATGGGCGCACCATGGAAGTATATGTTGAAGATATGCTAGTGAAAAGTACCAAAGCCTCCGACCACCTTGCCGACCTCGGAGAAACGTTCAATGTCCTCCGAGAGTACCAGATGAAGTTGAACCCTGCCAAGTGCGTGTTCAGAGTTGAATCAGGGAAGTTTCTTAGCTTCCAAGTTAGTCAGCGAGGTATTGAGGCCAACCCAGACAAGATCAAGGCTCTCCTCGACATGAACTCACCTCGAACCATTAAAGAAATACAGTGTCTCACGGGAAGAGTCGCAGTACTCGGACGCTTCATATCCAGGGCTACAGATAAATGTCTTCCCTTCCTCCAGCAACTAAAGGGCCACAAGAAGGCAGGGCGGACACCGGAATGCGAGCAAGCCTTCCAGCAGTTGAAACAGTATTTGGGTTCACCTCCTCTCCTGTCTAAGCCTGAAGAAGGGGAGCCCTTGTTCCTTTACCTCGCGGTTTCAGCTTCAGCTGTCAGCTCGGCCTTGATCAGAGAAGTCGGAAACAAGCAATACCCCGTATACTTTGTGAGCAAAGCAATGGTACCAGTAGAAACAAGATACCAATCCTTGAAAAAGTTGGCGCTCTGCCTCGTTGTCTCAACTAGAAGATTATGACCATACTTTCAGGCCCATTCCATAGTGGTGCTGACCGACTCCCCTCTGAGGCAAGTCCTCCAGAGACCCGAGGTCTTGGGTCGGATGACAAAGTGGACAATTGAGTTCGGAGAGTTCGACATTCAATTTCGCCTTAGGGCAACAATCAAGGGTCAAGTTGTAGCTGACTTCATCGCCAAATTCACAACTCCGAGTGCAGAGCAGATCAGTAAGGAAGTCGAGGTGACACCGCCCATCCCGTCGAGCAACCAAGAAGCAGTGTTAGATCCGGGATGGGTCCTTTATGTTGACGGGTCGTCCAACGTCAAAGGTGCAGGGGCCGGTGTCGTCATGGTCACACCCGATTCAACAACAATCCAGTACGCAATCAGACTTGGATTCAAAGCTTCTAACAATGAGGCTGAATATGAAGCGTTGTTAGCTGGACTCAGGCTGGCAGCAAGCTTGAGTGTTTAGACTCTGCAAGTCCGTTGTGATTCGCAGCTGGTAGTGAATCACATCTCTTCGGAGTATGAAGCTAAAGAAGTCAGAATGATCGCCTACCTCGAAGAGGCGAGAAAACTGATTGAGAAGTTCTGGAGTTGCACCATTCATCAGATCCCGAGGACTGAGAACTCATGGGCCGATGCCTTAGCAAGACTCGCCTCGGCTTCTGAAGAAAAGATCCCGGGCTTTGTTCCCGTCGAATTCATCGAGCATCCGAGCATTGGCTAGTCGGAGAAAGTCAATCCTGTTCAGTCCATTCCAAGTTGGATGGACCCGATTTTTAATTATCTATCGTCCGACGAAATCCCCTCAGACAAGATAGAGGCGAGATGATTTAGGGTCAGAGCGGCCCGGTACGTCATATTGGACGGAGTGTTATATAAGAAGGGGCATTCCCAGCCTTACCTTAGATGCCTCCGACCGGATGAAGCCGACTACGTGATTCGAGAGATTCACGGGGGAATCTACGGAAACCACTCTGACAGCCGAGCCCTAACTATGAAGATACTTCGTCAAGGATATTTCTGGCTAACTCTTAAATAGGACTCGAAGGATTTTGTCCGAAAGTGTAACAAGTGTCAACATTTTACAGCCGTGCCGAGGCAACCAGCGGAAGAGATGACTCCCATGAGCAGGCTATGGCCGTTCGCCCAATGGGGGATCGACATCATTGGTCCACTGCCTACAGGGAAGGGACAAGTCAAGTTTGCAATAGTTGTTGTCGACTATTTCACCAAGTGGACTGAAGCCGAGCCTGTTGCAAAGATCACCGAGCAGAAAGTGATCGATTTTGTATGAAAAAATATCATCTACCGGTTCGAAATTCCACGAACCATCGTATTTGATAACGGCCGACAATTCGATAATGACAAGTTCCGAGGTATGTGTCAGGGGCTTGGCATTATGAATGCTTATTCATCGCCTCGGCACCCGCAGTTAAATGGACAGGTGGAAACGATCAACAAGATCATCAAGCATCATCTCAAGACCAAGCTAAAAAATGCAAAGGGTAACTGGGCTGAGGAGCTCCCCTTCGTCCTATGGGCTTACAGGACCACAGCCCAAGCCTCGACGGGTGAAACCTCATTTTCGTTATCCTATAGCTCGGAGGCAATAGTGTCAGTGAAAATCGGACTTCCTACGGCATGAGTGAGGAACTTCGAAGAAAATCAAAATTTCGAGCAGATCGCCGGTAGTCTGAATTTACTTGAGAAAGTCAGAGATATTTCTAAGCTCCGAGCAGTGACTCGACATCAACAAGTCGCGCGCTTCTACAACTCGAAGGTCAAGGTCAGGGGTTTCCGCCCTGGGAACTTAGTCCTCCATCGGGTCTTCGAGAACACAGCCGAATCGGAGCAGGAGCACTTGGACCCAACTGGGAAGGATTATATCGTGTGGTCAGATCTGCCAAACTAGGCTCATATCACTTGGAAGACCTCAAAGGCCGTCAACTCCCTCATCCTTGGAACGCTGAGCACCTGAAGATCTACTACCCATGAGGAACCAGCCTTTAAGGCTTCTAATAAAGTGTACGCCTCCCTTTAAGGCTTTTAATAAAAGTTTCAATTCTACTTCACGAAAGTCTACTCAATTGCCTTGTCGATATGGGCACGAACTTAATGGTCTGATCCTTTAAAGGAATCGGAACCTAATCCTACAAAGGTTCAACAAAGCATTCCCTTATGGGAGAGAGCCTAATAACGACCCGATTCTTCAATGGAGAACTCGGCACATCATACAACAATAAAAGGTCCTCACCAGACAATCGACAAGCCCAGTGCCCTAAAAGATCGGACTCAACTAAGACTTGAGCCGAGGGGGCTCGGAGAGCCAACTAAACGACAATGAAAGGGCCAAACCCGTAATGAGGTCAGATCGGTAACATCCCAGAACAAGTTAACTCTGACGAACCCTTGAATACCAAAGAAATGTCTTTCATTCTGTAAATCCCCCTCGGAGGGCCAAAAAAATAATAATAATAAAATTAAAATTAAAATTAAAAAAATAATAATAATAAAATATATATATATATATATATATATATATATATATATATATATATATATACATCAACAGTGCAAACAAAAAAGAAGAGAGAACGTAAGGTCTTCACGTGGGAGGAGGTGCTTGGGCATCGGAGGCTTGATCCGAGCGGACGACTTCGGCAGGGGGGTCTTCAGGATCTTCGGACAGTAGAGGATCAAGATCGAGGTCTGGGTATAAACCCAAGACTGCCTCGATACAAGCATCGAAATCGCGGTTGTAAAATATCGTAGCTTCGGCGTCCCTCTCTTTGGAGGTCTTGAAGTCTTCAATCGCGGTGGCAACTGCCGCTGCCAGAGAGACCTCATCCTTGGCCCGCTGGGCCTCCACAGCTGAGCGATGGCTCGAGACCGCTCTTCAGCTGCCTAGGCTTTAGTGCGTTCCAGGGCCTCACCCAACCGAGTAGTCTCCTCAACCAAGGAATCCGCACGAGCTCTGGCGCGGGTCAGCTCGGCGGTCACTGCGTCACTGTTGGCTTTGAGGTTATTTGCCTTCTCCTGCAACAACAGCTCCATGGCCTTTAAATCGACCACTACCCCCTGCAGCCGACTCTCTCTCGCCCTCTCGCCCGAAAGCTGCCGGCGCAGCTCACCCTGCTCGGACTTTAAGAGGTTGAATTCATCTCGTAAGGCCGTCATCTCAGCCTTGAGGGCCTCAAGCTCAATCTCCCTCCTCTGATGCTCCCGCACCCCCTCCCGGATCGAAAGTAACTTCGGGACAACCTGAATAAAAAATGAGTCAGTATCTAAGAAAATATATGTAATGGTAATACGAAGGAAAGAGTGTCCTCTCAGAAACGTACCGTGTAACAAACGACAACTAAATCGTTCAAGAAGGAGCTATCCGACCGGCCAAGGTTTCGAGTTACATCCTCCTCGAGGGCATGCTTAGTGACCCACGAAGCCAAGCAGGCCATATGGTAGCTCGGCTCGAACCTCCCACCGCTCGTCCCCACCTTGGGCAAGACCATAGCCTCCTCAGCCCCTACCTTACTACCGGCCGAGTTCTGACCCTCGGCGCGTACATCTCCCCCAACCTCAGGGGGGATAACGTGTTGTCGGTCATTTTAATGGCCTCCTCCCATTTGGAGGAAGAAGGGATAGCAATGGGGGGCTTGGGGGCTGCGACAGGAGCCTCCGCGGTAGAGGGAACGGCGATGGAAGGAGCAGAGCTCGGAACGGTTGGAGTACCAGAAGGAGCAGAGCTCGGAATGACTGGATTGTAGGGCATAATCGCACGGGCAAGCACCGGGGGAGGAGCTACCACCGGGTCCCTGGTCGGACCGAAAAGCAGCAGAAGCGAAGCAGCCGGAGGAGCCATGACCGCACTAGGGAGCATCGGAGTCGGCGCTGGACCCGACGTCTGTGGTTGAGCAAGCACGGCAAGAGACGAGCCGACGAGCCTCGGAGTAGGGGATGAAGAAATCGACGTGGCAGTAGGTGCCCCCTCACGAGCAGAAATTTACTTCTTTTGGGTAATCTTCACCCCGGGGGAGTCCTTCAGCAACTCCACCGCTGTCGGAGTCACCTTCCTCTTCCGAGTGTCAGACGCCTCGGCCATGCCTGAGAAAGAAATGAGCTCATCAGAAATATCTGGACAACTTACTGAAGGACGTGGGCAAGGGCTGTGACTTGCAAAGCCCGGACCAATGCAGATTGACCGCTGTAATCAAGTCCATTTAGGAGTGAAGCTCCTCCGATCGTGCCCTCGCCTTCGCAATGCGGTTCTTCTGAGCCAAGTCAAGGAGCGACAGTCCCTTTTGAAAAACTACAAAAGGAATCGGAAAGCTTCACTTCAATTGCAATAAATGGAAACAAGGGCAGTGGTACAAACACTGGTTAAAGTCTGACCTAGTCTTGTGAAATGGGTCAGAACACTTGTTGTTAAGGTTCCGAGCTCCATTGCTGGTGCCTCCCACTCGCCTGTCGCCTAAAATCACTTATTTTTTCAATCCTTGTTGGAGGTCGGTAGATTCATAACCAGCCTCGACCCCTTGCTGCCTTAGGTCGCAAAGTAGTACCATGGATCATTGCTGTCATGCTTGACCAGGTATAAACTCATTAGCTCCTCTGGGGTCAGCTCAGGGTTCCTGACTTGTCGCCAGATGATGAATGCGGAGATCAGCACCCTCCAGGCGTTGGGTGTGAATTATTCCGGAGCCAGCCTGAGGTAGGCAGTAATCTTCCGGATGAAGGGATGAATTGGGAGCCGAAGCCCACACTGCAATGCGCAAAGGAAGATTGCGACTTCTCCTTCAGCAGGGGCAACAGTCGCTTCCATAGGTCAGGGGACTCTTATCTGGACGAAGTCTGAAATTTGAAACTCCGAACAGATCCAATCTATTTGAGACTCTGACAAAATGTAACCTCCTGGGACTACTTCCGGGATGCGTCCACTCGCGGGCATTTCAGTGGCTTCAGCAGTGCCCGACTTGGCGGGCTCGGATGGCCTTTTTTTTGTTGAGTTGCTTGGTCTTAGCACCCGACCCCTTTTGTCTTCGAGACGGGAGATATAGTGGTACGGCTTCGAAGGGGCCTTTAAAAGCCCCACTTCCATCTTCGGAACTCCCCATCTTAGAGTCCTCAGAGTACTCGCGCACCATTGCGAGGTCGGAAGACAATATGAAAAGAAGAATAAAGATCAACGGAAGGCACTCACCGGACGACTACCGAAAATCACTTTCTATCGAAGAAGAGTGATCGGTTGAAATCGCCCACCAAAAACTTCAAACTCAAACGGAATAGCCTCGTCGAAAATCACCTCCTCTGGTACGCTCTCAACTTCACAATATGCGTAGCGAGAAAAGACTCCGAAGGTAGTTTATATAGGCTACGAAGGATCTTTGCATTAATGGCCATCCATAATGGCCGCAGCCGAATCGGCACGAGCTGATCTCCAAGCACACGCTGCCACACCTCGTTGGAGGAGTTCTCAACCGACGGTATGGCTCTAACATCAGGAAGTGTGCTTTGATATGCGAAGCGATGCCCGAGTAGTGGGAGCCGTCATGTACACGTCTCCTCAGACCTGCATGGCAATCCCTCATAAGCTGGAAGGATATTTGGAATCGTAACCGTCGTCACGCGTCCATTAAAGCGACTCGTACATGCACGATCCCAAGACGGGACGCTTCAAATTCAAAAACCATCATTAGCGCAGTATGGGCGGGAGATCTTCTGCGTGAGTACTCTCCGAGTCTGCAAGCAGACTCGAAGAGTAGGGAGCTTCTGTTATGGGAAGATCTGAACCCGTATGAAGAGCTGACAATGAAAAGTCGGTCTGAGCCACGGCATCCGAGACAAGACCCATCCGACCTGATACGAGCACATGTAAAGTCCGAGGCTACAAGAACCTTGAGTTCGGACCAGCAAGATCGGCTCAGACCTATAAGGTCAGATCAGATTTGCTGGTTGCAAGAATCTGGGAACCGCCCTTGTCCAACCGAACGGGCACAGAGGCTGACGGTTGGACGAGCCGAGCAGAGCCGAGCAGATGACTTCTGCCCGCCGAACATAGAAACTGCCATAACTGAATGTCGCCGATAACTTCGCTTATAGATACACACTACACGTCTGATACGCTGCATGATCAGCAGATTACGGGTAGTATCCTTAGAATATGGGAAATATCTCCACGATCAGGGAATCCCCTTGATCGTGGCGAGATTATCGGATCCAGACCATCCCACTATCATGTATAAATAGAACACAACCCCACATCTACAGGTACGCAACATCTGGCACTCTCCTCTACTCCCCACTTAAGACCCCGATTCCCTTGTCCTAACTTAGGCATCGGAGGGTCCCCCGGCCTAGCCAGGGTCACCTTTGCCTGTTCTCACTGTGCAGGATCGAGAAGCTGAAGCAGTCCGCGGTCCGAGAGGCTGAGGGGAGAGCCGTCCAAATTTTGGCATCAACAAATACGATAGGCATTGTTTCTCGGTAGAAACACTCTCATAAAAGAAATAAACGAGGAAGAGTTCTCAAATGGAATAAAAATAGGGAAGTGACATTGGCTCCCTGTGTTTTCAAAGTATACATTCCTCTACTTTTGGTTGATTGTTAGCCGAAACTGATGGCCCATCACATTGGCCCACACATGGGGCGAACAGGATCATCCAATTGCTGGGGAAAAAAAGGTGTTGTATAGCATACATTGTCCAGCTCATTGTCCATTTTACACAAGCTTATCTTTTTGGATTAGGCTGGCTTATTTTGCTGGACCACCTCACGAATGGATATGGATATATTACCCCTGCCTGTTCGTAGCTCGGAATGGACAGGGGACTCTATTTTGCCCCTGTCTAGTGAGGGTTGGCATTCTGATTCTTATGACTATGATTATTTTGCTCGGCTGGTCGGTCTGTGACTCATGGATGCCGAAGGTGTCCTTGGGGTGATCTCATAGTTCCTACGGAGTCATTACTTTCTATCTTCAAAGCCGCTGCACACTAGCAACTTTGATCGTAATAACGCTTATTAAGTCAAAAAAATATCCCTTATTTATTAAAGGCCAGTAAAAGAATTCGTTTGGAACCCTGCATATCCAATCTTTTTTTCTTTGAGTGTTTATGCATTGACCTTGCTCATATATTAAGGCTGCGTCTTAACTCCATATGTCTTTGAAAGACAGATGTGCTTTCTGATACACCGGACTATGGTTACCTGTGAAAAACAGGATCGCCTGCCAGTGGAAGGCTTTCTGGGTTCAGTCAATCTATCCAGAGTGAATCGGTCTCTCAATTCTTCCTATTGGTGAGGTAAGTTTGAAAGGCATTGATGCATCTAGTTAACTTCCTATACTAAATGACTCAATGATTGATTGATTTCCCAAATCTGAATTGAGATTGTGCTACCCACTCTCAGGTAGCAAAAGAAAGGAGGGGGAAGCCTTTAAGAGAGATGGGTGCACACTAAGCAAGTGCAGTAGTTTTTCAGCTTACTGCATGCTTGCTTACGTGCGCCCTGTAGTTTGATTTGCTTAATCCTAAATGCTTCCATTTTTCCATCAATCTTCTGACAACATAGGGCATTCGCTGAAAAGTGTTACTAAAAAGTAGCCTTGGCAGTGATAACAACAACTGCGGCAGCGAGGGTGGCTGGAAGGGAGTCCTGCCACACAACTTACTCAACCACTTCCTGGGGAGGATTCTCTCTCTCAAACAAAATACGCTCTAAAATTCTTGTCCAAAACGAAGATGGTTGGCGGCAAGCTGCGTGGGATGCCTCTTGCTTTGGAGCACAAAAACATGAGGGGCCACCATGATATATGGGTTTTATCCATATTGTCCATCCATTGTCATATCATTTATAAGCCCAGATATGAGGCAGATCCAATGCTCAAGTGGATCACACCTTAGAAAGCAGTAGTGATAATGATGCCCACAATTGAAACCCTCTTAGGGCCCACCATCATGGCTAATTTCCATCAAAATTGTTCATAAGGTCACATAGACCTAGATGAAGGGAAAACATGAATATCAGCTTGATCTAGAACTTATGTGGCCCCAAAAAAGTTTTCAATGGTAGGTGTTTAATCCCCACTGTATGGTCCACTTGAGCCTTGGAAATGCTTCTTTTTTTTTACCTAAAATGATATGGCAAAATAGATGGACGGTGTGGATAAAACCCACACATCAAGGTGGTCCCTCAAAGCCCATGTCCATTCCTAGTTAGGGACAGGCAGGGGTAGTACCCAATTAGCATCCGGATTAGAGGAGGCCTTTCCGAAATTATCAATGGCACAAGGTTGAACCCAGGCCAAAGAGGGGGTTCGGAAATAGTTTTCAATCAGCAATTGAAACGACTTGATTATAACCTCACTAGTTGTGCCGTTACCCCAAGCACAAAGATTACCTTTTTCATTTACCTGAACATATATATATATATATATATATATATATATATATATATATATATATATATATATATATATATATATATATATATATATATATGTTGATGTCAAAATCTGGACGGCTCTCCCCACAGTCTGTCGGACCGCGGACTGCTTCAACGACTTGACCCTGCATAATGAGGAAAGACAAAGGAGACCTTGGCTAAGCCGGGGGACCCTCCGATGCCTAAGTCAGGTTAAGGGAATCTGGGTCTAAGTGGAGGGTAGAGGAGAGTGTAAGATGTTGCGTACCTGTAGATGTGGTGTCGTGTTCTATTTATACTTGATAGTGGGATGGTCCGAGTCCGATAATCTCGGCATGATCAAGGGAATTTCCGGATCATGGAGATATTTCTCATAATCTGAGGATCGTGTCTTGTATAATGCGTATCTGTGGACGAAGTTATAGGCCACGATCAATTATAGTAACTTCTGCATTTGCGTATGTCATTACGTAACTACTCAACTCGGTGCATCCGACCATAGAATAATGGATGCGGTCTCAAAGTTCAAGAGGTATCCGACCCGACCCATTAGGTCTAATCCATTGTGGTCGGCAAAGCTAGTTGTGGTTAGCAAATGGCAGGTCATCCGGTCGGAGTATCAGAACCGTTCCGACCTGCACCTCGCCTGAAGACACCTGCTCATTATCTTCATGTGACGCTCGTATCAGATCGGACGGGTCTCGCCTCGGACGTCATGGCAGTGGGTCGACTCAGACTGATGTTTTGTCGTGGGCTCAGATCTCCCCATAACAGAAGCCTCCTACTCTTCGAGCCCGCCAACGGACTCAGAGAGTACTCATGTAGGAGATCTCCCGCCCATACCGTATTAATGATGATTTTCAAAATCGAAGCGTCTCATCTTGAGATTACGTGTGTGCGAGTCACTTTGGTTGATGCGTGGAGATGGTTACGATTTCGGATATCCTTCCAGCCTGTGGGGGGTCGCCACGTAGTCCTGAGGAGATGTGTACATGACGACTTCCTCTGCTCGGGCGTCGTTCCACATATCGAAGCACGCTGCCCGAGGCTAGAGTCGTACCGTTGGTTGAGAACTCCTCCAACGATGTGTGGCCACGTGTACTTGGGGATCGGCTCGCCGATTATCCGATGAGGACCTTTCATTCTGTCGTATGTTGAGCCGAGTTCTCCATTGGAGAGTCGGGTCATTATTACGCTTTCTCCCTCAAGGGAATGTCTTGTTGAACCTTTGTAGGATTAGGTTCCAACCCCTTCTTTAAAGGATCGGACCATTAAGTTCGTGTCCATATCGATAAGGCAATTGAGTAGACATTCGTGAAGTAGAATTGGAACTTTTATTAAAAGCCTTAAAGGCTAGTTGCTTGGAGGCGTACACTTTATTAGAAGCCTTAAAGGCTAGTTCGTCATGGATAGTAGATCTTCAGGTGCTCAACGTTCCAAGGATGAATGAGCTGCCGGCCTTCGAGGTCTTCCAAGTGATACGAACCCGATTTGGCAAATCTAACCACATGATATGATCCTTCCCAATTAAGTCTGAGTGTTCCTACTCCCTGTTCGGCTGTGTTCTGAAAGACCCGACGAAGGACTAAGTCCCCAGGGCAGAAATGCCTGACCTTGACCTTCGAGTTGTAGAAACGTGCTACCTGTTAATGTCGAGCTGCTACTCGGAGCTTGGAGACGTCTTGGACTTCTTCGAGTAAATCCAAGTTAGCGGCGATCTGTTCGGAATTTTGACTCTATTCGAAATTCCTTACTCGCGTTGTAGGGAGTCCTATTTCTGCTGGCACTATTGCTTCTGAGCCATAGAATAACGAAAACGGTGTTTCACCCGTTGAGGTCTGAGCTGTGGTCCTGTAAGCTCAAAGGACGAAGTGGAGCTCTTCGGCCCAGTTACCCTTTGCATTTTTTAGCTTTGTTTTGAGATGGTGTTTGATGATCTTGTTGACCGCTTCCACCTATCCATTTGACTGCGGGTGCCGAGGCGATGAATAAGCATTCATTATGTCAAGTCCCTGACACATACCGCGGAACTTGTCATTATCGAATTGTCAGCCGTTATCAGATACAATGGTTCGTGGGATTCCGCACCAGCAGATGATATTTTTTCATACAAAATCAATCACTTTTTGCTCGGTGATCTTTGCGACAGGCTCGGCCTCGGCCCACTTAGTGAAGTAGTCGACTGCGACTATGGAAAACTTGACTTGTCCCTTCCCTATAGGCAAAGAACTGATGATGTCGATCCCCCATTAGGTGAACGGCCACGGCCCACTCATGGGAGTCATCTCTTCTGCCGGTTGCCTCGACACGGCTGCAAAACGTTGACATTTGTCGTACTTCCGAACAAAATTCTTCGAGTCCTGTTTAAGAGTTGGCCAGAAATACTCTTGACGAAGTATCTTCATGGATAGGGCTCGACTGCCAAAGTGGTTTCCGTAGATCCCCTCGTGAATCTCCCGAATCACGTAGTCGGCCTCATCCGGTCGGAGACATCTAAGGTAAGGCTGGGAATGCCCCTTCTTATACAGCACTCCGTCTAGTATGATGTACCGGGCCGCTCTGACCCTAAGTCGCCTCACCTCTAGCCTGTCCTAGGGGATTTTTCCAAATGATAGATAATTAAAAATCGGGTCCATCTAACTTGGGATGGACTGAACAGGATTGACCTTCTCCGACTGACCAAAACGCAGGATTTTTCGACGGGAACAATGAATTCGACGGGAACAAAATGCAGGATTTTTCCTTCAGAGGCCGAGACGAGTCTTGATAGGGCATCGGGCCATGAGTTCTCGGTTCTAGGGATCTGCCGGATGGTGCAACTCCAGAATTTCTCGATCAGTTTCCTCGCCTCTTCAAGGTAGGCGATCATTCTGACTTTTTTAGCTTCATACTCCGAAGAGATGTGATTTACTACCAGCTGTGAATCACAATGAACTCGTAGAGTCTGAACACCCAGGCTTGCTACCAGCCTGAGTCCAGTTAACAACGCTTCGTATTCTACCTCGTTGTTAGAAGCTTTGAATCCAAGTCTGATTGCGTATTGGATTGTCGTTGAATCGGGTGCAACCACGACGACACCGGCCCCATCTCCTTTGACGTTGGAAGACCCATCAATGCAAAGGACCCATCCCGGATCCGACATTGCCTCTTGGTTTCTCAAAGGGATGGGCGGTGTCATCTCGACTTCTGTACTGATTTGTTCTTCACTTGGAATCGTGAACTCGGCGATGAAGTCGGCTACAGCTTGAAACTTGATTGCTGCCCTGGGGTAGAATTGAATGTCGAACTCTCCGAGCTCAATAGCCCATTTGGTCATCTGACCAAAAAACTCAGGTCTCTGGAGAACTTACCTCAGAGGAGAGTCGGTCAACACAACTATGGAATAGGCTTGAAAGTACGGCCGTAATCTTCTAGCTGAGACAATAAGGTAAAGCGTCAGTTTTTCTAAGGATTGGTATCTTGTCTCCACTAGAACTATGGTTTTTTTCACATAGTATACGGGATATTGCTTGCTTCCGACTTCTCTGATCAGGGTTGAGCTGACAGCTGAAGCCGAGACTGCGAGGTAGAGGAATAAGGGTTTCCTTTCTTCAGGCTTAGATAAGAGGGGAGGTGAACCTAAATGTTGTTTTAACTGCTTGAAGGCTTGCTCATATTCTGGTGTCCACTTTGCCCTCTTGTGGCCCTTCAGTTGCTGGAAGAAGGGAAGGCATTTGTCCGTAGTCCTGGATATGAAGCGTCCGAGCGCTGCAACTCTTCCCGTGAGACACTGTATTTCTTTAATGGTTTGAGGTGAGTTCATGTCGAGGAGAGTCTTGATCTTATCTGGGTTGACTTTAATACCTCGCTGACTAACTTGAAAATCAAGAAACTTTCCCGACTCAAACTCCGAATGCGCACTTAGCGGGATTCAACTTCATCTGGTACTCTCAGAGGACGTTGAACGTTTTTTCGAGGTCGGCAAGGTGGTCGGAGGCTCTGGTACTTTTCACTAGCATATCGTCAACGTATACTTCCATAGTGTGTCCAATCTGTTTGGCGAACATCTGATTTACCAGCCTCTGATATGTTGCCCTAGCATTTTTCAGGCCCAATGGCATGACCCGGTAATAGTAGAGCCTTTTGTCCGTGACAAAGGTAGTCTTCTACCTGTCTGGGGGATACATAGCGATCTGGTTGTACCTGAAATAGGCGTCTAAAAGTGAGAGTAGCTCATGCCTGGCTGTGCTGTCCACCAGTTGATCGATTCGAGGTAACGGGAAGCTATCCTTAGGGCATACCTTATTCAGATCTGAATAATCCACGCAGACCCGCCATTTCCCATTGGATTTCCTAACGAGCATGACATTCGCTATCCAGTCAGGGTAATATACTTCTTCTATGAAACCTGCATCGAGCAGGACGGAGACCTCCTCGGTAATGGCTTCATACCGTTCGGTATCGAACGACCTTCTTTTTTATTTTACTGGCTTATGATCCGGGTCCACATTCAATTTATGAACTAATACATTAGGAGAGATCCCCAGTATATTCGCATGTGACCAGGCGAAGACATCTCGGTGCTGCTTCAAGAAGGCCAACAACGCGGTCCTCTCCTCGGAATTCAATGATGACCCGAGCTGAACTGTTTTACTCGGGTCTGATTCATCGAGGGGCACTTTTTCTAGATCTTCGACTGATGAGCTCCCTGTTGGTCCTCGGGGATCTAAGGCGTCTACGACGAGTGCCTGCTTGGTAGCTCCTTTTCTACCTGCTATCGCATAACACCTTCTGGCCTCACTCTGGTCTCCTCGAAGATAGTCGATCCCACCTTTAGCTAGAAACTTCATCATCAAGTGGTAAGTCGAAACGACAACTCTCATTGCGTTGAGGGAAGGTCGGCCCAGGATCACATTATGTACAGAAGGAACATTGACAACCAAAAAGTCCACCAGGAGTATGACCTGATGTTGTCTATCTCCCACTGTTACTGGGAGAAAAATGGCTCCTTCGGAGATTACTCTCTCCTCGATAAAGTCGTGTAGGGGAGTCTTCACGGGTCGGAGTCGTGACCATGAAATTCTAATCTTTTCAAATGCCTCGGAGTACATCACATCGGCCGAACTCCCGATGTTGACCAGAATGTGATATACTTTGTGATTTTCTATGGTCATCGTGACCACTAGTGCATCATCATGCAGAGCTGGATTCCGCGCGCGTCATCTTCCGTGAAAGTCAGGCTGCACGGAGTGACTCGGAGTTCCTTACTGGGATGCTCTATCAGGTGAACGTAGTGTTCCTGCTCGGGTCTCCGGGAATGAGCTTTTCGAGCCCTGTTTGGATCCCCTCCCCCAGCTGAGCCCCCGAAGATAGTGTGAATTTCAGTGGGTTCTTCTATGGGGTTATTCGGCTGATCTTGTGGTCGTTCCTCTCTCTGAACGGACTTCTCTTTTTTGGTGTATCTACGCAGGTGTCCCTTGAGGATGAGGGATTCAATTTTATCTTTTAGGTCCAAGCAATCGTCCGTGTTGTGACCATGATCCCGGTGAAAGCGATAAAATTTCCGTTTGTCCCAATGTTCTGGGTCATCCCTCATGCAGACTGGCCAGTTAAGTAGCTTGTCTCCTCAGATATCCAGCAGGATTTGCTCGGCAGACATATTAAGAGGAGTATAAGAATGAAAATTTCCTTCTGGCCTGAAGCTCGGTTGACGATCACGGGAAGCGCGGTCGTCCACCCCTTTGCCATTCGGCTGGGACTCTTCGTTCCTAGGCCTCTTCTCTTTGTTTGTCGGGTCAGTTACTTGCATACCTTTACGAGCATTAGTGAACTCCTCGGCATTAGTATACTTCTGAGCCTTCGTCATGAAGTCTGCTAGCATTTTTGGCGGATTCTTTCCGATGGAGAAAGCGGACTTTCCTTCCTTGAGTCCACTTAGAATGGCAGCAAGCGCCATCTTGTCATCATAGTCTTCAACCTACAATGTTTCCTCATTGAAATGAGCAATGTAGTCTTTCAACGATTCTTTCGGAGCTTGCTTGATGGTGAGTAGGTGAGTATTGGGTTTCCGACTCCTCTTACCGCTTATAAACTTCGTAGGGAATAGTCGACTTAATTCTGTGAAAGAGCCCACGAAATTTGGTTTGAGCTGACGAAACCAAATCCAAGCAGACCCTATAAGGGTGATGGAAAATCCTCTGCACAGCATTGCGTCTGTTGCGGTCTAAATTTGCATCCACGATCGGTAGGCTTCCAGATGTTCGGATGGATCTCCAGATCCTGAATACTGGATGATAGGAGGCATCCGAAACCTCTGCGGCATCACCTCAGCCATGATGACAGAAGTGAAGGGAGGCTCGGTCTCTTCCATCATCGCTTGGATCGTTGCAGGAACTGTTGACAGTTGTTGTTTCTTTTCCATTGTCAAAAATTTATCGTTAAGTTTCGCAAATTGCGCCTCCCAAGGATCTTTATTTTTCGCGATGACCTCTGGGGTGTCCTCGATCTTCGGAGTTCTTTCTTTCCTTCGCTCTAATTGATGGTGAAGATTCGTGGGTGCCAGAGCGGAGGTGGCTGAATGGATAGTAGTAGAGGCTCGAGTAGTAACATTCAGCGCGGATCCTTCAGCACGTGCCGCAGGAGGATTTTGACCCGAATGTTGGGGAGCTTCAGGTCTCACACTCCTCGGCACAGAGCGAGTCTCCATGAACAAACCCACCGGCTCGTGAACGGGGTTTTCCTAAATCAGGCATGGCTGTGGTTCCATTTGCTGTTTCATTCTATTTACCTCGTTGCGCAAGCTTAGATTTCGTTCTGCATGGTGCGATATTTACTCGACCGATTGCGAGAACGTTGGGAAGTCTCTTGTGCGGATTCGGTGTGAAGCGGTGACGATGATCGGGTTTGTACGTCTGGTTCCGGTTCCATAGCCACAGCCTTCTTCTTCCTCGCCATTGTTTTTGTTGAAGAAAAATGAGAACCTGACTTTTAGTCTCAGTTTCTCACAGATGGCGCCAAAAAATGTTGATGTCAAAATCTGGACGGCTCTCCCCACAGTCTCTCAGACCGCGGACTGCTTCAACGTTTTGACCCTGCACAATGAGGAAAGACAAAGGAGACCCTAGCTAAGCCGGGGGACCCTCCAATGCCTAAGTCAGGTCAAGGAAATCTAGGTCTAAGTGGAGGGTAAAGGAGAGTGCAAGATGTTGCATACCTGTAGATGTGGTGTCGTGTTCTATTTATACTTGATAGTGGGATGGTCTGGGTCCGACAATCTCGGCATGATCAAGGGGATTCCCGGATCGTGGAGATATTTTCCATAATCTGAGGATCGTGTCTTGTATAATGCGCATCTGCGGACGAAGTTATAGGCCACGATCAATTATAGCAACTTCCGCATTTGGCGCATGCCATTACGTATTCACTTAGCTCGGCGCATCTGACCATAGAATAATGGATGCTGTCTCAAAGTCCGAGCGGTATCCGACCCGACCGTTAGGTCAGATCCATTGTGGTCAGCAAAACTAGTCGTGGTTAGCAAATGGCAGGTCATCCGGTCGGAGTATCAGAACCGTTCCAACCTGCACCTCGCCTAAAGACACCTGCTCGTTATCTTCATGTGACGCTCGTATCAGATCGGACGGGTCTCGCCTCGGACGTCATGGCAGTGGGTCGGCTCAGACCGGCGTTTTGTCGTGGGCTCGGATCTCCCCATAACAATATATATATATATATATATATATATATATATATATATATATATATATATATATATATATATATATATATATAATAATAATAATAATAATAATAATTTTTTTTTAAAAAAAAAAAGCCACTCACTAATTACCCCATACCAGAGTTTATTTGTCACTGCCAGAGGAATTGTATGATCCTTGGAAATAGTGCATGATGGCCTCAGTTTGACAATTCGTACAGGGGTCAATGGCAGGGTAATTCCAACTGTTGATATGATAGACCATACAGTGGATGGACAGCAATTTTCACCGTGGCTTATGCCAAATCTTCCATTTGTGGCCAGAAAATAAACAGGAAAAGAAATACAGCAAATGTCCACATTCAATTGAGTAAAATACAACAAATCTTGGTTCCTCCCATCCTGGAGCTCTTTAAATGGTTTGGATACCAGAACAATTGGCCCCACATGTAAAAACTGAAAAGCTGATGATATATGCATACCCTTGAGTCGAGGGTCGTATAATCCTCCAGAAGTAAAACTGAAATTACAAGCTGAATCAAAATTATCAGCAAGTCAATCCTATGGTTAACAACAATTCAAGTCATATGACTAAGACACATGCTTGAAAAAAAAAAAAAAAAAAAAAAAAAAAAAAAAAAAAAAAAAGTTGATAGGAAATAAAGAATAGAATAGAAAAGGTAGCAAGCACTACATCAAATGAGCAGATAGAGTCTATGCTCATCTTCATTGCGTCTGTTTCCTTTTTGTGTTTTGTGCCTGAACTTGCATTGAGCAAATTCTCGAAGTTGTATTCTTGGAGTTCCGGTGGTTTAGTTTTGTTCCTGACTAGATTAATTCTGTTTTCACAACAAATTCGTTCCTTGACTAAAATTTCACGGGCATTTGTCAAGTAGAAACTTGTTTCGATATGGGTCCACATTTGCCTATGGGGAATGTAAATGGGTTTTGAGATCTAGTTTTGTTGTTGTACCCAGCTGTCTTTAGCTGTTGATATTAATGAAACTATCAACATGAAACTTTGATGGAGAGGGTCAACTTCGAAATATTGGAATGAAAGTAGGAGGAGATCAGGCATTCGTTAAAGTTTAAATATGCCAAAAGTAACTATTTGAATTAGAATTGGATTAAATGTAAGAATGCATTTACAATATTCTTTGAAATTTTTGGTTGCCCCCAGATCAACAAAACCAAGAAAAAGGATGAATCCCAGTAAAGTACTTCCAACCATAATTCAGAAACCCAAAAACTTCACTTGAAATGATGTCCGGCCGGGATGTGTCAATTCAAAGACTTGGATGCCTTTACTCGACTCGACTCGACTCGATATTTTTATAAATAAATTAATAATGTTATCTCAATCTTGTGCAGCTGGTTAGATGCTTCTCCTCATTGGAACCTGACTTCACCCACTCTCACTGTCTATCTGACTGTCTGTTAGTCTTTAAGAACAGCAGGGGCGAGTGAGTTTGGAAGCTCTTGATATTGTCCATATATTTCACCATTGTTTTATTAGTTAAATGTTGAAAGCATAGTTCTAAAACTTGGTGACAAGACCCAAGGCTCAGTCAACTCAACTAGAAAAGATTTCGAGCGAAGCCACTGACAAAATTGATCCTTCATGAGACTTGAGTTGACTCAACATGACTAATAAGACCACTCGCCCGTGCAGTTCCTAAAAACAGAGGGAGGGATCTCGTCAAGTTGAGCTCACTCATCTGAGTCTTGGGTCATGTCACCAATTTTAGAACCATGCTTTCAACACTTATAAAAGAATGCTAAAATATATTTATGATATCAATAAGAGCTTCCAAACTTTCAGTCTCTTCACAGTTACCTACCAAAATATTTTTTTGAAAGATGGTCATGGCTACTAACAAGCCCTTTTCTAATATATTCACACCATGCATGCTCTTTTATATTGAATGAATTGAAATAAAAACCAATCAAGTTTTGAAAAGATTGAGGCCAGATTCCGTAGTAAGCAGTCCTTTTTTCTTTTGGCAGGTGAAGGAGATAACTCGGGTATTAGAGGTTGTCAACGGTGAATTATCTTATGTGGTTCAGATAGATACACATTTGCATGGTCTTCAACCACATATAAAAGCACTACTCAAGAAGTTTTGATGCATTTGTTTCGAGGCAAGCAAAGGAAATGATAATTCAGTGTCTCTAACATCTACGATGAGAGCAGCTGTTGGTAATGTAGATACTCTGTTTTGGCATCTCTGTATGTTTGAAGGGCTCATGAATTAATGTAATGGGTGTCTTTCGGCCTTCCGTTTATTCGTGAGTGTTCAAACCACTTTAATTTTCACCTTGCCTATAAGGCTGACATGTCATGAGTGTGCAATATCCAAGCCGTTGGAAAGATCAACCCCACCTTGAAGATCACTTGGTGCAAAAATCGGGCTGATCTGTGTATCAACATGATGGTGGTGTCCATTGTTTGTCAACACAATGAGTGGTGTGGCCTGATTGTGTGCCAGAACATCTTGATGGTGGGGCCCACCTTCTGGACAGGTTGGAGGCAAGGTGGATGGCAACACTACCATCCATTCTTCTCTTTGTGAACAATCCTCAATTTGGAGAATTTGCATTCGCTGTCTGTCTTATGGGTTATATGAATTGATTTTGTTGCTGATCAAAAGGTTTGAGGAGGCCCATCTCTTTCATTGGTTTTTAGTACTTGATCATTGAAGATTGCAGCTGTGAACGATCCAACCAAACATTACTCCATATTTCCAAGTCTCATCACCCAACCCATCTATAGATCAACATGCATGCTAGGATTGCAGACACATGCAATCTAGACCATCCATTAGGTAGGACCACCTTGTAGATCCTGGCTCAAAAATTATGCTCAAACTCATCAGGTGGGCAATGTTGCATGTCGTGAATGAACTGTTATTAGAACTTGTTTGACCAGTCCACTTGTTTATAACACTGGCCTTCCTGATTCATGAACCAGGTTGATTTTTGGAGCCAGGTATCCATGAAAAGCTAAGCAAGTATTCTTTTTAAAGGAAATAGGGGGTGTTGGGGAATTAAAACAGAGTTTTAGACTTTTTCCAACTTTTGTCAAGATATCTAGTATATCAACCAAAGAAAATTTAGTTATTTCTAAGAAATACTAAGTCAACACTAACATTCCTAAGGAAACATAAAAATTAGGGAACGAATTCTCCTACAACCAAACAGGTCCACTAACCAAAGATTTTGAACATACAAATTGTTAGCCTGTTTCACCATTGGGTCGAACCCATGGTTAGCAATACTCCATTTTAAACTCTATTTTTGAAAGCAAAAATTGGACAACCGGTTCAACAATGAAAATTCTGCACGTTTCAAAAGATAATGCAAAAAAGAATAAAATAAATTTTTTGGCAATTGAATTAAACACATTTTGTTAGAAAATCATGTTTTATTCAAAGAAAAAAAAAAAATTCTTTTGAGGGAGATTTAGAAAACAAAGATTGTTGGCTGACGTCAAATGATAGAATTGAGTAGAAAGTAAAAAGTTTACACAATTATTATTTGAAAAATAATGGATTTAAGAGAGGCAAAGAATGATATTAATCCACGATGTACATTATTACTCATGCACAAAAAACTCTATAAATTTTAATAGAAATTTTGTATTTTAATCTTATTTGTGTACAATACACAACAGCATGCACATATATAGCCATTTTTGAAGTCAAAACCATATTTAATATGAACTTTTCATTCTCTGGTTCTCTTGGCGTTTCCATTTCTTTGACTTAAACTTCAAGCATAAACATAAACCTTCCCTGTAACTTTTTCCCTCCTATGGTATTTTGCGGACTCTAGTCCAACCATATGAGAATTAGGTTCAAATTAGGGTTGTTTTTAGAG
Organism: Magnolia kwangsiensis; assembly: GCA_037074715.1. Lineage (NCBI taxonomy): Eukaryota > Viridiplantae > Streptophyta > Magnoliopsida > Magnoliales > Magnoliaceae > Magnolia > Magnolia kwangsiensis. The sequence continues at coordinate 194,674,064 of CM073571.1, read as the reverse complement.
AAAAAACAAAGAAAAAGTTAAAAAGAGAAGTGAGAGGGCGCTTTGGGTTCTTCCTCTTTAGTGCACCAGGGCAAGGTACAAGAAGCATCTTCCTGTCCATTTTTCTGTCTTCTATCCACAAAAGGGAACTTTGTTGCAGCCTGGTGTTTATACCAGGTTTGGTTTCATTTCCAAGCATGTTTGGAAGATCATTGAAAAAGGTGTCCTGTTGTGAAAAAGATTTCGGTTTTTATTTTTATTTATTTATTTATTTTTGAGCCACCAAGGCTTCTAGTGTTTGGTTTGAAAATGGTAAATTCATAGTGATGAAATTTTTATAATACTTCAATGCTAAATTATTATTAAAATAAATTGATGTCAATTTTTGGATATAAGATTTTTATAAACATATAATAGAAAAGTGCAATAATTATAAATTTCTTTTACCTCTTTTGTAAATACATTTACATTTGACCATGGATTTCACTGTTTGGTTTGATAGTGGTAAAATTGTGATGGCAATGTATTTCATTTAGATTACTGGGTAATTGGTAAAATAAATAAGAGTTGATAAAGAGATACATTTAAATGACCGTGCCCTTTGTAAAAAATATAGACTAAGCATGGTAGGGGCCATTCATCTGCTGGGGCTACTGTCACTATATCCTGTCCTAAGTGGGCCACCTCAGTATAAGAAAAGTGACAAGTTAAAAAGAAAAAATATCTCAGAAGGTCTATATTCAAGATACACAGTTCATATGATGAATGGACTAACCTGATTTTTTGCCATGGGAAATTCATGGTAGACAGATCCACTGGGAGATTTGTCTAGATCTCACACACATTTCAGAAAATTCATCCCAATGGTGGAAATAAAGATGGTCCATAGCCCAAGTCAAGATACCATCTAAAAAGGCTTTCTGATTATGGGGCTCACCATGATGTATGCTTCTTATCCACTCCATCCATCCATTTTTTCAGATCATGGCTGAGATCAAAATTTAAGAATATCCAAGGCTTAAGTGGACCACACCATAGGAAACATTGGAAATTGAAAGGCTATCTATGAAAACTTCTAGAGAGTTATAATTTTTTTGGATCAAGCTAATATTTGTGTTTTATCATCCACGTATGTCTAACCTTATGAACAGGTCACAAATAACCATCATGTGGGCCTTAGGAAGTTTTCAACTGTGAAGGTCATTAGTCCAACTGCTCTTTGGTGTGGTCCACTTGGGTTTGGATAAAAAGGATGGGATGGTATGGATCACATACATACATCACAGTGCGCCCATGAAGTTTAGTCAGTACACGTTGATGATGTGTTATAATGCCCTACCGTAAGGTCCACCTTGATGATGTGTTATATATCCACAGCGTCTATCCGTTTCTACAGCCCATTTTAGAACGAGATAACAAAAAATATGCAGATCCAAATCACATGTGAAACACACCCTAGGAAACACTAGTGATAGAGTTGAGTGCCTTATGAATAAAAATTCCAAAAGGCCCATTGTAAGGTTTCCTTAATGTTTATTTGCAATCCAACCTCTTGATAATGTCAAGAAGATCTGGACGAGGGAAAAATAGAAAGATCAGATTGATCTAAAACTTTTGTAGCCCACATTTTTTTTAATGAATATTATTCATCACGGTTTCCATTAATATGGTCCACCTGAGATTTGGATCTTCTTATTGTTTAGGATCGTATCCTAAAATGAGATGTAAAAATAGATGGACAGCCAATGGCTAGTGGTCGGTGCTTTGTGGACCCCAACATGATGTATGTTTCTCATCCATGCCGTCCATCCATTTTTCCAAATAATTTTATGGTATGAACCTAAAATGAGTTAGATCAAAATCTCAGGTGGATCACACCATGGGAAAGCAGTAATGATTGAACGTCTATCATTAAAAACCTCTTAGGGCCCATTGTAATGTTTATTTGACATCGAACCGGTAGCCCACTTGAAGGATGTTGCATTATTGTCTAGACTTTTCTCTCCGATTGGGCCTTGGATAGGGGTTTGGTTAGATTAGGTGACCATTTTGTCTATTTTATCATTTTCTTGTTGAATTGATGACTGGATTTAGGTTTGACTATTTTGTCATTTTGATAATTTTCTCATTGATTTGATGACTACATTTAGGTTTATGATCTTTAGAAAGTTTTCTTTTTTTTGGTCATGACTAGAATTCAAACATTAAATAAATTTCTTCATCATTTTAAGTCCATTTTACTTAGAATATTGGCAAAAATAATAATTAGTCTAAGATATTCATGGATTAGCTAACTTGGTCCCTAATTCTTAGATTTGAGTCATACATGATCTACTTTACATTAATATTTGCATTTTTTTTTCATAATTCTAATCATGCATAAAGATATAATTTATCTCTACACCAAGACCTATCTTTTAAAATAATTGGAACGTTAAGACCCATCCAATTTGACCGTTAATTTTCTTAATATATTACAATTTTGGATCTAATGGTTCAAATTGATTTCTAATTAGGTAGTTTGGTTGAGTGGATCTTACTTTTCTTAAATAATTTTTTTTGATTAGGTGATTAAACTTTTGATCAATAGTTGGATTAGAATAGATCATAAATTTAATGGTCTGGGTCATTAGTTTAATCTTTTTCTCAACTTCTATGGTCCAGATCCAAGATCGGCTTATGGATTGAGACTAACATGACCAAATCATGGTTAATTAATGTCTTAGGTGAAAATCTACTCTTAAATATTGAGATACACCCTTAAATCTAAATATATGTGATCGAGGCCAATTTACAATACCTTTAAAGTTGGTAGGGCCTACTGCTACTATAACATCATGAATTTTTGCTATTTTTTATTGTCCAAAAAAAAAAAAAAAAAAACTTGATGCTCAAAGTGAGCGTATATGTGGGGGGTACCAATAAAGAACCGTGCAAATTCAATTAACTAACCGTATGAAACCAACAAATCCGCCTAATTACTTAAACCTCGAGTCTAGCCTTGAAAATTGTTCATCCAGGGCCGAAATCAAACTGATATATCACTGACTAATCAAGACAACCATAATTAAATTAAAGATCTACCCAAAGCCGAGTCGACTATGGGCCGAATCTTAACTAACGAACCAAGTTAACCTATTTACTCATTTAGCCTAAGAACCAACAGTTTACAGTGATCATGACCGAACCACCATTTTTACAAATTTTGAATAGGACACACTATGAACATAGTTAATCCAAATCCTAACAACTACGCCCAAGAAATCTCCCTACCCAATTCATTCGAAAAATGCCTTGATTATCCAAATAAGCTCTAGACCGCTCGTTCGTAGCCCACTAGTTCCAAAATTATAGGATAATGTTCGTCTCATTGGGCTTGAAGTCCATCACGGACAGTAGACCTAAACGGTGCCCCGAACCTCACGACTTACACTGTGAAGGTAGAGCTTGAAAGGCGCAACTCTCCGAGACTTAAATGAGTTGATCCCACCACTAAAACGACGAAGTTGTGACTTTCCAACCATTGAATTGCAATCAAACTCGGGCCATGAGCCAGGGATATTTCTCTGCTCATATCCGTATAACTGGGGCCCTGATTGAATATCGGTGATCATTGATCACAAATCAGGCCCCAATGGCCAATCGAGTCATTCGTTTGCCGCTAAATTCAAACCAACCACTCATCTGACAATGGAGCTCCTGCCCCATGACATAGTCAAGCGGCCACTGGGATGACCCCAGGGACTAGAAATCCACCCATTAGAGGTACATACATTAGAACAAGACTCTATAGGGCCAATTGCACTAATTTCCAGATTATAAAAGCACTTAAATCTCTCTCCCACACTCTCATATGAATTTTTCTATAAGTGGGGAGAGAGTGGAGAGAGTATAAAGAGAGTAGAGTGTGAGGAGGAGCTCTAAGAGGCTGGAAATCGAGGAATTTTCCTCCCCTACCTCAGTCCCATATCAGAGCATGTGACCCCACTGTTGTAGGAGTGACTTACCAGTGATCGGAAGGTATCCACCCAACCTTATTTCAGATTTTAATGCATTAGGCCACTTGCATGTATCCTAATATGCAAATCCAATTGGCACAGGACTTCAACACACCAATTTGCTAGACCAGCACCTTGAGAGCGGCTCCACAAGCCGTCGAACCATATATACCTAGGTGCAAACCATTATCTTTAGGTGGCCAATTATTGAACCTAAGCTGAAATTAGTGATTGTGTTTGTTAAAATTTGCTTAGCATGATTGATTTATAAGGAATTCGTTAGTAGTTACTTCTTTACAAATCTGCTTAAGCATGTTTATTATAAGGAAGCCGTTAGTAGTTACTTCTTTACAAATCTGCCTAAGCATGTTTAGAAAAATTGATGCTTAATTCCATGTTAAATAGTATAGGTCCTTCGAATATTGCCTTCCTTCTTATCATGTGAAATTGAAATTGGAATAATCACAAATCTAAAATAATTTGAGGGAAATGTGCTGCATGTATTCTATACATTTAATTTGGGTCAAATGTACATTCTTGTTTACATGCATGCTTGAATTTTCTACAAATAGGAGTAGTTTATGATCTTCCTATGTTATTAAGCAGTCCAAACCCTATATACATGTATGACTAAAGTTCTGCAACTAGGAGTGGATCATAACTCTCTTTATGATGCCAAGTAATTTAAATCTTAATTATATGCATGCCAGAATTCTTCTATAACTAGGAGCAATTCATGATCTTTTTTAAAATTTTAAGTAATTTTGTTGCTTTTATGGGTTGGCCAGTGGAACTACATGGCCTATATGGGCAGCCCACTGGTTGAGTTGTCCAACATCCAATCTGAACAATTTAAGTCGAACACGGATAACTGACAGTAGTTGGACTATGTTGGATGCTTGCACCCAATGCCGGGTGTTCCGCAGTTTGCTTGAATCAAACAATTGCCCCACTAACTAACCAACCATGTCTGTTAACTATGTATGATCGCGCCTATTTGAACCTGAGACACCTCATGCCTATGTAGCACCCACTGGTAATAACTATGATGCGATCCACAAGTCTCGGAAGCTGGGCATGGTGGAATGAGACACTATACTTGAGCTGTCGGCCTACGCTGGAGTGACGAGCCTCCCCATAATAACCGCGAGTAATCCTGGGTACAAACCCGCCTCGTGAGCCGGGCATGATCGAATAGGACACTATGCCTGAGCTGTCGGCGGGTGACGAGCCTCCCCGTAGTGACTGCAAGTAAGTCTTCTTTACAAGCTGCCTTTCGTATGTGTTTCCTAGGAGTAACGGACCCAAACGGATCAAGGATCGCAAGCATAAGGCCGTCACGGCCGCCTGGACCTCGCGATCAGGATAAGGGCATTGACTTCGTTAGGGTATTCCTATTTTCCCAACTTGCTGGATGAATGAACGTAACTAAATACTTAGCCAACATATTCTCCATCACATCGCATTAGTTAAGTTGATGATTTGGTAGTCGATGTCGCTTTGAGGGAGTGTTGGACATTACGAACATAAGATGGTGTCACTCGAAGGAGTTTTGGATGGTGAGGGCATGCACCATATCATAATAACATGCATACATATTAACAAGATAGCTAGGAACTTTGTGTCTGATGCTTTTCATTAATTGCACCTATGGAATTGATAACTTGTGTAATTTATTGCTAATGGAACTCACTGAGTTGATTATTCACTCTCACTCTGAGATGATATTTTAAAACACAAACTAGATACTTTCATAGATGCAAGTACTAGGAATCCGATGCACTGGACGAGGCGTCCATAGATTTAGAGGAGGAGCTCTCCTATTGGCAGCTCCTGGGTGGGCCACTGTAGTTGCCCTGGGGCCAGTGATGGGGCCATAGGGTACGGTTATTTTTATATATTTTTGCACATTTGTATTTTTAGAACTGTAAACTTTCCTCAGTTGTAGTCTTGTACTCTTGATAGACATATTTCATTTGTCAACTGATTTATTTGCTTTAAAATTTGTGTTTATTTCAGGGTACATCGCATAATCTAATTTAATTCTACGAACTGATCAAATGTCAGGGGAAATGAATTATAAAATACCGCTTCTGCAAAGCATAAGTGGCACCCCCCCTCCCCCCCCCCCCCCCCCCCCCCCCCCAAAAAAAAATAAAAATAAAAATAAAAATAAATAAATAAAATAAAATAATAATAATAATAATAATCTGGGGCGTTATAGCTACACTACTTTAATTATTAGCATTATAGCTTTCATCTAAATGATATAAAGTTCTTTATAGTTGTAGATCTTTTATCTAGTTACCAAAGCAAGATATCAAGGTAGGGCGCAGCTAGATCAGATTATCTTACACATGAGGCCCATAAAAAATGCAGGATTGAGCACGATATGCATCATCACATTTTTAAATGATGATTCTACCAAAATTTAATATTACTTAATTTATTTGGATTGCCATCATATGATGGCCCACGTGGTCATGATCACATACTACTGGGTCCACTATAGGAGATGATCATCATACATCTAGTTCTAGAAATAACAAAATTAATTATATATCTTCACAATTCCACACTCATCCCAACTCTTGATATTGTGATAGGCTACTTTTTAATAATATCATGTGAATTTCTTATGATCTAGTTTAATTTGGACAGATCTAATTGGATTGTATTTTCCATATTCGCCCATGTGGAGCCCATTATGCTTGATCAAGGGATGATCTATACCACTGATTTGTGTTCACATCATGTGATCTACCTCATTCTATCAATGATCTAAAAGGTACCAAGTGTATTGCAAGGATTTCACCGTAAATCGTGATGGAAAGTAAACATATCACCATCAAGCACTAATCTTTAAGTTATCATATATATATGATCAAATCTAAATCTTTATCCCAAGTTAGTGTGGTGGGGCCTACTTTCATGATCATGGATCTAGTTAGGTCCACTACACATCTAAGAGATGTATTTACAAGATTTTAAATCATATAAAAAAGAAATCTTACACCACATACAAATACATCAATTGGGCACACTAACCACTGGTACCAAATCCACCAAGATGTTTGTGAGAAATCCACCCTGTTCATTTGCTTTGAGAACTCATTTTATGACATGAGACAAAAAATTATGTGTATCTAAAACTTATGTGGGTCACACAAGAGGAAACAGTGGGGATTCAATGTGAATCGTTGAAACATTTTTCAGGCCATAATTTTTTTGTGTCAATAATTTTTTTTTTTTTAATATTTTTACTTCATCCTAGTAGTAATGACCTTATAAACGGTTTGGATGGATTATAAACATCAAGGTGGAGCCCAGGAAGGAAGGTTTCAATGGTAGGAATTTCTTTCCCCAATTTTTCCCTCTCGTGTGACCCACTTGAGTTTTAGATCCACATCATTTTTGGTCGAATTTCTTAAAATGAGCACTCAAAATAGATGGACGGAGTGGATTTATCACAAATATCTCTGTAGGCCCCACCCAGCATCCTTGTGCCGGAACTTCCCACGGTAGGCTCTACGAGGAAATCCGTGTCCCCAAAAAGTACTCGACCCTTAACCCATGTGGGGCCTACCATGCTGATGTGGCAGTGTGGGAATACATGCTGTTGTCCACGTGGCAGCATGGTTCCCACATGGCTTGGTCTACTCTTTTTTGTTGTTTGTTGATCAGTATAGCCCACTAGTGTGGATTTTGATAGGAACTCATTCAACGGTTTCTAACTGTTAGATTTTAAACCAAAAAAACTAGAACAATGCCTAAGATGAGCACATGGATGGCTTAGATCTCGTGATACAGAGGCTGGGCTCACTTAAATAAATCAGTAACTTTCTCTCTATGTTTGTGCATGTTGAGGTCAAAATCCGGATCACCCTCCACTCAATGCGTGGACCTTCGACGAACCCTGATCCTGCACAAAAGAGTTAGTAAAGGAGACCCTAGCTAAGCCGGGGGACCCTCTGATGCCTAAGTCAGGCTAGGAAATCTGGGTCTAAGTCGTATGTAGAGAGGGTGCGAGATCTTACGTACCTGTAGCAATGAGGTCTCCTGGTATTTATACCTAGGGGTTGAATGATCCACGTCCATTAATCTCGGCATGATTTGCTCAATCAGCAAGATATTGCAATCGTGGAGATATTATCTGTAATTTTTGGGTCGTACGATGTATTGTGTCTCAAGTGTGCGTATCCTTGGGTGAGATCTTCAATCACGTCCGTATTTAGGTTAGTCTCCAGGCTTGCCACACGGAGTATCCTCGCCCAGGCTCAGCCTCAAGCTGTGTAGACCCGAGACTGAGTACTAATAGTCGGAGTTTGCTGAATGGAACTGAGGACGAGGATCAGAGCTCAACTCAGCCATCCTTCTTCAGATGAGGATGAGGGTTCGGATCGGCCAATCAGGACTGTAATTCCAAGTTGTAATTCATTAGTAGGGAGCTTGTCTCAACTAACATACAGTCATAACTTAGGGGTCGGCTCATACTTGAAGTGGTATCCTCCTTCCGAGGCCTTGTTAACTGATTCGGGTAGCTCAGGCCGACTTCGATTATCCTTGCACAAATTTTCCCATAATAGAAGCCCTTCTACTCTCTAGGCCCGAGCTTGGATCTGCACAGTAAATGCTTGGGGAAATGAAATGACGTCTCCCTTCCCTAACTCATGATGACGATTAGAGTGATCGGGGCATATTCAATGCAATTCGTATGCCTTCGATTCCGCGTGCAATGCAATGGCCGCAACTCTTCAGTTTCTGTCCTCTCAGTAAAGGACATGTGGTGACGGTTACGATTTGCAGAAGGCGGGGTGAAGGAAATAACGCCACATGTGTCGGAGGAGCGAGGGGGCGCATACGTTTTTAATGTCATTAAATGTTGAGAAGATTCTGACCTTGAAGCATGGGTTCAGACGTATCGCACTCTTCCACATGTCCCTGGCACCAGCGCTGAGTTGTATTGGCTTCTAGAATGGTCGCTTGTAATAATGGCGCCGACCAATGAGGTGGCTATATAAACCCCTCCATCCTTCGCTCTCACACTTCTCGCGTTCTCATTTTTCCTGCTCCTTCCTTCCGAATTGCCTCCGCCGAAAATCGCCCTTCGCCGAAAATCACCTTCTGCCAGAAAAAGCATTTTGATCGTCGGATAAAGGATTCCCTACTATTGGAGGGGAGATTTATCCTGACGGAAGACGTTAGAGTTGGAAAAACTTATGCCGGAGGAATTCGCCCCAGATGTTCCTACCGTCGAAGCCATCATCGATGCCCAACCCCCCAGCTCGATAGCTGGTCCCTCTGCTCGGAGGGAATGATAGAATTTTTTTTTTTTCAATATAAACGGTTTTTTTTTTTTTTGTGATGATTACTAGCGGATGGTTTGCTTGCGTGTGTTGATTGTTGTGATAATTCTTAAACGTTATTATTTTAAGGACCGACCCCTTAAGGGGCCAACCCCCCATGAATGGAGCGCTCAGTTGCTTTTATAGATCAGTCGTTACGTGACAAGCTAACCCCTTTCTCAGGGAATCGGGTCATCTTTGGGTTTTTTCCCTGCTTGTGAGGGGATCTCCATGTAGATTTTTGTGAGTTTAACGTCTCGACCCCTTCTTGAAGGGATTAGTCCGTTAAGTTGGCCTCTACTTGTGAGATGTAACTTCTTTTATTTGTAGATTGCACACGTAGGAAAGGAGAAACTTTTAATAGAGGCCTCAAAAGGCTAGTAGCTCTGGGCAGTACATTCATTGAGGGTCTTCAATGGCTGACAGATTCTCATTGATAGTATATCTTCAAGTGCTCGATGTTCCAGGGATGAGGAAGTGGACATCCCTCGAGGTCTTCTAAGTGATAGGAGCCCGGTTGGGTTGATCTGATCACATGTTAGGGCCCTTTCCAGTTGGGCCCAAATGTCCCGGCTCTCGGTTCTACCGTGTTTTGAAAGACACGATGGAGGACCAAGTCCCCTGGCCGGAACTGCCTTGTCTTGACCCTTGAGTTATAGAATCGTGCCACTTGGTGATGTCTAGTAGCAACTCAGAGTCGGGCGATATCTCTGGCTTCTTCGAGCAAGTCGAGACTTGTTGTGATGTGCTCCGTATTCTGATCTTCCTGATAGTTTCTGATCCAAGTTATCGGGAGGTTGATCTCGACCGGGACGATCACCTCCAAGCCGTAGGATTGCAAAAAGGGGCTCTCCCTAGTATATGACTGGGCTGTGGTCCGATATGCCTATAGGACGAATGGGAGCTTCTCTGCCCAGTTGTCCTTTGCTTTTTATAACTCCGTTTTCAGGTGGTGGTTGATAGCCTTGTTTACAGCTTCCACCTACCCATTGGACTGTGGATGCCGAGCCCCTGAACTTATCATTGTTAAACTGTTTACCGTTGTCAGAAACGATGGTATGCGGGATTCCAAATCGCTAAATGATAGTCTTCCAGACAAAGTCGACCACTTTCTATTTGGTTATCTTAACCACGGGTTCGGCCTCGGCCCATTTGGTGAAGTAATCAACCATGACAATAGTAAACTTTACTTGTCCTTTCCCTGTAGGCAAAGGTCTAATGATGTCGATCCTCCACTGAGCGAACGGCCACAGCCCACACATAGGGGTCATTTCTTCCATGGGTTGCCTCAGTATTGTTGCAAACCTCTGACATTTATCGCACCTTCAAATATAATCTTTTGAGTCCTCTCAGATGGTTGGCCAGAAGTACCCCTGGCATCTTCAAAGCTAAGGCTTGGCCACCAAAGTGATTACCGCAGATACTCTCATGGATTTCTCGTATCACATAATTCGATTCTTCAGGCCGAAGGTATTTGAGGTAGGGCTGTGAGTACCCCCTCTTATATAAGAACCCCTCAAAGATAGTATATCGGGCTACTTTGATCTTCAGGCGTCGAACCTCCAGCTTGTTCTGGGGTACCTCACTAGATACAAGGTAATTGTAAATCAGGTCCATCCAACTTGGTGCGGTCTCAACTGGGTTGACCACTTCTCGTTCCATTTGGTCGATGCTTGGGCTCTCTATGAATTCTACAGGAATGGTCCGAGGAATCTTTCCCTTTGTGGCTAAGGCTAACCTTGCTAGGGCATCAGTCCAAGAGTTTTCTACCCTCAAAATTTGGTTGATGGTACAACTCTAGAACCCCTCGATCAATTTCTGGGCTTCGGCCAAATAAGCCACCATCCTGGTTTCCTTGGCTTCGTACTCGGTGGAGATATGGTTCACCACAAGTTGGGAATCACATTGCACTTTAAGGGACTGAATTCTCAGACTCGTAGCCAGCCTGAGTTCTGTCAACAGAGCCTCATATTCTGCTTTGTTATTGGAGGCTCTGAAACTGAGCCTGATGGCATATTGAATGGATGTAGAGTCGAGCACAACCAGGACAACTCTCGCCCCAGCTTGCTTGGCGTTTGAGGACTCGTCGACATAAAGGACCCACCTCCGCTCTGATTCCAGATCTTTGGCTTGCGATGGAACTAGTGGGGTCATCGTGGCTTCTTCTACTTTGGTATCATCATTTTGGATGGTGAATTCGGCTATGAAGTTAGCCACAGCTTGGCCCTTAATCACAATCCTCGGACGGTATTGGATGTCAAACTCTCTGAGTTCTATTGCCCATTTTGTAAGCCATTTGGAGACATCTGATTTTTGAAGGACCTGCCTGAGGGGAGAGTTGGTTAGGAAGATGATGGTGTATGCCTGGAAGTACGGACGAAGCTTACGTGCTGAAAAAACTAAGTTGAGCGCCAACTTTTTGATGCTCAGGTATCTGGTCTCAGTGGGCACCATTGCTTTGCTCGTGTAGTAAACGAGATACTGTTTATTTCCTACCTCCCTAATAAGTGCAGAGCTGATGGTCGAGGTTGAGACTGCCAGGTGTAATAGTTGAGCTCACCCTCTTTGGTTTCGATAACAAGGGAGGCGAACTCAGGTATTACTTTAGCTCCTGGAATGCCTGCTTGCATTCAGAGGTCCACCCAGCCTTCTTTTGACCTTTCAGTTGTTGGAAGAAGGGAAGACACTTATCAGTAGCTCTGGAAATAAACTGTCTGAGCACTGTCACTCGGCCAGTTAGGCATTAGATTTCCTTTATTGTTCGCGGGGAACTCATGTCGAGCAACGCTTTTATCTTCTCAAGATTCGCCTCGATGCCTCTTTAGTTGACTTGAAACCCAAGGAACTTGCCAGAACCGACTCCAAAGACACATTTGGCTAGGTTTAGCTTCATGTGATACTTCAGGAGGATTGCAAACGTCACTTCGAGGTTGGCGAGGTAGTCGGATGCTCTGACACTCTTGATGAGCATGTCATCGATGTAAACTTTCATTGTTTGTCCGATCTGTTTGACAAATATCTGATTTACCAATCTCTGGTATGTTGCCCCAACGTTCTTTAGGCCAAAAAGCATGACCCGGTAATAGTAGAGCCCTTTGTCGGTGATAAAGGTAGTCTTCTACCTATCTGGGGGATGCATCGGGATTTGATGATACCCAGAATAAGCATTTAGGAAGGAGAGGCATTCGTGACCAGTCGTGCCATCGACCAGTTGATCGATTCAGGGCAAGGAGAAACTATCTTTAGGGCAGACTTGATTCAGATCCGAGTAATCGACATAGACCCGTCACTTCCCGCTTACTTTCTTCACCAAGACCATGTTGGCGATCTAGTCCAGATAATGTATTTCCTCGATGAAGCCGACGCTGAGGAGGTTGGAAACTTTATCGGCTATGGCTGTGTATCTTTCGGCATCGAATGCTCTTCTCTTCTATTTTACCGGTTTATGATCCATATCTACATTCAACCTGTGGACCATGACATCGGGAGAAATGTCTGGCATATCCCCGTGCGACCACACGAAGACATCCTTGTGCTGTCGTAAGAAAATTAGCATTTGAGTCCTCTGCTCGGAATTCAGTGAAGATCTGAGCTGAACAGTTTTGCTTGGGTCGGTTTCCTTGAGTGGGACGGTCTCCAAGTCCTTGGGGGGATCCTCTGTGGGGTTGAGGATATTGATGGTGAGGGCCTGCTTTACCGATTCTTTTCTCACCGCTATCGTAAAGCATCTTCGAGCTTTAAATTGATCCCCTTGGAGGTATCTGACCCCTCATTCGGCGGGAAACTTTATCATTAGATGGTATGTGGACACGACCGCCCTCATCGCATTAAGGGAAGGTCGGCCTAGAATGATGTTGTGCACCGATGACATATTGACAATAAGAAAGTCCACAAGAAGTATGGCTTTGTGTTGTCCTTCACTGGCTGTCACAGGAAGAGTAATAACTCCCTCAGAGATCACCCAATCTCTGGCAAAGCCGTGTAGGGGGTTTTCATGGGTCAGAGTTTTGACTTGTCGATACCCATTCTCTCGAATGCCTCAGAGTAAATGATGGCGACTGAGCTTCCCGTGTCGACCAGAATGCGGAAGACCTTGCGGTTAACTACGGTCATAGCCATCACAAGAGCATCGTCGTGTGGATGCTGGATTCCGCGCGCCTCATCTTCTGTGAAAGTCAGGTTGCAGGGGCTGAGACAGAGCTCTTTCCTTGGCCTTTCGGTTAAATGGACATAGTGCTCAGGGTCTAAACTCTGAGAGTGGGCTTTGCGAGCCCTGTTTGAATCACCTCCGCCAGACAAACCGCCATAGATGGTCCGAATTTCAGCAAGTTCTTCTATAGTTTTGCTCGGTTGTTCTTCTTTCCGGGCCGACTTCTCTTCCTTAGCGTATCGATGTAAGTGACCCTTATAGATAAGGGTCTCAATTTCATCTTTGAGGTCTACATAGTCGCTCGTGTTGTGGCCATGATCTTGGTGGGACCGGTAGTACTTGCGCTTATCTTGACTCTCAGCATCGATCTTCATGAAGACAGGCCAGTTCAGGAGTCTCTGACCCCTAATATCTAATGAGATCTGCTCTGTGGAGGTGTTGAGGGGGTTATAAGAACGGAATTTGCCCTCAAGTTTTTGGCTTAGCCGACGATCACGAGGGGCTCGGTCGTCGGGCTTTTTGTTGGACGACTGAAGTTCTTCATTTCTTTACCTTTTTCCTTTTAAGGACGTTTTAGCAGCTTAGATGTTCCTGTGGGAGTTAAAGAATTCCTCGACATTGGTGTACTTTTGAGCCCTGCTGATGAGCTCGGCCAAGGTGCTCAGTGGATTTTTTCTTATTGAGAAGGTGAACTTTCCTTCTTTGAGGTCGTTGAACACGGTTGAGAGCGTCATCTTATCGTCGTAATCTTCCACTAACAACGCTTGCTCATTGAAGCAGGCAATATAATCCCTCGGTGGTTCTTTGTTCCCCTGTTTGAGGGTGAACAGATGAGTAGTTGGCTTCCGACTCTTCTTACTAGAGATGAACTGGGTAAGGAACAATCTGTTAAGTTCCGTGAAGGAGCTGATTGATTTTGGTTTAAGTTATCGATACCAACTCCAAGAAAATGCGGAGAGAGTTATCGAGAAGGCTCGGCACATCATGGCATCCGTGGCTGACTGGATCTACATCCACGAACAGTATGATTCCACATGTTCTGAGGGGTCTCTGGATCCGGAGAATTGGATGGCAGGGGCATCCTTAACCTCGACGGCATCACCTCGTCCATGATTGCTGAGGTGAAAGGAGGCTCGGTCTCTTCCATCATCGTCTAAACTGCAGTTGGGACAGACGCAGATCGCTGATTCTTTTGAAACGCCTTAACCTGATCTCGGAGTTCCTTAAGCTGTGCTTCCAAAGGGTTTTGATTCTCAGCTATTGTTTCTTGGGAGGCACCTATCACCTCTAATGTTCTGCCGCGTCTGCTCCTCTCTAGTTGATGACGGAGGTCGGTAGGTGTTAGAGCCGAAGTGGCAGACACATAAGATAGTTCCATGTCCAGAGCGGGTTCTAGGATTCGGACAGATCGCTCTTGGGACACTGTGTTGTGCGCAGGGTCGGGAGCGTGTGCAGACTGTGCTTAAAATCATCTGGCCAGGGAGCTGACTAGTTGGGGTCGTACTTCGGGCGTTGAGGTGGCTTCTACCAAGTTTAATGGCGGCTGTTGATTCTGTTGCGCCTTCATTTGGTTGATTTTATCTTTCAGTATCTGGACTTCATTTTGTGATGCCTTGTATTTTCTTCCTCAGCTCTGAGTTCGTTGAGATGGTCCTATCGGAGCTGTGTCCGTTGAGACGGTCCTATCAGAGCCCACATAGTGTGTAGCAACGAAGAGGACTGGTGTTGCTCGCTAGGTTCGGGTTCCACCACTTTCACCTTTTTCTTTCCTTTCGCCATTTCCGATAAAACCTTCTAGCTTTTCGTTTACGTTTCCCACAGACAGCGTTAAAAAATGTTGAGGTCAAAATCCGGATCACCCTCCACTCAATGCGGCAGAACTTCAACGAACCCCGATCCTGCATAAAAGGGTTAGCAAAGGAGACCTTGGCTAAGCCGGGGGACCCTCCGATGCCTAAGTTAGGCTAGGGAATCTGGGTCTAAGTCGTATGTAGAGAGAGGGTTCGAGATCTTGCATACCTGCAGCAATATGGTCCCCTGATATTTACACTTAGGGGTTGAATGATTCACATCCGTTAATCTCGGCATGATTTGCTCAATCAGCAAGATATTGTGATCGTGGAGATATTATCCATAATCTTTGGGTCGTACGGTGCATCATGTCTTAATGATGCGTATCATTGGGCAAGATCTTTGGTCACGTCCATATTTAAGTTAGTTTCCAGGATCGGCACACGGAGTATCCTCACCCAGGCTCGGCCTCAGGCTGTGCAGACTCGAGACTGAGTACTAATAGTCGGAGTTTACTAAATGGAACTGAGGACAAGGATCAACTCGACTCAGCCATCCTTCTTCGGATGAAGATGAGGGTTCGGATCGATCAATCAGAACTGTAATTCCGAGTTGTGATTCATTAGTGAGGAGCTTGTCTCAACTAACCTACAGTTGTAACTTAGGGGTCGGCTCATACTTGAAGTGGTATCCTCCTTCTGAGGCCTTGTTAACTGATTCGGGTAGCTCAGGTCGACTCTGATTATCTTTGCGCAAATTTCCCCATAACAGTGCACAAGAAGTTTTTAATTGTCACTCACCATTATTTCGTATGGTATTGTTTGCATAAGATTTGGATCCTCTTCATTTTTGGATTCATGCCCTAAAATAATAGAATACATACATAGGCCCCATAGTAAGGAGTTCATGGTCTTGGATGAATGGCTCACCAATTCCATCAGCTCCCACCAATCATTTGGTATGAATCCAATCATTGTGAATAGTCAAAATTCATTTTATGGCATCTACCTAAAAATAACATAGATCAATTCTAGGTGTACCACATCACAAGAAGAGTAACTGAATGTCCACTAGAGCTGGGCATCGGACTAAGTAGGATAAGATTTGGTCCAACTCGGTTGGGTCCGAAAGCTGCCTGGACTGATCTAAGCCCGTTCCGATCCGAGGCCGAATTTGGAAAACCTTACCCGAACAGATCTGTTACGCGCTTGGCCTAACCTGAACCGAGTCCGACTCGGTCAAGGAAACCGAGTCGGATTGGATTGGGTAAGGATCGAATTTTTCAACGGTGAAAATCATTATCTTTACTGCGATTCTCAGTGTGGTCCATTTGAGTTTTAGATATGATTCATTTTTTCTCCAAATGCTTAAAATGATCATAAAAGTTGGATAAAAGGTATGGATATACTAAATACATCATTGTGGAGCCCATGCAATGTGGATCTCATTTGAGCCGCTCGTACAACTCGGAGCTTGAGAGTATAGCTGGGCTGTCTTGACATGCACGACACGCTAGCATGGATGCGGATTTCCTACAGAAGCCTTTCGCAAAAAGTTCTTGTACTGGGACCATAGGTGGGGCCCACTGTGATGTTTTTCAGGAATCCACTCCGTTCATCCGTTTTTTGAGATCATTTTAGAACATGTGACCAAAAGTGAGCAGGATCCAAGACTTAAGTGGGTCGTATTAAAGGAAAAGATGGTTAGGTAAATTTCAACCGTTGAAACCTCCCTGGGTTCGACGGTCATGTTTACATTACATCCATACCGTTAATAACGTCATTCCTACTAGGATGAACTGAAAAAACAAATATTAACATGATTCAAAACGTCTGTGGCCCCATGAATATTTCAACTGTGGACGTTCAATTATCACCTTTTTGGTCCACTTGTGCATTGGATATGATTCATTTTTAGCCTCATGTACTGAAATGAACTCACAAAACATATGGACGAGAAGGATTTCGCATAAACATTGCAGTGGGTCCCACATGGGTTCCCAGTGCAGGAACTTCCTTTTGCAAGAAATTTGCGTCCGTCTTGGCACGACATTGTTGAGGGTCAAATATTGCATACTAAACCCCAGTTATTGCTTGAATTTACGAACTTTGTGCTGTTTAATGGCCTGTTTTTATCGTGATTATGTTGCAAGGTGATTGTATGAGCATGGATTGAAAAATGTGTTAAATGCATGGATTTGACGATCCAAAGTCATCAAAGAAAGGGACGGACTTCAGAGGACCAAGATTGATGGATTTACACGGTCAAAAATTCGAGAAAACTAAGAAACTGAAGCTCAGGTGGCCTGAAAGTCAGCTAGAATGCAAGATCATAGAATTTCCACCATCAGATCATCTCCAAATTTCATACATGGCCTGAGGACCATAAACTAACCGTACACGTCGAATTTCAGCTCCCGGATCACTGTGGAAGTAGCTAAACTAAGACATCAGCCTATAAAATTTTATTTCTGGGCCCACCTGACATCTGGATCTGCTTCACTTTTGGTCTCAACATCTAAAATGATAGGATGAAACGGATGGACGGAGCGGATTTCTCACAAACATTACCGTGGACCCATGCACTCGATGCATGTGCATTGTGCATACGTGCACTGGACCCGCACCGGTCGGTCAGCCCGGTCAAAGGATGGGCTGACCCGACGTCTTCTTCTCCTTCTCTGTCTCAACAGCGGACGTGGGTGCATCCACCGGTTGCAAGTAGTGGGGCCCACTCGTTGATATTTACGGTGATCAGGTCCGACCATACTCTCTTTGGGGTGGGAATAACCCCACCCTAGCCGTACTTTTGGTCCCATGCACCTGATCACATGAAATCTGTAGTTAAACTCGAGATGTACGGCGAAATGAAAATCTCATGGTCCACCACAGTTGGGGTCCAAAACCAAGCATTTCTGGACAGATTTTCGTCCTGAAGACAATTAACGGAGTGGATTTTACCCCTGACATCTATCAGTGGTCCACCGATCATCACAGAGCTTGTGCGAAAGCTCTGTTCCGCAAACCGACCTGCGGCCTTCACTTGTGGGCCATCATCATGGTTCTGAATTCCAATCTGGACCGTCCATCAGCTCTCTAGGGAGCTTCTTAAGATTTCCTGGGAGGCAGAATTCTAAAAGATCACGAGGCACGAAGTCCAGCCATTCAAGCGGAGAATAGATGGTGTAAGGAGAAATATGGGGGGCCGCACCAAAATAAAGAAAAACACAGTCGTTTTTGACTAATTTTTCCTGTGCAATCCATTAAACGGATTGGATCTTGCGAGCAATTCCATTAAATGGGTCCCACCACTATCCAGCGTCAGTCCAGTAACGCTGCCAGCGCAGGCTGCGAAACAGAGGCGGTTGTTCTCCCTTGCAGTCACTGACTTTCTTGCCTATATAAAGAAAGAGAGAGACAGCAGAAGGATATTTAGAGCTGGATTGGAAGGAGCTTAGCTTGGGCTGGGAAGCAGAGACGTGGAAGGGGAGAGAGACAGGGACAGTAATTTTTTTTATAGTTTGTAATTGTTGTTTTCTTTCTCTTTAATTCATGATACTTAGCCTCACCATGTTAGGCTAAACCTCCTAGCTAGGGCTAGGAGGTGAAGCTTGTAGTGAGATGGGAGAATTTATTCTACAATTTTTGTTTAATTTATGAACTGAATTCATGTTGATGTTAGTTTAATTAATGGAAGTATTTTTGGTTTTTAATGGTCTGTTGTGACTAAAATTACAATGGGCCTGCGATGCTTTGAATATTTTATTCTTCCTTTTGATGTTCATGATGTTAGGAAGCCCTGTTGTTCACCATAGTCTCCTGGGCATGGTCGGATGACAGTACCCTTCCTAACTTTCATAGCATGTGATTGGTTAGTAATTAGTTTAATTCTGTTGTTTGCCATTATCTCTTGGGCATGGTTTGGTGATGGAATCCATTCTAATTCACATACCTTTCATCTCTTGAAAACTAGATCAATGATAGTTCAGTAAATTTCATGATTCATAAAACAGGCATAAGATCTCCCTGATCTCTACAAGTGGATCATCTGAATCCCTAGTTTTCTTTCTTCTGATTTCTATAAATTTTAGATTAATATTTTCACCATTATTCCTCAAATTACATTCGGTTTAGATTTCATCTTAGCCTAGTTCTAATTCTACTTAGTTTTAGATAATGTACAACTTTCAGTCCCTTGGGATTCGACCTCGGTCTTACCGAGTTTATTACTACATCACAACCCTGCACTTGGGGAGTGAACAGACATATACCTACAACTAGCTATAGCTAGCTATGGAAGCGAATTGCATACTGAGTAAACCCTGTGGGCCCTACTGTCATTCATGCATTTCATCCTCTCCGTCTATCCATTTTACCAGATAATTTTAGGAGTTCAGCCCAAAAATGAAGGATATCAAAAACTCAAGAGGAACACACCGCATGAAAAAATGTGAATTGAACATTTACCATTGAAAAGTTCTTGGGGGCTATAGAAGTTTTAAATCAACCTTATATTTGTTTTTTTCCCTTCATCCATGTCTTTGTGATCTTATTAATTGGTTGGATGACAAATAAACACCACAGTGGGCCTTAGGAATGTTTCAATGGTGGAAATCAATACTTCCACTGTTTCTTGTGGTATGGTCCACTTGAGCTTTTGATATATTTAAATTTTGATCTTAGCCCCTAAAATGATTTGGAAAAATAGATAGATGGCGTGGATAAACTACATGCATTCACGGTAGGCCCAGCAAAGTTTACTCAGTACGACAAGAGCATACTGAGTAACCAATCCGATTCCAGCTAGTTATATAGCATTGTGTGGTACACCGACGAATCGTCATATTATATTGAGTAAACTCTGTTGGGGCCCACCCTAAATGCATGTGATTTATCCATGCCGTCCATTCACTTTTTCATATCATTTTTGTAAGACCCGTATCTTAGTCCGTACCTTTCCGTAGACTTCCGCGGTCTTACTGGTCGAATTCCGGCAACCTTCGACCCTTAACCGATATTTACGCGCGACCCTGATTCATATGCCGTCAACTTGTATCGACTCAACCCAAGACCATTACCATAGCGACCGCGCCATCGCTGTGGTTCCGATGCCGCGACTTGCGCGTCGAGGCAATACCCTGGTCAAGAGATGTGGGCCAACGTTTGGTGCGAGAAAAACGCCGCATGTTGCGAAATTCAAGAGAATCTCTACGAGGTGTCACATCAATCTCATCAATCAATCAATCTCATCACATCACATGTCAAGTATATGTCAAGTACACATCACCTTTCACCCATACCCAAGCAACCACAAAAGTCCAAAAGTTTCTTACAAGCCCATGCTTTTCTTACACAAAAGGGCACCAAAGTCAAAAATGTATCTTACACACCCATCACCACCACATCAAACATCTATCACCCATCTCTCTCTCCCTTTACAAGTCTCTCTCATTTTCAAACTCTCTTCCAAGCAAAAAAAAAAAATCCCACGTATGAGCCTCTCCCTCTCTTCCAAAAACTCTAAGTGTGGCCCACCTCTCCATCTCAAGATCTCCCATCCTAGCCATCCATTTCTCATCTCCTCCATTGAAGTCGAAGCTAAGGTGTTAAGGAACCCATAGGAGCAAGAAGATCGAATGGTGGGTCCTAGTTAATAGTAGTCTTTCATGCTTTTAAGATGGGCCAAGTGAGGCCAACCAATCAATGGTTTGGATCTCACTTGGGACCCTAAGTTGTGGCGATGGCCCACTTTAATCATCATGATCATCCATGATGGGGCCATTCTCCATGGATCCCATCATGATGTTTATTTCATTACACTTAAAGGTCATCTAGACTGTCCATATTGGTGGAGAAAGGATCTCCACCGTTGAATTCGATTTTGTTAGTTCCATGTGTAAAGGGACCCATTTTATTGTATGATCTCTTACAAGAGAGGGCTTATAGTGGCGGAGCCCTCCATCACACGCGTGTCCCACTCTCGATCTCTCTCTCTCCCTTTTATTTCATTTTTTTTATTTATTATTTTATGAGATTACAATATGGTTGTGTGGCCCACTTGGATGGACCCCACTAGGATGCATGTATTGGATCCAATCCATTTATAGATGGGGCCCACCTTGTATGGGTCCATGTGATGGCCCACCTAAGCAGGGCCCACCTTAACCTAATTCCTAGACCCAAACAAAAAAAAAAGAAGGAAGGAACCAGTGCAGAGACGCTTTCTCTGGACGTAGCTGTGAAAACACAAATATTTGTTTTTTTTTTTAAGCATTGGAGGTGGGCCACTTGTATAGGACCCACCTTGATGTTTGTATCCAATCCATATCATCCATCCTATTCCTTGGATCATTTTAAGCGTTGAGCCAAGAGATGGGGTTGATTGGAAGATCTGGTGGGCCATAGCGTCGAAGATTGCATCATTACCATTCAAAGATTATTTTTTTTTATTTTATTTTTTAAACATAAAAAAAAATCCTTTCTTAGACTCGTTGGATCTGTTACGAGCCAGGGAAGCCAATGGATGGGGTAGATCTTCTTGTTACGGGCTCTAGATGCCAAAAACCCCAAAAAAATGGGTTTTCCCAAATTAAAAAAAAAAAGGGTGCAGAGGCAGAGCCTTTGCCTCTGACGAGCTGTAGTAGCAGCAAGCACTACATGCAATGGGCGGCCGTGCAGCGTCCCACGACTGCTACCGTGGGCCCCACCATGATGTATATGTCTTATCCATGCCGTTCGTATGGCGGGTTCCCCCCTTAGGCAGGCCTCCTCCAAAAATGAGGCCGATCTAAAACTCAGGTGACCCACACCACACGAAACAGTGGGATCGAGCCTCTACCATTGAAACTCATTTTTTTAGGCCCACAGAAGTTTTGAATCAATATGAAATTTATGTTTTCTGTTCACCTAGGTCCAAGTGACCTTATCAACGGCTTGGATGGCATTTGAACATGCTGGTGGGCCCCACATGGGACCCACAGTGATGTATGCATTTTATATCCACCGTCTAGGCGGACGGTGGAAGCCCACCATGACATTTGTGTTCTCTCACCGTCCAGCGGACGGTGGAGCTGGGGCCCACGGTAGTGCACGTGCACTATTCACACCGTCCAACCACAGTGGACCCCGCCATGATGCATGTGCTGCATCCCGACCATTTATCCACTTGGAAAGATCAATTTGAAGCATGAGTTGGTGAATGATGCCGATCTATTTATCAAGTGGGCCACCTATGTTTAGATGTGGCCCATTTGATATGTAAGGCATATGGGTTTAGGCCCACTTGATATGTAAGGCATATGGGTTTAGGCCCACTTGATATATAAGGCCCATGGGTTTAGACCCATTTGATATGTATAAAACTCATGGGTTAAGGCTCATTGAGATGTACTAGGGCCTCTGGGTTGAGGCCCATTTGATGTACATATGGGGCCCAATTGGTGTGGCCCATTTGTTACATATAAGAGCCATAAGATTAGGCCCATTTGATACAATCTAAGGCCCACGGGTTATGACCCATTGCAATGCACGTAAGGCCCATTGGTGTGGTCCATTTATGTGGCCCATTTGACGAATAAAAGGCCCATATGACATGGCCCATTGGATGTATTTAAGGCCCAATGGGATGTACCTGAGATCCATTGCAATGTGTGATCCCAACACTAATTATATAACGATGTTTGCGACGATCGTGCCTTGGGAGCAATGTTGGTTTGACGTCCACATTGCGAGTGTAATGTTGGTTGGATGTCCACATTACGACTCTCCTTAGGGCCCATTATTAGGCCCATACTTATTGTGTATAGGTCATCCAGGCCCATCTGCATTGTAAGGATAGTTTATTTCATTATAACATGTTTAGTATAGTTCCATGACTCATGATCATACGCATCATATGTATGCTTGATATGAGAAGTGACTGATCATAGCATATGCCTTCGGACAGGTTGTTTATGGGACCCCGATTAGGCAGTGTTGTCCTATAAGAGCGCACGATACGCGCGAGATTTGCTGCATGATTGGATAATGTGATTCATGCATTGTGTGTTATGGTTACTGTACGCTCTAGCGTCATCGGGGCCGTAGCCTCTACAGATGCATCGTGGTTGGTAGGATTGGATACCGAAAATTTCATTCTACATGGGGTGCTATAGATATCCCTGGGTGAAAGTCCTTAAACCCTTATGGTATTAAGAGGTTGCTCCAACGTCTAGACTGATTGGGTAGATGAGCATTGAGTGCCGATTACCAGATGGCTGCCCTCTTCACTGTGTCGTGGTCGGTTGAAAGGGGGTGCGGCCTTACCCGCCCGAGAGTAGGGGGCAAAGCTAGGCTGAGTTTGACCAGCTCGAGGAATGGGTCCGCTATCGACGAGTCGAGCCCGATATTGGCAGACGGATAGTGAGGTCTCTTCCACTTACCTTATTGCGCGCGATGAGACAGCAATCTGGTCTAGAGTGTACTAGACCCCAGTGATATCCCAGATTGAGTTGTATTGATATGTGGACTTAGATGAGGATTGTATGCTTGACTTGCATCGCATAACCTTGGTACGGCTCATGATATTATGGATCCATCTGCATATTCCATATTACTCTGATATTACATGATCATATTACTACCTTGCGCACATACTTTTACCACCATCTAAGCTTTCTATAAGCTTATGCACAACCGTTGCGTGCAGGTGACGTTGGGGCGCAGCAGCGCTGAGGCAGGAGCGTTTTGCAGATCATTTTGGAGTTTTTATTCTTCATCATTGTATTTCCCTTTATGCTCATTGTACTTGTAAAGTTTTTTATCATAGTGAAAATTTAATGGAGTTTTTGGTTGTTGTTTGTGGGTTATGTCTTTGGTTATGCTTATTACGAATCAAACTGACATTGAAAATCCTCATCGTAGCATCGCAGGATCGGAACCTGGCGAATGGGCGCTAGGAGTCGAGAATGGGGTTCTACGGAGGCTGTCGGCGCTGGATTCGACGATCGAAAATTTTGTGAATCCGGTTTCTGAGTTTTGGGCATGACAATTTTAGTGGTTGAACCTAAAATTGATGCATATCCAAAGCCTTAAAATGACCTCACCAAATGGATGGACGGTTTAGATATAAAACATACCTCGTGTATATCTCTCTAACAGAGAAATCCAACCGCTCTCTTTAGGGCTCTCATCCCAAATTGACAAACCACGACTATCTCACTTCACCTGCTATGTCGCGACGGAGAAAAAACGAACTCCACCTGCTTATATCTCCATGCAATCTCTCTCATCTACTCTCTCTTTGGCGAGTAGTGCCCATGAGCTGCCCGAGATGGGAGGTGGGGCGATGCCATTAATGGCATTTGTTGCGTTTGCCTGACACAATCCATCAAACCTCATTTTAGCCAAAAACTTCTTCTTGCCTTCTTCTTCAATAGAAATAGAGAGCTAGAGATAGAATTACACGTATAGAGAGAGAGAGGGATAGAGTTGACGGGATTGAGCGGGATTTTTTTGGTACCGAAGGCAGTAAAAGTATACACACACACACACACACACACACACTAATATATACGAACCGGATCGGGTCGGTCTGAATAGGATCCAATCGGATCGGGTCAGTTTGGAATAGGGCCTATTCGGATTCGACTCGAAAAGACTTCGGATCTAGATTACGCTACTCGATCCTGACCAATCCTGACCATCGATTCTGTTCGAATCGAATTGGATCGGGTCTGATCGGGCCGGATCCACCAGTTTGGGTATGAAATGCCCAACTCTAATGTCCACCGTTAAAACTTCTTATGCCCACTGTAATGTTTATTTTCCATCTAACATATGGATTAGGTCACACGGTCCTGGATGAGGAGAAATAAAAAATATCACTTGATCCAAAACTTTCCGTTGTGTCTAAGAAGTTTTTAACGGTGAGCATTCGGTCGACACTTTTTCCTATGGTGTGGATCACATGAGATGTAGATCTACATTATTTTTTCAGCTCATGTCCTAAAATGAACTGAAAAAATGGATTAATGGCATGGATAAAACACATACATTATACTGGGCGCATAGAGCTTTTCCAACAGTGACCATGGCTGACCTAGTACTGGAGTGCACTACCGGATGGGAATCCAATAGTAGATGCCGACAGCCGCCAAGGTTGAATGGTGAAGGAAGCTGCATGTGTCCGACCTCTGTCGGACAATTAGCCGTCTGACATATATGTGTGAGGGCTTAGTATAATGTATCTGTGCATCCACGCTGTTCATTTCTTCTTTAAGATCATATTATGGTATAGGGAAAAATATTAGGCAGATCCAACCCTCTGGTAGACCACACCAAATAGTGAGCTTAGTTGCATTAATTGCACATAACATTAATTCACGTTGTATTAAATGTCAGAATCATCTCTAATATGGTCCACAGGAGCGTTGGATCTGCCTCATTTTTAAGCTAATACCTTAACATGATCTCAAAAAAGATATGAATGGTATGGATAAACAAATACATCACTGTGGCTCCCACACAGATCTACTCGGATGGCTTATTGTCCGAGGAGGGATCGGACGCAATCAGCTTCCAATGGTAAAGGGAAAGGTCATTGCTTGTATGACTCAGCTTGCTTTCTCATCTATCTAAATGTCAGTACATATGAGGGGCTCTAATTCATTTGAAAGTTAATATCCAACCATCAGCTTGCCTTGCTCATTTCCAATCTCTGTCTACCGCTGATCGCAGAAGCCATTTTCTCTGTCTCTCCATTCATTCTGGTACGCTTCATTCTACCATTTTAATAATTCAAAGGCATATATAATAATATCACATCACTCCCCAGAAACAGAGATTCACCCACTACGGTGGCCACGCCCCTCTTCCCGGGGTGGGACGCAGAGGGTGCTCTGTGGCCCTGTTACGATGTATGTGTTTGTTTCATCTGCAATGTCCATCCATTTTTTCCATATCATTTTATTGTGTGAGCCCAAAATTGACTTAGATCAGTGTTGATTGAATGGGCACCATTAAAAATTTATTGGAAGCTATAAAAGTCTTGGATAAGCTGATATTAGCTTTTTCCCTTCATGCTTGTATGTATGACCTATAAGGTTTTTAATGGTAGACAGTTAATCACAATTATTGGTTTCCTACGGTGTGGTCCATCTTAGACTTAGAACTGTCTCATTTTTTGGATCAAGTGATAAAATGATCTGTGAAAATAGATGGACGGCGTCGATCAAACACATATATCATGAGAAGGCCCATGGAGCACCAGTCACTAGCCAAGTGGCTAGAGGCAGCGTTACTAGCCAAACCACATCTGAAACAGACTTAAGGCATACTCATCAGTTTTGACCGCTTCCTAAAATGATATGAAAAAACGGATGGACGGCATGGATGTATGGCATATACATCAAGGTGGGCTAAAAACAGGGATACACGGATCTATGTGGATCCCCTAATCCAACGAAGCCACGCCCCTCCTTGGACGAGAGCGGATAAGGTGAGACCCGGTCTCACTCAAGATGGCCCCCCTTGGTATGTCTTACGTATCCACACTGTCCATCCATTTTTTCAGATCATTTTAGGACATTATCCCAAAAATGAAGCAGATCCAATTACTAGGTGGACCTTATTATAAGAAAGACTGGTGATTGAACGCTCTCCCATTAAAATCTTTTGTAGCGCGCACTTTAATGTTTCCGTGGTGTTTTTTTAATTTCCAATATGATGATAAAGTTACATAGGCCCTGTCCGAAGGAAAAATAAAATAAAATCAGCTTAATACAAAATGTGTGTTCCATTAATGGTCAATAAACACAGTTTCCTATGGTATGGCTCACCTGATAATTGAATTTCTTTCATTTTTTAGATAATGCCTTAAAATTATCTGTAATGGACCACAAGGACACATACTACATACCTTATGGTGGCCTCACCCTAACCTCACGATAAGGGCTACACTGTCTTGCATGAGTCCAAGGCCTCACCTAATCCACTTTCCTTGGGATGCTGGCTTTCCCACTAAATTCTTTAGTTGAGAATTTAAGTGTTGTATTTGATATCTTAAATCTAGTTAGATATAGGGTTTATCGATGCCATCGATAGTTTGTTTGATGTCGCCTTCGATGGTATTGAACAGTGCTCGATACCATCGAGATTTTCTCCAGTTGGTCGTTGACCTATCTGGGCACTTTTTTCGATACCATCAATGGATGTTCAATTGAACCTTTGATAACATTGAACATGGATCGATGCAATTGAGATTTTACGAAAAATCGGGTTTTATCTCTAAACAGTTTAGGTGTTAGTTCGATGCCATTGACCCGACTTCGATGCCATCGAAGAATAAGTTTCGATGACATTGAACGTTTTACGCAGAATTTTACTGATCCATTGGATCTGCAAGATTTGTTTTCGATTTTATTTGAGATTTTTCCATAGACTATAAATATGGGTGTAAACAGGATTGAAATGTATTCCAAGGGTTTCTAAATAATTCTAAGGTTTCAAAGGTGTGGAGTAAGGGTGAGATTTGAGGTTGTTCGAATCAAATAAGCCTTCTCTCTTTGTAATTTTTGATTTCATAGTGAATTTCTAATGTTCTGGGAAGTGGTTTTTTTTCCCCGAAAGAGTTTTTCATGTTAAATCGATGTGTTCTCCTTTTGTGTTGGCTTGGTACTATTTGATTGCTATCCTAGATTCATCTATGTATGCCGTTCTCCCAACATTAAGTAGGGCCTATAATGGTGTTTATGAGAAATTTATTCTGTTCATCCATTTTGTGCTCTCATTTTAGAATAGACAATAAAAAACAAGCAGGATCCAAGAGTCAAGAGGACCACACAGAAGGGAAAACTGGGAAAAGAAATGACTGCAATTCTTGGGATCCACTTTGATTCTTATATATCATCTAAACCATTTATAAGGTTGTTCCCATTGGGATAAATTTAAAACAAAAATTCTTAGCCTAATAAAAAAAGCTTTTGTAGCCATGCAAAGGTTTCAACAGTGGCCTATTGTTTCATCTCGTGTGGCTCACTTGGGTCTTGGATCTAACTTATTTTTTATTGCAAGTCCTAAAATGAGTTTGAAAAATGGATGGGCAGAGTGGATTTCTCACAAACATCAAAGTGAGCCTCACCTAGATTCCTAGTGCACTTCTTACCAAAAGGCTTTGGCAGTAAATCAGCTGCCCCCTTTTCCCATGTATGCCGGTTAGAGAAAGCCTTTTCCAAAGGAATTTCCTGCCATGGGAAGTTAAGTGGGGCTCACTCCAATGTTTGTGACAAATCCACCCATTCAATAATTTTGCACGATCATGTTAGGACATGGCACAAACATATCCAAAACTTAGGTGAGCGGCACACTGGAAGAAATGGTTTGAAAAATGCCTACCATTGAAACATCCCTAGCCTCTACTGCAATGTTCATATATCATCCACACCATTCGTAAGTTCATTTTTTATATTTATATGCTATCGACATTGTCCGTAAGTTCATTCCTTCAAGGTTAAATAGAAAAAAAAAAATATTAGCTTAACGCAAATATTCTATGGCCTCACAAATGTTTCACTAGGACGTTTCAATCCTCACTATTTCCTGTCAAATGACTCACTTGAGTTTTGAATCTTCCTCATTTTTTAACCCTTGTCCTAACATGATCCAGAAAAACAGATGAATGGGGTGGATATCTCACAAACATTAGGGTGTACTCACCTAACTTGGGAAGCTCCTGCAAAAGGATTTTGCAAGCAATTGGTCACACCGAAATCAAACCTATGCAAAACATAGGTGGTTGTTGTGCTGTACACTACGCATTCCATGCTAGGGATAAGAAAATAAGAGTTTTGATGTGGGGAACTTCGATGGGCTCTATATCATAATGTATGTGTTAAGACTCATCCATTCCATATATAGAAAAGAAAACAAGAGTTTCCAAGATCTATCTTTTATAATGATTAGATGTTAAGATTATCCAATTTGACCATTAATTTTCTTAATATATCACAATTTCGGATCTAATGGTTCAAATCTATATCTGATTAGGTAGTTTGGTCGGTAGATTTTACTTTCTTAAAGTAAAATTTTTTAATTAGGTGATTATACTTTTGATCAATAGTTTGATGGGAATAGATCATAAATTTAATGGTTCAGATCATTAGTTTAATCTTTTTCCCAAACTTTTATGGTACATATCTAAGATCAACTTATGGATTGAGACTAACATGACCAAATCATGGTTAATTAACTCCTTAGATGAAAATCTACTCTTAAATATTGAGATACACCCGTAAATCTAAGTGTATGCCACCGGCTCATTTCACAATAGCTTTAAAGTTGGTAGGGCCTACTGTTACACTACTTTAATTATTTGCATTAGATCTTTCATCTAAATGATATAAAGTTCTTTATAGTTCTAGTTCTTCTATCAAATTACCAAAGCAAGATATCAAGGTAGGGCCCACCTAGATCAGATTCTCTTACACCCACCTAGATCAGATTCTCTTACACATGAGGCTCTAAAAAAAAATGCAAGATTGGCCATGATATGCATCATCACATTTTTAAATCATGATTCTACCAAAATTTAATATTACTTAAATTATTTGGATTGCCATCATATGATGGGGCCCACTTAGAGTGGTCATGATCACATTTTTTTAGGTCCACGATAGGAGATGATCATCATGCATCTAGTTCTAGAAATAGCAAAATTAATTATATATCTTCATATCTTCACAATTCCACGCTCATCCCAACTCTTGATCTCATGATGGGCTACTTTTTAATATGTCATTGGAATTTCTTATGATCTAGTTTAATTTGGACAGATCTAATCTATAGGGTGGATTGTATTTTACATATTCTTTCATGTGGAACCCATTACGCTTGATCAGGGGCAGCTCAACCTTTTTGAGGGCCTTAGGCAAGTTATAAAAATGAGGCTTTTTAGTTTAAAAAATAAAAAATTTTAATAAATTCAAAATTAAACTATAAATTTGATTCTTGCCTTTTTAGATGCAAAATTACTAATTAAACTTTTGTATTCAAGTTTACCCAATAAATCAGTTTCGATAGATAAAATTGTTAAACTGTTTAATATATCTTGAGACATAATTATTCGTAAATAATTTTTTTTAATCTTTACTTTTGAAAAACTTCTTTCTGCAGATGCAACTATAATAGGCATGGTAGTATTTTATATGCAATAAAACAATTTGGAAAATAATCTAGTATTCTTTTATTAGATAGTATTTCAATTGGAGTATTAATTTCTGTTTTTGTAACTTCTTTTAAAACTTTTAATTCCGAAAATAAATTCAAACCATTAGAAAAATAAAATTAGAATTTAATTTAGAAAAATGACGTTAG
The DNA here is from genome assembly GCA_037074715.1 of Magnolia kwangsiensis. Lineage (NCBI taxonomy): Eukaryota > Viridiplantae > Streptophyta > Magnoliopsida > Magnoliales > Magnoliaceae > Magnolia > Magnolia kwangsiensis. The sequence continues at coordinate 194,643,454 of CM073571.1, read as the reverse complement.
AATTTAATTTTTTGAAAACTTAATTAGCAATAAAGTAGGTAGTTGTGGTCCTATGTTTTAGGAGAAAAATTTATTGGGAATGGTACTATTATTTTGAAAAAAGATGACAGAGTTAGACGATTATTATTGATAGTGCTAGTTTCTAGGATTTGTTTTTTATTTTTAATTTCTAATTTATAAACTAATATTTAGATATTTTTATTTTGTTAGCTTTTCAATAAGTTATATTTCAAAAATTTTAGACCTTTTTTTTCTTTTTCTTAATTTTAATTTTGCTATGATATAGGATCTTTATAATTAAAAATTTTTAATTTTGCTATGATATAGGACCTTCATAATTAGGAAGTCTTAGGTGATTGCCTCACCTGCCTACCCCTTTGACCCGCCCCTGCGCTTGATCAAGGGTTGATCCATACCACTAATTTGTGTTCACATTACGTGATCTAGACCGATTCTATATCAATGATCTAAAAGGTACCAAGTGTATTTACAAGGATTTCAATATAAATCCTGATGGAACACAGAAATATCACCATCAAACATTAATCTTCAAGTTATCATACATATATGATCAAATCTAAATCTTTATACCAAGTTAGTGTGGTGGGGCCCACTTTCATGGTTATGGATCTAGTTAAGTCCACTACACATCTAAGAGTTGTATTAACAATATTCTAAATCAATAAAAAAAGAAATCTTACACAAACATACATATACATCAAGTGGGGCCCACTAAACACAATCGTACCAAACTGTAATCGATCTTCAACCCACGTGGGCCTACCACGCTGACATCGCAGTGTGGGAATACATGCTGCTGTCCACGTGGAAGCATGGGTCCCGCACGGCTTGGGACGCGGATTACATACATACAGGTTGAGCAGTGAGACTGGCTACTGAAGTGACGTCATCT